>BSBM01000291.1:16680000-17880000 GCA_027924585.1 Larix kaempferi
AAAAACAGAGATAGAGCATATTCTTGTCGCAATCATTAAACAAGTAGATTGGTGGTGGTAATTGGATGGGCCACTCGCCCTGTCTGAGTTTTAATTAGTGTCCTTGACCCTCACACATGGAATCCAAGTGTAGTTTACCCTAAGACATCTAGTTTCCGATGCCTTTGCAAATTGGTCCAGTAAGATCCCATCTCAAAATTACCAAGACAATATGCTACTTGAAATGCCTTATTTAACAACATTCCTCAGGATATTATTCACTGCACAAGCTGGTGAAACTAGAATTCGGACACAATGAGATAACATGGCTAACTTGCAAGCATCTAGAATAGACTTGGCAGTGATGGCTAGCATAACGCAAAAAGAAAAATAAATAAAAATGCATCATCGAGATCAAATCCGAAAAACGAGCTTTAAACGCCATGAGACGCTTCAGGCAACTGGCAGAATTTCGGCAAATGGATATGATGAGAATTGTCGCAACGTCGGCTGTGAGAGAGGCCAAAAACTGGTGCAAAATTGTAAAAAAGGTTGAAGAGGTGGTTGGGTTCGTTGTGGAGGTACTGTCGGGAAAAGACCAAGCTCGTCTTATCTATCCTGGAATCCTTCGGGTTTGAATTTTCAAGCCGTAAATAATATTTTTCATTTTTCTGTTCATTTTTTCACATAAAGATGAGAGGATAGGGTTTTTTTTTCTTTCCTGCCACGATTCTTGCATAGAACATGAGAACATTAACAATAACTCAGGAAAGATTCTTTAATTCCTGTAAAATAAACGATAATAAACAGCGAGGCTTGTTTTCAACTTTGAATTATGTTGGACTGGATAAAACTTATTAATATTTATATTTCCATTAGTTATCGGGCACCCACCTCTTACAATTAGATTCTCTGTGACCCAGTGATTTTTACTATGTGAATGGACTAGTCTTCATAAACTTATATGGATGGATATAATTAATACCCCACCTTTAGTACATTATTCAGAAGCAAAGACGGGGGCAAATAACCAGATATCTAAAACCTGAGAGCAAATAAGAAAGAGAGTACTTGCTAGAGGTAGCAGAGAAATCATGAGGTAGCAGATGAATTATGGAACAACGTGGGGCTTATTTCATCCAACGGCGATATGTTGTTATCGCCACCGGACGCAAGGAAGATTGCTCTCAATTCAAAGGAATACACTTCATTGCCTGCATTCTGTCTGTTGTAAAGTCGTTGCCTAAAACGTGTGCATCGAGCTTGTCCAATTGTGTGTCCACATGCGCATTGGAAAACCCTAAAAACTTCAATAAAACTTTGTATTCAACAAAAAACAATATCTAAAAATGCAACAAAGTTGGCGTTTACATACCAACTAGTGCGACCATAGCCCTTGCAATAAAAAATTTCCAATGATAGTCTGGATATTTGAATTGGGCATGGGAATATTGTTGTTTGCCTCCTCCAAACTGGCAGTTGTTGAGTCCTTTCTCCCCAAGGAAACGTCCCAATATGGGCCTGGGCCTCCAACCTGACCAGTAGCAAAAACGTAATTAAGATGGATGTATGGTTATTATTAACAAATCTAACCCTGGATCTATGGATATTATTGACAAATCTATGACTATTGATGTGAATATATTATACCAGTACTACTCCATATCGAGCGGCGAGGGTAAGTATGTCGGCACAAGACACAACACTGGGGAACACAGTCTCCGGTCTTTGTTTGATGGAATCTATGACTTCAAATCCTCTCGGTGAATTTGCATTTGCATTTGCTCTTTTCTCGCCTTTAAGCGTTGGTCTTTCATCCAGCAGCACAGACGCATCGCAGCCCTGCGTTCATTCCAAATATTATTACAGCAATGGATAGAACTATATTATTACAACAATGGATAGATATGAAAAGAGAATGGATACCTGGACAAAGAAGTCGTGAAAATGCAGGCGAAGTATGGATGCTGCCATACGAGCTTCTTTCAGTGTTGCTCTTAGAGAAGGTCTGGATTGATGCTTGGAAACCTTGACAGCTACATCGGTCGATGTGGAGCACTATATCAAATTTTTTTATGCTTCAACGGTTGCATCAAGAAATCCAAGTCATTGTTGACTGCTAACCAGAGGAAGCTGGAGGTCTTCTACGATAGATTGTTGGCTGCAAGAACAAACTAAAAGAAAGGACTCCTCACTATGTGCATTGAATCGACGAAGACTAAAGAATGCAGCCACCCCTTGACTCGACAGATGACAACAGAGTTGTCACCACAACAGAAATGACTAGAAATAGGTAGTGACAAGTGCAATGATGCATGCATTGCATGTGTATTGCATGTCGGGATGTGGAACCCACGTTGTCCACAGATAAATTCATAGTGTTAACCATTCGAACTTAGGATAACCTCGGGAAAAGGCACAACAGCGGGAGGGATTAATAATTAAAAATAACCTCGCCTCGGGTTGAGGTTAAATAAGGCTCCAAATTATTTAATAGGTCAGAACTGAATCTCTTTTAAAAAAAAATTGGTTATAATGTTATGAAAAGCGTGACTCGGTATTAGAATTTGGGGAAAACGATTTCTCTAGTCCCTGTTGCTGCTGGGCGCACAGGGACTAATAAGGATCCTAATGTGAAAGGATTTTTTGAGGATTTTTCTTCCAAGAAATCCTCTACAACTAAAGAATGAAAGGAATTTAAGCTTGGAGTGTTGTAGCCATAGAGATAATAGAGGAGAGAAGATTAATTGTTTAGTGAATGATTTCTATGGTGCTTGTGGTAGTGTTCATGTTATCTTTTGTAGCTAGGACAAGTACTTCTACATAGGTTAGGTGTCGAGAATGTAGGAGTTGTTGAGAAGACCCCTCTAGGAGTTTGCTTGAGAGGGAAAGTGAATTGTATGCTATAATGACTAAAAGCTAACTTAACTTGTGTCAACAAACGATTAAGTCGTAGTCGTAGATCTCAAGTGATCTAAAATCACTTAGGATATCTAGAGGGACCATGGCATTTTAGTCATTGTAATGGTATAAAAGGAATCCTAAGGAGATGAGGTGACACACACTGTCACACAGAGTGAGTGAGATCTCATTGAGTGGTTGGAGAAGGACTTTCAGCCAAGTGCACAGTTGTAGGGACAAGGTCAGAGGAAATGAGTGATGGGCTAGTAACCAACAACATCGAAGGACTAGTCTTAAGGTGTGAAGGCTAGTATTTCGTCATTGTATTTTTCTCAGTGGGACATTTTCCTAAGAAGGGAGCCCAGGATTTTCATTCTTAATAAAAATCATTGTTTGTTGGTTTTTCCCCAGTTGGAGTTTTCAAGGGTAAATCTAAGTGTCAAATGCATATGTTTTCCTATGTTTTTGGAGTTTTCAAGGGTAAATCTAAGTGTCAAATGCATATGTTTTCCTATGTTTTTTCCACTGTGTAATTAGTTAGGATCTCATTGTATTTTTAGTTAATAATTGATAATTTTTCAGGACTGCAAATCAAATCTAAGATTGAGTAAAACTAACATGGTATCAAAGTTGAATGTCTCACTCTGAGCATGAAATTGCATTTGAGGGGAAATTACATTTGAGGAGATTTAAGAGAAAATAATTAAAAAATGAAAGAGAAGATTGTATGATATCAATTGTACAATAGCCACCATATGTCATACAGATAAGTAACAGAAGATGCAAGGATTGGATTGAGAGTAGGGTGGAGTCTACAAGAGCTGAGAAAATATTACAGTGGGACAGGGCTCAGAAAAGATCAACGATGAGCAAGAAGAATCGGCAAAGCAGCAACTTGTCAAAGGACAAGAGCCGTTGGTGGACATGAGCTAACAGGGAGGTGCCGGGGAAGGCACATTAGAGGTGGCTAGGGTACTAAAGGCCGGAAGTGTGGACATGAAGGAGCTACTGTAACAGGTGTAGCACATGACAACGGTAGGAGCACAAGGTCGCAATCGAGTCGAGCCAGCAAGGAGTCAGACAAGGAGATGATTGGGTCAACAAAGGACGTGGTTAGCATAAGAGAGGGGTTGTAATGAAGGTTTAGTTATGGGCTTGAGTATGGGAGTAGGCTGACAGGTAATCCACGGACCAACGAATCCAAGGCAACTGTGTGGACGCAACTGCAAATAAGCTGGGACGCCAAAAACGAAGCCACGAGGTAGGGATCTTGAGCGATAGAGGTCGCCAATGGATGGAGTGGGCGGAAGGTTGTGCATGGAGTAGTGTTATCCCAAAGGTGGGTCAAGGCGTGCAGCCAGAGCTTTTGGCACAGGGAAAAGTGGTCGGTAGGAGAGCAACAGCCATGGGCTGCTAAAGACGCGGCTAGCAACTGAAAAAGGGATGAGAGTAGGAAAAATGGAAACAAGAGTATGCAACTTCCAAGACATAGCCATCAATCATCCGCCAAAATACTGTCGGGCAGGCCAAGTAATCAGGGTAGCTAGACAGCCAGGGCCAAGTCAGTTCGGGCAGCTACAAGGGAGTTCCTAGGAGATTTTGGGCAGGTTAGAAAAGGCCCATAAAGCAGTCAAGCAAACTGCAGAAAATTTCAAGCATTGAGAAAATTAAAGAAAAAACCCTAAACAGCCCCTAGAAGGGATTGGGGAACCCAAAAAAGGGTCTAGGCAGCAAGCAAAAATCTCAGGAATCCCAATGTAAACCTCGGGCAACAGCAAAACACTTCAGGAAGCCTTGGGCAACAGTAAGGCTACAAATCCGGGTAGTGGGCAGCGAATCCATGTAGCAAAAAACATATGTGTTAGGTGGCTTAATGAGCCATGTAAAAAGGTCAAGCAGTCAGAAAGATGATCTTGGGAAGGTGAAGAAGGGATTCCACTTAGATATTTAAGCCACAAGAAAGAACATAGGAGAAAAGAAAGACTTTTTATCATGTGCCAATGTCAACCACTTTGGATCAAAGACAGACTTTTGCTCAAGTGCTAGAGCCACGAAGGATTGTGACTCAAGGATCTCGAATGGGTGGAGAAAGAATTTAATCTAGAGAAGGGGATGATAGGAAAAGTATTTGCATAAAGAGATCAGTCCAAAGGAGAAGAGAAGTCGATAGGGAAACAACAGATAGATCCGATAACAAGGACAAATCTTGGCAAATCTAAGGAATAGATCTGATTCGTAGGAGCTACAAGAGTTGGCAGCAATTATTTTCTCAGTGGACAGTCGTGCATCTATCCATATGACGGGGATGAGAGATGTGTTCCTTAATGTTTTAGAGACAGACTGAGACTACCATGTGGTTTGTGGGGTCGACACCATACATGCAGTAAATGCGGTTGGAATAGTGATATTCCAACTATAGTTAGGAGGATCTCTACAGGTAGTAGGAGTGATGTATATTCTAGAGTTGAATATGAACTTGCTCTCAATATAACCTTTGGAGGACAAGGGGTATGGGGTTGTGTTCCAAGATGGATAGGTACTCATACATTCAAAAAGATCTACCTAAGATGCAATAGTGATGCTTGGTGTCAACAAGGATAAGTTATACAAGTTGTCAGGTCATCCTATATATGGGTCCAAGGGGGTCTTGAATCAAGGATTGATGTCAGTGACAAGAGTGAGAAGGAGGCTCCGAATATTGAGTTTATACCAAGGACTCATCCTTCTAATCCAAAAGATGGGCTTGAGGCTTCTTCCAGTATTGTCAGGACCATTTCATATGAGTTGATATTAATGGATGCTCAGGAATAGGTGGAGATTCCTAGGAGCATGGTTAGGAGGAACACATCTTAAGACCAAATTCCAAATCAGGTGGCAAGGAATTCTTCCAGTTCATAGGGAGTATCTATAGCAGTGGATGATGTGGTGGGATTGGAGATAGGTCCAGGTGGAGTTTCTTTAGAAGTACATTTCTTGCTAAGAGGGAGTGTTAGTTTTTATAGCATGGGCATATACTTCTGCATAAGCAAGGTTTCGGGCATGCAAGATTCATCCAGAAGACCTCTCTAGGAGCTTGCTTGAGAGGGCAAGTGACGTTTATGTTATAATGGATAAAAGGTGACTTAAGTTGTGTCAGCAAAAGATTAAGTTGTAATCGTAGATCTCAAGTGATATAAAATCACTTAGGAGATCTAGAGGTACCATGGTATTTTAGTCATTGTAATGATATAAAAGGAAGCCTAAGGAGAGGAGGCGACACGCACTATCACACTGAGCTAGTGATATCTCATTGAGTGGTTGGAGAAGGAACTTCAGCGAAGTGTGCAGGTGCAAGGGCAGGATTAGAGGAAAAGAGAAAGGGGTGGTCAAGAGCTAGTAACCAGCAAGATCGAAGGACTAGTCTTGAGGTGTGAAGGCTAGCATTCTGTCATTGTATTTTCCTCAATGGACCATTTTCCTAGGAAGGGAGCCTGAAATTTTTATTCTTAATAAAAACATTGTTTTTTGGTTTTTCCCCAATTATGGTTTTTAGGGTAAATCTAAGCATAAAATGCATGTGATTTCCTATTTTTTTTGTTGTGTAATTAATTAGTATCTCATTGTATTTTCAATTAATAATTGATAAGTATTCAAGACTGTAAATTGGATCTGGAATCGAGTAAAACTAACAATTCAACCATTGCAAAACATGGTCAAGATGGGGTCCTAAAACATGTTTAGATCTACTATGTTTGTGGGTTCATGGAGGAGCATATATAGTTCTTTGGAAATTCATGGTCACCATTGCAAGTTATAATACACTAGCAATGAGTAGTTATTATTAGCTTTCAGATCTATGGAGCATGGGCTTATCTGAGAGACCCATGAAGAGTGACAAAATCTACTCAGGAAAGGCAAGGGAATCCAAATATGTAGCCATTGTGTTCAATCAATTGTGGTGCCTATGTAAACCTTGCTTGGCCATTTAGTTTAGTTTGAGGTTTAATTATTGTGATGTTTGACAATTGGATCAACTACCAAAGGTAAACCATTAATGGAGTTACGTGAGTGTGAGAAGCAAACAATGGAATGGCATGAAAATAGATTTAATGTTGCATGGTTAGTGGATCCTACCAATGTGAGGTTGTTTAGTGCAATTTGGGCTTGTTGATTATGTGTGATTTTTCGATGTCAAGAAAGTATGTCGTGAAAAGGTGTGGCCATGACTATGCCTATTAATGAGATGCATGTGGTAATTGTTACTGGATATACTATGTAAAGGCTCATGGTGCAAGAAGAGTAAAGCATAGATAAAATAGTCAAAGAAAATTTATAGTTGACAATATGAGTTTTCTTCAACTACAAAAAAGTTGGTGAGTCATGTAAGTAGTACATGTTACATCATTTTTGTGAGATCCCCTATGTGATTTGACTAATGCTCATGATGTGCCCTGGTCAAAGTCAAGAAGTTATCTACTTGCAACCCATGCATGTGAGACCTACACAAATCTATTGGGTCAAATTTGCTCCTATTTGATTAAATGAGGTTGTGGAAGGAATTGACCTCAACGACATTTATGCAAGAGGATGATAGGATCACTTGGTACACATGCATGTGCATCAATTTGGAGGCTTTGCATATTTATTCTCTACTTGAAACCATCCACATGATAACCTATGTGCTTGGAAATATTCGTTCTACTCTCTGTGAAATTGTGGTGATTGTTTTTTTACACAAGCTATAATGCATCGATTAGATAGGCAACTACATTATCGGTGGTGTTTGCAAAGGCATTTAACATTGGATTAGACAAGTGGGAATCGAATCAACAAAATATGTGTGTAATTAAGAGGTCAAATGTACATGTCCTAGAGATATATTGGCAATTTGTTCGTATGAACTTTTATGACTAGAGAAAAATCTAAAGAATAATAAGTCCTAGTTGCTACTTATGTCCAACCTTGTGTATAAGAGATAACCATGCTTCTCCATAATGGGATATAAATCTACAAATATCCAATTATTTTAGAATACATTGATGGAACATGGCCTCACACTCTACTCCAAGTGATACCCAACACTCGTTACGATTGCTATCTAGTTTTAGTTTTCTTATGGGTATATTTGCTCATAAAAAAATACTAGATATGTCGAAGTATCAATATCGATCAAGAAAGAGTATAATGAGTTGTGGGTTACATTGGATTTTGCAATGGCCAAAAGTAACATTATGCATTATTACAAAATTGAAAATTAGAAATAAATGTGGTTGCCTCGGAGGAATGAACTGAAGCAAGCAGGGGAGGCTCAAACTCTTGACAGAGAAGAGACATAAGAGATAAGAACAATGGTCTTCTACTCATGTTCATACAGATGCCCATTGGAAAGGAAAACACATCATTAGTTCAATAAAGGTATACTTTTGTTTTTAATTGTGACCATTGAATACCCTTGCATACAATGATAAAATTTGTCTACAATGGAAACAACAAATGCAATCATCTTTCCCTTTGTTTGGAACAATAATATGACAATCGAAAGTCCAAATTAAATGTTATATTATTAAAATACTATATGATATTTTGCACGGTTGCAAATCAAATGATTAAAAGATCACATGGGCAATTCTTCATAGGCCAAACAAGTTATTTTTGCCATGAAGTGTAAGAGAGTTACTAAGGTGAAATGGTTATACCATTGAAACAATCTTAGTATGTGTAATTGTGTCTAGTCGTGTAATATTGTGTTCCTTAAAAGAAACTACAGAATGAACCAGGGTGAGTTAACATTACAAGAATTGAAATGTATCCAAAGGGAAAGGGATATTGGGTAGTATCTTCATATGTGTTTTGACCAAGTTGTGTATGAGAAGAGTGTAAAAGGATGTATCTCGAATATGTAATAGCTCTCAATTGTTGTAATGTCCCCATTTTTGGATTCCCCTGTTCTTTAGTTGGAGGTGACTTCCAAGGCTTGTGTCAACTAGGTCATAGGAGCGAGATTATGTTACCAATGAGTTCAGAGGGTTTGGAGGATTTTTATGGGGCTCAACCTATTCCATTTACAATGATTCATCATCAGGATCAGTGCTACATAGTTCGCTCTTGGTTCCGTTGCATTCCAGTGATTCCCGTAAATACGGAGATTGTGCATAATTTAATTAAATTCATTAAGGGTGTCATCTCGATCATATTATTTGAGGGAACACCTTAGTGTAATAGCCCGTTAGAACCAGGATGAAAAGCTTTAAATGTTGGGAGATGAAAAGTGACTTTCGATGCCCATAAATGCTTAAAAGTCAAATAAATCACTTTTTGGAGTAAAAGGGTTCAATACATTAATAAAGTGATTTTCAGGGAAATTTTGAAGAAAGAATTATAAAGTCATTTTTCAATTAATTAATGAAAGTGGAAAAGTCACATGAAGTTATAAAAGGAGGTTGGGGCTCACTCCCTCATTATTCATGTTATTCTCACTTTTAGAAAACTTGTGAGCTCTTGTGGTTTATATCTCTTGGGACGAAAACCCTAGGTGAAAAATATTGATTTTGGTGGTGAAACCATCCACCATAGTCAATTTTGTAAAGCAAGGTCACACTGATTTTGCCACCAACTCATATCATTGTATTTGTGGAAGCATTTCGTTACAGTTTATTGGAGGTTGAGTTCAGCATCTATTGTGGAGGGTGCGTTTCTCAGTATTTCCATTTGTTGGTGTAGCTTCTTGCGGAGAAAAAGGAGACACCAAGGGCTGGGTGCACTTGCTTCTCACCACCAACATATAGCATTCCCTTTTCCTTGAGTTCATGACTCAACTATTGATGATAGAGAGGTTGCATCCCTCTTGGGAGAGGGTGCATTTTATATTGAGATGTTAAGGCAGTAATTAGAATCACAAACAAGCTCAGATTGACGATCCTGAACTAATTTTGAGACTATTCTTCGTAGCTGGCCATTGCCATTGTCGTTTTGAGTTGACTGTGGGAACCTATAGCTATCTAGTCATGAAAACGAGTCATATATTTATACATACAAAGTGCAGCACTGACATCAACACTTCCCAAGTATGCAAATTATGTAGTAAATATGATTTATCCATCTCATTTTATCACTATAAAGTCTTGGGATTAATACTATATCCTTCCTTGAGCATTGTAACGAGTTATGAGTACTTAATGAGTCTCAAAGATTAATTTTTGTGTGCCAAGTCTAAGTTAATGTGGCTTTGAATGAGATCTGAGTTTTATTAAGTGAATCAACTGTCAAAATAATGAGTCACATAATTGTTTGATGAAATCATGGAACCATATAACCATTGAATTGAGTCCCAAGAATTACAAAGAGCTTACAGCAGTATATTTTTAGTGCATCACATGTGTTTGACAAAAAATATTAGATCAACTTACATACAAAGGTCAAAATTACTTGAGCATGATCCTACAACTGAGTGCATAAGAAGTGTTTGTCAAAAGTATGCAACCAAGCTTCACCACATAAGCTCCATCAAAACTCAAATTTGTCTTGGAAACATAACTTATAGTAATCTATTGCACTTGTTGACTAAGTGTTTGGCTTAAGTCTTGAACCACACTATCCAAAAATTAGCTCAGAATTGGTTGAGGGCCATCACAATAGTATCAAAGCATGTGGGAAAAGTATTTGACGAAATCCTAGAACCAAGTAAACACCAAAAATACACCAGCAATATAGAATGGGATGTTTCATTGGTATCAAAGTTGTGCATCCTACCAACCTGAGGGGAAATCATTGAAAAATACATTTTCAGATTGTTTACATTGAGTGACCACCACTATACCTTTCGATTTCGATAGTGGTGACTTTGTAGCAAGATTTGCTTTTAGTGGTTTAACAAGTATAAAGACAAATTAGGAATTCCTGGCAGAATTGTTACAAGCTTCTCAATAATATCAGAAGAAACTAACCACATTGTTAGAGAACTTTGAGTGGTTGGATCCTTACTTGCCAATCGGGAAGAAGGAAGAGAGGTTCAAATCCGAATTGGTTGGTGCCATGGATGCCTCATCACTTCATGAGGAAAGATTGACAAAACCCTAGGATGACTTCTTGGAAGTGCATGCACCTAGTCATGTTGATGATGTGTGCAATGAGGTTGATAGAAAAATCAAGAACGGGGATGACCATGAGAAGTATGACTATGAGTACAAGTCAAAAAAATTGGATGAAGTTGATAGTTCCCATGAGTCCCATCATTTGACAAGGAGATTGAAGGTAACTAAAGACCAGATTATGGGATCCATAAAACATTTTGATGATAGTACGCATGCATTTGTGACAAATTGTCGTTGGAGAGCTCCAATGACATATGATAGATTGGGGGGAGAACCTTCCTTTGCAAATTTTCAGGCACTTAGAGAAGTAGTGGTAGTAATGAAAGCTAACTACCTACACCTGCTTTCCAATAGAGATCATCTTCTCATGCTGATGGGATGTACCATGGTGCGCTACAAGGGAAAGAAGAGGAAGTAGACAGGCTTACTCATGAGCATGAGATCACCTAGGATTTCTTGAAGAGCATGCAAAAGGCCCTTCAAGAATCAAAGATGCAGGTTGAGTAGCTTCATGTGGAATTGAGTTGGTTACATCCTTCATCCTACATAGCAAACAATTAGTCGTATATGGAAGCCTTAGTGGCTCTTATGATTTGATGGAGGAACTTCGTGTGAGGGTTGAGCAGGAGGGGAATTCAAACTTATAGGCATCGACGGAGAAATATGGCCCCAAGGTTTTTTATTTTGCATATATTTTGCATTATAGGGATCATGAGCCACCTCTTTTGGAGATCCCATTTAAGGCTCAAGTTATAGTCACAGGTGACATAATTGAGCATACACCTTGTGGACCAGCCAATAAGGAAGTGTGTGCATCCATGGATTGTGGGGACAGTTATATCACACATGGGGACACATACATCTAGGATCTAAGTTCAGTTGGCAATAGTGGAATGATTGATATAGAGGTAGATACGGGATATCGGATGATACATGACAGTCTAGTAGTATGTAGTGGTATACAATGGTACACCATAGTGTGTAATGGTATGCAATGGTATGCAGAGTTGTACAGTGGAACACAGTGGTATACAATGGAGCTCAGAGGAGATTCATACTCTCATTTGATAGTGCGAGGAGATTCCAAAGGAGAACGATCCACTGTTTTGCAGTAGTGTGTGGACTTTGGAGACCGTATTCACAACAGCAATAGTGCTTGTGATGATGGATAGAGTATTGTCGAGCACCCATGTGAGGGGACACTTTTTAATGCATGCTTTGGAAGAGGAGGTTCAGTGAGCAGGATACTCATAAGACTACTCTTAGGTATCATTATGATTTCTTGGTCATGCCCGTGGGGTTAACCAATGCATCTTCCACTTTCCAATTTTGCATACATTTGCAAAGGCTTCTATTGTTGTTCTTTGATGTTCTCATTATATACAGCAAGACATGGGAGGATCCCTTGAGATAGTTGGATGAGACATGGGGCATTATGGACATGACAAAGAATTTTTATTTACGGCATGGGGTCAATGCACAAGATGACAAACATAGATTGGTGGATGGTGTCACCTACTATAGAGGTAGTCAATTTCTCTATGCAATTTGGCAGGCACTAGACAGCCTAGTAGGCACATGGTTGATTTATAATACATTGTTTCCACCAGCATGTTGCATACAAGAATAAGATATGAGGCTCAGTTGGATTCAAATAGTTATCAGTGGGGTGCAACAACAGTCAATAGGAATTGGAAGTGGTGGACTTCCAATTTGGCCTTCAGTTTTTGTGGGATAGGGTTGTGAAATCAATTGGTCTACTTCATTTTTGGTTTGTCATGAGGATTGATAAGACTTGTCATTAGAGAAAATTTGGATGAAAAATGGTCCTCATAAGGAAATCCTAAGGAAAATAATAAAATAATAGTAGAGAGAGTAAAAACCAACTTTTTTGGATCGTATTTTCAACTTTTCTTCTTATAGGTTTACTCAAATTTCAAGCGGGAGCACTCGTTGGATACAGAATTAAATTCTACATCCAACGAGTACCCAATTTGCATACTTTTGACAACATCCACATCATGAAAAATTGAAAATACATAATAAAATTACAACAAAAAAACGTGTTTTCGGATATTTTCAAATTTTCATGATGTAGATGATGTTAAAAGTATGCAAGTTGGATACTCGTTGGATGCGGAATTTAATTCCTCATCCAACGAGTGCTCCTGCTTGAAATTTGAGTAAATCTACAAAGAGATAAGTTGAAAATACGATCCAAAAAGTAGTTTTTTTTCCCTCCAATTTGTTTATATGCACCTCTTTTGAATTTTTAAGCATTTTGATTATCTAATACATGATGACATGGAATTTGAATTAGGTTTGAGCAGACCATTTTTCATCCAAATTTCCTCTAATGTCAATATGGCGATACAGGTTTTCCCTTTCGGCACCCAGGATCAAGTCTAGTTGTGGATTGGTAGACTCTGACTTCACTGAGATGCCTTGGCAAGATATGATTCATGGTCATTGGTTTGACCCTTCCAGGTATTTCAACATGGGGTTGCGGGAGAGGAGGATACAATATGGGCACGATGGTCAGACAATTATGATCATAGTGGTGCAATGTCATCATGGCAGTCCCTTTCTAAGATTAGCATGGGACCCTGGAATTACAGGGTTTGGCAGTTTAACAACTGAGAGAGATGGGTGGACCTTTACCAATGATAATCACTTAGATTTTCCATTGGGCTTCAGTTTTGAGGAGTGTTTCACTTTTTAGTGATTCGCTGGGATTTTGTAGCATCTCGCCATGATGGCAGTGTTTTAAGCTGGAAGAAACCATGATTGGCTTATGGGGAGCAAGATCTTTTTCTGTGAGGATTGGGTTTTACTTTCAAGAGTTCACTCTTAGGGTGCATGGGATTGGTTCCCTAGTAGAGCATTTTTCTTAGGGGTTGACCGAGTTTTTGCAGCACCAAGTTTCTCTACTTATCAACAGTATTTAGGAGGCCTCTTATGTCAGTACCTTCCTGCCCAGTGAGTCGAGCAGAGGATGCTTTACATCTTTGAGGTTGGTTTGGGACCCTGGTATCATTTTCAGTTTCGGTTTTGTTCATTTTGTGGTGTCAAGTTGTGATGGCATTGCTTAAGGACAAGCAATCTCTGGGAAGGGAGAACTGTAATGTCCCCATTTTGGGATTCCCATGTTCTCCGGTTGGAGATGACTTCTAGGGCTTGTGTCGATTAGGTCAAAGGAGCAAGATTATGTTACTAGTGAGTTAATAGGGTTTGGAGGATTTTTATGGGGCCCGACCTAGTCCATTTACCATTATTCATCATTAGGATCACTTCCACATAGTTTGTTCTTGGTTCTGTAACATTCTGGCTATTCCCGTAAATTGGGAGGATTATTGTGCATAATTTAATTAAATTCACTAAGGGCATCATCTCGATCATATTATTTGAGGGAACACCTTAGTGTAATAGCCCATTGAAACCAGGATGAAGAGATTTAAATGTTGGGAGGATGAAAAGTGACTTCCATTTCACGAAAATGCTTTAAAGTCAAATAAATCACTTTTTGGAGTAAAAGGGTTTAATAAATTAATAATGTGATTTTGGAGGAAATTTTGAAGAAAGATTTATAAAGTCACTTTTTAATTAATTAATGAGAGCGGAAAAGTCACATGAAGTTATAAAACGAGGTTGAACTCACTCCCTCATTATTCATGTTATTTTCACTTTTCGAAAACTTGTGAGCTCTTGTGGCTTGTATTTATTGGGACGAAAATACTAAAAGAAAAATATTGATTTCAATGGTGAAACCATCCACCCTAGTCAATCTTGGAGGGCAAGGTCACTCAGATTTTTCTACCAAATCTCATTGGTGTAGTTGTGGAAGCATTTTGTTACAATTTCGTGTTTATTGAAGGTTGAGTTCATCATCTATTGTGTAGGGCACATTTCTCAATATTGTAATTCATTGTTGTAGCTTCTTATGGAGAAAAAGGAGTCACCAAATGCTGTGTGCACTTGCTTCTCACCACCAATAGCTAGCATTCCCTTTTCAACTATTGATGACAGAGAGGTCCCATCCCTCTTGGGAGAGGGTTCATTTTATGTTGAGGCATTAAGGCACTGATTAGAATCACAAAAAAGCTCATATCAACTGTCTTGAACTAATTTGGAGACTGTTCTTCGTAGTTGGGCGTTTCCACTGCCATTTCAAGTAGACTATGGGCACCTACAGCTATCTGGGCATGAAAAAGGGTCAAAGATCTATACATACAAAGTGCATCACAATCATTAACACTTCCCAAGTCTACAAAGTCTATAGTAAATCTAATTTATCCATCTCATTTTATTACTGTAAAGTCTTGGAATTAATGTTATATCCTTCCTTGAGCATTGTAACCAATTCTGAGTCTTTAATGAGTCTCAAAGATTAAGTTGTGTGCCTATTCTATGTTAATGTGGCTTTGAATGAGATTTGAGTTTTATTAAGTGAATTAGTAGTCAAAATAATGAGTCTCACATAATTGTTTGATGAAAGCATGGAACCGTATACCCATTGAATTGAATCCCAAGAATTACAAAGAGCTTATAGCAGTATATTGTTAGTGCATCACATGTGTTTGACAAAAAAATATCAGATCAACTTACATACATAGGGCAAAATTATATGGGCAGTATCCTACAGCTAACTGCATAAGAAGTGTTTGTCAGAAGTCTACAACCAAGCTTCACCACATAAACTCCATCAAAACTCATATTTGTCTTGGAAACAACCTACAACATTTTATTGCACTTGTTCACTAAGTGTTTAGCTTAAGTCCTAAACCACACTATCCAAAAATTAGCTCAAAATAGGTTGAGGGCCATCACAATAGTATCAAAGCATGTGGGAAAAGTATTTGACAAAATCCTAGAACAAAGTAAGCACCAAAAATACACCAACACTATAGAAAGGGACAGATCAATTGTAAAATACCAGTTAAAACATTGAGCCATCCAACTTAATGTTGCAAGGTTCACTCATGTTAGAATTAGGCATTCCAATACTGGACAAATTTGTTTTGCAGGTTATAGACCATTGTCAACAAAGATGAAGACATTAATTGTGTGCATGATTCCAAATTAACAAAGGAAGAATAAATTAGAAAAGGAAAGTACTATGATCCTATGGTAATTTGGACAAAGTTTAAATTTTGCATCAAAAGAAAAATGTAATTAGACATATGATTGTAAGCCCCGTATAAGCATGCATATCCCTGGTTTGGTTATGTTGCATTAGACTCATGTTACAATATTCAACAATGGTTGAGACTCACAATTGGAGGTTCAATGTTCATTATTGAATTTCCCTAATGGAGAGGTTGTTTAAAAATATGAGTTAACACTTATGTGTTGGGTGAGTCATTCACTAATTGTAGAACCTCGCTGATGTTGGACTTTGTGTGTCTAAGTCAAGTAAGATTCAAGGAATAGATATCAATAGAGAGCAAAGGGCATCAATTGCATTAGTTAGCTCTTGGAAGTTGTTGGTGGAATTGTTTGCACATTCAAGAGGGTTCATCAATAAATTGAATGAACCGTGCCTATGAAGGACTTTCTAATAGACCATTGGTTACAATGGTTGAGTACCCATGTATTCCAGTGGACAATTGTTCATTTATATGGACTTAAGGTTTGGTTGTGACTCTGCTCAAGGTATGATATACAAATACCGAGTCAAACCAAATGAAGACTTGCAGTGTAGGAGCATCTTCGGCATCTAAAAAACATTTGTTGGAGTAGACCTTATAATAATGAATATCTCCTTGGACAAGACATGTACTCATTTAAGAGGGAGTCTTGGAATAGTTAACTCAAACTTATGTTTTAATATTTAGCCACATAATTTGTTATTATCTTGATTATTTTAAAGTGTGTCTCTACATGTGTATCCTTATTTAGTAGTCTTAGAAGGTTGTTGGATGAAAGTTAGATTAGCTCCTAATTTAAGGTGGTTGAGATATTCTCTCAACTAGTTATGATTGAGATAAAACATTGTGTTTATCTTTATGCGAGACTTGATGTATTTATGTGTACAATACATTGTCGAATAGATCAATTAACACACTTCTTGTGAAACTCTTATTTTCTCATATTAATGTTATTTTCCTATACTTTGTCTCTTTGGATATTACACACAATATTTTAGCTAAGCAATGTGTTGCTAATCCTCAACATATCCCATAAAGAATGAATAATTTATTAAAGCAATGTTGTTTCCCTTGAATCCAATGAAGTTTAACAAATCTTTCTTGAATCCTTGAGCTTGGCAATTGAAAAGTTCTAATATTTTTGCATATTTAAAAAGCTACAACATTGAATTTCTTGGAAAAGCTACAACATCGAATTACTAATCAAATTAACTCTATATCAAGCATGGACAGAGATCAAAAATAATTGAGATGCAAATCTCTTAATGCTTAAAAGGTATGACATAATATGGATCTACACTGGTATATATTAATTAATGTAAGGTATTTTTTTCCATTGGCAATTTTATATATATAACTGTCAATGGAAAAAAATACCTACATTAATTAATATATACCAGTGTAGATCCATATTAGTGCTTATATATATAAGCACTAATATTATACGCCTCTTCCATGCCAGCATTTTCTTTAAAAGAAAATATGAAATTGTCTCACTTTATGCCACCTGTCATGTTAGTGTTAAGCATGGATATTACACATCTCATATTGCATTGTAGAATGCACATTATTTCTCTTAATGCAAGGAAGTAAATATATATCCCCGTATTTATCTAGTTTTGGCCATAAAAAATGTGTATCGTCTCTATTAATCGGTGAATATATTTTCATGTATAATAGATACCCTATAGATATTTCAAATTTAAATCTAGTGAATCATGCACTGTAGGTATTTAATAATAAAGCTAAACATTCTATGCTTCCAAAAATTTTGAGTTTGCCATCACCAAATCCAACCAGGCAATCTTTGTCAAATTTGCAATTTTGAATTGATGAAATTGTTTTTTATACAGAATGTATTCAACGCCCTCAAATAATCTATATTGCAACCTAATTGTGGGATGTTAGGATTTGAAAACTGTAATTCCTTCAATACAAAATGATAATTGCCAGATTTCAGGCCAAAAATATTGATTTGCCTTCCCGTTATTTTGAACATCCGAAAAAGACTTAACTCATAGCATGTTTAGACTGGCAATATTAAGTGGAAACTTTACTCCCTATTTGATTCCAGCATAATAAACAATTGTAGAATTCAAGAATATTATGAACATCCAGCAACTCACATTTGAACTAACACTGGAATATTGTCTCTAGTACAATTGTAAAATTCAAGTTATGATAACAGCCAACCACTAATGCATTTGAATTAACACTGGAATATTATCTCTAATATTTCCTCTGAGATTGTATGAAAATATTTAGAAGATAACCATAAAATAAGATCAAAATTGTTACTTGCTAAAAATAAAATTGAATTACAAAGCCCTAACTAATGGCTACATGTTGATATTTGATCTACAGGCTATTTGAACTAGGAAACCGGAAGATGTTACAACTTGACATGCAAACTTCCCAGCTAGGCTTCTAGCAATTTCATTTGACACTGACCTGCTTCCAACCAAACTATTCGATGCCACTGCCAATCATTTTCTTGTAATCTATATGATTAAACTTCGGCAGCACTAGGAGCAAATTTATGAAAGCACTAATATTATACATCTCATCCATGCCAGTCTTTTCTTTAAAAGAAAATATTAAATTGTCTCGCTTTATGCCACCTATCATGTTAGTGTTAAGCATGGACATTACACATCTCATATTGCATTGTAGAATGCACCTTGTTTCTCTTAATGCAAAGAAGTAAATATATCTCCCCTTATTTATCTAGTTTTGGCCATGAAAAATGTGTATAGTCTCTATTAATCGGTGAATATATTTTCATGTATAATAGATACCCTACAGATATTTCAAATTCAAATCTAGTGACTCGTGCACTACAGATATTTAAGAATAAAGCCAAACATTCTATGTTTTCGATATTTGCGAGTTCGCCATCACCAAATCCAACCAGGCAATCTTTGTCAAATTTGCAATTTTGAATTGATGAAATTGTTTTTCATATAGAATGTATTCAACACCCTCAAATAATCTATATTGCAACCTGATTGTGGGATGTTAAGATTTGAAAACTGCAATTCCTTCAGTACAAAATTATAATTGCCAGATTTCAGGCCAAAAATATTGATTTGCCTTTCCGTTATTTTGAGCAGCCAAAAAATAGCTAATTCATGGCATGTTTAGACTGGCAATATTAAGTGGGAACTTTACTCCCTATTTGATTCCAGCATAATAAACAATTGGAGAATTCAAATATATTATGAACATCCAGCCACTCACATTTGAACTAACACTGGAATATTTTCTCTAGTACAATTGTAAATTCAAGTATATAATAAACATCCAACCACTCGTGCATTTGAATTAACACTGGAATATTATCTGTAATGTTTCCTCTGAGATTGTATGAAAATATTTAGAAGATAACCATAAAATAAGATCAAAATTGTTACTGGCCAAAAATAAAATTCAACTACAAAGCCCTAACTAATGGCTGATAGTTGATCTACGGGCTTTTTGAACTAGGAAACCAGAAGATGTTACAATTTGACATGCAAACTTCCCAGCTAGGCTTCTAGCAATT
Source organism: Larix kaempferi (assembly GCA_027924585.1). Classification (NCBI taxonomy): domain Eukaryota; kingdom Viridiplantae; phylum Streptophyta; class Pinopsida; order Pinales; family Pinaceae; genus Larix; species Larix kaempferi. Next base: position 16,699,641 of record BSBM01000291.1, read on the forward strand.
TCATTTGTCACTGACCTGCTTCCAACCAAACTATTCGATGCCACTGCCAATCATTTTCTTGTAATCTATATGATTACACTTCGGCAGCACTATGACCAAATTTGATCTAGATACCTCATATAAGTGCCTTACAGGCCACGGAGGAGCAAATCAACTATGTAAGCCTAGTTTGAAGAGTGAGCTGCCATTGCATCTAATTAGCATGAGAGGAATATAATGTACCCAAAGAAGATTTATATAGGACCTAAGATGAATGATGACTAAACAATCTACAAACTAGCTTCTGTAATCGAGCTAATTGAGCACCAGTTAAACAAAGAACGGTCAGCCCAATGATCCCAATTTGTTCTAGGGATGATCTATTATACGTTTACAATGCCCTAGGCCAAGATGACTGCCTGTCCAGTAGCTTGTGGGTTTCTAAAGTCAACTCTTTAACTAAACTCTTTTAATCCGCTGACCCAGCTTGTAGTTTCATCATTCCTTCTAAAGACAAAATATCATGGATCCGAATCATTGGTAATAATAAAACATCATGCAGAATCTGTCTGCTTCATTCTACTTCAGTTTAACCTTTAGTATTCCAATTTCTGAATAGCCATATGTAAAAGCATAATTTGATTGTAGCATTAACGATTGAACCTTGAAATCAATTAGCAAAGGAGGTGAGGAATAGGCTTTTGTTGATCTTCATCTGATCCTTCCGTGAAATGAAGGATTGCAACATTTACAATTTGTCAATCCATACACAGATTCTTCATTGCATTCTAAAACAAATATCAGGAATACAATTCATGGTATGTTACAAAACATGATGTAGGTATATTTTACTCAAATTGCTCCCGTTGCTCATAATTTTACACACTGGTATATTCTACCTACTTCATTCTACTTGAAGTTAATCTTTAAGATAGCTTTTAATATTCAATTTTCTAAATATATGCAGACTTCAACATAATTTTACAGCCTGATGATGTTAAACTATAAAGAAAAGGCAGGGAATGGTTCTTTGTTCAGTTGATGCATCCATGACATGCCAGACGATGATATTTGTACTTGCTAACAGTATCGACTTGCATGATTGCAATAATCATAGGGACTTGAAAAAAGCAAGGTAAACATCGATGCACATTGAGCATGCAGTAAATGAACCTAAATAAACATAGAGCGTTGACTTACAAACATTCCATACTTATGAAAACTGTCTTCCAGTTGACAACCTGAAGAGAATCAGATAAAGCTTAAATCGTCTGGTAAGAAACCTTCAAAAAGAAAAAGTCTCCTTTGAGTTAACAAATCCAGTGTTTGACCAGCCAAGTTGTCTTTTATTGTGTCAGCTAATCATCCAAATTTCCCCAATGGTACATCCCCAATTGTGGAAGCATGTCCTTTTTCGTGTTTACTGGTCACACACTACACACCTACATGGACCCTAATCTTCAATGGGGACCAGGAAATGAGCCAGGTTTGTGTCAAGGAATTCAAGCAGCACCAACAAGCAGTTTTAACAATAAAATGGGAGCTATCTTCATAGGAAGCAAGACCTGAACCAGGGAATTCGTAAAGTAATTCAAATTACCCTACCAGCAGTTTCAACATAAAATGGGAGTCATGAACGGGATTCCGATTTAAATATTTGGAAGGGAAACTGAAAACACAGAAATCCCACATAAACATCTTCTGGCCTTGACTAATCAGGGATTTGAACATTCTGAAGCAGGCGTGCAGCCATCGACCCATATCTTCTCAATTGCCAGGGATCATAACTCTTCAAATCAGAGCCTAAAATATCTTCAGGGAAATTAAAACCGGATCTTTCAATTCCACCTGGTACCTGCTCATCGGAACTATGTCTACAACTTTCTGAAGAATCTTCTATCAATGCTGCAGTATCACTGGCACTAAAATCTGCATCCTTCACAGATAAACTTGGCACCTGTTCAAAGGCTACAAACTTAGCTCATTGCACCTGATTTACTCACATACGCAATAATCATTCAAATCACATACTACAATATTGACAAGAAAATAGGATAATGGAAGATATTTTTGGTGACTGCAATAGGATAGTATGCAATATTTTCTGTCAGCCAAGTTTAAGAATACCTGTTCTGAAGAAGCCACCTCTGCTTCTTGTGTGTTGCTCCTTGAGAAATCTCCTGAAGCAGTCTGAGTTTTAGGGCATAACTGAGGTGCCAGATGTTCCCTACAGTTTGCAACAGTTGAAATAGAATCCTGTCACAACAAGAAAATTCTATAGAATTACAGGAATGGACGTTGGAGCAACTATGAAACTAGGAAATGCCTCATGGTTTGCTCACACCATCTTTCCTTAAAAATAGGACACTGAAGATAACTGCAGTTACCAGCAACATCAAGTGGAAGCAGCATCTAACATAAAAGTCGGTGTTTCAGATACAATAGGTTAGTAGTGAAAGTTCAGACTACTGCAAAGATTATAAGAATCTTTTTATTTATTAAAATGGCAAAGCATTGAAACACAAGTCTATCATTTGAGAATCCCTACATAAGAAGTGAATCCCAATAGTTAAAATGAGCACTTAATGGTAATATAAATCTCAGTTTTACTATGCAAAATAAATTCAGAAATTATAAATTTGTTACCATTTGGTTCTTGGGCCTCATCAAAAAAAGTTCAATATTAGAATGCTGATACTTGTGATCCATCTGCATTCCAGCTCAGTACATTTAGATTTAATTAAAAAGTAATCTCGTTAATTTTCCAGAAGTAAGAAAGCTTGACATAAGCAAATACCTTTGTTTTTGATACCCGTTTGACATCAAAATTTTCCTTCCAAAGTTCATTCATCTTTTCATGAACAACAGTTGAGCGGAGCTCATATCCTAACTGCACAGAAAATGTGAAAAGGTAAATATAACATTGAGCAACAAAGAAAAGTTATCAAACACACTGAAAGCTGCTGATTTGGCAATTTCAACTTGAAAACTTACCAGAACAGTTGTCCTGGGGCCAGCCAATGACAGAATGGTTTTCAAAAGTGGTTCCAGAAGATGTTCTACGTACACCTTAAGATAATAATCAATTTCAAAGATGTCATATTCAAATGCAGAGAGGATTTGGATATCATAACAGCTAGAAAGGTAATTTTTCCCAGGATTGTACTTGAAACAGAATATTCTGATGAATCTTACAAGGTCAAGGTTTGCATATTATTAAAAGAACCGCTGACAGTAAATACAAGCAATATGGAGAGTCAAACACATAAATACAGCATCACAAAAATTGGAGAAAAATCCTGCTCGGACTTTCTACTCCACACTATACTATTATTGTTCATAGTCATACAATGCCAGTTCAAGAAAAGAGTCATCTTAATAAGGTTGACAATCTCCGATATCAGTCAATATCTAACTGTTAGCAGAACAATACAAACACAAGACACCCATCAAGTGAACCCTGGCCCCTTAAACAAGCGTAATTGGGGTCCAGGTAGGTACATGAAATTAAAGATAGCAACTTTTCAAAACTGGCCAGCAAGCCACACTCAATTGATGGTGCAGAAACATTGTCTAATTTCTTTGAACCTTTTAAGGCATGCAGCAGGTTTTCTTCAGGGGCACATTCAGTACAATCGTCAATCAAAACAATAGAATGAATTCATTCACAAGTTATGGAAATTGCTCTAGGCTTGATTGGCAGACTGAGAAACATAACCTGCATAAAATAATGTCAAAGCAATTACAGTTGGACATGCAAAGGCCTTACTGGAATGATAGTTGCAGGAATGAGAAGGGCCACAGTGAACAGTTGATATGTATAGGCAGATGAGATGAACTTGTTTTGCCAATTCTAGCAATACTGAGGCATCACCCTGATAGGTTGTGGAGCCACTTTCATTCTTGCACATCATAGAGTTTAGCAACTATATCTTTGAACATAGGTAGTGCTGCCAATATATTGGAAAGAACATATTTATTTTTAACTTCAGTCAGCAGCCAAAAGGGAGAGGAGGGTCACAGGGGAGAGGAGGGTCACAGGCAGCAAGAGCAGGGCCATGGGCAGGGAGAGGAGGTTTGCAGGCAGCGAGAGCAGGGCCATGGGCAGGGAGAGGAGGTTTGCAGGCAGCGAGAGCAGGGCCATGGGCAAGGAGAGGAGGGTCGCAGACAGGGAAAGAAGGGTCATGAGTAGAGAGAAGAGGGTCCCAGACAGGGAATGGAGGGTAGGGTGGATGGAGGATGGTGCAAGGAGTAGGCCACAGGCTAGGAAATGGTGCTGGGGAGGGGAATTGTACCCCAACTGGGCCGCAGGCAGGGGTTAATGAAGGGCTGTGACCAGGTTCTACGGATGGCCAGCTTGTAGGAAGTGAGGAAGGGTTTCAGCAGCAGGCTGCGGAGAAATCGCAGGGATGTACGACTGTGAGCTGTACAGGTATAGACACAAACCATAAAAGTACGGATTTGGATCGTACTGCAGATGTTTCCATCGATCACACAAGATTTGACAAGGGGAATGAGATGGGAAGATTCCCAGCTGGTTTCGAAGAGGATTCAGCAATTATTTTTCCATGTCGGGGACGTTCACATGGATTTGAAAATGTTTACCATTGCAAGAGCCTTTCAGGGGAGCATCCTCCTGAATACATTCCTTTAAATGCTAATGGGGAGGGTGAATCCTGACAATAGTTCGATCATTGAATGATAGGTTCTTTGGTGTTGAGAAGGGCCAGAAGAGTTATCTGATAGGAGGTAATGAGCATGGGGGTCCAATGATCAGCTTGATCCCAAACTCGAAGACTATAGATAGTGAAATTCCAATGGATAAGGGTTTGCACTTAGCAGATATTCCTTCAGAGGTTGTCGCATCAATCGAGCAGAAGTTCGAGATAAAGGACTTAGATATGGGTGAAAGCATACCTACACAGGTGCATACACATGTGGAGGTTGTGCCTATGGAAGAGCCTCAGGTTACGGGGCCATCTACAACTTAGATGGAGGCACCCTACCAGTATGACCTTAATTTTTTCCTAGCAAATAATGAGTACTGTGAAGGGCGCATGCACCTTGAGACTCGAGGAGTCATTCTGTATTTTCTGCATCGCATGCCAGATGAAGAAGCGTTCAACTGGTGGGCCTTGCTAAATTGGGAAGCCAAAGGAATCTCGTTGAACTCCTATTGGAAGTTGGTTGTGAAGTATGTTTGTTTATAGTTCAACTCTGACGAAATAGCTCGTTATGTCTTACAGTTTGGTACGTGCAATATTGCTCATTCTCTTGCCTATGTTCAATCCATTGTTATCAGAACCGAATTGGTTTTGCCAAAACCAGCTGGTTCGACCGGTTTACACCCCCAACTGGTCCAAATCAGCACCTCAAACCAAAACTGCTGAACCAGCCAGTTCCATACCTGAACCAACCAGTTCAGTACAAAACCGGCCTTATTTTCGAAAACTGGGTAGTTCTGTACAGCCCGTAGAGGCCGCATGGGACCCAATTTTGCTAATGAAACAATAAAAAATAAATTAAGAAAAAGGTAATATAAAACCCTAAATTGAACCCTAAACCCCAAACATTGCTATTTAAAGAGCTTATGAAGAAAAACAATGGGGCCAAACAGCTTGTTCAGTCAACCATTACAAGATTTGCAATGAACTTTCTTATGTTGCAATCCATGCTTGACCAAAAAGCCAACTTGCAGAATATGTTTTCTTGTAATGAGTGGAAGGCAAGTAATTTCAAAGATTTTAAGTTATATTATTCATTGCAAAAGTTCAGTTAAAGTTTAAAAAATTCAAACTCATTTGCTAAAGGTTCTTTGTCTTCAATTGTTGTTGCAGCCTATAGGTGGGGGCAATTTGGTAGCCACTGCCATGATTTGGGAATATTTGCAATTTGGATCTTGAGCTAGGCATGCAATGCTTCTGGGCGTCAACACAACTGGAGTGTTTTTTTAGTGCATCCACACCAAGAAGTGGAACTATTTGGAACAAAAATGGTTGAATGATATAGTCTTTGTCCAATACAACCTTAGGTTGAGGTGCAGCCAGTTGTTGAGCAAGACCCCTGACTCAAGCATCATTGACTTGGAGGATATTGATCACTCATCAAAGTGGGTTGGACTCAACCAGCAGCACTTGACAATGAAGACCTATCTTGGATGAACTTTGAACCACCCCTATGGGTAGAGGATCTTAGCATTGTTGTTGGACCTTCGGGCCCAAGGGAATCTAGTCGGAATCCCGACTAGGAGTTTGTTGATCATGAGGAGGATGTGGAGGATGCAGATTCAGATGATTCTAGCATATGATTATAATCTTGGATTGTAGACTCTAGTTATCAGTAAAGTAGTTATTACCTAAGTCACCTGACACGGGGACACGAGACACGCAAGAAACGAAAATACGAGAGTCCGACACGGACACGGTGACCCCCGGAATGGACACGTTTTATATACATATATATATATATTTTTTTTAAATATATTAATATTTAAAAATATAGACATATAGATCCAAAAATCTTTATAAACTAGAACATTTACAATTTACAAATATGAAATATGAAATAGAAATTAGAATGAAAACACATTAATGATTAGTAGATTACACATTGTCATTCACAAATCACGATTCAGTATTCAGTATTCACGAATCACAACACATTTCACATTTGTCATTCACAAATCACAATGAATTATGAGACACATAGATGCATGTTGGAACCATATTTCTCATTAAGTCATTAAAATCAAAATGTATACATATATGTCGGAATGCCACTGGGCACTAGCAAATGCCAAATAGACTAATAGTAAATACAAAAACGGGTGGATCAAGATGGGAGAATCCCATATGTCAGTAGTCCTCCTCCATGCCTGAATCAACATACTCATCACTGCCCTGATCCTCATCCTCCTCATCCTCATCCTCCTCCCCCTCCTCCTCCTCTCTACCCATCTGACGGCCTGCATCTGCTACTGTGGAGGATGACCCCTCTATACGATCACTATCATCAAAAGTGACCGGCTCTAGCACTGGTTCATTAAGATCCATGTTGGCTAATGCCAACTCAGTACTGCTATCCAAACCCATATCATCAGGAAAGACATCCCACATCTTTGTCTTTCCCTTCACCCACTCCTCCCTCTTCCTGTAAATAAGACGAAGGTTGGAGTGCACATACACCATCGACTCTGCCTTGGACTGTTGAAGCCTGCTCTTCTTCACACTGTATAAGTTCCCATATGTGCTCCAATTCCTCTCACAACAAGAGGATGATGTAACTTGAGAGATGACCCTGAAGGCTAACTTCTGTAGAATAGGGGATGTTGCCCCATGAGTTCCCACCAAGCATAGGGTTTCTTACCCTCCCTATCTCTAAGCACATCATAGCCTCCAAATCTCCCAGTGCCAGTGGAAAAATCTACAAAGCCATCCTCCACCTCCTCAAGCATGTCTCTATCCTGAAATAGCCGTCTAAGTGCTATCTTCCTCCCATTTGCAATCTCTGCATCCATGTGAGGAGGGACTCTGTGTGAGGCCCTCGATCCACCAGTGAGCCACTCCTGAGTGTAGAACTTGGGGTTCAAGGAGTGGGCCAAGCAATGCAAAGGTGTGCAATTCTTATCCCACCTAGAGATAAGAATATCCCGAATAATGGTCCATAAGTTCTCTGTCGATGTCCCATACTCGAGACACTCATTCTCCATGACAATGGACCTCATGGACTCAATCATGGAATCCCACTCCTCATAAACCTCTGCTAGGATGGGTTGGTCCGTGTCTGCAAACCGCAACAAAGAAATGATTGGCTCCATGATCTTAATGGTAAGATCCACCATGTCCCACCAACCATTATTTAACACCATGTCCTTCACCTTTTGTGAAGCAGCCTGATCCGTCTTTCTCCAAAAAGCCCAAAACTCTAAAATCACCATGGACCCAAGAGCGGTTTTGACCTCCCTCAACCTCTTGAGCATGATGAATGAGGAAGCAAACCGAGTATCTGCAATCTTCAGCAATGAAAGCTGTGTGTATTGTTTGTAGATGGTGAGGGCATTTGTGTGGTTTTGTACAAAGTTACGGATATGGCGTGCATCCTCAATAAGGTTGTCAATCGATGCCACATCCGAAGCAATGGCTTTCAGTGCTAAATTCAAGGAATGGACAATGCAAGGTGTCCAAAAAACCTGTAAGAGCAATAAAAGCATGTATCAATGACACTACAACACTAACATTGCAATGACCAAATTCAAACAATGAGCAAATTAGAAATGAATGGTGTCCAAAATGAACATACTTGTGGATATTTAGCTTCCACAATCATGCCAACAGCCTTGCAAACAGGTGCATTGTCCGTGATGATTTGTACACATGACTCAACACCTACTTCTTCAATGGTTTTGATGAATAAATCACCCATAAATTGTGCATCCTTGTATTGCCCAAGAGCATCCATCGCTTTCAAGAACAACGCTCCATTTTGGGAAGATACCATGAAATTGATGAGTGGATGGCGTGCGGGATCCGTCCATCCATCAGAAACAATACTCACACCGGATGAGGGCCATGTTGATCTAATTGGCTCAAGAATTTTATCTACCTCCTTCTTTGCTTTAACCAACAATGTGGTTCTAAGCTTCTCTGAACCAGGAGGCACATAACCATTTGGAGCTCGTTCCAAGATAGTTTTAACCATCTCAAAATACAATGGTGACTGTGCAACATTGAATGAGATGAAGTTGAGGTAGAAGAAAAATGCAATGGTAAGGTCTACCTCTTCTCGCGCCTCTTGTTGGAAAATCCTATCCATTGGACCACCTGTAGATTGACTCTTTCTTGTTTGATAAGTATCCCCACGCCCACGCCCATGAGTGCTAGAGGACTTCCTCAAAAATGGAAGAGGATCATCCTCTTTTTTCTTGCTTGCTGCTGCCACCTTCCCTAAGCCAACATGATCCTCTCTTTCCATATCCCTCCTTTGGTGAACAGTCACCGCTTTGCATGAAGAAATCCCACAAGAAGGAAGGGCCAACAAATGGCCCTTAACCCGAAAATATGTGCTCTTGAACTCATGCTTGCAAAAATTGCATCTCCAAGACACATTGCCTCCCCCACCAAGCTTTGCCCCGGGCCCATCTTTCCTTGTCACATACTTCCACAAAGGGTATTTTTTTTCTTGGGCTTGTTGTCTTGCTAAAACAGGGTTAAATGGAGCCATACAATGAACTCCACTAGCAGCCGATGGAGCACTTGACGGAGGAGGAGAACCGCTTGTGCTTGGTGGAATATGAGGAGAGGCACTAGATGGTGCATTTCTCCCTCTCTTTTGCACCCTACCTCCTGCCCTAGCTGATTGAGACATTCATTTTCTTGTGTGATGGTTGAGCTTGCAATCCTCTCCACAAATCCACCGGAATGCACTTGGAATCACTTGGAAACAATGGATAGCCTTCAAATCTCCTTCACCTGCATATACAACTCACTCTCAGCCAACTCCTTCCTTGCAAATGACAAAAAAAAACTCAAATTTTGCTTTTAAAACAAAACCGGCCGCACTTTTCCGGACTGTAGCGCACTTTACGTGTCCTGTTTTCGGGATTCGTGTCCGACAGTCGGGGATTCGATTTTGCATCATGTCCGATTCGATTTTGCATCGTGTCCCAATTTCGGATTCGCCTGAAGATCGAATCGGACTCGAACTGAGATCGAATCGTGTCCGATTCGACCGATTCGGGACACGAGGGGGGGTTAGAGCGAATCCGGTTTCTTAGGTTATTACATGACTACTATGCTTATGTTGGACTTTGGACTCTAGAGGTCATGTCAAGCCTCTTTTTTTATGTACTTTGGTTCATATATGAATCATTGAATTGCAATAGGTGATATTTTGGTTATAAGCACCCTTACTTTCTATATACATGAGATAACTTTGCATATTTGTGTTTAATGGTTTGGATTCACATGGATATATAAAAAATAAAATTCTGACATTTTATGTATTTTTTCGTCAACTAGTTTTTTTTTTCCGGGTTTTTCCAGTTCTGACTGGTTTCAAATTTGTAGGGTCAACCGGTTCGGTGACCGATCTGGTTCTGATACATTGGTTCAATCATGGAGGGCAGATTTCAACCTAGAGGTGTTAAGTTTTTAACATAGATCTGATTTGATAGCAGTAACAGTCTTTTCAGAATTTAGCAGACTTCTAGCATTTAATTATGAGGTAATAATTCAGCAGTAAGTAAAACAATCATCCACAAGAACCATACACAAGAACACAAAGATTTTACCCTAGGGAAACCTTTTCAGGAATAAAATTCCAGCAAAGAATATCTTCTTTAATATGAGATGACTGAAATTACATGAGCAGATTTGGAGCAGGCTTTTACATCAAAATAAACTTGCCTCTTAGGGCACATATACCAAGAGAACCTGAATAAGATGTCAGGCTGATGTAAGCCCTAATAGAAGATGATATCAGCCTGTAGCAGCCCCTTAGGGCTTGTAGTAACCTTCTTAGAACCTGTAGCAGCCTTCAAAAGACCTGTAGCAGCCTGCTGTCTCTGAATTGAGCCCTTCTAGGGCCACGGCAACCTCCTTGAGACACTTGGCAGCCTCAAAGAACCCTCGGCTTCCCTCCTTAAACACTTGGCTGTCCTCTTGTAGCCCTCGGCTGTCCCCTTAGGGCTTTCCTCAGTGGTATGAGCCCTGCTGTAGATAGACGGAGCCCTTTCTAGGGCTGTTGTGGGTAGACGAAGCCCTTTCTAGGGCTGTTGTGGGTAGACCGAGCCATATTTGGGCCTGCTGTGGGCAGTCCAAGCTTTTCTAGGCCCTGATGAAGATAGATGGAGCCCTTTCTAGGGCTGTTGTGGGTAGACCGATCCCCTATCTGCCTTACACTGTCAGAACCGAGCCCTTATCTGCCTTACACAGTCAGCACCGAACCCTAACAACGTTTCCAATGGCTTATCTGCCTTACACTGTCAGCACCAAGCCCTAACAGCCTTGCCAATGGCTTGAAGATGAATTTGATGGCCTCAAGGATGAATAAGACTGTTCTGTAGATGAAGATGACATCCACTAGAAGAGAAAACAACCCTGTAGATGATTCCTTAGTTCGAAATGTTGAGATGAAGAAGATGAACAGCTGCTGCAAAATACCCCAACGATTTCCTTGGACAGAGATGAGGAATGAAAAATGTGTGTTAACTTTCACTTGAGAGCGTTCTTCGTCTATATCTCACCATTGGGTGTCTTCCATAAGTCAAGGAGTCCAAAATAATAATATAAAATTCATTGGTTAAGTCCCTTTTAACTTCAGTGTGGGCTTTTAACACTTTAACACCTTAAATGGGGTTCATTGTGGGATTTTGACCCACCCTCTTTGGGTAAGTCACCCTTAGACAAACCCTTAGCCCCTTCTCTTGGTATCCATGGTCCACATGTGCCAATTCAAGTACATCATCATATATAAGGAAGATATTCTTCAGTTGCCTTGTTCTCCCCACTAACACCAAGGTCCCAAGCTAGTTACTCCAACAAGGGGTGGCCAGTCACTTGAGGAGGTCCCATAGCCCAATGACCAAGGAAAGGAGTACATCACTTGCCTAGACCCGGTCTAGGGATTCTAGTGATGACCTGGTAACTGACCAGGAGCCTCAGCCCCAGGCTGAATCAAGTTGACCAATGTCAATGACTTGGTAACCGACCAAGTGCATCAGTCCTAGACTGCATCAAGTTCTTGGTAACTGACCAAATGCCTCAGCCCCAGGCTAAATAAAGTTGACTAATGTCAACAACTTGGTAACTGACCAAGTGCCTCAATCCCGGACTGCATGATATTCCTGGTAACTGACCAAGTGCCTCCATTCTCCCAGAGAATGGCTCTCGATGCTGCTCAAAAATCAACAAGAGGATCATGGCCAGGCCAACTATCTATTGTTGCTAGAGTTCCCTCCCTTGAGGCTAACATGTGTCTGTTTGTTAATTTGTTTACACAAGCAAACACACATGTGGACGCTGTGCCTATGGAAGAGCCTCAAGTTACGAGGCCATCTACAACTTAGTTGGAGGCACCCTACCAAGATAACTTCATTTTTTTCCTAGCAGATAATAAGGATTACTTTGAAGAGCGAATTCACCTTATGACTCGAGGAATCATTTTGTATTCTCTACATTACATGGTGGATGAAGAAGCATTCAATTGGTGAACCTTGTTGAATTGGGAAGCCAAAGAAATCCCGTTGAACTCCTACTAGGAGTTTGTGCAAAGTATGTTCATTATTCATCTATTGTTGAACTCTAATGTGATAGCTCGTTATGCCTTACAGTTTGGTACGTGGAATATTGTAGGTACTCTTCCATATGTTTGATCTTGGAGGGCAGATTTCAACCCAAAGGATCATGGTTAGGCCAACTATCCAATGTGGATAGAGTTCCCCTTCCCTTCAACTAACATGCATCCGTTTATTGATTTGTTTACCCGCAAATTTGGTAAAGTGCTTATCCCACATGGTAGACATAACTCCTTTAGAGATTCTTCGAGGGTTTGCGTTGAGGTGCAATTGAAGTAGAAGCCACTTGCCTTTCTTTCAGTTTGTAAGATAAACGAAGTCGGGCAACATAAATTTTGATACTTGAACCTCCCAAAAACTTGTTTTGCTTGTCAAGATCGGGAACATTTGATTTGTGACTGCCCTCAACACCAACCTAGGATGAGGGAGGGTGAGGATGAGAGGATGTCTCCCTCTGCTCAAAGCTCAAGTACGGGTGGCACTCATGTGGCTCCAAAACCTAGGGTTCGTAGTGAGGTTTCTGCTAGGTCAAGTGTCAATGGAGGACGTCATGCTAGAGAAAGGGTCGATGGGTTTGCCTTTGGTGGGTCTGGCAGTGGGGTTGGTGGTGTCGATATGGGTGTTCAAAGTTCAGGTGAGGGTTCTAGTACAAGGACTAGTTCCAGGTCTAGCTCAGGTGCCAATGTAAAAGGTGGTGGAGCTCCAAGAGGGGTTCATCTCAAAAGGATCAATGGTCACAATATTCTAATTTCAACTACTAGTTCTTCACTAGCGAGTGGGCAGCCTAGTATCCCTTGTTGAAAAGATAACTCTGAAGGTCCTCCTTCATATTTTTGGTGTGGGTGTGATGAGGGGGACTTGAAGGCTTTGTTCCTTGTGTATTTATGTAAAAAGTAACTTTTATATAAATAAAGTTGTGATGTTTTGTACTTTATGAGTTTGGGTCTCACTTAAATGACATATTTAATAATTAGTGATTTAATTGTTAAAAGGTGAGCATTTAATTTAGACCCTTGATTTTGTAATTTGATCTCAACCCTAGATTGGGTAGTATAAAACAACGAGGAAAGGGGCAAGGAAGACACGCTCACCATCAAAGAGAGAAAGAGGAGAAGTGAACGTGAAGAAGAGTTCCCAAGGCAGAAAGGGCACGATTTCCAAGGAAAAATAGCAACACACATCCCTAGGCAACCTGTAGTAGGCCCTACATTAATACAAAATAGTCACACGTATGGGCTCGAATCCCAAGAAATTTGTTTGTGCATTAAATGCAGACCATATAGCAATAATTCCATGCATGTGTGGGCTCGAAAATCGAGGCAGAGATTGAGCAGGTCGTACAACACGTGTGGACAACCGTACAATAGATAGTACAGCTGCTCTTTGGCACAGAATTCGAGGTAGAACTGTTGTTTTGTTTTTGTGAAATTTTTTCAGTGAGGGTTAAAAGAAAATTTTCATTGTAATGGAATTTCTGAGTATACTCTTAATGAAAATTTTTCCTCTTTGGGTTTTCTCCAGGTTGGGGTTTTGCCCGGTCTAGATTGACCAAAAATACCTGTGTTCTATGTGCTTGCCTAATTTTCAGTATTGAAGAGCTTTTGACTTGGTGGTTTTAATTTTAAAGTATTGTGAGTAAATCTTTAATTAAAACTATAGATGTTCAAAGTGTTTGACAAAATGTGTGAATGAGAACTTTTCATGCTTATATCATTTTTCTTCATGGTATCAGAGCAGTATTGAAGTAGGAAGCAAGCAAGTGTTTCACAGTGTTCTTTTGAAAGAAGTGCAGAAGAAAGTGTTGTGGTTGTCTTTTAGTTGTTCTAGTTGTAAGTGATTTCCCAATGATGAGTATATGGTTTGAGGATAGGTTGGATGGTGTATATAACTATATACCATCAAAGGTAAGAATAACCGCAGTATTGAAAGAATGGAAATTTTGGAGGTTTGCAAACAGTACCATGACCAAGCCAATAGATAAGGATGAGCTTGATGAGCATCAAGCTCTTGAAGCTACGGCTCAGAGAGTCATCCTGGATGGGGTAAAGACCATCTCATTCCACATTTAGCAGAGAAGAAAATAGCTAAGGAGATGTGGGACACTTTGAACCATTTGTTCGAAGCTAAAAATGAGAACCACAAGATGGCGCTTAGAGACAAGTTACACAGTATAAAAATGACTAAAGATGAAAGTGTAGCCTCCTTCTTGACTCATGTTGCATAGGTGAAGGACAAGTTGGCAGCAGTAGGAGAGATTGTCCCTGACTCTGAGTTGGTGAGGATAGCCCTGAAGGGCTTCACCAAGAAGTGGGACGTCTTTGTAAAGTGTATTGTGGGTAGAGAGAAGCTTCCCAGTTGGTCCAGATTATGGGATGACTTTACCTAGGAGGAGATCCGAGAGGGGTCTCAAGTTGGTAAGGTTAGTGAGGATGTTGAGCAGGATGTGGCACTTGCAACCAAGTCAAAGAACAAGAAGAAGAAATATTTTAGTCAGATCAAGTGCTTTTAGTGTGGTCAATTGGGACACTTTGCCTCTAAATGTCCTGAGAAGAAGAAGGGAAAGACAAAGAAAGATTCAGCAGCGTCTGCGGTAGATGAGTTTGCAGCACAGTTTGAGCATGAATTTTCTCTAGTCTCCATTGACTCTAGTGTGGGGAGCTCAGTTTTTGAGCATATCTGGATTGTTGACAATGGGTCAACCAAACATATGACTGGATTATATGATGCATTCCAGATCATCACAGAGTTGGGACCAGGACATTATATTCAGACAGATATTAACAGTCCACAGGTAGCTATCCGAGGAGTTGGAACAGTTAGGTTCCAACTGGACCTTGGTGAGGTCTTAGAGATACATGGAGTTTTGTGTGAACCTGGGATGAGAGTTAGTAAACCCTCAGCATCATCTTTTGAGGATGATGGTTATGGGTTGTTGATCAGGTCTGGTCATGTTTTCCTTTATCGGATGGAGGAACAAATTAGGACCACAATCCTTCTTGGTGATCGCAGGGACAGATTATATGTTATGAGAGGACATGTTGTACGTCTAGGGACAGGTGGATGGCTATCTGAGTCGGAGTCAGAGGATGGGGCAGGAGATGCATCTGATCCGCATGTTATTTACATTTCTTCTAATGAGGAGAGTGGATCCCTCTGAAGCACTGGCAGAAGACTCAACCAGTTTAGTGGTGATGGTGATGAGCAGGTTGATGAGGCTCAGATAGAGTCTCAAGAGTCAGAGTTCCAGTTTAGGGACAGGCACTTGTCTCCGAGAGGCATTCTAGAGCAAGAGGGAGTTGAGTCAGGAATCAAAGGTGGAGATTCTGATGGTGCCGGAAGGACCTCTGTCGTTAGGACGAAGCGTTGCAAAGATAACTCTAAACGTCCTCCCTCATATTTTTGGTGTGGGTATGATGAGGGGGACTTGAAGTCTTTGTTCTTTGTGTATTTATATAAAAAGTGACTTTTATATAAATAAAGTTGTGATGTTTTGTACTTTATGAGTTTGGGTCTCACTTTAGTGACATATTTAATAATTAGTGATTTAATTATTTATAGCCGAGAGCATTTAATTTAGACCCTTGATTTTGTAATTTGATCTCAACCATAGATTGGGTAATTAGCAAGGTAGTTACAAAAGATAAAGTATAAAACAATGAGAAAAGGGGCAAGGAAAACACACTCACCATCAAAGAGAGAAAGAGGAGAAGTGAAGGTGAAGAAGAGTTCCCAAGGTAGAAATGGCACGATTTCCAAGGAAAAATAGTAGCACACATCCCTAGGCATCCTGTAGCAGGTTGTACAACAGTACAAAACAGTCACATGTGTGGGCTCGAATCCCACGAAAACTGGTTGTGCATTAAATGCAAACTATACAGATCGTATAGCAATAATTCCAAGCACGTGTGGGCTCGAAAATCGAGGCAGATATTGAGCAAGTCATACAGTACCGTACAGCATGTGTGGAGAGCGGTATAGCAAATAGTACAGCTTCTCTTTGGCACAAATTTCGAGGTAGAATTGTTGTTTTGTTTTTGTGAAATTTTGTCAATGAGGGTTAAAAGAAAATTTTCATTGTATTGGAATTTTTTAGTATACTCTTCTTAATGAAAAATTTTCCTCTTTGGGTTTTCCCCAGGTTGGGGTTTTGCCTGGTCTAGATTGACCCAAAATACATGTGTTCTATGTGCTTGCTTAATTTTCAAGATTGAAGAGCTTTTGACTTGGTGGTTTTAATTTTAAAGTATTGCGAGTAAATCTTTAATTAAAACCCTAGATGTTCAAAGTGTTTGACAGAATGTGTGAATGAGAACTTTTCCTGCTTATGTCATTTTTCTTCATCTCTTAGTCAACAGGCCCCAAAATTCAAGTTGAGGCACAGCAAGTGAGTAGTGAAAGCATGGAGGATGAACAGAGATGGCATGTTAAGTCCTCCAAGTGGAAGGCTATCTCTTCTCCAACCCATGTGGACAACATCATTTTAAGTCCCCATCCATCAATATGACTATAGGAGGTAGTAGTTACAAATTTCCTCATACAAAATTGTGCCCCATGGAGGCCATTATTCAAATTCAACCTAATTTCAGCCTCCCATAGGCAACACAAACTAAGTAATGCATGTGCAAGTGCACAAGTATAAAACACAAAAAATTAACAATTATATTTCACACAGTATGCATACACCATCATATTCATAACAAGACGTAAATATAATCATTGCACATTCATATACAAAGAGAATACTCATATTTTAATTGAAGAAGATCCAAGCAACTAGCTGTGTAAGAGTAATTTTTCACCCAACCCTAAGTATCAGCTGCAGATACCACCCCCAAGCAGGGCTATGAAGCCACTAGAGCAAAGTAAACACCTTCAAGCTTATCTCTCTCAACCCAAAACCCATTTGTTCTCATGCTTAGCCAATCTGCTCACCACTGAGCACTACAGGCATCTCATTCAGCCATCCCAACCATGGAACTCTTTTCCATTGCCCCACACAACACAAGGAAGGCCTACTCTTTCATTGATCAACAATCCCTCAAAGTACCCAAACCTTTAAAGTGCTCTTCAGTGTGTGCAAAAAGAGTCCAACCTACTGTATAATATCAAAGAACATCAAGTAAACTCAATTCGTGACTTTTCAAGCATCCACGAGAAGCAAATAAACGATGGGTAAAGGTTTCCTATCTTGCCCACACTCCATGTTCACATACAACCATCCTCTTCACTCTAATTTTTGCAATTTCCTCATCACAATGCTAATTTCTTGTTATTTTCTCAATCTAGTAATTGGCTATGGATAGAACATGCCCCCACTTTGGTGTATGAATTATGTACGAAAAATGAGGGATAGACTCCAATGGGGATGAGATGATTGGTGAAAACATAGTTGGCAATACTTTTAACCATATGACTCTTACAATTGTCATAAAAGTATATTCATCCCATGCTTCCATAACTCCATGAGAAGACTTTCCCACCAACCTCACACATGCATTCAATGATTGAATTTGATAAGTTAAAGAAAGTAAATGGCTCATTAACGCACATGGCAGAAAATGGATGAATTCTAAGGCTGATACTTGGCAAAAGAGGATTTAATCTCCCATAGGCCCCCTTTCCTTTTCCCCTCTAATGGAATAATAGCCCCCCTCTAGTGTGCTCCTTACATAGCCATCTTAGAACATTCTATTATTTTCCATCATAATATTTACATAGCTTTTGAGTCATCATGACAAGCCAACCACATGGCAATATTTACATTATACATGCCTAGTTGTTTGCTAGTCGGTCCTTAGCCTTGAGCTCTACATTAGGAACCTTTAGTAGCATATTTACATCGTTTCATATGTTATAATTTAATACATTCCAAGGGTCAAAATTGGGATATTACAGACCGTCAGTGAGATGAGTCGCCAATGGCGGAATTCCTACAAGGATGCAATAGTCCAATCAATAGACTCTCGTATTCCTTCAATGCGGGGCTTCATGATTGCCAACCATTTCAATAGCCTTGGGAATCCTTTTATGTTTAAATGAAGCTCTCCCTACTATCATTGAATGTGAAAGGGATGATGATTCCCAACTATAAGCAATGTGTCAAAGGGGTTTTGCAAAGATTCCAATCGAATGTCCTCTTCACATAATGAATTATTGTTGGAATGGGCCTTTTTAAACTTCTAGTCATTGTTAGGGGAATGGTGATGCGGTGCTTACTATCTCCTCCATGTTGCAAAACCTAGTGTGTTTAGGTCACTCTTTTGACCAAGACCAAGTGATTGGGTTATGTACAGTGTCTGCTCCAAATTCTAGCTCGGATCAAGGCCGGTAATAGGATTGGATGGCTTTGTCTCTTCCAACGGCAGTGGATTGCTGGGGAAAAACTTCAACATTGTTGAGTGGGATGGGGATAGGTATAAAGGCTAGGGTGCAGTGATCAGTGGTTTGGAAAAGCATGCTTGGTGTAGGTGTAGAGATGCATTGCATATTTTCAATCCCAACTAGAAACAAACAGTGCTGAATTACGTTGGGTGGTTCACATGGACCAATTTACAACAAGGTCAAGATAGGGTTCAAGCACAATTGGATGGGTTTTATGGGCCCAAAGAGGAGATTATTTTCTCGTGCAAGATTTTCCTGGTGGATGTTTTGATGGATGTGATAGGTTCAAACCATCTTCTAAACCAATCTATGATCTCTATTGGGATTTCTTCATACCATCAAACCATCTTCTAAACCAATCTATGATCTCTATTGGGATTTCTTCATACCATCAAACCATCTTCTAAACCAATCTATGATCTCTATTGGGATTTCTTCATACGCACCCTTATCTTTAGTTTTTAAACTGAATGTGGCTCACTTGCATTCGACAGACTTTCGCACACTCGTGTAGTGGGTGTGGAATATTTTCCCTTATCTAATGGGTTTCAGGAGTGGATTATGTGGTGGGTAGTTGTTGTGAGATGTACTAATAAGTTTATGCATGGATGGGGCAATATGATGGCTTAGCAAAGTAGAGACATGTGGGTGGCTAAACAGAGGCCAGAGGAGGTTCCTATATTTCTAAAAGAGGGCATTCATAATGTCACCCTTCAGGAAGAGTCAACGAAGTTGGAATTGACAATAAGACATGGGGAGTGATATCTTGCTCGTGGGCTAGGATCTGTTCCCAGCTACAATGGATCCAGGATGGAGACAAGTGGTCCAAATTTTACTTTGACTTCATGAAAAGGAAGATTGCGGCAAAGAGAGTGCTTGGTCTCTGAAAAGCAGACAGTTCGCCTACTGAGGATCATGCAAAGATTCAAGGTATGTTCTATGATCATTTCCAATCATTTTTCTCTCCTTATGCTTTGACAGATGGCGTGCAAGTTGCTCAAGCTACTTGTTGCAAGGTTGTCCCCTGCAAGTTTGAAGTGGTG
This sequence comes from Larix kaempferi, assembly GCA_027924585.1. Taxonomy (NCBI): domain Eukaryota; kingdom Viridiplantae; phylum Streptophyta; class Pinopsida; order Pinales; family Pinaceae; genus Larix; species Larix kaempferi. The sequence continues at coordinate 16,719,336 of BSBM01000291.1, forward strand.
ACAAGGACAAGTTGGGTCAAGATATTTCTAGAGATGATTTTTATATTGATCTAACGTCCATGAAGAATGGTAAATACTAAATCCCCTTGATTGGATGGTTTTCCTTGTGTGTTCTATAAGTCCATGTGGAACTGCACTAGGGATGACTTCCATTGTTTGGCAATCCAAGTCTTCTCTTATGGTCACCTTTCTGAGTCTCTTAATTAGGGATTGATTAATTTGATTCCCAAAAATTTTGCACAAGACTCCATAAGTGGTTGGAGACCTATCACCCTACTTTCAATTATGTACAAAATCATGGCAAACAATTGGGCTCTGAGGATTTAACAAGTGGCCAGCTATGCAGTCTTGACGAGAGCAAACTGCTTTTGTCCAAGGGAGGCTTATTCTTCATTTAGTGGTCTCGGCCTAGGAGACTATGGAGAGGGCAGAGAGAGGTCAACAGTGAAAAGCATTGAACGTTGACTTCAATAAGGCTTAAGATCAAGTTGATTGGTCCTTCATTTCTAAGATGATGTCATGCTTGGATTTTGGCTCACGTTGTGTAGCCATAGTTAACACTTTGTTCTCCAATGCTTCAACCTTTGTGTCTATTAACAAGGCCTTGTCCCCTCAGATTGCTTTACACCGATCTATTAGGTAGGGTCGCTTGTTGGTGTTGTATTTGTATGTGTTGATTGCAAATGCCCTGAGGTATTTGTTGGAGGAAACTCACATTGTTGGTCAAATTAAGCGTATTAGGCTTCTAGATGATATTGACATGGTTAACAACCATTTCGTTAATGGCTCATTTTTATCTGTCACGATTAACCAAGGTTCAGTTGATGGGGCCCTTTCTTGTCTAGACACTTTTTGCAAGGTTTTGGGTGCCATCGTTAGTCCTCACAAGCTTTTGGCTAAATAGGTTGGATTCTCCACCATCATGCATTTTGGTTGACTAGTCTTACATTTGTCCATGAACAATAATCAAATATCTTGGTATCTCGTTTGGGAAACGTTTAATGCCAACGGCTATGTGGGATTGGTGTTTGTAGAGATTGCATAGCAAACTTCATCTTTGGCATCATATGGATCTTCCCTTCGCAAAAACAATGGCAATTGTGGGTTATATTCTTCAAGCTTCCTGTTACCACCCAATTTGCATAGGATGATCAACAAACAAAAGACATCATCCAATCAGGGACCTTTCAATCCCCCATCTAGATCAGGCAGTCATCTACCCAGTTACATGTTCTTTTGCACTTCCTTTGTCATGGTCAAAGGAAGTTGTTTGTAAAATTTTGGCATCCATTACATGTGTAAAAGGGGTAGCCCGAGTGAGTCACTTGTATTATGACTACTATGGAGTGTTTTTTTTAACTAGCGGAACTTAGATCCTAGTGATCAGAGTTTATCTTGGTTTTTCACTCATACCTCCAAAGCCAAAGTATGTCATGGGTGACTAAAGCTAGTGTCTAAGTCCTTAGGGTCCGATGTCAAAATCTAAGTCAATCACCATGTCCTTAGCAACATGCATGACCTTTTAGGTCCCATGACCTTGTATGTAAAAATGACAAAAGTACAAAGTACAAAAAGACCCACACTCATAAAGTACAAAAAGACTTATTTATTTACAGAATGTCTATTTTTACATAAATACAAACTAAGGAACAAAAAGATTTTTATGTGCCCCTCATCAAACCACACCAAAAATATGAGGGAGGTCCTTCTGGCATCATCTGAATCTCCATCTCTGATTCCTAAAGCGAATTCCTCCTGCTTTGGAATGTGTCTCGGAGACATGTGCCCGACCCTGAACTAGAACTCTGATGCTTGAGACTCCATCTGAGCCTCATGAACCTGCTCATCACCACTGCACTAACTGAGTCTCCTGCCAGTGCTTTGAAGAGAATCACTCTCTTCATCAGAAGAAATAAAGATGACCTGCTCATCATGTGCTACACCTGCCCCATTCTTGGAATCTAACTAAGATAGCCATCTTCCTAACCCTGGATGTACAACATGTCCTCTCATAACATATAATCTGTCCCTGTGATCACCAAGAAGAATCGTGGTCCTAACTGGATCCTTCGTCCGATAAATGAAAACATCACCACCCCTAACAAACAACCCATAACTATCATCCTCTAAAGATGAAACTGAGAGTTTACTAACTCCCTGTTACCAAGCAAATTAGCAGGGCTAATTCCCAGTAAGCATAAATAAGAAGAGTGACCCAATGTCACCTCGGTCACCGTTCTAACTTCTTCGGAAGTCGAAACCTCCAAGGAGAAGTATCCTTAAGGAATCCTGTAAATACACTAAAACAACCAACCAACTATATTCTATGCAATCTTATGGTTAGATCAGTGCCTAATGGAGTCAAATGTAGTGCGCTTTATCCTGCAATGCTTAGTTTAGTGCAAAATAACCAATATCATCACCTAAGATCAGTGGCCTACTTAGATCATTCAATGAGATGTATAAGCGGGCATGCATGTATTAAATAATCAATATTGGATCAAAAGACTATATTGCCAATAAACCACAACCATTAACCAAGTGTTCATTAAGTTGCGCCTTCCAATGTATGTATTTAATTATAGCAGCAGTAGATGTAGGAGTAAATAATGCAAATGATAACAAGACAAATATCCAATGTAGTAATGGGATATAAATTTCATTCATTAATTAGTGAGACCATGTAAAATATGTCATTAGCAAGGTCTGTCGTTAACTGGGTGCACACAAGTTCGAGTAATTATAACATTAAGTGTCACTAATCACTCAGGGGAAAACTTCTTTGTAATTAATCAGCATCCACCAAGAATTTTCCAATTCCCAATACAACTTCAGATCTGTATGTGAATATACACGGCATAAAAAGGTATACAATTCAGTTTTGGTCATGAGTGCTTTGATGTTCAAAGCATGCAAGCCCTATCAAATTGAAACGTATGGAGTTTTCCAGATCTGTTATGATTGTGATTATTGTTGCAGCAGATGTAATGACTATCATTCATGTATCAAAAACTAGTGGAGTATTTTTACAATAAGATATTCAATATCTAACCACATTAATTATTTCAGACATGTAAGTGATCACAGTCAGCAATTTTAGTTTGCAGCAAACATAAAATTATGGTTTGCAGCAAGCAGTCAGCAATTTTATAACTTTCATACAGTATAGCAGAGGTTATCATAAACATAAACTTCTGATCTATAGCATAAATATTAAGGCATAAAAATCAAGTGTTACAAGCTAACTTGGTTCTCATTTCTTGTGTATGCAAGTAAAATATGAAAGGGTAACACACTGGTCTGCAAATTTCAATTTGCAGACCTTGTGTATGCCAAAGGAGACGGCTCAGTGAGTGAGAGGAAGAATGAAGGAGGTGGGAAAAGGAAGGTAGGAAAGGAGGAGAGGTCGTAGGGTAGGTAAATGAGGGCAGTGTTTGGATGGAAAGGAAGCCCTGAGGGGAAGGAGATGAGCTGCAAGGGTTTTGAAAGAGAAGGAAAGAGGAACCAGGTTAGGGCTGCGATAGGTAAAGGGACTAGGGCAGCAGTGGGACAGTTGAAGGTCATGGGGATGGAAGGAAGGGAGGCCAAGCTAGGAAGGAGGCTCGATGGAAGGGAGCAGCATGAAGGAGCTGCTAAAAAGAGGCAGCGAGGGTTTTGGCTGGCAAGGGAGAAGGGTTGCAACAGGAGGGGGAGCTGCAGGTGGAGAAAGAGGGCAGCGCACAACTCAAACAGGGGATCCGATGGTGTAAGAAAGAGCTGGGTTGGAGGCCGAGTTGGATAGGAGTATGAGCAAAGGAGAGGGGGGAGGTTGAAGGTAGGTCGCACTAGGTTTTTAGGGCTGCTGCTAGGGTTTTATGCAGCCAAACAAGGTTTAGTTTAGGTCCCTTTTTTATAACTAATTTTTAGGTTTTTCTAGTATACAAAATAACTACTAACTCAGAAATAAAAATAAAGAAGACTAGCTAACATTAAACAACTAGGTTAAATAATATTTACAACATCAACAACTCAGAAATTAGGGTTTATATGTAGACTGAACAACTAGGGTTTCAAAACGAAAACTACTCACCAAACCTAGGGCATCAATGAGAGGAAAAACTCTCTTTGAGATGGTACTTGGCAAGCTTGGCTAACTAGGGCTCACCTCCACAATCTCTAGGATTCGTAGAGGAAGCCTAACTTAAGCAAGACTTGAAGACCTAAAGCTCAAGCTTGAATGCTATGGTGACAATGACAAAAATGAAATGCAAATCAAGACAAAATGAAGCAACAATGACTTCCATTCAACCCTAACAAGCATCACTCTCATACAAATTGACAAAGAGACATCAAACCAAAAGTATAGATACCTCCAAGTGCATGTGTTAAGCAAACAACTCTAGCTTCACCTTAGCAATGGCATGAACAATAGTAAACTTCCAAGAAATGCTTCAAACTTGCAAAATAACCTTCATCAAGAAGTGCATCCCTTCAAAGAGCCCTAGTTAGGGCAAATAGCAAACATAATGATCTTCTCTCAAAAGTTGATGTCTAATAATGAAGCGAGGAGATTGAATTTATATGATCTCAAACTCACTTTCACATAAAATAAGGTCAATTTAATATTAAAAATGTCAACTTAAAATTAAAACAAAAATAATATAAAATAATGATAAAAGTGGGTAAATTGGGTATTTTTCCCCAGATTTGACCCAAACATGCAAAATGGATGAACAAGGCCAAATTTTACGAAACTGAAGGCCAAACTGCGTAGGGGGGGGGGGGTCGTCAAACTGAAGGCCAAATTGCGTAGGGGGGGGGGTCGTCATGCCCCAACTAACCCCAACAGTGATGAAAACCCTCAACGCCCCCCCCTTTTAGCAAGCAAATAGTCTGCCAAGGAGGATGATGTCATCCACTGAAGGAGGACCCAGAGGGAGGGCGTTGTTGAACTAGAGGGCCAGGAGGGTGCTGGAGGTGCTCAAAAGGATGAGCAATTGTCTCAGTGCTAAAGAAACTGCCGCTGGAATGATAAAACAGGGTCGAGGTCATGTGACCCAGTGATCCACCCCTGGAAGCCCCGGACACCAACCTCGGGGTTTTAAACCCTTTTATGAGGTAGTCAGCGATGCCATTAAGCCATAGTACTTCTAGAGGAGAAACCAAAGGGTCTGGCCATAACCCCACCTCAGAATAAGTTGGCTAAACACCCCTCCTGGTCAAAAAAAAGACACGCTCTCCCTAGGGCACCTCTACAGGTACACTGGTGCTAGTACCATCGTAACACTGGCTCCAACTGCAGGACAAGTACTCCTCCTGAGGGTGCTCGAGAATCCAAAAATCATCTGGGCATTTGTAGACCTATGCACATATCAAATAACCAAGGACATCAAAATACCCAAAGGCAGACACTTTCGTCCTGCCTTGCTCATCAAATAAGACCAAATAAATGCATAAACAAACGACTAACCTATGTCAACATGAAGAATGTCAAATGCAATGCATGGATAACAGTATATGCCTAACCTACCTACCTATGCTAACATAAGAAACAGACGAAACTAGGTAAAATCATACCACCAATGTAACCACCTGAGTAAACAATTCATACATGTTGCTTTACCTTTGTCCTTGGATAGAACCCATGATAAAACCTGATCAATCACAGAGCAATTACGTACCCAAGTTCCCTGCATGATATGAGAAGAGGATTGGCTAGCTACAAGGACCAGGGAGCTGTAATATTGCTACCATGGCGAAAAATCTCTTTTGCAAGCTCCATCTATCCAAGCTTCTAGCGAACTAATGTATGCACCATCTTCATGATATACTGGCACTAGGGAAAAATTTCGCTTGAAAATTTCTTGATCGTCCATTTCAGAGAGAATTTGTGAATGTGGACCTTGCATATCTTCACATATTATCTGTAACCTGCTTGAACAATCCCTTGGAAATACATGCATATTGTTCTTCTTTATAATTATCGTGTTAGTACTCCTAAAGATCTTTATCATTTTAAAATAGTCAACTACATAATTCCAGCCTTCACATTTCAAACGAAAATATAAACAATATAAATCATGACAATGTGAAAATAAGATCATACATGTCCACATACCTATACTGCCTTTATCGGAAAACATTGTTGACCACTTACCGATAGTGGACGAAAAAGGCTGAACAATTCTTGTAGAATGTAGTTGATTAGAGCTTACCATGAACTGAGAGATACTGGAGAAATTTTGCACATGAGCATCATCAACAAGCACCACATCTTGTACCACTGCATCTTTTAGCAAAGAAAAAGGATTGATCCATTCTTCATCAGAGGCAGAGCAAGCTTCCTCATCCATATATATGCTTGGGGGATGGTCTATTATAATGCTACAAGGCCTCGAGGAATCATACATTGGTGGACCAATGAACTTCCAATAATCATCGTTTTCTGCATACCTGTAGCTTTTTTCCAAGAGAGCCAACATATCATAAGAAACCATAATTTGAGGAAATGGAGCACTTACCATTTCTGTACATTCTTCAGTTTCTTCAACTGAGACCTCTTGTTCTTCATCTTCTGTAATTACTTCATTTTGATCTTCTTGTAAATCTTCTGAGAATTGATCTTCATGGATTTCTTCTTTAGTATTGGGGCCCCATTGATTGTTGAATACTTCAACCAGTTGGAGGAAGGAAGATATCCTCTTGGGAGGGAGCCCTTCATACCAAGTATCCATATCTGGATCACCTCCTAGCTCGAAAGACATTACGAACAGCTGTATGATAGTGTCCTCATCTGTGATATCCCATGTCGTCAAAACTTCTTTGAATTTTATGACATGTGCTGTAGGTGTATCTTTTTCCTTGTGGAACATTAGGATAGACTTCAAGCAGAGGTGTTTGTTGAACCTATTTGGATATCCCGGAATACTTGAGAAGTCAAACGGATCGAGGGTCGCCATATCTCTTAACTTTTAGTTTTGCAGAGTACTTCCTTTATACTTCTTGAGTCGAAGTCGCAAGCGAGAGACCTGCCAAGTTAGACTTAAACAAATCTCATCGAAAGCACTAAACAAATACGTACCTGAGATAATGGTGAATGTTCCGAATTGCTTCTTGATAAGTGGAGTCGCCTTAAATGTGTGCAGTCACCAGATAAGACCTGCGAGGTTAGTCCTTTGTAGATATTTTCAAATATGGGGAAAAGGACTCACTTTTGAGTTCTTATCAAATGTCGTTATACCAAGGATGTCAATGACTCTGGATAAACCACTTCGATTTATGAAACGTCCCCGGCAACGGCACCAAAAATGTTACCGGGCAAATTAGCAGGGCTAATTCCCAGTAAGCATAAATAAGAAGAGTGACCCAATGTCACCCCTGTCACAGCTTCCTTCTACTTCGGGTCTCTCCCACCCGAGCTCTTCATCCAACACAGGCCTGCAATCTAAGATTGCAGACCTCGTGTGCCTCATCATCCTTTCGTCCCTGCACACAATAAACAAGAAAACCACGAGTTAGTTTTTAATCTAATTGTTGCTCTTTCTTGGGTTAATTTTACATTTTCTCATACACCATAAAGTATATTTCTGCTATATCTGTAACACATATACAAGTCTGCAATTTTCATCCTCTAAATATTAATGCATATCAGATTTCACTTGACAGAGGTTTGACACATTTTGGGAATACTACAACTACCCCATTTGGGGAATGTCATAGTTTATTGGACTGTTTTTCGATTAGGCACAGTGATAGCTGTTAACTTTAAGGCTGACTCCAGTATCAGACCTCTGTGATAAATGCTTGGATGATCCCATAATTACATGAATACTGACACAAATTTAGACATTGGCAAGACCTTGGTATCTGATTAGTATTTGGTGGTTAATAAAGGATCCACAGTGAATGTTAAAGGGCATAAAGATAAATTGTAACAATACTTAGATTCAGTATTGAATATCATTTCGACACTTGTGATCTGATATAAGCCCTTCTTATTTTGCAATCAAGTACATGATGTTGAAAACTACAAATTAATGCATATTTGGTTATTTGTTAATTGTGTTTACAATACAGTCTTTTAATCCAATATTGATTATTCTTGCATGCGTACAAGTTTCTTACTTTCCTTTATTGGTAAATTGTTGGATTGGTTAACGTTTTGGCAATATAGTCTTTTGATCCAATATTGATTGATATATGTGTGAATACTTTCTTACATTGCATGTTGGGTTAATGATTGATTCGCAATACAGTCTTTTGATCCAGTATTGGTTACTTTTACAAGCGTACATGTTTTAAACATTTTGTTAAATGCATTTGACTCCATTTAGGCACTGGTCTAACTATAAGATTGCATAGAGAATATATTTTGTGGTTGTCTTAGTGTTCTACAGGATTCCGTAAGGATACTTCTCCTTGGAGGCTTCAACTTCCGAAGAAGTTAGAACGGTGGCCGAGGTGACATTGGGTCACTGTTCTTATTTTTGCTTACTGGGAATTAGCCTTGCTAATTTGCCCGGTAACACTCCCATCCCAAGAACAAAGAGAACTCCATGTATCTACAGGACCTCACCAAGGTCCAGTTGGAACCTAACTGTTCCAACACTTCTAATTGCTACCTGTGAACTGTCAATATATGTCTGCACATAGTGCCCTGGCCCCAATTCTGTAATAATCTGGAAGGCACCATATAGTCCAGTCATATGTCTGGTTGACCCACTGTCAACTATCCAAACATGCTCAAAGACTGAACTCCCAACACTAGAGTCAATAGAAGCCAAAGCAAACTCGTGCTCAAACTGTGTTGCAAACTCATCCACTAATGCAAAAGCAGTTGAATCTTTCTCTACATTTCCCTTCTTCTCTGAACATTTGGAAGCATAGTGTCCGAGCTGATTACATCAATAGCACCTGATCTTGCTTAGGTCTTTCTTCTTTTTATTTTTTTTGCTCTTAACCGTAAGAGCCACATTCTCCTCCATCTCACCATTCTTCGATTGTTGTCTTTTAAGAGCCTCATCCCGAATCTCTTCTTGGATGAAATCATCCCAAAGTCTTTCCCAATTTGGTTTGTACTCCCTGGAGACCACACCTTTTACAAAGGTGTTCCATGCACCTGAAAAGCGATTTAAGACAGTTCTTACCATTTCTCCATCTGTAACAACCTCTCCAATTGCTGCAAGTTCATCCCGAACTTGAGTACTCCTCGTGAGATAAGAGGCCACTTTTTCATTTTTAGTCATCCTAATGTCCCTCAGCCTTTCTCTCAGTGTACCATATTTCTGTTCTCATTACTACTCTGGTACAAGTTTGCTAAACAAGCCCACATTTCATATGCATTTGTTTTCCTTGCTATATGAGGAACAAGGTGATCCTTGACAGCATCAAGTATTACCCTCTTGGCTTTCACATTCATTTCTCATAGGCTACATAAACGGCCGCATCAGCAGTCTTATCAGGCATTGTGACTGTCTTCTCAACTATGTCCCATAGTTCTACTTCCTCCAACAACAAAACAATGCGTTCTTTCCACGGACTGAAGTTAGATTCTCCATCCAACTAGTCTTCAAACCTCAAACCGGTTGCCATTTACTTCAAGACTGAAAAACTTCACCACATTGTGAATCAAACTAGCAAACTGCTCTTGTTCAATATCGCTCTGATACCATGAAGAAAAATGTCATAAGCATGAAGATTCTCATTCACACATTTCGTCAAACACTTTCAACAACTAGGGTTTTAGTTAAAGAATCACATACAATCTTTGAAACTTAAAACCTGTTAAGATTCAATACGATAAGATAGATAACATCAGTGTTCAATTCAATTTCACAACAATAGCATATACAGGATCTCTGAAATAATAACAAGCACAACACACACACAAGTGACACAAATTTATCCTGGGAAACCCTCTAGGGGAAGAAAACCCAACAAAACTTCCTCAATATAGATGATCAAAAGTACAAAGACAAAACCCCAAACAAGTGCTCCTTCTCCTTGCAGATCTCTCTCTCTCTCTCTCTCCATTTGCGAATTACACAAGTGAGTGTGTGTGTGAATGAATGAATAAATGAGAGAGCCTAGCTCTCTATTTATACATTCACTTCTACTTTAATTTTACAACTTGACATGTCAACCTCAACTAACTTTACCACTCAACTAATGCTGACTGGGCCGACTCCTCTAGGGGACTTAAAAACCCCATTACATTTGACTCTAGGGGATCTATTGCCCCGACTTACATGGGAGGATTTACCTCATGACTCTATGATGACCAAACATCTCCGAATAAATTACAATATAAAATACAATAGAATATTCTTCGAAGTTACAATATTTCAACACTCCCCCTTAACGAGAAGGGTATTCTACTGGCAACATCAACATCAACATCAACTGTAGGAGCAAGGAGAATCATCAACAACATCAAGGTGATACATCTATAAATCATTGGATGTTTTCTTCAACAACATCAGCACCTGGAACAGTTACTGGAACATATTCAGTACCAGAGCATCATCTTCTACAGCGTTGAGTCTTCATCTTTGGTCTTCATCTTCTGCAGCAATGTTATCGGAACCAGACCGGAACCGGCAAAACCGGCTGGTCCGACCGGTTTACAGGGTTGGTCGGTTCGGTCCGAAAAAAAAAAAACCCTCAAACTGGATTTTGTTCCAAACCGGGAAGAAAACCGATCGGTTCCGTACGGAACTGGCCGGTCTGTACTCTACCGTACGGTTGCGGACTGGGGACCCACGGAAGTCAAATTTAAAAAAAAACAAAAAACAAAACCCTATCTTATGCATCTAACCTAACCCTAAGCCTATCCTAACACTATTTAAAGACCGCCCCACCCCCTACATCACTCACATTATTCATTGCTTATCTTTTGGCAATCTTGAGAGGACGGTTTGGTGGGCAGTTTTGGAGTGTTCCTCAGCTGTGTTTTTTCAATGGTTTCCAAGAACAGTTTGGGCATATTCAAGTGTGTTTTGCAGGGAGGATTTGGAGGAGCTTCGAATCATTATTTTTTGCAGCAGATTTGGAGCTATTACGTGGACTGTTTTGGAGGTTATTGAAGGCTTTTGTGCAGAATTTGTGGACTGTTATATCGGAGCAGCTTGTTCTTTTTCTCTTGGCAGCAACAATTCTCTCAAGCTTTCCTTCATTTCTTCTTCTTTCTCAAAGGTATGTCAAGTCTCAAGACTTTTCTCTTTAAATATTTTTTCTTAGTTAATTAGTTATTAATAAATTATAACTTTTATTTCCAGCTCTTGTTTGCCATGGCTCCAAAAGAGAGGAAGGATCTGGCATGGGTTCATTGCTAATTGGATGAGGGTGGGAAAAAAGTATGCAATTATTGTGGGAAGAAAATAGTTGTGGGGGGTATCCATAGGTTAAAACAACACTTAGCTGGTGCTAGAGGCAATGTTGAACCTTGTAGGAAAGTCTCTGATGATCTTAGAGCAGAGATGCTAAGTAGTATTGAAGCCTACCAAGAAGAAAAAGCCAAGTCAAAAAAGATTCAAGAAGACATAGGGAGAAGTTCAATGCCATTTGAGGATGAGAGTGACTATGATCCTGAGGGTGGTGATCATGAAACCCCTCAAGGTCATTTGACTAGTTTTGAAGAATCCTCCAGTTTTCCTGTTAGGGGGAGAGGTGGATGTAGAGCATCCATGAACCTGAAGAGGCCACGTAATACCCAGACCAACAGTAGAGGGCTTGACTCTTTCTTTGTGACCCGCACTACCCCTGGTGCCCAACCCACCATTGATGCTAAATGGAAGAAGATGGAGAAGGAGGTTGCTTGGGAATGCATAGCTAGATAGTGGTATGATGCAGACATACCCTTCAATGCAACTAATTCTTCTTATTATCAGCCTATGATAGATGTTATAGCTTCATGTGGTCCAGGCTTCAAAGGCCCTAGTTTTCATGATATCAGAGGACCCCTTTTACGAAATGAAGTTCAAAGAATAGATGAATATCTGAAGGAGTTCAAGTAGTCTTGGAGTAGAACAAGGTGCACAATAATGTCTGATGGATGGAGTGATGGAAAATCCCGCACTATTATCAATTTCCCGATTGCTTGCCCAAAAGGAACCATATTTCTTAAATTTGTGGACGCCTCTGATCAGGTGAAGGATGCACAATTATTATTTCATCTTTTGGATGGAGTAGTTATGGAGGTGAGGCCAGAGAATGTTGTACAGATCATCACTGACAATGCCAAAAACTATGTTACAGAGGGAAGGATGTTAGAGGAAAAACACCCCACCATTTGGTGGACACCATGTGCAGCCCATTGTTTGGACCTCATGCTGGAGGATATTGGCAAAATTGAGTGGGTGAAGAGGTGTGTGGAGCAGGGAAAATCAATAACTAGGTACATCTACAACCACTCATGGGTTTTGAGTCTTATGAGGAAGAACACTGGGGATAAAGAGCTTGTTAGATCAGCCATTACACGATTTGCAACAAACTTTCTTTCGTTGCAATCCCTTGTTGATCAAAAAGCCAATATGCGAAAGATGTTTTCCTGTTATGAGTGGAATGAATGCCAATGGAGTAAAAAGGCTGAAGGGAAAGATAAAGCTAACAAAGTGTTTGAAAAAACATTTTGGAAAAAGGCAGAAGAGATAGTTTTATTCAATGAGCCTCTTGTGAGAGTGTTGCGGATGGTAGATGGTGATAAACCCGCAATGGGTTTTATTTATGAGGCCATGGATCAGGCCAAAGAAGCAATAAAGAAAGCATATGGTGATAAAAGGCAGAAGTATTTTCCTATTTGGAATATCATTGATGACGGAACAGACAACTCCATCGTCCTTTGCATGCAGCTGGCTATTACTTAAACCCAAGGTAAGAAATCTCAAAATTCCTATTCAAAGTTTTCTTTTATATTCAAACTTTAACGTTCAAAGTTATAAGTTACAATTTCAAATTCATTGATGAATATTTTTTGTCTCTTGAACTTTGAACTTTTGAAGGTACCACTATACAAAAGACTTTGAAGCCAATGATGATGGGGAGGTAAAAGACAGATTGTATAAATGCATTGAGCACTTGGTTCTTGATGCCAGGATACAAGATGAGATACACAGTAAGCTACTGCAATTCAATGAGAGTATGGGTAGCTTTGGCATGAGCATGGCCATACGAGGCAGATCCAAGGATCCACCAGGTAAGAATTTTCAAAGTTTTCAAATTATATTATCCATTGTAAAGAATGAGTCAAATTTCCAAAGCCATTTGCTGAAACTTGTTTGCATTTAACTCTTATTGCAGCCTATTGGTGGGGGCAGTTTGGTGGGAGCTGCACTAATTTGAAGAATTTTGCAATTCGAATATTGAGCCAGCCATGCAGTGCTTCTGGATGTGAACGCAACTAGAGTGTATTTGAGCGTATACACACTAAGAAACGAAATCGTTTGGAACACAAATGGTTGAATGATATGGTCTATGTCAAGTACAATCTTAGGCTGAGGCGTAACCAGTTGTTGAACAAGACACCAGCATCAGGCAACATAACCTTGGATGACTTTGATCCATCATCAGAGTGGGTTGTGGAGACTCAACCACCAGTATTTGATAATGAAGACCTTTCTTGGTTGGATTTGGACCCACCTCCAGAGGTTCCACCTTCAGGGCCAGGGGAATCAAGTGGGGCTCAGAATCCCACTCTTGAAGAGGATGAAGAGGATGACAATGACGATGAGGAGGATGACTAGACTCTAGTAGTAGTAGCTAGTAGGGTAGTTCCATATGATCAGTTTATTGTTATTCATTAGTACTATGGTTTCTTTTTGGATTGTAGGGGCCATTTAGAGCCTCTTTGTTCATGTACTTTGGTTCAGAACCTCAGAGATGTATTGCACTAGGTGTTATTTTGGTTATTTGCACCCATATTTGCTATATATATGAGAAACTTTGCATATTTTTGTATTAATGGTTTGGATTCATATGTATGCAAATGAATATATATGTTTTTTTACAAAATATGAATGTTTTATGTATTTTTTAGTCGACCGGTTTTTTACTTGGTTTTTTGCCGGTTCCGGTCTGGTTCACATTTTGGGCTTCGCCAGTTCGATGACCGGTCTGGTTCCGATAACATTGTTCTGCAGCACTCGATCACTCGATCGTCTACAACAACACTTTATCTCTCGATCAGCAACAACATCTTGATCTTTCGATCAACAACAACATCATCTTGATCTTTCAATCAACAACATCATCTTGATCTGTCGATCAGTAGCAACATCATCTTGATCTTTCGATCAACAACATCAACATCTTCTTCTGCAGCAACATAACTTGCAACACACATGATCCAATTACGGGATGATCAATCCCTTTCACTTTAGAACATAAGTCCAAGGATGATACAATCCTATCCTCTCGAATCCGTTCTGAACTAATGTCCAAGGATGATACAATCCCAACCTCACGAAGACAAAGTCTCTGGATTCGTTCTGAACTAATGTTTAGGGATGATGCAATCCCAACCTCACGAAGACAAAGTCTTCGGATCCGTTCTGAACTAATGTTCAGGGATGATGCAATCCCAACCTCACGAAGACAAAGTCTCTGGATCTATTCTGAACTAATGTTCAGGGATGATGCAATCCCAAACACAGTGCCAATCCTTTTTCATACTGGATGTGACCTAGATCAAATATGGATTTACCACCACAGAGCCAGTCCTCTTTCATACTAGATGTGACCTAGATCAAATCTAGGATTTTCCACCACAGAGCCAGTCCTTTTTCATATTGGATGTGACCTAGATCAAATCTAGGATTTTCCAACACAACATCATCATCATCACATTCTCGGAGACAAGAGTCTACGGATACCTTTTGGCCATGTGTCCAGGGATGATACAATCCCACTGCAACATCATCATCACATTCTCGAAGACGAGTCTACGGATCCCTTTAGGCCATGTGTCCAGGGATGATACAATCCCACTGCAACATCATCATCACTGCTCCCCCTTTCGAACCACACCAAGCTTGTCACGGAAGTACTCAAACTTCACTCGAGACAGAGGCTTAGTCAACACATTAGCAACTTGTTCATCAGTGCTCACATACTGGAGCTTTATAGCTCCCTTCTGTACCATATCCCGTATGTAAAAATACCGGATTTCTATGTGCTTTGACTTGTCATGGAACGTTGGGTTCTCTGTCATCTTTATACAACTCTTGTTGTCACATAGAATCACAGTGGTATCCAACTCCAGGTCAAATAGACCTGACATCAACTTTCAGAGCCATATGGCTTCACAAATTAGCAGAACAAGCTGCTATATACTCTGCTTCAACTTGTGCTAAGAGAAACACTGGATTGCTTCCTGCTAAACCATGAGATCATGGCGGATCCCAGAAAATAAAATCCACCTAAGGTGCTCTTCGTGTTTGAGACACTTCCGACCCAATCTGCATATGTATAACCATAGAATCTGTAGTCATGATCTCCAACATAGTATAGACCAAAGTCTATCGTACCTTTCAGGTACCTCATCACATGCTTTGCAGCTACCAGGTGAACACGTCTATGCTTAACTAGATACTGACTCAGGGTGTTCACATCAAAGCATATATCTAGCTTGTTATTCGTCAAATACATCAACGAGCCAGTCATTTGTCTGTAAACTGTAGAAACCATTGTCCATCATCCCAGATCTCTAATTCACATTTTCCTTGGCTAAAGAAAAATCTCATCTGATCTCAACCACATATCTTATCACAAGAATCATGCCAAGATTCTTTAACTCTGAGATTTGCTCCCTCTAAAGTGGAGTTTTCTACATCTGAGTATTGTCCTCCCTCTGTGATTGAACATCATTCACACTCTGCATTGAGTGATCTTCTGCATATCTATCTGTGCCATCTCCCATCAGATGGGTCTACTGATATGAGCCTCAAGATCACTCGAACTCTATGGTGAGTTCCTTCTTGTATTCATCTGAGAGAAGCATGTCATCTGTATATAGAAACCATCTTCAACCTTGTAGCAAAGGTTGAAATCCACATCACCCATGGTGATCATCAAGCTTGTCAAATGACTATCGATCCTGGGTACCTGTTGAACCCGTACAAAGCCTTCTTCAATCATGTGATTCTCTTTCAGATCTTGGGAGTTTGCTCGATATGCACTTCTTCAATTACACCATTCAAGAGAACGGTCTTGTCATCCATGGGTGCAATCTATCTCTGGAAGTGTGTCTAGCCATTGGAGCAAACATCTCATCATGATCCTCTCCCTCTTTCTAAGAGAATCCTATAGTCACGAGCCTTGCTTTGTACTTTTATAGTATGTTTGATTTGTAAGTCTTCTTGTTGAACAGTCATCACTTGTTCTTCGGAACAAGTGTTCATCATCCTTCTTTTATAGCACACGATCTTTCCTACAAATCAAATTCAATTACATGATTAGTAACACTTCATAATTATCAAATCATGCTGACATTTCAATGATAACCTATTATGCATACTGATATGATTCACATAGTTATACAACTATCTTGATCAATACTTTGGCACAACACTTTTCCATATCCTGTATGCATACAGTGGCTATCTAGATGCCTTCCATCTCTACCAGAACATACTATCAAGAGCGTGCACAGCTCCCAGCATGTTAGCAAAGAGGTTCCATTCTAGACAATAAACAATGGAATGCTTGTCCAACTTACCCATCATATGCATATTATTAGTATATTGTTCAATGCTATATGAATGCTTACACTATGCATGATATATTTCCTGATTCTAGGAATACAAATATGCATACAACTATTACGAGCAATATCATTAACTATTCATAGATTGAAGAATTAATTCAAATAACAACTCAAATACTTATCTTTTATGTTTGTGTGGTTGCCTCCCCCTTGATCTTTATTTTCCCTTTATGATAGCATCATGATTATATGTCTTTGAACTTCTATCCATCCTCAGAAGCAGAGCTTCTATGTGATCAAAGACTATGGATGAGTCTTTGTCTTCATGTCATCATGATCATATATTCTTTATCTAGAACTTGATTTGTCTTTCTTGATGTACCTTTCATGTTAGCAGACAACATCATCCTCATACAACACCACAAGTGCATTAGTACAATCATAAGTGTCATAACCCTAATCAATGAATGTCTTCTATCATTCACATGCATTCATATTTTTACTAAGGTGATCAGACAAGTCTAAAATTAATCATGATTGTACTAACCTCAATAATATGAAGACAAACATATCATGAACTTAATCATCAGATAAATGAAATAGATTTCAAAACATACCTACATCTCCTCAAGTCATACCTGTCGAGATTGCTTGTAGTCTTTTCTATAAGGGTAAAACCCTAATCATCCAAGGTAGATCACTTGTAAACATATGATATAGGTTCATGGTGCTAGGATTATAGAATATCAATGCCATTTAAACCTCCTTCATTGTTGCCCTATGAGTCTCCCAACCATGCTAGGGTTTCTTCTTACTTGGAAACCCTAATTTTCAATCTCCTTTCTCCCACGACATTTTGATGGAAGATTAATATCTATGATGAATGGATTCCAAATCCATTTTCAAAGTTTCCAATGTTGCATCAGGAGTCTCCAACATTGTATCAGGTCATGCCATACCTAAAAACTGAAAACCCTCTATGAGAGCTTCTTCCTCCTCTTCTTTTATTTCCTCTGTTGAGCTATTTCAGATGTGCCTTATTGTTTCTGGTTATCTTTGAAATTCGGATCCTCGGGGTCTGAAACTTCGGCCTTTGGTATCCTAATCTGTCATCTTTCCAACCCCACAAATTTGAGCTTGGTTGGATTCTCCATGAGAGAGATATGCTAAGTTTCCCAACATGACCTATTTATGGGATGAAACAGCATAGCGAACTTGTACGGAGTTCCACGTGTCACTGTTTCAACTTCGGCCTCTGATACTTGAACATGTGAAACTATAGTCTGTGCCTAACTATCACTTTTTACGGAATTCCATTTGGAGCTTCCTAGCCCGAGATATGGCCTTTTTCCCTAGGTCATCTTTTATGGGATGAAACAAAATAGCGAACTTGTACGGCGTGCCACGTATCACTATTTCAACTTTGGCCTCTGATACTTGGACCTGTGAAACTACAGTCCGTGCCCTAACTGTCACTTTTTACGGAATTCCATTTGGAGGTTCCTAGCCCGAGATATGACTTTTTTCCTAGGTCACCTACTTAGGGATGCATTCTGGAAGAGGCAGAAACCCTAACTTGTACGGATCATATCTCACAAAGTACAATGAATCTAAGGCTGAAACTCAGACACAAGGTACAGGAACATGTCATCTTCGGCCTATACAATTTTCAGATCCTGGAACTTTACCAACAGTGATTTATAGCGAAAGTTCCACGATGACTAGGTTTTTCTATACAAAGCCCCAGCTTTCAAATTGTCGCAAGTGAAACAAGTGTCGTAAATGCGATACATTGCCTTCCTTCAGGCTAGCCCTGATACCATGTTAAGATTCAATATGATAAGATAGATGAAATCAATGTTCAATTCAATTTCACAACAATAGCATATAAAGGATCGCTGAAAGAATAACAAGCACAACATAAACACAAGTGACACAAATTTGTCCTGGGAAACCCTCTAGGGGAAGAAAACCCAACAAAACTTCCTCAATATAGATGATCAAAAGTACAAAGACAAAACCCCAAACAAGTGCTCCTTCTCCTTGCAGGTATCTCTCTCTTTCTCTCCACTGTGAATTACACAAGTGAGTGTGTGTGTGTGAATGAATGAATAAATGAGAGAGACTAGCTCTCTATTTATACATTCACTTCTACTTTAATTTTACAACTTGACATGTCGGCCTCAACTAACTTTACCACTCAACTAATGCTGACTGGGCCGACTCCTCTAGGGGACTTAAAAACCCCATTACATTTGACTCTAGGGGATCTATTGCCCCGACGTACATGGGAGGATTTACCTAATGACTCTATGATGACCAAACATCCCGACAGAGGAATAAAACATCTCCGAATAAATTACAATAATAAAATACAATAGAATATTCTTCGAAGTTACAATATTTCAACAAAACCACCATGCTAAGTCCTTCAAACACTAAAATTGAACAAGCATATTGAAACACAGCTCTTTTGGTCAACCTTGACCGGGCAAAACCCCAACGTGGGGAAAACCCAAAGAGGAAAAATTTTATTAAGAAGAGACCACTCAGAAATTTCCTTTACAAAGAATTTTTCTTTTTTCCCTTACAGACAAAATTTCACAAAAAACACAGCAACAGAAAACTACCTTGAAAAACTGTTGTACGGCCTGCCGACACATGTTGTACGGTACAGTCACCTTGCTGCCTTGAAATCCGAGCCCACACGTGCCAGAAACCCTTGTTGTACGGTCTGGACAGTCTGCAATTAATGCACAGACATCTACCTTGGGAAATGTGCCCACACGTGTGACTGTACGACCTGCTTCAGCCTGTTGTATGGACTGTTTCAGGCTGCCTTGGAATGCATGTTGCTGAGTTTTCTTGGGAAATGTGCCAATCTGCCTTGGGAAACCCTTCTTCTCCTTCTATCTTTCCTCTTTCTCTTCTTCTTGATGAATGAAATGCTTTCCTTCGTCCCTTTTCCTTTTTTTATACTTTAATTCTCTTCAACTAACCCTAACTACCATTAACTACATCTCATCAATGGCTAGGATTAGATTATAAGATCTAGGGTCCACATTAGATGCACTTTTTAACAATGATGAAAAGGTAATTATTAAATACATCACTTAAGTGAGACCCACACTCATAAAGTACAAAAAGACTTATTTATTTACATAATGTCTCTTTTCACATACATACAAACTAAGGAACAAAAAGACTTTTATGTCCCCCTTGTTGTCCACTGAAGTTGCACCATGGTGGACAACTTGTGAACCACAGAAGACTTTAACAATATCATTGTTCATTTGCCATAGTTTAGTGTTCATCAGGCAAAATTTTTGCCTTTTTGTAATTTTGCATGTCTAGACCCCTGCGGGGGAATTGTAATAAGTTAGTCTAGCATGAGTACTTTTGTAAAGAGGCTTGGTCTACCTTAGGTTTTCCATCAAAGGGATACTCTAGAGTGTTTTTTCCTTAGGAATTATGCATTGCGCTCTAGTAGTGTAGAATCCCCGATTTTTTCACTCATACCTCCAAAGTTGGAGTATTCACCATGGTGGTCGAACCTAGGGATATTATTAAAGCCTATGTGTATGTGTTTTTTAAACATGTTAGCCAACAATAAAGTCATATGGACATGCACTAGGTCCCCTAGGGTTTTTGAGTCATTCTGAAAAAAATAATTTTTCTCATTTTATGAGATTTTTTAATAATTTAATTAAAAAACCCAAAAAGTGATAAAAGTGTGGTTAGGAGGTGAAATTTGGCGTGGGGGTGCTCGTTTTTTAACCCAGAGCACCCATAAAACACCTAAACCCACTTTTCCTAAGTATTGAGTGAATATTATTCACTTAAATAAAAATTCTCTCCAAATTAATAAAAGAGAATTATTTAATTCAAAAAATAATAAAATGGAGAAAAGCAAACTCCTACATCTATGGATTTTTGTCTGGTGAGATGGCTTGGTTGAGTTGCCACAGGCATAAAAGGCAAATATCAACCAAATAATAGAGATTACAATCAGATTTTTGATTGATATGAGGTGGCTTCCCTTGGGATTTGCGCCCTCCCTCAAGTGGGCGACTTCCCTTATGTGGCACTTTATGGATGGATGATGGTGAAACCAATGAAGGAAGGTGGGCACCTCCCTTATGTGGCACCCACCTCACCTTCAATCACACCAAATGGAGCTCCAATCATCATGAATCATGGGATTGACTCCCTCATCTCAACCCTAACTCACACCTCTCCTCACCAATTCGAATTCCTCCACTGTAAAGCTATAAATCTAGGGTCTTGCTCCATTATTCACAGGGATGCATTGAACCTATGCTATTTTGTACACTGCTGCTGTTGAGTAATATATTGAAAGACTTTGGAGGTCCATCGGGTGCATCTTGTGTTTGAGTTTTGTCCATGAGATGATATTGTTGCTTTGCATTTGCTATTTCATGCTTTCATTTTGTTGATCTAGTCTATTGGGTATAGAAGCAAACATTTACCGTTGATAAGTTGTTTGTTTGTGCTTAGATAATAGGAGATTTGAATGTAATCAACTATATTTGGTTATACTTAGATTCGTTCTATTTCATTTTATTCTAAGTTTCTAACACACTAAGTCTCACATTTTGTATTGCAAGTTTTGGTGTTGCTTAGTTGCAAATCTAAAGCTAAAGGGGATTAAGAATTCGGTTGTTCTTCCTCTTCTTGGGCAGCCATATTTTTTTTCTAACACAAGTGTATGGCAGAGATCTCTCAAAGGCATTTGCAAGAGACAAGAGCATTGGGATCTAAAAGCCTCATCCATCTCCATTTCTACAATTTTTTTCTCCCTTGCAATTTTGTTTCATGCTTGAAATATTAGATCTAGAGCTATCATTCTACCATTCATTTTTAGATCTGATATATTTTAGGCATTCTTAGCAGATCTAGATATTTACATTCATAAAGCATACTCATTAGTAGATCTAGATCTCATTTTTGTACTTGCATGCTTAAAAACAAATCAAATTTTTTCTAAGTACAAAAAAAAATTTCAACTTTTTTATTTGTTTAAATTCATTTCCATCACATTCTAATAAAAAAAATTTGCTGGTTTTTAGCAGGTCCATAAGAAAAGAGGAAGAAACTCTGGTCATTTTTCACTAGAAAACACCAAAAAGGGCTTTCCAAGGACCTCTTTCTTCTAGTTTCTCAATTCCATGATTGTCAGCCCTTAGATCCAAGTTTAAAAGGACTAAGAGGCATTTTCTTTTAAGCAAAATTGTAAAAGATATTAAACAAGGCAGTGGGATACTCAGCGCCCACACCCCATCCCCCTTGGGGGGATTTGCATTTTTGTCAAATTTTTGAGATTTGAATTTTTCTAACTCCACAACCTTCACACACCCACTTTGGAAGTGCAAGGTGTATACTTTAATTTCCATTTCAGTAACTTTCATTTTATTTGCAAAAGTAACTTGGAAATAAAACAGGTTTTGTCGCCACGAAGTATGCTCTCACCACCACCTAAAGGCATCGCCGATTAGTGGTGGTTGATCAAAAAGTGGCGCATAAGCTTGGTGACTTATATCTTTCAGTTTTTCATTTTACTTTCCACAAATACAATTGTTTAATAAAAGGAATCCAAAGTCTCTTGAACCTCGCTGAAAAGCAGGTCAAGAGCACTCTCTATCGGAGAGCACAATGGTCCTCTTTCTTAAATTTGAATAAACTATTTGCCTACACTGCGTATGCTCTACCCATCAGCAGTTCGTCTGAGCTAAGGGATACCAAAAGCAGTTGGAAGCACTACTTAATTTTTCACACTTAACTAATAGTCACCTAATAAAATCAACTACCCTCAACATAAGTGAAAATCCGGCACTTTGACAATTTTTGTGTGGGGAAATTCTGACTAAGGACGCGAGAACCACTAGGAAGAGACCTCAAAGCACCAGTTAGACTACATCTTTGTTGGTGTAGTGTTGAACACCGCTCTCGAGACTCCATTCCAACCCACATGTCCTTGTACAGAGCCACCGAATCTTGATTTCCGGACATTCCTCCCTGTATCTCACATCATAATAATCTAAAATTAACCAAGAGACATTTGCACAACATTTCCCTTTCAGTCAGCACTATCTATTTACACTGTATTGACTCCATAAGGCATTGGTCCTTTTGCACTTTTATTTGCTTATTATCATCTCAAGTATCGCGCATCTATTTTTTACAATGATCTTTAATTTATGGTGGTGAAAGACTCTTTAAACTTTGTTGCAAACATATCTTGGAACCTTTTAATCATTACCCAAAAAAAACTCATAAAAACATAAAAAACTATTTCACGGAAACTCTAACAACCTTAGAAACATTCCTTAGGGACTACCCCCCTTGGCTTCGTTGGGAGTTTTGACTAAACGGAGGAGTCAAGATCAAGTGACAGCCTTGACTCGAGACTTGCCCCCAAGGGCACACCGAGCAGTAGCATTGATTTCTGCTGCGTTAACCAGGTGTGCTAACCCGACGGCAACACCCCTCATCACACCACACCAAAAATATGAGGGAGGACATTCAGAGTTACTATTTTCAACACTCTACATATCCGGAAGCAAACTCTTTGCATGAGGAGGTACCATGTGGCATTTGGACCCTTTCCATGCATTCAATGTCAAAAGGAGCAAAATGTCTCCCATTAAGGAACCTCGAAGCATGACATGTGGCAAAAGAAGAGGTTAAAGGAAGAATACCCTAGCTCAAACTGATGCCACATGCTGGTAGAAGGGCTTGAATGGTCAAAGGAGGTCAATTGCATTGGAGGGTTCCACTACAAAGGGGAAATGAGTTATACTTTCGCTTGCTTGATCATGGATTAACCCTTTAAAGTGAGGTGTCCTCCTCAAGGGGGGATTCAAAAGCATGTTAAAGGGGTTTTATGAGGCATTTTACATAATTCAAGGTGTATTGACAAATATTTGAAGGAGTTACCTCAAAGAAGAAAATGACGCATCATTTTGTGGTTAAAACAAACCCTAAAAAGCATTGTAAAACCAGTGCCCTAATTCTAGGGTTTCTGTGTCTTTCTTATTAATAGTTTATTCATTAGGGCTTGATTTGGAAGATATAAATAGAGGAAAAATTCATTTGCCAAAGGCATGGTTGGAAGTGCAAGAGATCCCCTCCAAGTTTAGTTGAATATCTTTGAGAGAAAGAAGATAAGAGGCATTTCAATGTGAGGTTCTTCATCTTTTTTTCGTTTTCTTAGTTTGATTTGGTGGTTAGAAATTACTAATACACGTCTGCTGGAATAATCTTTGTAAAAGGGTTGTCTTTTGCTCCAATAAGAGGATGCTAGGGTTGAGGCGAAACCTTCCCTTCATATTGTTGTTATCATTGTTTTTATTCAATGATATTTCAATATCTTTGAGTGTAGGTCTGGGAGGTAACAATTCCCATCCACCCAACAAAGTAGGTCATATTCCATCTTCAATTTCTAATACTTGTCAAAGATACCCATGGTGTGTGAGCAAGGCACGCAAAGTGTCAAGGCCCCTGCGAAACAATTGTTCTCCTCTAAGCACAAAAAGATCAATTCAACTTGATCCTTTTCACATATACCAATGACAATAGTCTCCAATGATTTAGACAAATATATTCCAATGAAATAGAACCTTGGTCTATCATTACTAGCCAAACAAGTTTGCTAGACCACCTATAGAAGGCCTTTTAATAATCGGAAGGAAAGAGGATATATATTCCACAATACAATGCACCTCTTCAACAAAAATGAAGTACCAAGGAGAATAGAACCTTGGTCTGCTGCTTCAAAGCTAATAGATTTACCAACTAGCTTGTTTTCCTTACTTTGGAAATCAAGCAAATATAAGTTTCTATAAGTCAACAATCATTCAAAACGAACACTGAGCTAAAATTATAATCAAAGGGAAATGAGCAATGGTTTCTTTTCTTCCATATAATCCTTACTAATCCTCATATAAATGCACTTAATCCATGATAGAAAATGAAATTATCTGAGGTTTTAAAGCACTAGGAACAACAAAAAATCCACACCCTATGGAAGCACCTAGGACCAACATATCACATTTTGAGGGGTACTGCCTTCCACGTCACTGAACAAATTCTCAAAATTTGTAGTGATTCGAATATTATTCAACTTGTGATACTATGACCAATAGAATAATAAAATAACACATATTTGTTCCCACATACAAATCCTAGAACATATACTATACATACAGTGGACTGGACTGGCTCTTACAATGACCATGTAGCAACAACTTGATTCATGTGTGCCTCCTAGAGGCTCTAGCAAGCCCTAATAGACCCACAACTTCCCTTATGGATAGTCTCTCCCCGATGGTTGGGTTCATCTATCATAAGCAACTTCAATTCTTCATGCTCACACAAGTTGGCAACGCTCCTATTCTCTTTGAATTTTAGTTCAACTCTCACCAAGAGTATTCAAACAGGCTGGCGATGGCTCTTATTTCCCTTCGGCAACTAACTCATTGGCCCCAACAGCCCATGATGTTGTCACAATGTGTGACACAAAACAACAATCAATGCTCCATTTCATGTGCCATTCAAAATTCAGTTTGCCGCATGAGCATGAACCATAGCTTTCATACTCGGCTCCAAAAATTTAACCCGAGTGCAAAGGTCAACCTAGTCAATATGAAGTCCTTGTGCCTTTCTAATAGTAGATCATTGTACACAACAACAATTCCTTTTCTCAAGAGAAGAAGGGCCGACAACATTCTAAATCATTGGATGAATGCTCACTTCGTAATTCTCTCTGAACCCTCAATATAGAAACATTGAATATTGCCAATATTTAGAAAGACAAAATTTACACAAGAATCACCAGCTATAGTTCACTACTTTCAACAAAAACATTGTAGAGACTCACATGGAACAGATTTTCCCAATCAAAACAAAGGTTCACCAATAAAACAACACTAGTCAAATAATCCAAGCTATAATCACATATCATATTTTACTCCTCAAAACTTGGCATCGATACCATGTTAGGGTTTCAAGATTAGCCCAATGGTGAAGGAATGGAATGGTGGTGTTACGAAACACCTTTAAACATGAGGCATATCTTCACAAGAAGATCCCAAAGAGCATGATGCATTGTGTATGCAATGTGTGTATTGTGCATCATTATATGAGGCTAGAGGGCATACACATTGCATTGTGTATGCAATATGTGTATTATGCTCACTAATAAATAGGTTTAGGGTTTACACTAAAATCCCAAAAGGCGGCACCGTAGTAACCACCAAAGTAGTTAACCATAAATAAAGCAATCCCAATGGTCTAACAACCCCTCAAGTTTAGTTTACATTAAATATTCCCACAATGGGTAAGAGTATGTTTGGTACAAGTGCAAAGTAAACAAAATGAATCCAAAAAATTAGTTGCTTCTATATGCTTAGCATTTTGTAGTGGATGTATACCCAATGGTCCAAGATGCATCCCCAACAACCCATATATTTCAAGGAGAAAAGTGTTGGATTTTTGTGTTACTCCAAAAGTGTTTACACTTGTTTTGGGGTGCTTCATGAGATTTGGGGTGGCATGGTGTATGTCCAACCCCTAGATGGTCTGAGATGGATTATCCTTTTAAACATCAATAAGTGTTGGATTTTTGTGTTACTCCAAAAGTCTTTACACCATGTTTTGGGGTGCTTCATGAGATTTAGGGTGGCATGGTATGTCCAACCCATAGATGGTCCGAGATGGATTATCCTTTTAAACATCAATAAGAGGGAGTGCATCATCTTATGAGCTTTGGTTTACTTGTTAGGCACAAAATATTCCACCAATACTCACTGTTATCACACAAACTCTAGCTGTTTGGTAGTAGGTGTCCCAACAGGGATGGTAGAGGTGAACAGCTAGGAAGGTGTAACCGGCAATAGCCAGGTCCTCCGTTCAGGGAACGGAAGTCACACCGGACAAGGAAAGGGGTTAGATAGTTATCAATTTTTAGGATTTTCTTTAATGGTTGCAGCTTAACATCAACAATGAAAGAGAGATTATGAGAAACGAGAAGAGATTATGTACCCGGATAATGAAGATGAAGATATCCCCATGCTAAAGACAAACCCTGAAGATCAAGTGCTGAGCTAGAGTGCGTTTTCCCCCTTTGCGTTTTGGAGTAGCCAGTGAGCCAATGCGTTTTTGTACCTGCCACAGAGAGATAAAATTAGTATCTATAGCAAATAACAAAAATAGACCAGCAAATGAGCAACAAATAATGAGTAAAGCAAATAGCAACAATGCAAATTCACTTCCCTGTTGAAAACCCGAAGAGAAACGCTAGCAAGGAGCTGCTGGCTCAAGTGTTGCGTTATGCTCCAGTGGCCACCTTCACCTACGAATCAAAATGCTCAAGGAGAGATGAGGACACCACAAATAACTCAGCAACGCATCAGAAATATGATCTCAATCAACACAAGAAGGATTTCACTCCATATCACAAGTAACTCAGTCGAAGTGTCTCTCAAAAATCTCTATATCAAGTCTCAACAATGCCAAGAGGAATACAAATGAGGTGAGTGTCTTCTCTTATAGAGAAAGACCAATCTCAAACCTAACTCCCCCCAAAACTAAGGGCTGAGATTAACTCTCTCCCAACCCAAATCGATGGTGGGGATGATCTCTAGAGGGGGGGCGAATTACCCTAAAAAACGCCCAAGTGGAGATGGGGCCAACTCGTGGGGCCCATAAAACACATATAAAATGTGGTTGGGGGTGCCTATGGGCTATTTTATCCCCCCATACCACTACACTATGATCTCAATACATAAAAACATCAAAAATATGATGTTTTGCTAAGTGGAAAAACGCCCCCATGGGCAAATTCGCCCCTCATGTTGAGCTGGGCAAGAGAGGGCCCCACAACCAAAAATACAATGTCCAAACATTACCATATTACCTTAGAAAACACCCTTGTATTAGCCAACCATTGATTTTTTCCCTTTGCTATAGTTGCCTTTGTCAATTTTTTATTTTCCATGTATTTTATTGCTGGCTTTTATTGCTAGAGATGTAATTTGGGCTTTTGACCCACCTAAAGTGCCCGGATTGCTGAACCGTCTGCTGCAATGTGATCGTGGACCCTAAAAATAGTAGGAATGACCACTCGAACAACCCCGATCCATCACTTAGGCATTATTTGCCCAAAATCCATGATTTTTAATTAAAACAGGTCATTAATGACCAATAATAATTAAAAATCTCACAAATGCCTCGATCTTTTTGCATTCTGTCACTTGGAGGCTCATATGGGTCCCCTATAGATAATAATTGATCAAAATCGAAATTTCGGTCGCAACATTTTTTTGGGCCCATTTTTGGCCTGGTCAACCTAGTTTGACCAAATCAAATCTGGTCAACAATGGTGCTAGCTGAATACCTGTATGCAATCATAAAGCGAAAGGCTTCCTTATACAAGTTACTACATTACTAAACAATATGACAATAATATGGTGATCAAAAACTGCTTTAAATCTTGGAAAATACAAGGCCCCAGGTGAGGTGGGCCCACCACATCCAAAAGACTCAACTGCTATGCACAACCTATAGACTTGACCACCTAGCTGACTTTGGGTGATGTGGGATACACGGTGAAGGATGAGGGATGACAAGGATAAAGATCATGTGACCTTTCGGATAACTCGGGAAAGTGGGGTCCACTGAGATAAGCATACCATGACAAAACACGGGGAAGGGCGGTGCCTCACAAATGGGTATAGTGCAGGGAAACCGCCACTAGTCATCTAACAAGTATCTCACAACTCACATCTGTGCCCGAAGACTCCGTGAGGTTCTTTTCTAGAGCCGCCAAACTGGGTGTCCGGCAAACCGTAACTTGAGACTCTAGGGGACAATCTTGAGCTTGTCCCTTGCTCCCTCGCACCTCCTTTCCCCGCAAGACTAGGTGAGGAAATAACCACTACAAATGCTGACATGTACGGCTGACCTATGTGCATGTGTGTTTACAAACACATTGCATGGATTTTACAATGAATTTCATACTTAGCCCTTTTTTGGCTAGATTTACATTTACAAAAAGCCTTTTTGGCTTGCTTTACATTTCTTCATTTCTTCAATTTACATCAAGGCCCTTTTGGGCTACATACATATCTCAATAGATATAATCATGGTGCTCATACTGCAAAGTAATGGGGGTGATCAATACATGCTTCAATGACCAATGGGGAACACCCGGTGAGGCTACACAATCCTAACTACATTGCAACATCGAGGGCAACTGACAGGAGCAAATCCCAGGTTTGAGAGTGCATCTCACACACTAAAGAGCCGAGGCACAAAAGACAGGGAATCATGGCATACTCAGAGATCAATGGGGAAAGGGATTCTCAAAGTCACAAATCGGAATCCAAGTCAGGAAAGTATATCATGTATGAGTCGGATGGATGGAGAAGGTGAAGGTGGATCCAAAGTCAGCTGCCTAGGGGGACTAAATGACCAAGTCTATACCAAGAGTAGGGGTGTAACCCGGTGTGCATATAACAGGAGCCTACTAGGAAGGGGTGGACTGACATCACCAAGGGCCCAATCACATATCATAAAAATAGCTAGATCACCAAATCAATCATCATATGTAGAGTTAGTGTACTATCATGTATAAACAAGTCTAAGCAACAATCATGAGCAATATACATCAAATGCAATACCTGCCGCACCATATACCTGCTGCTGAGGCTATCTCTGAACTAGATCTCAGCTGAATCCGGGCACAGATAGTAAACCAGCAATACTCTGTGATAGTCTCAATCAAAACAAGACTAGGCAACTGTCTCAATGGGCTCATATCAAAGCCTGGCATGGAAGGGTGACCCTGCGGTAAATGCTAAGTAACATGTCTGGACCACTATACAACCATCTGTCCCCTCTGATACATCTACTCGGGGCAATCTGAACAAAACTGTGTGCCTCCTCTGAAGGCATCGGATCTCTGGTCTGGAAAAAAAAAGTACAGTGCGGTCCTCGGCCGCACAGTCTGCAGTATGGTAGCTCCAGCTAACATAGATGTGATGACACTCACCATGAAGACATGAGAACACATCACACCATACCTCCTAACCAACCATCCTGGCCACTACTCAAGCATCAAGATGCAACTTCTCCAAGCAAGGAGACAAATGTACCACCTATCCATCCAAATGTCTAACCAAGAAATCCTACAAGCTCGACAATATAACACAAGTTGACGTAAACCTTAGAAGCAAGCCTACTGAACGTAAGTCAACCACATGCAAGTGATGCGATCAAATCCTAGAGTACAAGTGTGAAGCTCCAGTGATGATGTCGTGCACAATAGTGATCCAAGGTGATGTAGGCAGTGTTATTAAAACCAAACCAGTTTTGTCAAAACCGGTCAGTTCGATCGATTTAAGCCTAACCGATTCAAATTGAGGCCCTAGACCGAAAATGGTTCCATACTAGACCAACTGGTTTTGTTGTACCTAAACTAGCCATCTTCCTACGAAATCAACATTAGATGCTTGAGCTGGACAATTTTGTACTAGTCCATATGCCAACCGTGGGAAGACAATGTCAACCATGAAAATCTAAAAGGTAAAATAAATACCATAAAACTAACCCTATACCCTAGAAATCATTGGTAATAACAAATTCTTGAAGTAGAAGTGGGAAGAATGCCACTTTTACTTAAATTTTTAACATTACCATTAATTGTTTCAAGATGTTTGAGAGTGGTTCCAACCGCATCGGACTTCATATGCAAAAAGTAGAATTTTAGATCCCATTCAGAATTCAATAGACTTAACAGTTTTCAAGATTTCAAGATTGCAACGTTTCCACTGGATTCCATCATGTATGAGGGTATGGGATTCGCATTTAATCAAGAGAATCAACCCCTCTATGTACCTCGATGTTGGTGATGTTGATTGTTGAACTCCTTTATCATGACCTTACTAAAAATGTATCCTTTGCTCAAGCAAAATCACTTACTAGTCATGGGAATCTTTTGCTACCTTATTTTAACGCTTGGATTAGGAAGCTTCCTCAAAATTGGAGGGTGTTGACTAATGTCCTTCGAGGATCGATTTTGAGATTTGAGGTAGAGGCAAAGGCTAGAGCCTAGAGGATGGGGGCAAAGGCTGCTATTAGAGAATAGGATCCCAATATATGCAATGATTTTGATTATATGTAGCTATATGTTGTAGGATGATGTTTTCTACACTCTAAAGGCCATTTAGAGCCTTTGTGTTTATGAATTTTGGGCCATATATGGATTGCTCTCAATGTTATTTTAGTTATATGCACTCTTGCTTGTTATATACATGCGAAAGCTTTGCATATTTGTGATTAATAGTTTGGATTTACATGAATAATATTTTTTATCAAAATTTGAATATTTTATGTATTTTTTGGTTGATTGGTTTTTTTTTTCAGTTTTTTCTAGTTTTGGTCCAATTCTAACCTGTTTCTAGTTTTTGGGGTCCACCGATCCAGATCTGATAAAATTGGATGCAGCTATGCTACACACACTCAATCTCAAGCCTCTATGGACTCCATGCATCCTCCAAATCCAGGTACTCCAATAGAGAAGCTACCCCCTACAAGAACACTATTAAAGCCTAAAGCATCCTCGAGCCATCTCCAATCCTCTGAACATAAAACCAAGTTGCCACATGCCATCTAGGGCTTGTATCCCTCCTCCACAATGCACAACACTCCTAATATCTTGTAGGGAATTCTTCCACAAGCAAAATCCTCAATGTGGACATCATGGAGGTTGTCAACCATTCAAGCAAGAGATCTCCAATGCCCTAAGGAAGAACATTGAGCCAGTGATTATCTGAGGTCTAGCATCCATTGAGCAAGCTATCACAAGTGTGCATAGCCATCACAGACCATCTCTCATGCTACAATCCATCTCAAACCATCCAAGGAATAAACATACACCTTGTACCCCAAATATCATGAAGCACCCCAAACATGATGTAAACACTTTCGAAGTAACACGAAAGTCCAACACTCCGTCTTTACAAGGAACGTGGTAACACCAACACCTATCGAATCCCTCTACAACTCCACCAAATCGGTTTTTATCAAATCAATATTGGTTGTGGTCTCGGAATCAACCACTGTCGTCAACAACAAAGTTGACCATTTAAGGTTTGGCATCCACTAAGCAAGCTATCACAAGTGTGCATATCCATCATGGACCATCTCTCATGCTACAATCCATCTCATACCATCCAAGGGCTGAACATACACTATGTACCCCAAATCTCATGAAGCACCCTTAACATGGTCTAAACACTTCTGAAGTAACCCTAAAGTCTAACACTGCCTCTTTATGAGGAAAGTGTTTCACCAATCGTTTATCACGTCCCTCTGCAACTCCACCAAATCTGTTATCTGCAAATCAAGAATGGCAGTTGTCCCAAAATCAACCACTGGCATCTACAACAAAATTGTCAACCATGCCATCACAGAATTTCAATCATCTAATAATTAATGATTTCCTATGAATATGTAGGAATTGCTTGCTGGAGCAACAATCCAATGTCACCCTCCATCATCCTCAACGATCACAGGTCAACATCAATGGGTGCCACATCATAAGCCGACTAGGACAACCTACAAACATAATCATATATCCATGCAAGCTCCCTCTGTAACTCCACCAAATCTGTTATCTGCAAATCAAGAATGGCAACTGTCCCAAAATCAACCACTGGCATCTACAACAAAATTGTCAACCATGCCAGCACAGAATTTCAATCATCTAATAAATAATGATTTGCTGTGAATATGTAGGAATGTCTCGCTGGAGCAACAATCCAATGTCACCCTCCATCATCCTCAACGATCACGGGTCAACATCAATGGGTGCCACATCATAAGCCGACTAGGACAACCTACAAACATAATCATATATCCATGCAAGATCAAATTGATCCTCAAATATGTAGGAATGTCTCCCTGGAGCAACAATCAACTGCCACCCTCCATCATCCTCAACAATCACGGGTCAAAATCAATGGGTACCACATCATAAGTCGACAAGGACAACCTACAAGGATAATCATATAGTCATTGAACTATGCAAGTTCATCATTTTTTTGTCATCATGAAAATCCCTCTCATGCACCTCAAATCCTTTAGTGATTGAACTATCATAAACAAGGCCAACTCCCTCTGTCTGAGAGAATCCAGAATCCTTGGATTTGTACTCCATAATACTCCAAACAACTACAACTCTAGAATCAATCTCAACATCATCCTCCATCAAGCCATCAAACATCTCCTCCAATGTACAACTAGAAGTCTCCTCAATGGAAGAAACCAATGCTATATATATCCTTGGTGGTACACTCACCCTTACATGCTCTTAAGCCATTGGATCAACATTCTCTACAATCTCCCTGAGCAGGGGAGAACACTATGCACTGAAAGATCTCACAATCAAAGTGCAAGGATCAAAACCATGTTTGCATGTGCCTTCTAAGAAATAGAAGATTTTACCAACATCTCTCTAGAATGTGTGAGTGTTATTGATTCAACGAGTAACCTGTAAAGGCCACCTTCTCTCAACCCTCTAGACAAAGTCCTCAGACTTGCTAGATTATTGCTATTGATGGTGCACTATTGTCCCCCAAAAGCAAAAGGGAGGCATGACTATGGAGCTTGGTAGTGATGCCACGTACCCTATGAGAGGAATTAGCAACTCTCCAATGTATATCTGTCATACAAGAAACTGAAAGGAGGTGTTTCCTCAAACCCGAAACAAATAAAATATCACTCAATTCAAGAACATCACCTGATGTCATATGAAATGAAATGGAGCCAACTCCTCTCACAAGGTACATGGCATCACCACCAAGCTACATAGTCATGCCTCCCTTTTGCTCTAGAATCCTACTGAATAGTGACTTGTCAAATGTTATATGTCCCAAAGTTCCACTGTCCACATACCAACCAACACTAGACATAGTGTTAGTAGATAGACAAGAAGCCATGGAAAAGGCAATCTCAAACTAAGAGGTCATCTCCTCTACTCCCGCTATAATATCGACCGCAACCTACTTCACACCCTTTCCCTTCTTCAATAGACACTATCCTACATAATGTCCCATCTCATGCATTGAAAGCACATGACCTTACTAAAGTCCTTCTTGAAGCCTGTCTTGCCACGTTTCTTTGTCTTTCCGATAGGACCAATGGCATCTACTTCCCCATGTTGTTCTAAGCATGACTACAATCTAATTTCTTCATTCACAAGAGCAACCAAGAGCTTTGGGAAATCAGGGAGTTTCTCATGAGTGTAAATACCCTAAACAAAGTGTCCAAGAAGGACAATCCCTTTAAGGGTGATGGATACTATCTCTTGTTGCTTTATCTTAGTTCCAATGACAGCCAACCGACCCTTCAATTCATTGATCATAGTCAAGTAGTCCGCCATAGTATCTATCTTGCTCATGCAAACAGCTGAAAGCTAGTTTTGCAACATCTATTGAAAGGCACAAGAATTCTGAAATAAAATAACCAAAGCATCAAACATGCTCTTACCTGATGTCTTATCAGCAATGTGTGAGATGAAGTGATCTTTCATGGAATCAAGAATGATTATATTCACTGTGTCTTCCTTCTTCCAATGAATAGTCAATTGTGTTGTATCGATAGGTTATGGAATGTTCTTTTCAACATGCTCGCAAACATCAGTGTTCTCCATAACGATTTGAAGCCTAATTTCGATGGAACAAAATTTGGAGCTCCATCCAACCTATCACTCTCTTAGACCGAGAGTAACCTTACACATCTTGAAAAAGTTTCAAGTGCAAAAATCAACAATATATGAAGTAGGCAAAATAACCTTTCCAAGGGTGGAAGTGTTTATCTCAAGCAACCTAGAGTTTCAAATCCAATGACATTTAACTAGGCCAAGTACCTATCCAAGGTAATCACTAGTTTAAATCCAACTCCCTCTTACTCAAGAGTGACCTCAACTACAACCACTCTAATACCACGTTGAAATTTTATTTGCACTGTGGCATTTAATGCAAATTTGAAAATTCATCAACTTTCAAGAAAGTTCCTCAAATCTTAACCCTAGAATTTTCAACCTTTAGGAGTGTTGTAAATTAATGTGTAAAACAGCAGTGGAACAATCACAATAATTCACTTCTAGTAGCCCCCAAAATTCACAACAATTCAAGGAGAAAAGATACCAATCATTCCAATGAGTTTCCATCCCTATAGCACAGCTTCATAGCACCAGAACTAAAAAGTCTTCTTATACAACAGATATAACAGCAAACACAACAACAATAGATGGTTGTACTGTTATCTTCAATCGGAGTGTTAAGTCCCTCGACGATTTTTCTCTTAAGTGTGTTAAATAAACAAGACAATTACGAGCTAGAAATAACCATCCGAAGAAGAAAAAAAGTTGAAATGAAACCTGCAATCACGATATGTGGATAGCTAGAAATCTCATATATATATATGCTCAGTGAATGAAGTACATACATACCATAGCCTCCTCTCAAGGCTAGGACAAAATCTAACCACCTAACATGCCTTAAATAGGGTTAGTCAACAAACCCTAGCTCCTCCAAGTGGAAGAATCCCTCCAACACTATCTCCAAGGCAAGGCGCCCTCATCCTTTTATTCCCCAAATACATACAAGGGTTTCCAAACCCTAATCTCTTGCCTCTGAGAGAAGAAACCCTAACCCTAGACTCCAAGATGCTCCAAGACATCAAGAAAGATGATCCAATGTTAGTTTTTATATAATTCTAGCAGTATAATCAAATGTAGATAATAAAACAGGATCACTAGAAGAACAACCAAGCACAGAAACAATAGACATAGTTTTATCCTAGGAAACCCAACAAGGAGAAAACCCAACAACCTTCGTATAGAGATAATCAGTCCCAGGAATAGAGTACATATACAAGAGAGAGAAAGAGAAACTTCTCTAAGTGTGAAAAACCAAAAAATCACTTCTCCTAGCTGTTGCTGCGAACTTCTTCCTCTCTAGTGCGAACTTGCTTGTCTTGAGTGGATGATTAAATGAGAGGTTCGACCTCTCTATTTATAAACATCAAAAAGTGACTTTTTCCCTTACTGGGCCGACCTGACTTTCCCAAACTGGGCCAACCTTACTGGAGTAGTTTTGCCCATTGTTTGGGGCAGATTTGCCCACTGTTTTGGGGCAGTTTACCCACAGGGCCGACTTGTCTTGGGGGAAGATAAAATAACATTTAATAATTCTTTTCTTTGTGTATTTTCACCCCAAGGTTTACATTGATTCTTTCAAGGGTTTCACATGATCAGTTACATCAATATCTTCTCCCGTAGGAGGTACAACAATAATATAATAAAATACAATAAGAATAGCTTCCGAAGTTGCACTATTTTCAACACTCCCTCTCAACAAGGAAGGTATTCTTCGGACATGATCATCATCAGCATCACAATCATCCGGATCTCGTATGTACATCACATCTATTTCAATCATCTCTATACATACTGAAGGTCGTCAACACAATCTCAGTGCATCGAGAAGTGTCATCATGCATCTGCTCCACACAGTCCATCGATGAATCCATACATCAACTCAACAACTCTACACAGTCCATCGAAGAGTCCAACATGCATCATCTCAACCCAGTCCATCGGGGATCAATACAATGTGCCTCAGCTCAACCCAGTCCATCGAGGAACATGCACAAGGACAACGTGCCTCAACTCAACCCAGTCCATCGCCAACTCAACCATTCCTTCGGTGAGTCCAAGAGTACTAGTGTGCACCAGTGTGCACCAACCTCTCCATCCCGTCTCAGGATGTCTGAGAGATCTCCTCACTCTTTTCAGAGTGATCTGGAGAATGCACTAAAACTCTCCATCAAGTCCCATGATGTCCGAGAGTCTCCCCACTCTACAGAGTGTCTGGGAGTGTGCACTGGCCTCTCCATCCCTTCTCAGGATGTTCAAGAAATCTCCTCACTCTATCCCAGAGTGATCCGGAGAATGCAGTGGCCTCTCCATCCTATCAGGATGTCTAAGAGATCTCCCCACTCTATTCCAAAGTGATCCCAAGAATGTTTGGTCTCTGTATCATCTTTCCTTCTCAAGGAGGGACAGGTTCTCTTCCACACCAAGCCTTCCACGAAAGTATACAACCTTTATCCTGGGAAGAGGCTTGGTAAGAACATTTGCAGTCTGGTCATCTGTCGGAACATATTGTAGCTCGACTGCACCTTTCTATACCATATCACGAATGTAGTGATACCAAATATCTATATGTTCGACTTGTCATGGAATACAGGATACACTGACATCTACACACAGCTCTGGTTATCACAGTGAATCACAGGCTATGGAATCTAGCCAAACAATCCTGCAAGGAGTTTTCGAAGCCACACAGCTTCCTGAGCTACAGTGCTAGCAACCATGTAATCGCCCTCTGACGTACTAAGTGCTACTGAGGTATGCTTCCTGCTGCACTAGGAAATCACAGCAGATCCCAAGCTGAAGCAACACCCGGTGGTGCTCTTCCTATTTGCAGCACATCCGACCCAATCTGAATCTGAAAATCCCTGCAATCTCAAGTCACATTCTGAAGCATATCTTAGGCCATACCCCACAGTGCCACGCAAGTACCTCAACACATGTTTTGCAGCAACCCAATGAATCTGTCTCGGCTCGCACATGAACTGGCTGAGGGCATTCACTACAAAACATATATCCGGTCTAGTGTTCGTCAAATACATCAAGGATCCAATCAATTGGCAATACATAATGGGATCAATCAAATCTGAATCGGAAGCAAAGTCTCTCAGTTTCTTCAGATTCGCATCCATCGGTGTGGCCATGGACTTACAGTCCAACATTCTGAATCTCTTCAATATGTCAATGGTGTACTTTCCTTGACTCAGGAAAATCTCATTGTGCCTCTTCCATACTTCTAATCCCAAGAAGTAATGCATCAATCCAAGATCCTTCATTTCAAATGCAAAGGCAAGCTTCTTCTTACACCATAGAATAAGTTTCTCATTCCCAGTGGGAAACAGATCATCAACATAGAGTACCAAAATCAGTGACTCACCATAATCAACGCCCTCTGTGGTGGAGTGTCCGGCTCCCTCTGCATCTGGGCATCCTGCTCCCTCTCTGGAGCTATCCACAGAGCATCCTGCTCCCTCTCACTTAGGGTGCCAACCTGAGCACCAGCTTTCACAAAGCAGAAGAGCACAGTTGCTTACTAAAATGTAAGTATCCATCCTAGTGACGACCAGGTACATCAAGGATCCTCTCCACTATCAGTCTGAACTCTGAATCTACCAACAACGCTATCAGTGTAGTCATGCTGGATCTGCTCAAGATCTCAACTATGTTCTTCCTTATCCTAGGAAGATCTCAATACATCATTAATAGGCCAAGATCCTCAACTCAAGGGATAACTCCCTCTGAACTGTTGGAGGGGGAGATGAACTCATCTCCTTAGGATCTATCAGCTCCTCATCCTCGATCTTCAGATCGGATCCTCTGGGCTAGCGGGTCATGTATCAAATATAGCTAGATGTGTTAGGTCCTCGTCTGTTTGCATGAGTTCCATCTAACTGCTTTGTCTAGGAGTCATCCTACTAGGTTGAGAGTCATGCTCCTAGAAGCTTCATGCTTTTGATTAATCTGAACATCAATGGGATTCATGTGTCCATCACTTGTTCATCGGAACAAGTCTCATCATCCTTCTCTTGTAGGCCAGATCATATGGTCTTTTCCCTACAAGTCAAATCCCGTCATATGATTAGTGACATTGCATAATTAAATTTAACCAATTTCTATTTCAATGCAATGGCAATAGTATACATCTCCGTTGCACGGGAACCACTCCCAGACTTTAGGAAACTCGTTCCAGAAGTTCCCGCGTTCCAGGGAACTTAGGAACGAGTACGAAACGTTCCAAAATGTATGGGAACGGTTCCGGGAGCTTGGGAACTATTTGGGAGCTTCGAACACGAAATCTTGGGAGCTTGGGAACTTCAAATCGGTCGTTCCTCATTTCGGGAGCTTGCACGCACTCTGGTTTTCCAGGGAACTCCCAGCCGTTCCCAAACATGTGGGGCCCAAATTAATCACTCCCGCCACACATAATCTCTCCCGCCAAATGATAATCTCTCCCGCCAAGCACAGAATTTTTTTATAAATGCAGAGTTCGGCAATGTAGATTTCGTGTGGAACGTCTGGCTTCCTCTGCATCTGCGAGTGGGTTGTTTGTCTGAGAGTGAGGAGCGTGCATGCCTCTGCGTCTGCGAGTGAGTGAGAGTGAGTGTGTGAGGCAGTCGGAGTCGAGACTGAGCATCCCCTGCGTGGTTCGCGGCATCCCCTGCTGGTTCGCGGCATCCCCTGCTGGTTCGCGGCATCCCCCGCTGGACAGCTCGGGCATCCCCTGCGTGGTTCACAGCATCCCCTGCTGGTTCGCCGTTGGCTGTGACAGCTTGGGCTCGGGCTCCGGCAGGTAACGGAAATTCAATTGTTTTGTTTATGTTTCAAATTTTATTATTCTATAATGTATATAATGTATAGAGTATAGTTTATGTTTCAAATTTTATTATTCTATAATGTATATAATGTATAGAGTATAGTTTATGTTTTAAATTTTATTTTATGTTTTAAATTTCGTTTTAAATTTTGTGTTATGTTTTAAATTTTGTTTTAAATTTTATTTAATGTTTTAAATTTTGTTTTAAATTTCATTTTATTATTCTTTAGTTTGTAAGTTCTTTTAATTTTAAATTATGTGCTAATTTTTAATGTTTTAAATTTTAATTTAAGTTTTAATCTATGTTGCATGGGTACCCGTACCGGGGGGTCGGGTACACGTACCCGTACCGGGTACGCGTACCGGGTACTTGGGTACTTCAATGGTACGTTCCCAGCCGTACCCAGCCGTACCCAAATTCAAACTCACGTACCGGGTACTTCACTTATGAAAACAGGGTACTTGCATGCATTTTGGTACGCCGTACCGCATGTTTGGGTACGCGGGAGGTACGGCTGTTGGGAAATTTACCTTAGCTCACCGATCGAGGGGGGTCGATTTGCAATGTTTGATGTTTAAAATTTTAAAAATTAAAAATTAAAACACTGAAAGACATGTTATGTGGGCACTTACCCCTTACCTAAACCTGCGTGGCACTCCATTTCTCACTGCTAGTGCTCCGTGCTCACTACTCCAGCGATGCCTATCTAGAGAGCTTGCTGACAGAGGACCTTAGTGATGCTGATGACATTGATCCTAAGGATGCTGATGACATGGCTTGAGGAAGCCAAATCAGCTATCTTGTTCATTGTTCAATGCTTACTGTTTTGAACTTTAGTTTTCATGTTTGGAAATGCCATTCAGTGTTTCAGTCTTCCACTTGATATCTACTATGAGTCTATGTCATATGATTTATCAAATTTATTATTTTATGTTTCAAATTTTCAATGTGAATGTTCATATGAATCATTGAATTTAGAAATATCAAATATACATGTATGATGTGATTGTGACATGTTTTATTTTTATAAATTTTAATATACATAAATATATATATATATATACAGTACCCCCAACGTACCCAAGTACCCTGTTTCAAAAAGTGACGTCCCCGTCCCCGTCCCCGTACCAGTACCCGTCCCCGTACCCACGTTTCCTGGCAACTTAGGTTTTAATTTTAAACTTTAAACTTTTAAGTTTTATGTTTATGTTTTTAACTTTCAGTTTTAGTTTTAATTTTTTTAATTTTTAATTTTTAAGTTTTAGACTTTAGTTTAACAAATTAAATTACTATTTGTAATTTTAGTATCATTAAATGTCTTAGATATTAATTCTAATCAATTTTCATATATTTATTTATTTTAAATTAAAAGTTCCAAATAATAAAGTTAAAGGGCCACAACGTCCTCATTGCTACACAATTTATGTCCCACTATATTTGTAAGGGGGTGAAGATATGATTTCATATTATTATATTATTTAAAAATTTAAAATTCTTAATCTAAATGATAACTTCTTTTAATGAGAGAATACAACAACACTCATTGAGTGTCTTATATGTTTCTTCATTTTAAAATAAAAAGGTTCCGAATAATAAAGTTGAAGTCCAATAATAAATTATGGTGTGGATATTTAATTATTTTCTAAGCCAAAACATAGACAAGAGGTCTCTATCTTAAGAAAATATGGTTGACAATGTTTCTGCGGTTGGCATTTAATTATTAATTACTTTTCTAATAATTACATTTCTAATTATGGTTTATGTGTCTAATTTAAAATAATATTTAAATTCTAATAGTATCATTAAATTAGACTTTAATCATTAATTTAAAATAATGTTTAACTTTTATTCACAAAGGCAAATACATACATCATTTTTTTGTGGCAAATACATACATCAATGATTCAATGATTCAATTGCATGCATTAAATTATTAATGGTTATTTCAATTTGAATTCAAATAGACAAATATAATCATATTTAAAAATCAATACATACATCAATGGTTGACTCAAATACATCCATTAATGGTTGACGCAACTACATATATCAACGGTTCATTTTATTGGTTGACGCAACTACATATATCAATGGTTCATTTTATTCGAAGAGGTAGAGACATACACATAGCCAAGTTACAAATAAAATTAGAAGTTATGTCTCATGAGGCAAATATTTAAAATTTTAATACATACATCAATGGTTGACTCAAATTAAAATACATACATCCATGGTTGAGGCAAATACATACATCAATGGTTCATTTTAATTTTTATTCAATGGTTTGTTTTAAATTTAAGCATGCACATTTGCAATCAAACTAAACTTTAAATTAAACATGCTATGTTGTGTATTGCTCAGGGAAGTCATGGAGAGTGGGAGCCTACCACCTACTGGGCAAGACACTAGTTCTACTCCAAGTCCAAATGCAAGCCAAAGCCAAAGTGAAAGAGCAAATCCTAAAAAACCCTTGTTAAAGTTTGTGAAGAAAATTACTCAAAATAAGAAAAAGAATAGTGGTGGTTGTAAAGAATGGATGTGCTTGTTATGCAACCATGTATTTAAGGGAAGCTACACTAGAGTGTGGCATCATCTTTTGTCCCTGTCTGGTGATGGGTTTAAGGGTTGTACATGTAATATTGAAAAAAGAATGGAGTTGACCAAGCTTCACATGGTTGCCACAGGTGTCCGTGAATCTGACTTGGAAAATGAACGTCCTTTTAAGGTACCTAGGACTTTGTCATCCTCCAATGATGTCCAAGATTCGGTGAATCAAAGTCAACTAAACCAAGTTGAGTCTCAAGGGGGTTCTAGTTCTGAAAGGAACAAGTCTTCCAGTGTTGTTGCTGCTGACCAAATTCGTAAAATATACAATGTTGTGCATAGGGATGAGGCTGATGATGCTGTAGCTGATTTTTTCATGGCAAATGGGATTTCATTTAATGCCACTCGTTCAGCATATTACAAAGAAATGGCGAAAAAAATCATAGCTGTTGGGCAAGTATATACACCCCCAGGTTACAATAAAATGAGGACATCATTGTTAGACAAGGGGGTGACAAGAATGCAGGCGCTTACAGTGGACCTCAAACAGTCATGGACTTATTCAAGGTGTTCAATAGTCATGGACGGTTGGACAGACATTCAACATAGGCCATTGTTGAATATCATTATCACATCTCCTACAGGGCCCTATTTTTTAAGAGCAATTGATTGTAGTGGAAAACTAAAAGATGCTACTTTCATGTTTGAAGTGTTGAAGGAAGCAATTGATGAGATTGGTCCTTCAAATGTTGTACATGTAATCACAGATGCAGCACCTGTTTGCAAAGCAGCGGGAATGATGGTACAAAGCCGATACAAGCATATATTTTGGACTCCTTGTTGTGTCCATTCTCTTAACAATGTCCTCAAAGACATTGGTAAAATATCATGGATTTCAAAAATCATTTTAGAGGCAAGAGAGGCACAAATGTTCATCTGCAACCACCATGCCTCATTGGCAATCTATAGAATGAAATCACGAAAACAGTTTTTGAAGCCTGCAGAAACAAGGTATGCAACATACTTCATTCTTCTTGAACGTATGGTTGAGGTGTATGCACCCCTACAAGCCACTGTTGTTGCAGAAGAGTGGAATGCATGGTCCGAGTCTAAATCAACTCAAGCAAAGAAGATAAAAGATATGCTTCTTAGTGAGGATTGGTGGTGTGAGTGTAAGCATATTGTTTCTTTTACATCCCCAATCGTGGAGTTGATTAGGTATGCTGATTCTGATTCCCCTAATCTTGGGGAAATATATGAATGTATGGATTGTATGGTAGGAAAGGTAAAGAATGTAATTCGTCAAAGAAACCCTTCTTTGGAATTTTTCCAAGAAATCCATAAGATAATAGAGAAGAGATGGAGCAAACTCAATACCTCTCTTCACATGGCTGCATATGCACTTAATCCTAAGTGGTATATGGAGAGACCAAACAGAGTTCTACCCATTGATGATGGAGAGGTAAAACATGGGTTTCTTGATGCCATAAACAAGATGTATACCCCAGATGAAGCAAATGTGTTGCGTGGACAGTTTATTGATTTTGGAACCTTAAGTCCCCCTACATTCACTCAAGATGCAAGGCGGGACATCAAGATTTATGCACAAAAGAATCCCATAGGATGGTGGAGAATGTATGGGGGGGAAGTCCCAGAGCTTCGACAGCTTGCTTCACGCTTGCTATCTCAAGTTTCCAGTTCCTCAACAGCTGAAAGGAATTGGTCTACTTATAGTTTCATCCACTCTGTTAAAAGGAATAGACTTACTTCTAAGAGAGCGGAGAAACTGGTTTATGTGCATAGTAGTCTTCGACTCCTCTCTAGGAAGCTACCTGAGTATTTAGAGGGCCCTGCAGCACGGTGGGATGTGGATGCTGAAGATGCTGCTCAAATTGATGATGA
The DNA here is from genome assembly GCA_027924585.1 of Larix kaempferi. NCBI lineage: Eukaryota > Viridiplantae > Streptophyta > Pinopsida > Pinales > Pinaceae > Larix > Larix kaempferi. The sequence continues at coordinate 16,763,014 of BSBM01000291.1, forward strand.
TGAGGATAATCCTCCACCAAATGCAGGCTTGGTTGGTATACCCTTAGATGACATTGCATCTATTGTTGGTGCTGATGATGATGATGATGGTGGTGACCATGGAGGTGCAGAGCCTAGTGAGGCTCAAGCTTATATGGATAGCCTTGTTGTTGAAGGTCGCACTTTATGATCATCTTCTTTGTAACTCGTGATTTATTTTGGGCCTTGGCCTTTGGGCACTTTTGGACTATGTTGTACTTGGGCATTTTGCCAAATTTTGGACTATGTTGTACTTGGGCATTTTGCCAAATTTTGAACTATGTAGTACTTGGGCATTTGCCATTTTTCCAAATTTTGATCTATGTATTTATTACTTTATGGTAATTTGAACTATGTTGGTACTTTATGGTAATTTGAACTATGTTGGTACTTTATGGTAATTTAATTTTATTGAAGACTGCAAATAAAAAATGGTATTGTGAGGTATGCTTTCTTAATGTACTACTCCTAAATAGAAGTTTTAAATAATAGTAATACTAAATACTAAATACTAAATAGTATACAATCTGAATCTTTAAATAGTTGCTATATTTTTTTTTCAATTATATTATTTTTTATATTTTTTTAATATATATTATTGCCGCTCCCAACTCGCCGTTTCTTACAAATTTAGGGGAAACTTCTAACCGTATCCGACACCCGTACCCAAGTTCCCAACGTTCCCGCGTTCCGGAAACTTGTGCAACATAGGTATACATAGTTATTTAGGCATCTTGGCTAATGCTTTAGCACAACAATCATAAACATGTCTCCCAAACACATATGGTAACTATCTAAATGTCTGCTATCTCCACTAGAACATGCCATCAAGAGTGTGCACTACTCTAAGCATGTAGGAAGAAGATATCATCTAAACTAGCTCCATCAGGTGTTCATGGAACGTTGTGCAGCTCATATAACAAGTACAACAAGTGCCTATGGTACTACAACAAATGCTCAACATACTTCCTGATTTGATATGTATAAGACAAAACATATTTATGTGAGCAATGAAACCAAATACTTATCTTTTATTGTTTTTGTGGGTGGGCTCCCACTGCCTTCTTGTGGGAAACATGAGAGACCTATGTTCTTCATTTTCTTGTTGGGAGCCCATCACAATCTGGATCTCCATATCATCACCTCAACATGGGGAGCACTAGAAGAAGAACTCTGAACGATCATCATTCCTTGACTTCTTGTGAGGAGTGTCTTCATCAACATCAGCAATTGAGTCTTCAAGCTTCCTTTTGTTTGAACTTCGACAATTATTGGCGTAATGGCCATATGTCTTGCACTTGAAGCATTGAATATGCGAGAGATCCTTCTTCTTCTTCTGATCTGGAGAAGGACTTGATCTCCTCTCTTGATTCTAATGGTTATGAAACTTTCTTCCTTTCCCTCTGCCTTTCTTAGCATGAGATATAAATGCTTAATTTTCTTCGGATTGAAGGCCATGAAGTTTCTGCCTTGCTGCAATCCTCGTCTCTTCCTAGGTACAATCTGCCCATAACCTGTCAAATTTGGGCAACTTGGTTCGTCCACTTATACTTTGGATAAATGATTCCCAGAGGGTGGGAGACCATTTAAAGTGGTTATGACAAGCTCCTTATCATCAAGGGATTCTCCACTAGAACTTAGCTTCTCCCTTAGTTCTAAGATCCTCATGAAGTACTCAGCAATCGATTCTGACTTTGACATCTTCAGATTCGATAGTTGATTCCTTAATGTGAGAGTAATATTGATGCTACTGTGTTCAAACAACTTCTTTAGGGTTTTGAAAATCTTCCTAGTTGTCTTCTTTTGTAAGATCTGAGGAACTAAATAGTGTGGAAGACATCGTGTTGGCGTAAATATTGCCAAGGGTCTGGGACACAACTTATCGGCAACATCGGGGAAAATATCGGCAAATATCGGCACACTTCAAAAAAATATAAAAATATTCATTTTTTTTCAAATTTTTAAACATTAAAAGCAACAACAACATCAAATAAACACATTGCCACATAAATATGAAAAGAAAACAGATATATATGATGTATAAGATGTCTAATGATATATCATGCATCAATACTAAATCATGTCCTGAGTCCTGACTTCTGAGTAGTAATGAGTGTACTGACTCTAGAGCCTCAAAATATCATCAAAAATATAATAAATGTATCTCATCATCACGGGTCAACTGTCAACTAAGATCTACATACTACATAGTACAATGAAATCAAATAAAATAAACTAGTGATTCCCTCTGCCCCTTTTACGGGCACAGGTGATGGCTCTGGTAATGGCTCTTCCTCTAGCTGAAGAAGGCCCTACAGGTGGCAGCGGACTCTGATGTGCTCAAACAGAAGGAGAAGCTACACTCTGACATAGTAGATCTCTCTTTAAATTTGGCAAGAAGAGGGAAAGTTGATAAAAACCCTAAACCTATAATAAATTTACCAAAAAAAACAAAAAAAAATGAGCAAATCGTTCTACATACCTGCAAATTGAGAAACCACTGATGGGAATCAATTGACAATCCACAATAACTCGGTGATTGTTGATGGAAACAATCACCGATTCTTGCAAAACTAACTCCACAGATAGATGCGCCCTATCAAGGCGAGTTGCGAGAAGATAAGATCGAGCCAAAGCTGTGGACCGGACAGCCCAAAACTTGAAACCCTAATTTCTGCAGTAACTGCCACAACTGCAGAATTAGGTCAAAAATGAAACTTCTCATAACTGAATTTTTCCTTCACCGAAAGATGCGCCTTCCCTAGGGTGAGATTTCCAATGCTCTTTTCAAGCGAAACTGATGAGGGAAGACCCCGAAAGGTGAAACCCTAGTTTCCGACAATGGCTTCTTCTAGTACTGCTCTGAAACCATGTTAGTTTTTATATAATTCTAGCAGTATAATCAAATTTAGATAATAAAACAGGATCACTAGAAGAACAACCAAGCACAGAAACAATAGACACAAAGTTTTATCCTGGGAAACCCAACAAGGAGAAAACCCAACAACCTTCGTATAGAGATAATCAGTCCCGAGAACAGAGTAAAAATACAAGAGAGAGAAAGAGAAACTTCTCTATGTGTGAAGAACCCAAAAATACTTCTCCTAGCTGTTGCTGCGAACTTCTTCCTCTCGAGTGCGAACTTGCTTGTCTTGAGTGGATGATTAAATGAGAGGTTCGACCTCTCTATTTATACACATCAAAAAGTGACGTTTTCCCTTACTAGGTCGAACTAACTTTCCCAAACTGGGCCAACCTTACTGGGGCAGTTCTGCCCATTGTTTGGGGCAAACTGCCCACTGTTTTGGGGCAATTTACCCACAGGGCCGACTTGTCTAACTAATAATTCCAACTTGTCTTAGGGGAAGATAAAATAACATTTAATAATTCTTTTCTTTGTGTATTTTCACCCCAAGGTTTACATTGATTCTTTCAAGTGTTTTACATGATCAATTACATCAATGTCTTCTCTGGTAGGAGGTACAACAATAATATAATAAAATACAATAAGAATAGATTCCAAAGTTGCACTATTTCCAACACCCAAGAGAGAGGTATCAAATGTATAAAGAAGAATCTCAAGTAAAAAATTGTCCACCTCCTCCTCAATGCTCCACTAGGGTTTCCTCGTGAACCCCAACACATCACCAAGAGAGCACTGCAATGAAGAGATACAAAAGAATGTGTGATATGATGTGTTTTTGGAAAGACTCTCTCATTCCTCAATTTTTATGAGGTAAGGAAGGCCAACAATATAACACGGGTCGGCCTAAGCCTTACAAGCAAGCCTACTAAACATAAGCCACGCACAAGTGAAGCGGTCCACTCCTAAAGTATAAGTGTCAAGCTCCAATGATGACGGCTTGCACAATAGTGACCCAAGGTGATGTAGCTATGCAAGGCAAGTCCACACCACTCCATCCCAAACCTCCATCGACTCCATCCATCCTCCAAAGCCAGCTACCCCCTGCAAGAACATTGTCAAAGTCCCATGCATCCATTAGCTATCTCCAAACCTCCGAACAGGAAACCAAGCTACCATATGCCATCTAGCGCTTGTAGCCCTCCTCCACAATTCACAATGCTCCTCATATCCTATACGGTGTTCTCCCTCCAGGTGAATCCTCCATGTGGCCATCATGTGCGGCGTCCACAATCCATGCAAGAGGTCTCCAATGCCATAGGGAAGAACACTAAGCTAGTGATCATTTGAGGATAGGCATCCACTAAACAAGCTATCACAAGTGTGCATATCCATCAATGACCATCCCTCATGCTACAATCAATCTCGGACCATCTAGGGGTTGAACATACATCGTGTACCCCAAATCCCATGAAGCACCCCAAACATGGTGTAAACACTTTCAGAGCAACCCAAAAGTCTAACATTCAATAGACGAGATGGAGACCTCTCAATTTACATTGACAGTTCTAAACCAGGAAGGACACCCAAACAAAGGAACAAGCACTTCATAAACTTGTTATATCCTCTTCTTGTCATGTCATGGGATTACTTAACATCAACATCCCAATCTCTAAATTCTGAAACTAAAAATAAAAAGAATCAACACTCATGGTTTCCATGATAGATTTTACACCATATGCTTCCAACCATCCTGTCTCCTCTTCCATAGGACAATCTCTAGATTTTAAGATTCTAAATCTCTCCAAAATTCAGCACTCTTAAACTATATGAACCAACCAGTTTGGAAGATGGAATGCATATTGGCTGCTGACTACATGCCTATCCTAGCATATTTAGAATTTGGAACATATTTCCATCTCCAGCAACACTACACAGGACCACGGGCAAAATATCATAGTTCTCCCTTGTCAACTAATCAAGGCCAAGTCAACAGATCTATGTCACAGGTAATTTCATGTTTCAACAAGTCAAGTAGAGAAAGCATTCATGCTTTATGGTCCACTACAATCCAAAGAGACAATGGAGGCTGTTCATCCAAAAACTGAGACAAATTATCCTAATTAGGGGGGAATTATGAGCATCTTAATCTAGGATTTAGGAATTATCTGTGTTCATCATACATTATAAAATTAAGTGCTAGTATTATGGTTTTGTCTTATAGTGACATTATTGATATATTTATCATCTATCAACATGACCTTTTTTTCATGTTTGTCATTTAAAAGTGTCTGTCCTTTAGTGTGTCCAACTAGATTCGTAATCCAATCTACGGTATCAAGCAGCATACTTTTAGATAATGTGCAGTTAATCAAATACAAGAAAGGGGCCTTCCTATATTAAAAAATTCTTTGCTACTCTTTTAGAGGACGTGATGTGCTTAAATACGTATAAGCTGAGCTCTCTCTATTGAATAGTTCTTCAAATCTGTTACTGAAACTTAATATGATCTCTCCAAATTTCAAAAACTAAGGCCTATCAGCAAGATGGCACTTTTGAATATCACTATGCTTGCCTACTCCCAGTCAAGAAGACCATTCATACCAGTCAGTCCAAATGCAATATCAAGGAATTTTCTTAATTCTGCACAGCATTAATTGCATCACTTTGAGCAAAGTAAAGACAGAAAATTCAGATGTGTTGTGAATGCCAATGCAATAACTATTTGGAACATGCAAGCATAAGAAACAGATACCATGGTTAATAAACTTACAATGTCAGTGCCGATAATGTAATCAAAAGGCGGATCCACAGCAGCTATATGGTGTTCATCCCCCCAGTCCAACTCTGCAACTTGTATAGAACCAAAAGACACTGAAAAAAAAATATTACAAGTCCAAAGACTTCAGAAGATTGAATCTTCAAATGGTTAAAAAGATAGTGATCAAAAGGCTTATATAGAACACAGTCTGGATTAACAACTGCAAATGATCAAAATGACATGAAGTGGAAGACACACTAATAACATTGAAATTGCCAATATGAAAAACCAACCAAGAAAATGAATGCAGAAGCTTCTAAATTCTTCATCCCAAATCTCCATTTCCAATACATCATCTACTGATATTTCATGTAGGACAAGTGGTGAATGCAGCACCATTTAAACACATACCTGAATAAGGATTTTCGGCATTTGCCTGCTTGATCCTCACAGTATTCCGTTCTACATTCCTCATCAGGAGTGGTAGCACTTCAGTCTGATCAGTAGCCACAACATCACACCCCAGTAATGCCATGCCTAGAGAACACCAGCAAGAAAGAAATCATTAACACTACCAGTAATGCATATCATGTTCTCTATATTATGCCAGAACCAAACCAAGCACCCTAGGCAATCTAAAATCAATAATATAGGAACCATTAATGAGATTCTTCACATAAAAATGATATGTAGAGGTCACCCAAACTTACCAAATCCTGCCAGACCACAGCCAGCCCCAAGTTCAATTACGCGTTTTCCCTTCAGCTTTGATGGACTAAACTGTCCTTTCCTGCAATTTTTCTCCTGTAAAACAAAGCTGACCTGTTTAGAAAACTTAATACATGCTAGTTAACCATCAGTAATAATGAGACAGCCCTGGCAATATATATTTCAAATTTCAATAGAGATATTTATAAAAACAAATGCCTCCTGGCATCAGAAAGAGTTCACGAAGGTAGAAAACCCAGCCACGTTATCTGTAAGTTTAGCAGAAGATGGGATGAAAAGAAAAAAAAACATAGGGACTTGTATTTTAGGAATCCATAATGAAACTGCCTGCAAATGGACACAAACAGAAACAAAACCATTAACATGTATACAAAACTGGGAGTGAAATGAGATCAAAGGAAACTGTATACTTCCAATGGGAAATGGCTGCATTTTGCATAATTATTAGCACTGGGATGCAGGATACTTATTCCTAGGACTTAGTTTTCCCTTCCAGAATATTCAGGAAGCACAAACCTGAAAGGCATGGCCTTGAGCCACGCTAAGACCAAATTGGTCCCAGCCAGCTAATGGATAGTCGATGCTTTGAACAGGTGTCTCCCCAAACAGACTGCTTCAATCCTAGTACCTCAGTTCCTCTGCTAATTAAAGATAGCATTTTCTCTCATGTGTTTCTTCGTAAGTGATGCATCCACTCGCCATCTTTTCCATTTTCTCACCTTCCCTCTTGTATGTATGTAAATTATTTGCTTTCCAAAACATTGTTTTGGAATCCAATTGGATCCAGCCCATTCATGGCAAGTTGGTAGTCATTTTGCGCAGGTAGCTAGCCAGTACTTTTTTAGTCCTCTCCATATCACCGCACCCCACTCCCACCATAATCAGAAGCAGCATAGTCTCCTCCACTTGTTATTTGTTCCTTTTTCCTCTTTCCGTGTTACATTTACCACTCCCCATGTTTTGAACTTTCCACATCTTTGATTGAGACCAATTTGACATCCCCATGTCCTCAAATTTTCTAAATGGCCCTATTTCCCTATTCACCCCACTACCCCAACTCCCAATGAAAAACAAAATAACTCCAATTCAATTGCTAAATCCCGATAACCAGTGAGAGGGAAAAGTCTAGAGTGGGCTTATGTTTGCCTTCAGTTCTCGAGTCCTTTATTCATTTTGGCGGAAGTTATTCTTGAGACATAAGAGTATAAATTTATATCAATGTTGTAAACATCGTGTCAATGAAAATATCGCCAAGGGTCCAAAAACCAACTTATCAGCAACATCAGGGAAAATATTGGAAAATGTCGAAAAATATTGACAAATTTAAAAAATACAAAAATGTTCTTTTTTTTAGAATTTTTAAACATCTAAAGCAACAACAACATCAAATAAACACATTATCGCATAAATATAAAAAGAAAACCAATATAAGATGTCTAGTGATACATCACACATCAATATTGAAACATGTCCTCGGTCCTGATTCCTGAGCCTCAAAATATCATCAAAAAATATAATAAACATATCTCATGATCATGAGTCATCTACATAATACAATAAAATCAAATAAATAAACTAGCAGTTCCCTTAACCCCTTTTATAGGCAAGTGTTCCCTCTACCCTCTTATGGGCAAGGGTAATGGCTTTGGTAATAGCTCTTCCTCTAAATGAAGAAGGCCTAGGGCTAGCACTGGACGTTGATGTGCTATAACAAAAGGAGAAGCTAGACTCTAACGTCCTCTAGAAGAAGGAGAAACTAGAGTCCTAACATCCTCTTTCAATGCTGTTGTTGGGTCCAACTCGCTATGTCTGTCACTGCACCTACGTATGTGAAGATGGTGGTGTACTCCAAGTGTCAATAGCCACCTCCTATAAAGGTGGCTCTCCATTTTAAGGACTAGGGTTTGGTTTGTTTTTTGCTTTTATATTTTTATAGGAGCTACTTTTACGCTCCCACTTTGTATCATTATCATGGTACCGCACAGTCCCTTTGACCTCCTTTTGTGGTCATTTATTGGACATTAATAAATTATCTTATCTCATCTTCTCTTATCTTGTCTAGAACATCCTCCTCTACCACACTCTTCCTTGCAACCTCCTCTTGCACCTCCTCCTATAACCAGCCAAGGGTTGAGTCCATGACATGTCTCTCGGTCTCCACCCTCCATCCAATAGTGGTGTCAATCCTATCCAATGAAATGACCTCCATGTGAGGTGTTTTCTGAAGATGCCTCACCCACAACCGAAAATTTTAGTAGATGTGGACCATGTGATTAAGGCACTAGGATTGCAGCTAGTATAAGGTTCATAAATTATAATTTATAATGCATAATGCATAATTTAAAGAGCCACAGGGCATAAAATTATAATATATAATGAATTCAAAATTTATTTATGAACTTAGGGTTTTTTAGCTTTGCCCTAGTTCATACAAATATAGAATTGCCAATTCTTAGGAGAAATGTTAACCCTGATTTCTCGGTGCCCAAAATGAACAAGACCTAGGTCTTATTCCCTCATCTTCACCTACTTCTCTTTTATCAAATTCATTGTATCATATATTTGAAAAAATACAAAAAAATCAAAAAATAACAGAAAAACCCTAAAAATCAAATATTTTGGGAAAAATCCAAAAAATAGTTATCTTTGCCATTGTAATTATTTGTACTTCTTCAATTCTGAATTAGTTAATGTTGTTATTAATTTCTGAAGTGATTATACCCCTGAAAATCCATAAAAATTTGGAAAAGTTCTATAAAAGTCTTTTTGCAGTTAAAAAAAGCCCTAATTTAGGGTGATGTCAGACCTATGGAGGGTGACGTCACTCACTAAAAGCCATTGCAGATCTGGTACAGTTGATTTGCAAGTCCATTTTGACAGAAAGATCAAACCCTAGGGGTTGGACAAGACTCCTAGTTCATCTCCAAGTCATTTGGAGTTGACCTAGGGAGTTTTTGAAGTGCCAAATCAAGTTGTTCAGCCTTGACTGCAGAAAATTACAGATCTGAAAGTGAAATCAGTCTCAAAATGAAGCATTCATCCATCAAAAGAAGTACTCCCTAGGTGGGTTTGAGTCTCCTCGGGTTGTTGATCGCAGGGAGGTATTTTTCGAGATATTTCCACAATCAATTTTGGGTTTTCTTCCAAGTTTATGTTGCTGGTTTTTATTGCAGAAAATTGATTTACCTTGTAAATAAACCAGCATCAAGTTTTATTGCTCCTAAACCTTTTCAAGTCATTGGATATTTATAGTATATCTTGTTGACTCCATTAAGGCACTAGTCTACTAACTTAGTGGGAAGGTCTTGTAGAGATAGAGTTGTTCTTTGTTACATATCTTACAGGTCTATTTCTACCCATATTTGGGAAGCCTCCTGTGGCCCAATGAGCAGGCCTAAAGAGAGAGGAGTGCACTGAGGTAACAAAGGGGGCATTTCCTGAAACGTTGTCGATCTTAGCACCGCCCCAAGTGACCTAATCCGAAAGATGCTAATCTATGAGGTAACATTTTTGGAACCGTTGTCGGGGACTTTAAGGTTGTTGCATAGCAGTTTCAGCACGTTGTTGGGTCAAAGCCCAATCTCCTTGGCACAAATGACAAATTTTGTAAAAAAGCATTTCGTGAAGCCCGGCAAGCGACAACATTTTTTGGTGTCGTTGTCGACGACTCACAAGAAAAGTGACGACGTTCCATTCAAGGTGTTGAGTCTAGTTCATCCATTTCCGGTGAGACCAACATTTCGGTGCCAAGAAAGATCGAGTGAGTTTTTATTTTGTACCTTGATAAGATTATTGTTAAAGAACTAACCTTGCAGATCTTATTTGGCGACTCCAAATTAAGAAAATCAAAAGAGGTACTCTACAAGGGCAAACCCTCAAGGTAAGGTTATCTTCATCCCTGAGCCTGAGCTTGTTTATCGAAGAAAGAGACATCGTCACTAGGTAAGGGAGGTAAGTGCTCGTCTTTCTTCTGAAGCTTTATCAAATATCCATTATCTTTTCTATTCTATCATTTCAATGGCAACTCCCTATTTAGATGATCTGGATGCATCATTTGATTTTGCTAATATGCCTAGGTATCCAAATGATCTCTCGAAACTCAATAAATTACCTACTTTCAATGGAACTAATGCTATTAATGTTGATGCCCACGGGGTGTAGAATAGACGATGAATGGGTGTATTATTAAGGCACTCCTTGTGATAGGTCACCGATTCGAAACTCCATGGGTACTAGCTTACAAAAAAAATGCTATTAATGTTGATGATCATTGGAAAGAATTTATGAGTTACATGCGTAGAAAAGATGTTAGACAACCTAATGCCTATTGCAAGTGCTTTGACTTGACCTTGGAAGGTGAAGCTAAGAAATGGTTTAAAGGCTTACCCAATAATGACATTGGTACTTTCAAGAAGCTGCAAGAAGTCGTTTATGACAAGTGGACTAAAAGGAAGGATCCTAGGTTTTTGTTGAATGATCTTATGAACATAAAGAAAAATGAAAATGAATCAATTGATTAGTTCCATAACAGGTTTGACGAGACCATGCGAAAGATTCCTTAGACCCACAAGCCAAATGATGCTATTACATTGACATATTATATCAATGCATTTCAAGGAGAGTCTCTCTTTCATCTTAATATGGCCAATTCTTAGGATTTGGAAACAGCAAAGCAAAGAGTGAGAGATCTAGATAAAATTGAAGGGCATCAGGGGAACTTGACTATATTGCACGCCCCGAGAAGTAAAGTTGAACAAAAATCAAAGACGGGTTCAATTCCTGTGAACAAAGCTCCTGAGAATGCTATAAGCCTGGTACTTGAAGAAATAAAGAAATTAAGGATTGACTTTATTCAATAGACGACCACTCTACAAAACAAGGTTGTTCAAGTTGAAAGGAACCAAAGACGAAACAAGTTCACTCTGAGAAACTTTAACAATTGTCCTCCAAGCAATTCAAGACCTCCTACATCATTGGAACCAACAAATATGGTGGGTGATTTCCCACACTTTTGTCGAGCTTGTCAATATTTCCACAATGAAAGTACATGCATTTACCGAAGCCGACAAAATCACTGAGCTACTAGGGGAGATGCCTTCTCCTAAAGAGATCAAGAAAATGTACAATAACAAAGGCATTACTTATCAAAAAATAAAGAAAGCTCTTCCACAAGCAAGTCAACAGCAAGTTGTCGAAGTGCCTAAAGATGATGTTTCCCCACAAACTCAGGTAAGTACAGGTAAGTCTTCCGTTGGTTTTAATACTTATAAAAAATTTAGTTTCGATGTTTCAGGTGTAATAAAGGCTTTAAGAGCCTTTGTCCCATTGGTTGAGTTGGCAAAGATTCCGACAATGAGAAACCAAATAACTAAGAAATAACTGAGTCCTTGGAATTGCAAGAAACAATGCAAGTGCATGTATTGTCAAAGAAAAGAAGACTTGCCCATAATTCTTCAAAATATGAACCCTGCAGAGAACAAGAATCTAACCAATCAACCTTTCTTCATATCATTGATGATTTGTGATTTGATCCTGCACAATTGTATGTTGGACTCGGGTGCCTCAACAAGCGTGATGCATTTTCCCATTATGTACAAGTTGGGGTTAAAATTTTCAAGGTCGTATCGAAATATTTGTGCTATGGACTCTCAAGAAGTCAAAGTTTGTGCTTTAATCAAGCATGTCCAAGTGAGTCTTGCAACACACCCTACTATCGAGTAATTAATGGATATCATTGTCATCAACGTGCCAGAAGCATGGGGTATGCTATTATCGAGAAAGTGGGCCATCGATTTGGGTGGTAGCATACAAATGGACTTTTCATATGCACCATTCCAACAACAAAAGGAAAATTTGGATTGCTACATAGAGAACTAATGAGAAGAAATCATGTGGAAGATCCAAAAGATCCCAAGAATGACATAGTTTGTTTCCAAGATGACGTTGGATCCTACACCGTCTTGGCCACTGAAATTACTCCTCAACAAGACACCGACAACTTCTGGACAACCAATTTCGACGAAACCAAATCTCGATCAGGTATGGGCGCAAGTGTTGTATTAACTTCCCCATCTGGTGATACTTCTCATTTTTCTTTTCATTTAGAATTTATGGTACTAACAATGTGGTTGAGTATGAAGCTCTTTTGCATGGGCTTGAATTAGCAAAAGATCATGGCATTAAGTTTTTGAAAATTATTGGAGACTCTAACCTAATTATGATGCAAGTTAAAGAAAAATTTGCTTGTAAGAATGAAAGTTTGAAAAGGTACAGGGCTGTGGTACACTTGGCCATGGAAGATTTCATCGCATTGTCCTTCGAAGTGGTTCCTCGAGCACAGAATGAACAGGTCGATACATTAGCAATTTCAGTTTCCAACCTATCTTCATGTGAAGGCCTTGTAGAGAAAGGAAAAATGGGAATAGTCTTTAGGCCTTTTGTGCCTGATAACATGGGAAACTGGAAGTATTTGATGATGACAAACAGATACGAAGATTCATGAACAATCTTGTAGATTTTTCAAACTACAAGGTTGACTAGCACAAGGAAAGTTTGCCAGACAAAGAAAAGGATAATCTCGTCCCTCCTAAACGAATTCAAATGGAAAGAATCTTTGATAGAAATGATAAATACAAAGAGAAAAAAGGGAGAATGCCCCCATCCAGAAGAATACGAAGAGATAAATGTCAGGTCTCTTGAGAATCCAAGGCTCGTGAAAATTGGCAAAGGGCTCACCCTATCGGAAAAGAAAGAGTTTGAAAGTTTGGTCCATGAATTCAAAGACGTTTTTGCATGGTCCTATGATGATTTGAAAACTTATAACATGGATGTCAATGAGCATGCCATTCCATTAAAGAAAGATGCTCGATCATGTAGGCAAAAGTTGAGACAAACAAATGCAAAGTTGGCCCTGTTGGTCCAAAAGGAATTGTAGAAGATGGTAGAGGCCAAGATTATTCTCCTGATCGGATATTTAGAATGGCCCCTCAAATCTAGTGGTTACCAGAAAGAAAACAGGTGAAATAAGGATTTGTGTAGACTTCAGAAATTTGAATGAGGTATCAGAAAAGGATAACCATCATTTTCCTAATATGGAACATCTTTTACAAAGAATCACAAGCTCCCAAAGCCAAGACAGCATTCACCACTTTATGGGGAACTTATGAGTACTTAAGGATACCTTTTGGTTTGATGAATGTCGGAGCTACCTTTCAGAGAGCCATGGATTATGCGTTCAGGGGCATCATGCAAAAGATTTTAGAAATTTATGAAGACAATCTCACAATTTAATCTAAAGCATCTCCAACAAGTGTTCAAATGCTACTACAAGTATGGTATATCTCTAAAACCTAAGAAGTCAATTTTTGGAGTTTTAGAAGGTAAGTTACTCGGCCATATTGTTTGTAAAGATGGAGTAAAGGTAGTGTTATCACACCATAGTAGTTGGGCTACTATTCTTGCTGAGCAGATATCTACACTTTTCAGAGCTTTGTCTTTACAGAGATCAGTTATGATGAGCGGCATTATTTGAGATCACTTACAGATCAAAGCAGTGTATATCAGACATTGAGTAGACCTTGTGCCAAGGCTGATCCTTCAGAGCTTAGATTTGATGACCGATATGACCTTTTGTTTCATACAGTTTCAGTTCAGTGCCTAGAGTTCCAATTGTATTATTGCAGCAGTGTTTCATTGGTTCTAGATGATGATGATTGATATGTAGTGATATGACCATTAGATTTGTGATTGTTAGCATTGATTATTATCTTGTTGTTTTAGTCATCTTCATAGCATTAACTTGGTATATAACTCATGATGTGGCAATATTATTAATCAATGAAATGAACTATCTTGGATGGATTTAAATTATAAAACTGAATGTATTACTTGCACTTTAAGGTTTACTGACTATACTCATTGGTTTCATTACCCTCCTGTGAGCATGGACATGGTCTTTCTTGACTTTTATGTTTGCTATCTTAGGAACCACATTCACTTGACTCCATCCATCCATGACCTTCCCTATTTTGGCTTTCACCCTGACTTGCCTATTTGACTTTTGATATGGAGGACTTCCCTACTCTTACCACTGTGTTGGATAGCATCCACGTTTGTTTTGTGTCTCGGCTCTGAGTTGGTGACAAAACTTGCCCCTGGTAAGTTGGATTTTATGCCTAGATCATTCTAGTCGGTTGCCCCGATGTGTGGCTTAGTGCGGAATTCCCTCTAGTCACATGAGTTGTTGTTGGCTAAAACCTGAAGCAAAATGTACTACTTCTGGAAATTATTGGAAATCTCTTTTATGAAAGCCCATTGAAACTAAATTCTAGAATGTGTTTCTAAACACATGATGAATTAAGGGCTAAAGCAATGAAATGCTAAAGTACCCCATGAAGGGTCCAAAAAGGTCTAAAAAGTAATGGTTAAATAAATGTTAAATCTAAAGATTGTTGACCTCATAAATGTTAATATACCCCGGATGCAAGCTGCGATTAGTTGTGCTTTTAAGCGCATGCAAAATCCCAGAGGGGTCATATAGGCCAAAAAGGCCATGGAAATTAAATGAATGATCCTAATGAACTTAGATCAACTTGATGTAGACATGATGCCAAGGTTGAATAAGCACTCTCTAAACAACTTATCCATTTGTGAGGCACTACCATTCCTTTTGTTTATCTTGTCCAGCATAGTGTGTAGCTCCCCTTTTCCTCATCCAAAGTATCACTTAGTTAAGTTTGTCAAGTCATCCCTTCTATCTAGCCTGTTCCTTAGCCTTCACCTTATGCTAGCAGTTAGGCCATGTCCATTGGATGAAGTATGTCTTTAAAGCTTTGGTGCAAGTAAGTTATAAATAACATTGAATATCTATGTATTAGCTGCCACTTGATTGATGTTTATACTTTAAGTTAAGTTGTGAATATGGTTAAAGGAACATGTCTTAGTCATTTGTTATAATCTAGTCTTTGGTTGTATTTTGACCTAGTCAAACATAGTTTGACCATGGTCATTCTTGGGATCCGTGATGAGATAGACCACTTATGCATTATGATGTTGATCTATGGTCCCACATGCACCTATTGATGATTCCATATGTTGGACATATGCTCTAGATGATGATTGATGCAGTTGGTTAGTTTTATTACTATTTCTCAGCTAATTCTATCATATTTTACACTGTCAAGGTATGGTGGACCCTACTAATGACCCCACAGGTTATCATGAGGTGTATGAGTACTCATCTCTAGTGGATTTGGGTCTTCTGGATCCATTGAGACACTTATCTTTCAGTTTCGGGCACTCCTGGGCATAATAGTAGTAGTTATCCACCTATTGACCAATTTGGGCATGCTGATGTGGCCTGTCCAATAGGAGCATTGAAGGCAAGTCGTTGCCTATGGCGCTACACAGGAAGGGGGTGGTCCAGCCACTTGTTTTTACCATTAAACCCCCCTTCCAGACATGATGGCACCTTCAGTTTGATAGCGCAGGCACCCTAGAGGCATTTTTGGGCACTTTCAGGGTTTTTAGGAGGATTAAAAAATGGAATAAAAAGGTCATTGAGGAATTCGATTTGGGCAATCGAGGCAAGGTTTTGGCACTTGGTCTGCTCAGAGGTCATCCATGGTGTATCCCCCTTCTTCCAGATCAGTTTGCACCAATCAGTGGGGTCCACATGGGCTACAAGAGCTCTTTTATTGTACTTCTCTCTTTGATGATGGGGACAAGATTTGATCATTTGTATACATGGACATGTCATTGAGTCATATTTTATATTATTATGCCATGGGGACATGCTAGTGAAGGGGATTAATACGTCCTAGCCCCACCATGTGCTCCTAGTGACTTGTCTTGGTCCTATTGTTGTGACACACATGTTATTAGCCACCCCCATGTATGACGTCACCCCTCATTGAGTTGTTTAGGCTATGACGTCATCACTTAGTGAGTGATCCATGTCTTATATTGTATTGGCTCATCTTAGCCGTTGATTAGATTGTTATATCTTTTGATCTCAACCACTAGTTTTCAAAAGTGGTTTAGGGTTTTGGTCTTTCTCTCCTATAAAAGGAGGAGACCCCCTCATTGTAAAGCATCTAGAGATTTTTGGCTCTTGGCTATTGGAATAAAATTCTATCTTTTGGAGTAATGCTTGGATCTTGGAGTGGATGTTGGTTGTGATGATTGTAAATGCTTTTGTCCATTGCACTGGAGAATATCTTGTAGCTATCTTGCATCTTTTGCCATACTTTTGATTTACTGGTGGAGAAGACGTCTTGGGAGGAATGCGCATTGGTGGGGAGGCTTTCCCTACAACTTCTTTCCAAATCGTGGATCAAACAGGGAGTGGTTTTGTCTTTGTACCAATCATTCTTTGTCATCTATTTCTTGCTTGTATCTACCCTCATTCTGTTTGACTGATTGATGCTTTGTCTCCTTGGTTTGACAAGTATAGAGGGGCACACGTGTGGGCTTGGACAAGACGTTTTGGCAAGAGGGCTTCAAAATCTTCTATTTGATCTTTGGCAAAGTAATCCTCATCTCAACTAGCATTCATCTCATTATCCAGGTATGCTCTAAAGGTTAGTATTTTTCCCCCTTGGCTTATCCATGGTTTCTAGATCATAAAACCCTCATTTTTACTTTTTTAAGATCTACTTGGATCTAGCATTCTTTTGGGCATAAAACTTAGGACCCACCTCTATAGTATCCACGGCAATTCAGATCTACGGTTTGGTGGTGATTGGACTTCACTTGACCCATTTCCCAAGGCACTTAGTCTCTCTAAGGGAAGTCGCACTCCTTGGGAGGGTGGCTTTTTGCTATTACCAAGACTTGGGTAGGTGAGTTTGTTGCTTCATTGAAAAGATCATCACCTAAAACCTAACCCTGGTGCTTCACCCTATTGATTTTCACCTTGTGGGCCCCATTCCTCATTTTGAGGGTTGAGCCCCACTTGGGTCATTAGGTGATGCATTTTCATTTTTAGATCTATGGAGATCTAGCAAGCATTTGGACTTGATAATTTAAACCCACATTGCTAATTACCTTAACTATCTCGATCTACAATTTGGTGGAATTTAGACTCCATTTGCCCCCTCAATTCAAGGCACTAGTCTCCCTTGGGCAATTCGCACTCCTTGGGTTAGTGGTCTTTTGCTAGATCCCATATGTGGGTATTGCTCTTTTCACCTTTAATCCATAGATCCATGCTAGAGCATACCTCTTAGTGCCATTTCACCTTCAATTTTTACCTTGTGGGCCCCATTAGGAGCATTTTCCATTTTTTAAGGGTGGGCCCCACTAGGCTTTCTTTCTTAGGCACTAGATCTATCTAGATCTACTCATCTTAATCCACAAGTGATCCTATCTTACACTTGGTTGAACTTTGTCACTCCCTTAAGCCTCTTCAACCAAGCCTTAACCACTTTGGGTCCACTTATCCTTTCTAGATCTAGATGTCATTCTATCTTGGTCTTCCTTCATTTCATCATCACACTTCCCTAGGAGGCCTTGATTGCATTCGCTAGCCTTCATTGGCTAAGCTAGGGTCTCCCCCTTGGTCTTGCTTAAGCTTGACCTAAAGTGAAGGTTGCCTCGGTTATCGTGACACCCACTTGCATTGGGAACTGTGCCAAGCTTTGGGTCACCTATTTAGTTGTCCAACACCTCTACCATCCCGGATGGAATACCTTTAGGGACAACTACAAGTTGTGTGATAACAAGTAGATCCTGAAAGAATTAAATATCTTAAAGAAATTGCTTTACCTAGAAATTTGAAAGATTTTAAATCATTTTTTGGAAAGATTAACTTTATTCACAGATTCATTCCAAATTTTGTTGAGATTACTAAACCTTTGAGCAAGTTGCTTAGAAAAGATGCAATTTTCAAATGGGGCAAAAATTCAAAGGATGCTTTCGAGAACATCAAAAATGTTATTATGCAAACGTCGATACTGGTAAGTCATGATTACTCCAAGAGTCCAAACCATTTCAAATATTTTCTTTTGCTTCTACTAACATCATTGTGGGAGTTCTCCTACAAAAGAATAAGCAAAATGAAGAGTATCCAATAGCCCTTATGAGCAAAGCCCTAAGAGATGCAAAATTGAAATATCACATTATGGAAAAGCAAGCTTATGCTTTAGTGATATTATTAAAGAACTTCAGAGTTTACGTTGGGTATTCAAAGGCCATTGCTTATGTGCCTCACCTAGCAGTAAAGGAAATATTAAAACAACAGGAGAGTCTTAGAACCAAGGGAAAGTGGATCGCCAAGTTCCAAGAGTATGATTTGGAAATAAAACCTACCAAACTTTTAAAAGGACACTGTCTCACTCAGTTGATGGCAAAAGGTAATGAGGTCGCTCTCGATCTCAAAGAAGGGTCAACACCTATGGTCTCAGCAGTTCTACAAGATTTGAAAGGGTGTGAGTGGTATAAAGACGTTGTTTACTATCTTACGAATCTCTCATGTTCTGCCCACCTTCATAAACATAAGAAAAGAGCATTAAAGTTGAAGGCCTCAAAGTATTGTTTCATTAATGAAGGCTTAGGACGAAAAAACCCTAATGGGTTGATTCTCAAATGTGTTCATTCTCCATAAGCAAATGAACTAGTGCATGATTTCACAAAGGGGTATGTGGTGGCCACCATTCAGCTACTACAATAGCACATAAGATCCTAAGAGCAAGATATTATTGGCCCACCATTTTCCAGGAAGTGCACAAATTCGTAAGAAGATGTCAGCCATGTCATCTATTTACAGGAAAACAAAAGTTAGTCACTTTGTCGTTACAACCAATGGTAGTGGAAGCCCTCTTTCCAACAATGGGGTCTTGGTTTCATTGGTGAGTTCAAGGAAAATTCAAGCAACGGACATAAATGGATCCCAACAGCTACAGATTACTTTATAAGGTGGGTTGAAGCTTATTCCAACAAAGCAGGATACAGCGAAGGTTGTCATTGATTTCCTCGAAGATAAAATCATCACTCGATTTGGAGTTCCAGCAAAGATTACCACAGACAATATCAATCTTTCAATTCATGTGACTTTTCTACCTTTTGTTTTAATTATGGCATTGTCTTATCTCATGCTTCTAACTATTACCCGCAAGGAAATGGACTCGTCAAGTCGAGCAATAAGAATCTAATGACTATCATCAAGAAGATTGTGGGAGAAAACAAAATAAGTTGGGATAGAAAATTAAAGTACGCTCTATGGGCCAATAGAATAAAAAGAAGCAACCAAAAAAGGTCCATTTGAGCTACCATACGGAATGGAAGTAACATTGCTGATCCATTTGAAGATTTTGGTATACAAAGTCCTGCAGCAACATGCCTTAGATCTGGATACAATTCAGAACAAAATCGACCAACTGATACAGCTGGATGAAAACCGAAGAATAGCATTATATCACCTAGTACAACATCAAGAAAAGAAAATAAGGTCAATTCGATAAGAAGGCCCATCAGATAAATTTTGAAAAAGGTGATCTCGTTCTTTTGTGGAACAAAAGAAATGAACAACCAAGTAAACACAATAAGTTTGAAAGGCTTTGGTTGGGTCCATATCAAGTTAATGATGTTGCATGTACTAATTCTTTCTGTCTAAGCCATTTGAATGGAGACAAATTGTCCTTTCCCATTAATGCGCAAGCCTTGAAAAAATTCTACTCAGGTGATATCTAATGTCTTGGGACATCTTTTGTACTAGATTAGATTAGTTTCGTTTGATTTCGTCATTTGCTTTACTCACACATTGCACATGTTGTTTATTGCATTTCATTTTGATTTGAGCAAGATAGGACGAAAGTGTTTGCCTCTGATGCATTTGATGAAGTTGTTGTTTGAAGTGTGTGCAGGTTCGCATGTCCCAAAAGATTTAGAGGTTCTCACGCACTCTCAGTAGAAGCACATGTCCCCAAGTTGGAGCCAGTTGTTACCCTCCAAATTGTCTGCAATGCACCATACCAGATGTGCCAAAGAGGGGGGTCTTTTTGCCATTGTAAAGCCCAAGTTGGGGCTTGTTTACATAAAAGTGTTGGTCAAGCGGGGCTCATGACCCTTGGTCTAGTCATGGAAGGTCCTCTTGGTTCTCATTTCAAGGAGTGTTGGCCTTGTGGATTTGCTGACTACCCCTTGATGGGTGGAGGTCCCTCATCATGTTGAACATTTATGCCTTGTGTGGATGTTTCAATGCACCTTGGGATGAATCCAATAGGACACGTGGCTTGGGGCTCCTAGACACACTTATGTTTTATGCTTTGTAGAGGTGATTACGCTTGTAAGGGGTGTCATACTCACCTTAGCACACCTCATGGATACCCCCTTGGACCTAATTTTCTTGTATCATCCCTCCCTCTTGGTCATCTTGGTCCTCAAGAGCAATCATCCTCTTTCCAAGCAAGCAAGAAGAGGTTGTACCAACGTAAGGAGGGCATTGACGACAAAAAACAAAAGTTGGGGTTAGACGGGGCATGACGTCCTCTTTCCAAGCTCAACTCATCATCATGTTGAAGCACTTCATCTTATTTTATCATTATTTTATGTTTTATGAGGTTTAGTCCCTGGATTGTGGGTGACAAACCTCAAAACATATTAAAGATAAATTAGGTAGGTCGGCTTAAAGGAGGTTTAAGTTAGTTTTTTCAAGTATAAATAAAGCAACTCCTCATTTGTAATCAATACCATGGCATCAAATAAGATACTTTTTCTCTTTCTTCTTATGTACATGAGCAAATCAAGTGGTGCGCACCTCCTTTCTTGGCTCTTCTAGAGTTTTCAAGGGATAAAATTTGATGTCCAAGGTTTCTTTACAATATTCCGAGGCTTGTCTAAGGTGAAAGGATTCTTGGGAGGCTACTCTTCTCTTTTCTTCCTCACTTGTGGTAAGATATCTAAGTCTCTTGTCTTTCACTGCTAGAGGCATCCAAGGTGAGACTAACGTAGGGTTTTTATGAATGATAGTAGTCTTGTTAATGAGACATCCCTCTTGTAGGGTCTCTCTTGTTTGGGCCTTAACTTCTTTCTTTTCCCTAACTAGGTCAAAACTAACAATCTAGGGTTTCTTAGCTTTGCCCTAGTTCATACACCTATTGAATTGCCAATTCTTAGGATAAACATTAACCTCGATTTCTTGATGCCCGTAAAAAACAAGACCCAGGTCTTATTCTTAATTTGAGCCTATAAGTCCTAGGAATAAAATAATAATACTTTTAGGGTAAATTCTACATAAATTAGGAATTTTACCCTAAAGTAGACAAAAATAGTAAAATAAGCTAAACTAAGCTAAGTAAAGGCTTCACTTGACCAAATAGTGAGCCGAGGGGGGGCGCATGCCCCATCTAACCCTAAAAAGATGAAAATCCCTCAATGCCCCCCTTCTAGGGCTTTTAGGCTTGACTGCTACACAACTGCAGGAAGGATGGCACACTGGGATGAAGGCACTAAAGGAGGGGTCTCTAGAAGCTAAAAAAGTCCAAGTGGCTGCAAGAAGGTGTGCTAGGAGGAGATAATAATCCTTTACAAAGTGCAATCACCTCTGCATGAGCAAAAACCAAGATTGGCATGTGCCCCAGTGGATCACCCCCAGAAACCCTGGAGCACCAACCCATGGGCTAAAATCCCTGCATGGTGGAGACATCATCACACCGAAGGGGCAATCGAAAAAGCCACTAAGACAAGTACTTCTGAGAGTGGAACCAAGGGGGAAGGCTATGACCAATCCAAGGGGTAAACAACCCCCAAAACAAATATCCATACAATAAATCCCACTTTGGCCTGTACAATCCAAAAAAATTCACCCCTTGCTCTAGCCTCAACCTCGCTGGAACACGGCAACTGCTTTGGCGCGTAACACAGGCTCCAACTATGGTACATATGCTCTTCTCAAGAGTGCAGGAGAACCTCTTGAATCTTCTAGGTATCTGTAGACCTGCACACACATCAAATAACAAAGACATCAAATGCATCGGAGGCAAACACTTCCGTCCTGCCTTGTTCAAAATGAAATGTAAATAACTCAAAATGAAAGAAGAACAAATGCAATGCATAAGTAACTCAAATGTTGAACTCAAATGAAACTTAACCTACCTACCCTACCTAAGAGGACAGAAAAGGGTCAAGTGAAATCATACCACCAATGTAGCCACATGAGTAATTGATTTGTACCTAATTTCCTTCCTTTGTCTTTGGAGATAATCCAAGACAGAATCATATCAAGGATGAGCTAAGTACATACCAATATATTTGCCAGAATGGAGACGTAATGATGAATAAACCTGGAAATCTGGAAGCCTTAAAATTCTTTCCACAGTGAATGATTACTTTCGCAATCTTTATCTATCCATGCCTACACCGGACTCAAGTATATACTATACCCATCATATATTTGTGTCGAGAAAAAAATTTGCATAGAATTGGCTATTTGATTCTGAATTTGGGGGACAACTTGCAAAGATGAGTCTTGGAAATTTTCAGGAGTATCTTTGAAAGCCAATTGTGATATGTTCCTGTACCTGTTCAAGCATTCTTTTAGACATGGAAGCATATTGCTCATCTTTATAACAATCATGTTAGTATCCCCAATAATCCTTAAAAATTTGAAATTGTCAACCACAAAATTCACACCTTTACATTTCAAGCGAAAAGATAAATAATAAATATCATGGAAATGAGAAGTGAATATTATATCTGCCCACATACCTGCTTTGGTTTTGTTGAAATGCACCATTGAAAACTTACCGATACCGAATAGAAAGGGTTGCTTAGCTTCTGTGATACTTCCTAAGAGATATTGTTGAGAATAATAATCTTGGCCCACCATGGGAGTGGGTAAACCAATTGGCTTAGTACTTGTAAAGGAACTCTTTGTATAAGACCCCATGCTTCTCTCGATGCTAGGTAGGAATGATTAAACTGAGTCCCAAGAAATCTCATCGAAAAAGGAACTTCCAAAATCTTCAAATCCTGAGTGAAGTAGCTGCATGTGATGATCGTCTGTAATAGCAACGAGATCTACATCTTCAAGCATAGTGGCAAAGGGATTCATCCACTCTTTGTAAATAACAGAACCAGGAGAAGCTACAACCATGGCCTCTTCAAAGATTTCATCATATTGCCTCAGTTCTGTATAAACATTTGGCAAGATTTGATCCATGCTAACTTCTTTCATGAATGGAAGGAAAGGCTGAGAGACTTCTTCTTTGAAATATGTGCAACTAGTGGGCTCGATAACGATACTGCTAGGTCTTGAAGAAACATATATCGGAGGACCAAGGAACTTCCAATAATCATCGTCTTCAAGAATCCTGTCATTCTCTTCCAGGAGGCCCAAGATATCATAAGAAACCGTAACATGAGGATAAGGAGAACTCAAAACTTCTTTATATTCTTCAGCTTCTTCCACGAAGGCTTCTTGGTCTTCTTTTCTGGGAGCGACATCATCTTCATCTTCAGGAGTAACCTCATCTTTGGACATAAGGCCTATGATGTCATCAACAAGGTCTTGAACAATAGTTTCTTCAAGCAAGCCTTCTGAGGCTTGATCTTCATCACTGATTTCTTTGACAATGTCTATTTTATGGTCTTCTAGGACCACGTCAACAAGATCGCCATATTCTTATTTCTTGAATAAGTCCTATGCATACTCGACATATGGTATCCGCTCCTTACGTTTTCCTGGGCACCAACAACTACAAAATACCTCTCAATTCTGCAAGAAAGAATATTGTACCTTTTCCCAGGTCTTTAAACCAATCGAGGGCTTCTTCATCTAGATGCCACACAAAGGCCTTCATGTAAGTGTCCTCATATTTCAGCACGACGAAATATGAAACATTTTCCATAAAATCCTTGACAAAGTATAGGGGATCATCATCTTCATCAAAGAATCCTACCATGAACACTTTTGGTAATTGTTTTAAACCATTTGGCATGACAAGAGGAGCGAAACACTCTTTGGGGGTTATCCTGACAGGCGTCTTTGTGGGAAGAGAAATCATGGCCTCAACAGTTTCTTCGTCAAGAATAAGATCCCACTCTTTCCCAAATTCCTTAACTAATTGCAAGAGTGAAGAAATCCCTTGAGGAGGAAACCCATGATACCAATTTGCCATATCCTTGTTATTCCGCAAATCAATATAAATTACAAACCTCTTCATTATGAGATCCTCATCCATAATCTCCCATATTACAAGATAGTCAATAAACTTCTCAATATGATCTGTAACTATATCTTCATATTGATGGAATATTGGGATGGAGTCGTCCCACCCCCATTTACCTAACAGATTCGGATATCCTGGAATATTCGAGAAATCCAATGGAGCATATGGATTATGCATCCATATTTTATCAATGGAATCCATATCATGTTCTTATTGATTGCTTTGAACTGAACTTTTTAACTTGTTTTTTTCAGTGGAGTCGTCGGATAAGACCTGCTAAGATAGTACTCAAGCACAATCTTATCAAAGTACAAAGCAAATACTTACCTCTTTGATCAGCCTAGTTCTTGTAGGGTATTGTTATCACCAATCTTGTAGTTGCCCCTACAGGTGGATCCAAGGTCGATAGTAGAGAGGATAGGCAACTAAAGTGGTCAACCAAGAGGGCCTTGGTTCCCAAAAGGATGGTTGTCACGCCAACCAAGGCACTCTCCGCTTTAGCTATCAAAGCCAAGATAGCAAGGGGGAGACCCAGACCTACTCTCGATAGGAGAGATCAACCCAATCACCAGATCAAATCAATCCAATGAGGTACATAAGGTGATAGGTATGGAACCCTAGAAATAAGGAATTAAGATCACTGTGGAGGCTTGGGAAAGGTGTAATATGACAATGAAAGATAACACACATTGATTCAATGATTAGGTATGATTCCAGGATTCAAAGCTAGTTTCAAATGATCAAAATCAACTACCTTGGGAAACGTGACCCTTAAAACAGGGAAAGTGTCCCAAATCAAAGATCTGACAGTTAGGGCTTTCTAGCTATGCTTGATGAAAGGATATGACAGTTTCAAGGTGTTTCAAGCAACAAGACAAAGATCAAGCCACAAGATAACTCAACAATCTAGGAAAGTCGAATTGATTTGGGGAAGATTAGTGCATTGGGAATTGGGCCAAATAGAGTCGGATGCCCACCAAATTGTAGATCTGGAATGTTGAGGTGTTGAGGTAGGTGGATCTTGAAAATTAAGGTCATCCAATAGCTAGATCTCAGTAGATCTAAAATTGAAATGTGCCACAAAGTGACCCAAGTGGGGCTCAACCCTCAAAATGAGGAATGGGGCCCACAAGGTGAAAATCACTGAAGTGACACACTAGGGTAGGTTATCAATTATGGAGATCAAGGATCAAGTGGGATCTCACCTACCCAGGTGCTATATCAAGCAAAATCACCCCTCCTAGGAAGTGCGACCTCCCTTGGAGAAGCTTCTTTGCCTTGGGAAGTGGGTCAAATGAGGGCCAATCCACACCAAACTATAGATCCGAATTGTCGTGGATGCTATGGAGGTGGGTTTCGAATATTATACCCAAAAGCCAAGTAGATCTTGCTAGATCTGAAAAAATGTAAAATGAGGGTTTGAAATATGAGGGTTTTAACAATGAAGTAGTTGTGACAATGGATTGGAACCAAGACAAAAAGAACAAACCTGTGGATCTTACCTGGATAACCTTGTAGATGCCTTGATGATGATGATCTATGCAAACCCGATCAATTTGGAGCGATTTGAGGTAGTTTTCTATGAAGTCGATTTGCCCAAGGAAGCCAATGCGCCCTCTCTCCTGCACAATAAACGTCAACAATATCAGATTTACTACGAACAAGAGATAAGACTAATGCCACAAGAGAAATAACAGAAAGATAGCATAGATCACAATGATACTAATGATAACCCCCTGATACAAGCAAATGCCAAGTGGAGCGAGTTGAAGAAGCCTTGCAAAAACGCCCAAGTGAAGTCGCCCTCCTGTAGACAAGACAAAAGTTTCCAAAAAAAGATAGATCTTACCACAAATACCCAAATGCTAGGATGCAATAGACTTTCCAATCGCCATCTAAGAACACCAGATGCAAAGGAGACCACAAGAAAGTTTTTCTATATCAAGATTCCAAGAGCCAAAGACCCACTTTACAATGAGAAGCTCTCTCCTTTAAATAGGAAGGAGTGAGTCCACAATCTAACCACTTTTTAAATGAGTGGCTAAGATTAAAAGATCAAATCAATGGTTGAGATGAGCTCAACAATACAATACATGGATCACTAATAAAATATAACAATAAGTGGACAAAATCGCTCTAGGAGAGGGGATCGCACCAAATCATGATGATAAAACATAAAATATAGCTCATGGTGGGTCCAAGGGGTAATTTCTAACACCCTTGGTCAATCCCCATGGCACAATATCCAAGAATAAATGCTCTAGACACCAAATCGTGCCTCTCTGGGAAAGTCGTGAGCCTTAGGAGGCTCCAGAAATCATCAAAAAGTGCCATAAGTGATGGATGTGGGTCCCGATGAAGCTGAAACTGCTGGAGAAGGTGTGGAAGACATCCCACTCATCATCACTGATCATCCCATGCCATAACATTGCCTCAGTAGCCCAAATCGAATTCCTCTATAGCCATTTTTACCATTTCTGAACTGCCTCGGGAAATGTGAAACTGCCCAAACTGCCTCCTGGAGTGCCTGCGCTGTCAAGGTGAGCTCCCCAATGAGTCTAAGAGGGGGGTAATATGGTAATAACAAGTGGCTGGACCACCCCCTCCATGCACAGCGCCCTAGGTGAACCAAGTAAATCTCATCACTGCTCTGACAGGGCCTTCGACGAACCAAAACTGCACTAGGATAGTCAACTGAGGCTCAATCATCACTGTAACTACCCGAAACAGAAAACAAACTGTCTTATTGGACTCAGAAGGTCCAAATCCATTTAAGATGTGTACTCATACACCATATAAACCTCTGCATGGTCCAAAATAAATACTCATCATATCTGGCAGACCAAATAATAATAATCTGTAAAAGTGTTGAGAAGCACAAATCATCATCATAAGCCTGAAACCACTGCATAATCCCACCATGGTGACCTGTACCAGACCATATATCATCTATCTGTAACATCTGAGATCTGCCACCTCATGTCCTGTGGTTGACTTTTGATCAAACTGAGGTTTGACCAAGTCAACATGACCAAAATATGACTCAAACTATCATCAAGCTGCTGCAAGGTGTCAAAGGTTAAAACATGCTTTACAATCCATTCACATAGCAATTATAACAAGTAGCAATCATTACTAGCGATCTAAATCAAATATAATATGTTATTAATTATTATTTATTACTCAGACAAGACTTTCAAGGTCATACTCACTTCATAGTTGTGATCAGTTTGCTAGTGAAGGGTGAAGGCTAAGAATAACATGGCTAGGTTAAAGGATGACTTACTGACTTAACACTGTGACACTTTGGAAATGGAAAAGGGAATACACACCATAGCATATAGTGGACAAGCAACAACACAGGGAATGGCGGTGTCTCACAAATGGATAAGTTGTTTCAAAGAGTGTTTATTCACCTTACACTGATGCGCACAATCCATAATACAAATGAGGCCAGCAATCTTTTTGATACAGAGTTTAAGTTCCATTGCTTTTTGGGCCTAGAGTTTCCATAGCCTTTGATCTATGTGTGTTTATAAACACATTGCATAGATTTACATTTAATTTAGGCTTCTTGCTGCAGGTGTGTTTTTAAGGCACTTGTTTACCTAAGCACTTCTAGGTGTGTCATAGACAACTTGTTTACCTAGGTATTTACATTTCACAATAGATATAGCATTTGATATTTCATAGCCATTTTCATTTGGCTTTATTTCATTCATACAAGATACAACATTTGATTTCCATACTTTGTATTCATGGCAGCACTAAAAGTTTCAGGTTTAGCCAACAACAACTTTTAGTGACTAGGGGGAATTCACAAGGAAAACCAACTCACCATAGGCAAGTTTTGTCACCAACTCAGAGCCGAGACACAATAAATAGAGAAGCTTATCCAATATAGAGGCTACAGTGGGGGAAGGTCCTCCATGCCACTAGTCAAGTAGTAAGTCAAGGTAATGAACAAACTGGGTAAGTCATGAATGGATGAAGACAGTGAATAATGAAACCAACACTAGCAAGCCAAAGTATGGCGGGAATGATCACCTCTATTCTCCCTAAGGAAGGTAAAACCAATGAGTATAGGCCAAGAACTTCTAAGTCTGAGTAGGGATAAGTGTATATATATACGTACAACTAGGTCCACATATCTATATGACCGCCAGATCATGATACTAAGTGCTAAGACATGCTAAGAAAATGGAAATAAAAGCAATATAACCGCAACACCATAATATACCTGCTAAGTCATATACCTGAATGCTCACCATCTGAACCATCATCTGTCCTCTGAAACTGCTGCTGTAACTCTGGGCAATACTGACTACTCTGTACAAATGGCTAAATAGCTACATCAGTCATCTCTCTGAGTGTCCTGAGACTCATTCATGGCATGGGAAAAAAAAAATGTTGTCCAAATATGATAGTGATCCATAATAGATGCTCATCTCAGCATCTCAATGTAAGGGAACTGGCTTAATAGTGTACTGGAATCTAACAAAAAATGTATGGAAGCCCGGCTACTATATCTGTGATAACAGGTACTTCTTTTTATTTTCTTCAGTTCGAGTCGCCAGGAGAGACCTATCAAGTTAGATCAACAAAATCTCACCAAAGTACAAAACAAGAACGTACCTAAACCACATGGTAGATGTTGGAAAGATTCAACCCGGGAACCCTCTTCAATAGAATGTCGTCACTTTTCTTTGAGGTCCCCGACAACGGTGCCAAGAATGTTACCAATCGAACCAGCAAGGCACGAATAGGTAAGCATAGGAGAGGAAGGCTTGACCCAATGCCACCTCGGTCTATCTCCTCGAACTTCTTTGGGAGTTACCCAAGCGAGAGCCCTTCTAGGATATCTATCAATGATATCAACACAGCACAAATGCTTCTCTACGATTTGAAAATCAAGACCAATGCCTTGCAATGGAGTTAAACAGCAAAATGAAGATAAATATGCAGGCATTCAATTCTATAGTAAACCTTTCAGTGTATAGTGTAAAGATCGTTGTAGGTTACTTAAATGCAACAACAGTTAATAAGTGTGCAGAAAACAACCACTGTACATCAGCAATAGTCCTTGATCATCAATATAGTATGCCAAGTTAATTTTTAAATAGCGAGGTGCTAAATCAGAATTTAAACCAATACAAGGTCATATGTAACAATCATTGTCAGCTTTAAACTCAACATAACCTTTGCATTCAAAACAGAGTAAATTAGCAGCAGGTATTAGATAGTGTGTAAGTAGGTCTGAAACGAGGTCTGCATTCATGCATTTATCATTTAAAAGTCTGTAATCACTCAATTACAACAGCTAACCAGCATATAGTTTAAGGCATAATTCAATGGCAACAACAGCAGTAAAGTTGGCACTAATCACAGACAAAACTTCGGCCTACAGAGAGTAGTAAAAACATTAAACATCAGCCCTAAAAGGGCTCTAAAGACTTCAAATAAGTTCACCCTAAAAGAAGGGGACAACCATACAGCTAGGCCGTGTTCATATTACCATTGGAATTTAATTGAACGGCTCAGCCCTAATCTCTTTTTTACTGTAGCAGGTTCGGTTCTGAGTTTAGAGTTGTCACAGAAATATTAGCAATGAAAGGAGTTTCAAAGGTCGTAGAACACCTTAGCCTTGGGAGAAAGAGAACACTATGGAAAGGGCGAATTAGATTAACCAGCCAAGTGTGCAAAACAGTTATGCCCTAATTTCCTGTAACAATTAACAGAATTTTTTATTTGACAATTGTACTTATCCCAAAGCCATAGATTAGGACGCCTTCAAGGATTAGTGGATAAATCCACTAGGGCGCAGCCTTTGGGTGGATTAGTTTTACCAAATTTCAAATATTTTTTGGAGTTTTAAATTTTCAGATTTTTAGGTTTTTTTAGGGTTTTCTGATTTTTAGGGTTTTTATGGATAAAAACGACGCCAAACTATAATATAATAAAATGCTGAAAGTTTGAGTAAAAGATGACAAGAGAAGGGGATATGATTATCGTCTCAACCCCTAGGGCTTTGAGAGATCATGGCTAGTGTCCCTCTCTTGAAATGTCCCTCTAGCACTTGCAAGCTAGGGCATCACCTAGCAACCTCTAGGGTTCGGTAGGTGAGCCTAACTAAGGCAAATGGAGGAGTCCAAGTCCCCAAAAGCAATAGGAAACCCTTATGCAAGACGTTTCCTTCACACAAAGTTGATAGAACATTGGTAAAAAGCTCTAATTCAGAGAAAATGCAGCATTAAACCACCATTCAATCAACATAGAAACATAACTTACAAACATTCAACAAGATATGAGCAAAGAAGAAGCTTTTGGTCACTCTCGTGCATGTGTTATTCCAACAAGTATAGCATCAAGTTTCAACTATAGCATGTGCAAGAAAGAAGCCCTAGATCATTCATCCATCCACCATCAAGCAAAGAAGATCGTCTCAAGAGAAGTGCAGTGTGCACATCACCAAGAAGACTCGAAGAGTAGGATAAAAAGAAATAATTTCATATTAAAACCCTTATCTTATGATTTTACAATGAGAGGAGAGGTTTTAGTTATACCTTTTCCTCTTGAATATTTTAATTTGAGACTACAAGTCCTCAAGATAAAATAATAATACTTTTACGGTAAATTCTACGCAAATTAGGAATTTTACCCTAAAGCAGACAAAAAATAGTAAAATAATCTAAACAATGCTAAGTTAAGGCTTCACTTGACCAAATAGTGAGTCGAGGGGGGGCGTCATGCCCCATCTAACCCCAAAAAGATGAAAACCCCTCAACACCCCCCCTTCCAGGACTTGTAGGCTTGACTGTTGCACAACTGCTGGAAGGATGGCACACTATGTTGAAGGCACTAAAGGAGGGGTCTCTGGAAGCTGAAAAAAGGTCCAAGTGGGTTCAAGAAGGTGTGCTAGGAGGAGATAACAGTCCTTTACAAAGCGCAATCACCTCTGCAAGAGCAAAAACCAAGATGCGCATGTGCCTCAATGGATCATCCCCAAAAGCCCCGGAGCACCAACCCATGGGCTAAAAGCCCTGCATGGTGGAGATATCATCAAACCAAAGGGACAGTCGGCAAAGCCACTAAGCCAAGTACTTCTAAGAGTGGAACCATGGGGGCAATTCTATAAAATCCCCAAGTCAAATTGAGCTAGAAATTTTTCCCATTGACTACTATATTGATGGCCCCCTCGAGACACTTGATTGTTATAGCTAGTTGAAACTTGGGTGGATGTATTTAATTCAAGCACCTTCTAATATCACTATTGTAGCATTCCACGGCAAATCAGAGTTGGAGTTTATCTAAGATTGGTCACTCACTATTGTGGTTATTTCCTTGGTTTGATTTCTGATTTTTAGTGTCTCTGATGTAGAATTCGATTGATGAATTATGACAACAGTTATGAGGCTTCCCTACTGTAGCTAATGACCAACTACCAGACTTCTTACAACTTAGAACTTTACCCTGTTTCGTTCTCACTATATATTGTCTACTGTTGTAGATTCTTAGTGGTGTTTACAATTTGGGATTCAGATTTGATGCATTTATTTTGGCTCATGGAAGAAGTAAATAGTTTGAACAGAGATACTATCTTGGCATAAATGATAACAGTCTACACAAAATAGATTTAACCAATGTTACACGGGTACGTGTTTCCAGACCTCGGAAACTAGTTTCCTCGAACCCCCTGCAATTTGGAAACCAGGAAACGAGTTTGGGGTCGTTTCCCTCTCGTACCCAAAACCGAAAACGACAGGAAACGCATACCGGGGCCGTTTCCTTGAAATCCATAAAAGTACACACGTTTCCTATCATCCTGTGGTCTAAATCGGGCCATGTGGCTGCCTGAAATCTGTCGGAATAAGTTCACGAGGGATTTTCCTTTACCCATCGATGCGTGAAGGCTTTTCAGGTTTTTCTTATGGCTCAACTTCCACCTACGCACGAGGGCATTTCAGTTTTTTTCACGGCTTGACAACTTGACTTCCCCCTGCGCGGGAGGAATCCTTATCTTTTCTATTTCTGGCATCTGCAAGGCTACGAACTAGTGGATTGGTCTATCGTGCCTGTAGCATGGCTGTTGAGGACACTTCTGCGAATTTATGATGCGTCAAAGCCTTTCTGAAGGCGCAATGATCATGTTTCGATTTCTTGAATGGCACATTGCATCATGGATCGATTTTCTTAAATCGTTATACAAACGTGGGTCATTCTTTGGATGGGTCATGCTTGAAGCCTAAGAAACAGGATTCGTTCAAAACAGGCCAAGTGTCGTGTCCCTATCGAATCGGACACGATTCGACCTGAGGTCGTGTCCGATTCGATTTTTTATCGAATCCGTTTTTCGGACACGCCATTTAAACGAGTCGGACACGAATTCGTAACGTGTCCCGACTGTCGGACACGCGTCCCTAAAACAGGACACGTAAAGTGCGCGAAAAAACAGGAAAGTGCGGCCGGGTAAGTTATAAAACCAAATTTTGAGTTTCTTTTTATCATTTGCAAGGAAGGAGTTGGCTAAGCGTGATTGTATGTGCAGGTGAAGGAGATTTGAAGGCGATTTGAAGGCGATTTGAAGGCTATCCAAGCAATTCCAAGTGCATTCCGGTGGATTTGTGGAGAGGATTGCAAGCTCAACCATCACACAACAAAAGGAATGTCTCAATCAGCTAGGGCAGGAGGTAGGGGTCAAAGGAGAGGGAGAAATGCACCATCTAGTGCCTCCCCTCGTATTCCACCAAGCACAAGCGGTTCTCCTCCTCCGTCAAGTGCTCCATCGGCTGCTAGTGGAGCTCAAGCTCATGCTCCATTTAACCCTGTTTTAGCAAGACAACAAGCCCAAGAAAAAAAATACCCTTTGTGGAAGTATGTGACAAGAAAAGATGGGCCCGGGGCAAAGCTTGGTGGGGGAGGTAATGTGTCTTGGAGATGCAATTTTTGCAAGCATGACTTCATGAGCACATATTTCCGGGTTAAGGGCCATTTGTTGGCCCTTCCTTCTTGTGGGATTTCTTCATGCAAAGCGGTGACTGTTCACCAAAGGAGGGATATGGAAAGAGAGGATCATGTTGGCTTAGGGAAGGTGGCAGCAGCAAGCAAGAAAAAAGAGGATGATCCTCTTCCATTTTTGAGAAAGCCCTCTAGCACCAAGCCTCCATTTCCACCTAGCTCTAGCAGTCATGGGCGTGGAGATACTCATCAAACAAGAAAGAGGCAATCTATCGGTGGTCCAATGGATAGGATTTTCCAACAAGAGGCGAGAGAAGAGGTAGACCTTACCATTGCATTTTTCTTCTACCTCAACTTCATCTCATTCAATGTTGCACGGTCACCATTGTATTTTGAGACGGTTAAAACTATCTTGGATCGAGCTCCAAGTGGTTATGTGCCTCCTAGTTCAGAGAAGCTTAGAACCACATTGTTGGTTAAAGCAAAGAAGGAGGTAGATAAAATCCTTGAGCCAATTAGAACAACATGGCCCTCATGCGGTGTGAGTGTTGTTTCTGATGGATGGACGGATCCTGCACGCCATCCACTCATCAATTTCATGGTATCTTCCCAAAATGGACCGTTGTTCTTGAAAGCGGTGGATGCTCTTGGGAAATACAAGGATGCACAATTTATGGGCGATTTATTCATCAAAACCATTGAAGAAGTAGGTGTTGATTCGTGTGTACAAATCATCACGGACAATGCACCTGTTTGCAAGGCTGCTGGCATGATTGTGGAAGCTAAATATCCACAGGTATGTTCATTTTGGACACCTTTCATTTCTGATTTGCTCATTGTTTGAATTTGGTCATTGCAATGTTAGTGTTGTAGAGTCATTGATACATGCTTTTATTTCTCTTACAGGTTTTTTGGACACCTTGCATTGTCCATTCCTTGAATTTAGCACTGAAAGCCATTGCTTCGGATGTGACATGGATTGGAAACCTTATTGAGGATGCACGCCATATCCGTAACTTTGTGCAAAACCACACAAATGCCCTCACCATCTACAAACAATACACACAGCTTTCATTGCTGAAGGTTGCAGATACTCGGTTTGCTTCCTCATTCATCATGCTCAAGAGGTTGAGGGAGGTCAAAACCGCTCTTGGGTCCATGGTGATTTCAGAGTTTTGGGCTTTTTGGAGAAAGACGGATCAGGCTGCTTCACAAAAGGTGAAGGACACGGCGTTAAATGATGGTTGGTGGGACAT
This sequence comes from Larix kaempferi, assembly GCA_027924585.1. Classification (NCBI taxonomy): domain Eukaryota; kingdom Viridiplantae; phylum Streptophyta; class Pinopsida; order Pinales; family Pinaceae; genus Larix; species Larix kaempferi. Next base: position 16,797,763 of record BSBM01000291.1, read on the forward strand.
GGTAGATCTTAGCATTAAGATCATGGAGCCAATCATTTCTTTGTTGCGGTTTGCAGACACGGACCAACCCATCCTAGCAGAGGTTTATGAGGGGTGGGATTCCATGATTGAGTCCACGAGGTCCATTGTCATGGAGAATGAGTGTCCCGAGTATGGGACATCGGCAGAGAACTTATGGACCATTATTCGGGATATTCTTATCTCCAGGTGGGATAAGAATTGCACACCTTTGCATTGCTTGGCCCACTCCTTGAACCCCAAGTTCTACACTCAGGAGTGGCTCACTGGTGGATCGGGGGCCTCACACAGAGTCCCTCCTCACATGGATGCAGAGATTGCAAATGGGAGGAAGATAGCACTTAGACGGCTATTTCAGGATAGAGACATGCTTGAGGAGGTGGAGGATGGCTTTGTAGATTTTTCCACTGGCACTGGGAGATTTGGAGGCTATGATGTGCTTAGAGATAGGGAGGGTAAGACACCCTATCGTTGGTGGGCTACTCATGGGGCAACATCCCCTATTCTACAGAAGTTAGCCTTCAGGGTCATCTCTCAAGTTACATCATCCTCTTGTTGTGAGAGGAATTGGAGCACATATGGGAACTTGTACAGTGTGAAGAAGAGCAGGCTTGAGCAGTCCAGGGCAGAGTCGATGGTGTATGTGCACTCCAACCTTCGTCTTATTTACAGGAAGAGGGAGGAGTGGGTGAAGGGAAAGACAAAGATGTGGGATGTCTTTCCTGATGATATGGGTTTGGACAGCAGTACTGAGTTGGCATTAGCCAACATGGATCTTAATGATCCAGTGCTAGAGCCGGTCACTTTTGATGATAGTGATCGTATAGAGGGGTCATCCTCCACAGCAGCAGATGCAGATCGTCAGATGGGCAGAGAGGAGGAGGAGGAGGAGGGGGAGGAGGATGAGGATCAGGGCAGTGGCAGTGGCAGTGATGAGTATGTTGATTCAGGCATGGAGGAGGACTACTGACATATGGGATTCTCCCATCTTGATCCACCCCTTTTTGTATTTACTATTAGTCTATTTGGCATTTGCCAGTGCCCAGTGGCATTCCGACATATATGTATACATTTTGATTTTGATGACTTAATGAGAAATATGGTTCCGACATGCATCTGTGTCTCATTGTGATTTGTGAATGACAAATGTGTTGTGAATCGTGATTTGTGAATGACAAATGTGTAATCACTAATCATTAATGTGTTTTTATTCTAATTTCTATTGAATATTTGTAAATGTTCTAGTTTCTAAATATTTTTGGATCTATATGTCTATATTTTTAAATTTTAATATATTTTTTAAAAAAATATATATGTATATAAAACGTATCCTACGTGTCCTGATTTCGGGGGTCACCGTGTCCGTGTCGGACTCTCGTATTTTCGTGTCCTACGTGTCTCGTGTCCCCGTGTCAGGTGACTTAGCTTGAAGCAATGTTATGACTCGTGGACCTACATTCTTATGGGTGTATTCATTTCCTAGAAGTGGGGCACTTTGCCATGATGATCCTTTTTCAAAGGATTCGTTGAATTTTATGAAGAGTGGACCTTAATTTTAAATAAAACTATGCTTTAGCCATGGAAACTTAAAGGGGGTCGATGAGCCAAGGATTTTGGAGAAGACTAGTGGTCTTTAAATTTATTTACTGATGTATCTTGGAATGAATGATTTAATTGTAATTTATTTACTTATGAATATGATGTTAGTGATGAAAAGCACAATACTGAATAAATGGTGTTTGTGTTATTGTTTTGTTACTTTTAATCTTTAAAATCTTAAATTATAAATTTTGAATTTTGAATACTCCTAGTAGGGTTTCCTATGTTGAAGACCCCGACGTACCCTTCGACGTTTCCTAAAAATTGGGGGGGTACTTCTGCATATGTCATTTTTGTGTTTCCCCACTCCCGCGTCCCAGAAACTTGGGGGAACATTGAATTTAACATAAGAATATTCAGAACTGATTATTAAACTGAGATTTCACATACATGCCTGGAAAATGTCGTATAGCAGATCTGAAATAATGATAAAGAAGGGCATGAAATAGTTCTCTCACAACTCTGTCTTGATATTTCAGGAACACCAACTTGAACCACGAACTGCTGGAGCATATACATATATAATTTGTGTGAGCATGCAGACTTCCTCCAAATGCCTGTAATTTGTGTGAGTATGCAGACTTCCTCCAAATGCCTATAGCAAACCTTTCTCAAGTCCTCAGTGATAATGAATGGTCACAGTATGGTAATAGACCAAGAATAAGCACTCAGCAGTAGCTAATAATTTCCTATAGGTGACTACATGAGATAATGACCAGATTCAACAGAGAATGCAGACTTGTCCCACGTCTTACTCCTTCACTCCTTTCTAGTGGCGCACCCTCCTTAGAATCTTCGCAGCCCAAAGATGAGTGCGCCCTCTCTTCTTTACTCCACCTACAGCAATATATTCCCTTAGGCAGCGTGTTCTTTCTCAAAATTCTAGTCAACAGGTGTACTTCTCTAGCAGCAGAGAACACAAGTGGAAGTGCGCCCTCCAGAGATGATAGCGGTCACGGCTGGAAAGATATGAGTGAGATAATGTAGGGACTTGACCTCTTCTTTTCCTGACCAGAATTGCAAGTATTTCAAAGGAATTTACACAATCCTCCCCAACAATTGCACCCCCATCTCTAACCTCTGAAAACTCTGCTTAAACCACACAACTGTAGATGAAGATAAGATATCAAACCACAGCAAAGGCATCCAACTGAGAAATTTGGAGTGATTCCTCCACCATCAAGAGCTAGGGTAGATCGTTGCACTATTGAAACTCTCACCTCCTCCTAGGGTTTCGTCCAAGAGAAGTTTTGCTCAAGAGCTCTTTTTTCACAAATGCAAATGACAAGAATGGAGAGAATGAGCTCTCGTGTCCTTTTTATAATTTCTCATTGACCCCCTTTGTGACTCTTTAACTTCCCCTTGACCAATTCTTTCATTAAAATATTTAAAAAGTGACTATGGAGAAAATGATATTTTTGTCTTTTAATTTTATTTTGAACCCCCTTTTACACCTTTCCGTCACTTTTTAACCCAAGTGAATTCTATAAAGTCACTTTAGTAATTAATTATTAATTGTCACTTTATAAAACACTTTTAAGCCTAGGTGACATTTAATAATTAATTAATTCCCTTCTTTCTCGACTATAACCTACAGGAATTGGATAGGCTAATAAGTCGTCTCCATGGAGGTCATCCGGAAAGGGACATGACAAGGTCATGACCAATCTAGGGGGTAAACAACCCCCAAACCAAATATCCATACAATAAATCCCACTCTAACCCGTACAATCCAAAAAAATTCACCCCTTGCTCTAGCCTCAGCCTCGCTAGAACACTGCAACAGCTCTGGCGCGTAACAAAGAGTATTAAAGAAAAAGAGATGAACATCGTCATTGCTACATACTATAAGGAGAATTACATCAATATCGAATTGGAAAATCAATTATTAATTATAGAGCCAAGTAAAATCTGCAATGAACAATATAAAATTAAGGACTTACAAGTAACAATTGGTGATTATAAATAAATATCCCGATTCAATGTTACAACTATGTTTTGAGTAAAGAGGTTTACATAATTCTTGGTTCAACTTGGCTGAAAACACTGGGTACCTTCACCTTAAAAATGGATATAAAGTTTTTGGCATTCCCATGTAAGAAGAAAAAACCTATGTTGCACGGGAACCCGTCCCCCCAAAAAAAAGCCCCATACCCGCCATCCCCGCGTTCTGGGGACTTGGGGACCCCTAGGAAACTTCCCTAATCTTTTGGGGACTTCATTAGGGACTTGGGGACTTGTTGGTCGTACCTAAAACGTCCCCAACATATTTCCGAGTAGATTTTGAGACATTCCAAGTAGATTTTAGAGATGTCTCGAGCAGAGTTTGGAGATGTTTTGGTCATGTATCTTCAATTTTGACAATGGACATTAATGAAAGGACAATATGATCATTTATCCCATCCATATTTGTTGTATTTTTCTAAATCTAAATCTAAATCTATGCAAGTTGCAGCTCGAAATATGGGTTGTGTATGATGGATTTTGATTTGGGTTTCTAGTGATTTAACTATTGTCTTTTTAGCAACATCATTACAAGCAGCAAAGCCTCCATGTCAACAAACTAAGAAATGCATTAACTCAAAGGTTTGATCCTTTTGGGTATTGCTCTTGTTCTTCTCATTTTTAGGGTCATCTTAGATTTTACATATTTTACATAGGTGTCCATGAGTTATTCAAGCCCAACTCTTTCCCCATCCCAACCTCAAGCACTGTGAAAACAATTGGATAGTAATGACTTATATTGGGTACTTAACATTTGAATAAATTCCTATTCAATATCCTTCTTTACCTAAAACATGAATCTAATCTCTTTATAGATTGAAAGCATGTATATCCAAAAGTGATTTGTAATGGTTTTCAACATAGTTGTAAAAATCTAAAGAACCTGTTGTGAAGGGAATGTTTTTTAATCCAATCATTATAAGGAAGAATTTTAAGGAAGGAAGAGTTGTTATAGAGAAAAGCATTCTTCTCATAGACCCTAGATGGACCTTAGTGCAGATTGAAAATAGTTATACTTAAGTTTCCTAAAGCTAAACTACATTTTATTCACGTTCAAGTACCAATAATGCTCACAAGTCCTTTTCTTATTTGCATGAGGTTTTTCAAAACTAGCAAGTTTAAGGGAAGTGCATAATACTATAAAGTATAAATTATTGTGCTTACAAGCTACTACAAATGTTTATGGTGAATTCTATTTTTTTTTAAATTTTAATATATAATAATATATATTATTGTCGTCCCCAACCTGCCGTCCCTTAAAAAATTGGGGGTGTGCTCTAGCCATCCCAGGAACTCGTCCCCCCATCCCCGCCGTTCCCCCATCCCCAAAGCCAGTGCAACATAGGAAAAAACATAACATTGCAAATTTGCAAGATGTTACAATGAAGTCAAATTCTGAAAGTCCATCATGAGAAGATCTTAAAAATATCTCAAAGGTGATCCTTGAGGATAATCAAAAGTCAATAAAAAAATATGCAAAAGAATTTGACAAGGTTGTCGCTAATAAAAAGAAACAGATTTCTCATCCTAAGAATCATAGTCAAAGCTTGATTTGATAGATTAAAAAGTTGAAAAATGAAAAAAAGTGGCAAAAATAAACGTTGAAGCAACTTACCAATAAGGAATCAATGATAATAAAAAACAATGATCGAGCCCATTGAAATAGAAAATTCATCAGATTTAGAAACTCAAACCTTGGAGAAAAGAACAAATACAAATATGATCAACATCACAACTCAAAAAGATGTGAATCCAATGGAAGTAAGGATATCATCAGATATCAAGATACAAACAATGGAAAATCCAATTGTCCTTGGTAATAGAATTTCAATGATCAACAAAGCAACACATGTGTATGAAGAAGACATAATACCAAAAGTAATTCTAGAAAATGATACAAGTATGACAAGGAAAAATCATGCTATAATGATACTTTATCGACATCCTAATCACAAGAATCAATACTTTAACCCAAAGTAACTAGAACCAAACCGGTGGTCGAACCGACCAACCCTGAAAATCAGAACTAGACCGAAACCGGAATGGAATAGAGAAAAAAACCATATTACAAAACCGGTCCACCAAAAATACATAAAATATTCAAATTTTGAAAAATAATGTGTGTGCGTGCGAGCATCCATGTGAATCCAAATCATTATACACAAACTTGCAAAATTTCCCGTATATATAACCTAAGTCACATGGTTTGAATTTGAGTTCGAGTTCAACAACTATTTGATTCAATTCGAATTCGTATTGTTAAATGAAGTTCGGTTGAGATTCGACTTAAGAATCAAATATATATATATATATATATATATATATATATATATATATAAACTTTAGATTGAAATATATGGAAAAATAATAAAAATTTAAATCAATAAAAATTTATAACTAAAACTAAAAACCATTACGATATTAAATATAAATTTATAGCTAAAATTAAAAACCATTATCAATATTAAATATGTTCAATTCATATCAATGTTTAAACAAGTTTAAATATTATCAATCTGAAAATATTAACTGTGTTTACTCCATCCACTACACAAGTCCACAGTGGACTCCATAGGTATCCGCGTCACTCCACATAGCATCTGTATCCTGTGTGAGACTAGAGCCCAAGTTGGCTGCAAGGTGCAAACAAATGTGGGTGCAAGCGTCAGGCAACACTGAGCAATGGTCACCAGGATAATCAGTCATCATCGGGTCTAAGATTTCAAGTTTGTGGATGTTCCAATCTTTCATAAATTGATTATTGTAGCGGCCCAACAACTAGTTGCTAAAGTGTGATACTGAAAACTGAAAAATGCCACACACAAGGAACCACGGGTCTAGGTGGGTAGGTTAGGATTTGTTTTTTTTAAACTACAATCTACCAAGAAAAGGAAATCGAACCCGTGATTGAACTCGAGCGGAATTTCACATTAAATTCGCCTTTGCTTCCAAACTGACATTTTGAAAAAAAAAATTAAATTTAAAAAAACACCCTCAAAAGAATTGGTCGGTTCCGTACAGAACTGGTAATTTCCGGTTTGAGAGCCTGATTTGGACCAGTAAGGGATTAGAACAGATCGGACCAGCCAGTTTTACCTGTTTCGGTCTGATTTTGGTAACATTGCTTTAACCAATCAGAGTATCAACATCATTCTGAACAAAAACAATTGACCTATATTCCGAAGAATATTAATGTGCGTAAAGTTGGGTCTCAAAGGATAAGTCATCTTGGGAATCGCAATACATCAGGTTCTTTCCAAGAACCCTATAAATACACATTCCCACAAAACATTGAGTTACGGTGGGTAGACCCTTTTACAACTTGACAATTCTGCTCCATGCTTAAAAAATCATATCATCTTGTATCATCAACTATCATAGCTACAAAAACAAAGGATAATGAGAAGGCATTAGGAGCCAAAACAAGAGATAAAGTCGTTTCTATTAATATGCTTTGAGGGCAAAGAATTTCTAAAGGGGAAGGCAATGTAATAAACATCAATAATAATAATAATGATAGTAAAAGTAATAAACAATAATTAATGATGTGACACATGAACTATCTAAAGGACAAAATTGTCCATCCATGGTGACTAGTTAATACATATTAGTACACTGTCGCATGGCATTGTATCAACAAGTCATCTCTCATTAATTATAAATATATTTATTACTTATCCTATATGGATTTATACCTATTATCCTTTTTAGTATTGCATATTCTTGTAAATGAACTTTGTTTATTTCATTATGTCAGCAAGCTACAATGCCATTTATATAAAGGATAAAAAGAGGGAAGAAGAAGCCGCCACCAAAGCTTAAATTGTTACCAATGGAGTGGCTAGATCCTCAAAAACCATAGGCATATTTGGTACTCAGGGGAATGACAAGGAATCCAAGGATTCACCTTTCATGAGGACCTCGCATTTCTTTGTTCCAAGAACCAGAGATGGGGCACAGCCATCCATCCAATCAGTGGTTAAAAACAAGAAGCAATAAGTAGATAGAGTTGTGGGGAGGTGCCTTTTTTAGAGCAACATACTTTTGAGCATTACAAAGACCCATCCATTTTTCCAATCAATGTGTGATGTTGTCACTATTGTTGGCTCGGGGTATAAGTGCCCTACCTATGAGGAGTTGTGGTGGAGAATTCTTTAATCCAAAAAGAATGACATCAATACTAGATTGGAGGACCTAAAGAAGTCATGGGAGGCCACTAGTTACATAGTAAGTTCCAATGGTTGGACAAATGAGAAGGGTAGGACCCTTCTTAATTTCTTGGTGCATTGTCCTAGGGGTACAACGTTTATTAAATATGTTGGTGCATCATTGCATATTAAAGAAGCGACATTATTGTGTGAATTGATGGATGGGTTCATCCGAGAGATTGGTTTGCAACATGTGCAAATAATAATATATAATGCAACTAATTATGTGGCTTTCGACGAGTTGCTAATGGAGAGGCACCCCATAGTGTTCTAGACTCCGTGTTTTTCCCATTGCATCAATTTGATGCTTGAGGATGTGGGAAAAATATCCTTCGTCAAGGAGGTCATTGATCAAGCTAGAAGTGCCACAAAATTCATATATAACCATGCAATTTTTCTTAGACTCATGAGGAAATTCACAAGAAACGAGTTGTTTTGTTCTACAATCACACGTTTTGCCAACAACTTCATTTATCTTCAATCTATGCTCCAATCTCATATTAAGTTGAAGCAAATGTTAGTGACAAGTGGTACGATTCTGCATTTAGCATAAGAGGATGGAAGAGCCATCACTAAACTAGTGTACACCGATTCAAGTGTGCACGGTTAGCAAGCCTTTGGTAAAGGCTCTCTGCTTGGGTGATGACTATAAGCCCATAATGGGATACTTGTATGAGGCCATGGATAGGGCCAATGAAGCTCTCTAATCTTATTGTGTGGGCAAGATTAAAAATGGAATAAAAGTACCCTCGGATATGAAAAATACATGATGATCTAGGATTTGATTGAGAGTCGATGGACCAAAATGCTCCATCAACTGGTTCATGTAACAAAAATTTTCCTCAACCTATGCTTACTCATGTAACTTTAATTTTGATAACATGGAAATAGAAGGGCTCCTGACATGTCCTCAGAGAATGATACCTGATGCTAGTTCTCATGGAACAATTAATCACGAGATACAACTTAATCAAGAAGCTAGAGAACTATTTGGCTTGTCAATGTTGTCCATGAAAGGAGTAATTTGATGTCATGTAAGCCATTAGAATTTATGATTTTAACTATGTTTTTTATTTGAAGGTTGAATTATGTTCTCTTTATCTTCTATTTTCCACTGTAATGAAATGTAATTTAAGACTTTTTTTTCTTATTTGTTGTAGATAATTGGTGGTGAATCACAATGCAAAAACACCAAATTTACGAAAATTCGCCATTCAAGTCCTTAGCTAAACCTATAGCACTTTATGTTGCAAGCACAATTGGAGTGTGTTTGAAAAAATTTAGTGAAAGAAGCACAATAGGTTAGAAATTCAAGTAAGCAATTACAATTATTATAACATATTTATGACCCTCCAAACTATTTTTAAATTTATTATTACCCTCTTACAAGTTGGATTTCCCACATCTTAATGATTTGGTATGTGTCCACTCCAATCTTCGATGGTGTGCTAGTCAATTGGAGAAAATACCTAATGTCGAGACAATTTCCTTGGACAATATTGACATTAGTCTGAGTGGAGGGTGAATTACGACGCACCAATTATGGAGGAGGCACCTATGTGGTTACAAGTTGAAGAGGAGCAGCAAAAACCACAAGGAGCAAGGGAGCAAAGGAGGAGGAGCGAATGGGGGTGACAAAGAAGCCCTTTGACATCATGGAGGGTGATATGGTAACATCAACGCCACCTTCTACATAGGTTGATGCAGGTACACCCACTAGTCGGCATCTTCTTGTGGCAAACAAGCTATGACCTTTTCCCGCAAAAGGGGGAGAGATCATTGATACTAGATATCTAACTGCTAGATTTGTCATTGTAGATGAAATATGATGATGAGATACATTTATATATTTGCTATCCACTTTTGAGTCCTTAATCAAACGACTATCAACGTTCAAGATTGTGTATCAACTTTGATGTATCATTGTTTCTTTGCAATCCACTATATCATATATATCATTTTTTTCCATTTATATGTGCCAATGTATTTATTTGATGTTATTGTTGGTTTATATGTTTAAAAAATCAAAAAAAAAATTGTATTTCTTAATGCTTGTCGAGGTTTGCCAATTTTTTCGCAATATTGCCGATAAGTTGTATCACGAACCCTCATTGATTTTTTTACGATGCCGAATTTTTCAACAATGGTTTATACCTTAGTTTTTGTTATATCTCAAAGTTTTAGTTAGTGCAACCAAACTCCTAACAAACTATGATGGAGGACAAGTACTTCTATTTTGGCTTTTATACTACAAGGTGGGTTTGTCTTCGAACAACCAGATCCTCAATCATAGTGTAATTTTCTTCTATATATTAACATAATCATAGCCAACTTTACAAACAAAAAATACTCTATAAGCAAGGAAAATGAAAAGCATTAGCATTTTGCACCCTTGAAATACTCGAATTAGAATAATATTTCTACCAAAGCATTCATCCCACTAAAATGCCAAGTAAACAAGAACATAACTACTTTTATAATTCTTCAATGCCAATTCCCAAAACCTTTATGTTCCAAGAAGGAAACCTTAATTCTCTCAAAAATGCTTGGGTCATTGATAAACACAAAATTTAGAAGAATTTGATCAACATTAATCCATAGAAATAAAGCCAAACATTGCAACAAAATTAATCTCTCTATCAACTTATTTCACCTATCAAAACAAAAGCATCGAGGGACCTCAAATCTCAAGCAACCAACAAGTAGACTAATAAAAAGGGATATAGGAAGTAGAAGGATATGGTGTAAAGATATACCATAAACTTAACAAACACCATCGATGCATCCCAAACTGTGGTTCCCAAATGTTTAGAGTTTGGATCCTACCACATCAATCACAAAAGCAATATTAATTTGTAATAAAATTTAGATAGAAGCACTTTAATTTTAACATCATAGCTTAACAATCTGTGCAACAAACATTAGATGAATTGTAAATTGCATTTAAAGGAAAAAAAAAGTAAAAACACATTAAAACAAAACAAAATCTACTCTGATCAAGATCATTAAGGCAAACTCACACTGTATGGCCCAACAAATCTCTGTTGTATGGACTGAGTAATAAATGTAGAGTACGGCCATAATAAATGCTGTACCTTCTCGGTATGTGTGCCCTTCTCCCTTCTCGAAAAGTGTGCCCTCTCAAGCTGCCATAAACTCATCTTCCTCTTGATCTCTTCTCTCTCTTCCTCTCACATTAATGAATCTCTCATTAATGCTCTCTTTCTCTCACTTGTGTCTCACAGGTTGCGTATGCCCTCTCTCTTGAAAACCTTTATTTATACTTTTCTCATTAATGACCTAACCCTAACCACCTTAACTTCTTTTAATCTAATGGATGAGATTCACTCTCATCATTAAAGGCTAGGATTTAATTTCTCATTAAATACACTTTAAGTCATTAAATATATAACTTAAGTACAAAAGTCACTTTAATTTTATAAAGTAAAAGTCACTTGAACTTTATAACATAAAATCACTTTATAATATAAAGTTCACTTTTCTAGAGACTTTTTAATGTCCCTTTCATACTAGGCATCATCATATGAAAGGACATCCCGAGCTGCAAATTTCAACACTCAGACATGAATTAAAAAACATGATAAAATATCTTTTAAACTTCCTTAATCTCTTATGCCTTTTGGATGTTGCTTTCTACATGCACCCCATGCTCATTCTAAATTTCTTCCCAGCTCTATTGCACTATATGTCTATAATGGAGGCAAGTTGAACCCATTGGTGCTTCGTCCCTCCAATGCAAGTGTCTAGTACATTCAAAGTTTGAATCAAACATGTGGCTATTCACTAGAACATTGACAGTTATATTTTTGAATGCAGACTCCAGCTGCCATAGAGCATTGGTCTCAAAAATCATGCTAAATTAGCCTAAACAATAGACCTTGACACTATTCTCAGCTTAGGCTAGAAGCAACACAAGAAAATGGCTCAGTTGAAACAGATTGTTCAACATGCAGGTATTTTTATTCGAGGAGGTTGCAGCTTCATGAGTCGTGACTCTTTTCTCACAAAATGGATCTTCCACAAGGAGAGTGCCACCAGAAGAGGGAGAGGAATCATCACAATGGATGCAATGCCAAGAATAAATCAGTCTTAAATCTCATTAACAGTCACATGAACATTGTTGCTACGACATGAACATCATATCTCATAAAAATGCAGCCCAAGCATGGCTTTCAGTCACAACAAATGACAACAGATGAAAGGAATGTCGATGCCACTGTTACAACATGCTACCAATGTTTGGATCAAATTCCTCCTACAGCTTCAAGTAAAATCTGAACATCTCACACATTCACAGATGAAAGGAACAAATGCACAAACCCTCCCAACCAAACCTTAAGGTCATAAAACTTGAAAAATAGAAACATGATAGAACTATTGTGGTTCCTTAAAAAAGGGGTCAAATTAGGGTGAAATAGAGGGATATCTTACCATACTTGAATTCCTTCCAAAATTTAGAATCTGCAACTCTCATGCAATGGCTAGAAACAGAAGCATGCAAGCACAGGAAAAATAAAGCAAAACGAGAAAAGCTTGCATTAAAGAAGAGATTCAAAATGCCTTTGTGTTTCACTTTCCCAATCTTGACACCTCACATAGCATGTCAAGTTTCTCACCTGTTTAATACTAAACTTAAAACACATTATTTCCATTACCAAACCATTACTTCCAACTTTAATTTGTCAGATAACCTGCATGTCATTCACTTAGAACAAATTTCAAACTAGACCCAGGTAGTGCAGGAATATTTATTGATGATTACGCGATCAAAAGCAATGTTGGAACTTCATATAATATCAAGCTTCCCCCTTGAAGAGGATCGAAGAAGGCCGTAATAACCTTTGGATTAGTTGATAGAAATGAAAAATTATTTGATTTAGATTTGCACAGTTGTAATCATTGTCCCTGTTCTTTTGGATTTTTTCCTTGTGCTACCCCTCTTTCAGCAGGGGTGATTTTGGTCAAAGATTCCTAAGATCAGATCTGTGGCTTCACGATAGATCATTGGTCAGAGATACTTCAGCTTTGTCAGATGGTCCATGTGCCTTGATATGCCAAGTCAGAGACAGTGCTTGATCCTCTAGTGATGTGATATCTCTAAACGCTCATTTACTCTTGGCATGTTTTCTGGCATGACAGTATGTTAGCATGGAAGATTACAAGTATGCTTCTATATTCTATAATGACTCATACTTCTACTGTTGCTTATCTTTAGTCTAGCCTTGGTGTTATTTTTCTTGCTTAATAAGTGTGTTTTTATGATGTTGATTTGTACCTTGGTGAACTAAGTCATGTGATTTCATCCATTTCACAAATTTTACCTAGCCATATTTCATTTCATTAACCAATTCACTCATCCCCTTCGTTTTTTCCCTTTGTGAATGATCTATCGTTAGTAACAAATATGGTCTCATCAATATTCTAATGTATGAATGCCTCAAAATCAAAAAGATAAAAGAGTCTTGTACTCTCAAAAAAGAAAGTTGTTGATAAAATAAATGCAAAGGAAAATATCATGGCAGATACTCCCCATCGCAAAAGCCAGGTTCCCTTGTCCCAAGTTATCAAAGCCATATCTAAAGAAAAAGGGACTAAGCCAATGAAAGAGCTAAATGAAATGTAAATGAAACATAAATGAAATCTCTAAAGAGAAATAAAGAAAAATGAAAAGGGATCACATTATGAAGACGCGAGGATGGATGACCCATGACAACACTTCCTAAGCACACATATGGAAGAAAAATCTAAAAAATCCTAACTCTTGAAAGTTAAGGACATATCACTCTTATGTTGCTATGATGGTTATTTAACAAAGACCCCCTTTCTTCCCTATATGCATAATCACTTCATATACCCTCACTTGACTTGGGCAGTTGAACTATGCATGTTGACTTAGGAATCTCACATGTAAAAAGGTTCTAAGGGTCACACCAATGTTAAACTAGATGAGTAAAAATTATAAATCATTGAGTTGATAGATAAGGTATATTTGTAATGTATGTCATGTTTATTATTGTCATGTTAGACTAACATTGCCTAAGTTTTAATGATAAGTTAACTTTATATAATAGAGTGATTTTATTTATACACGTGCTATGACTTGATATTTTATCTTTTGGCAAAGTGCCCAAAATTGTGCCATCTCAACACCATTGGATGCAGAATTGCAACGGGATTTTCGAAAAGTGGTTATAATAGAAAATGTAATAAATATTGAAAAAGTTGGAAAATCAAAAACTGTCGTTTAAAGTGTCACTCAGTAATTTTGTCGCACGTGACTTTTTAAACTATTTGAGGAGAGCGCCCTAGGGTTTGGGGCTTGGTTGTTACACTTAATTAAATTATGGACCATTTCTCTTGGAGCGCCCTCTCTTTTGGGCCTTGTATTGTACCATTTGCTCATTTGTTGACCATGACTATTGGGGTGCCTTCTCTCTTTGAGGAGTTTGTTAGGAGGTTGAGCATATTTTATATTTTTTTACTCTATCTAACATAGTCTCTAGGATAGATCTAGGGTTTTAGCACATCTATTATTATTTTATTGTAGAGAAAGTTGAGTTTTTTTTCAATATAAGAGAACTCACTTGTCATTCTCATTTGTTGCTAAGTATTGGAGAGAAATACTATCACACCTATTGCATCAAAGGTTCTTTGTCTATTGGGCTTTCTTTTTCAAGGAGTGCTACTTGACGGATCACATGTTGAGGTAATTTGTTACTTTTCTATCATTGTCAAATTTATTGGGGTGCCTTCTCTCTTTGAGGAGTTTGTTAGGAGGTTGAGCATATTTTATATTTTTTTACTCTATCTAAGAGAGTCTCTAGGATAGATCTAGGGTTTTAGCACATCTATTATTATTTTATTGTAGAGAAAGTTGAGTTTTTTTTCAATATAAGAGAACTCACTTGTCATTCTCATTTGTTGTTGAGTATTGGAGAGAAATACTATCACACCTATTAAATCAAAGGTTATTTGTCTATTGGGCTTTCTTTTTCAAGGAGTGCTACTTGACGGATCACATGTTGAGGTAATTTGTTACTTTTCTATCATTGTCAAATTTATTTCCTAGTTCACTTCCAGAAGCAATCTTACTCAAGTGGAATTTTAGATTTTGCATATTAATTTTGTTGTCTGTCTTGTGACTTGGCAATCTTAGGAGGAGCTACAAATCAAGAAGGATAAGCTAGGGTGCGAGCTAAGATCTAGATTGGAGGAGTGAGTTTAAATACCACCCTTTTGTTAATTTTTCTATCCCTGGCATTAGATAAAACAATTTATAGTGATTTTCCTTGCTTAAAATTTGATTTTCAGCCAGAAAAATCACTAGAAATTGTTTTCTCTAAGTGCTAGGGTTAGAAAAATTAACATGGTATCAAAGCAAAGACTCTGAGAGGGAGCAGATATGAATCTATTGCAGCAGATCTAGTAGATATGGGGTTTATAGCAGTAGATCTTGGTGGATGATTGAAGGACAAAGCACACAACAGTTATTTTTGCAGATCTAATTATGGCAGCAACCAGTCTCATATCTGAAGACAAGTTAGATGGGGCATCTAACTTCCTATCATGGAAGCAAGGGTTACACTACCCCTGAAAGACCATGAACTTTGGGACATTGTGGAGCAGGAAGTTACTAAACCAACAAATCCAACTCAGTTGGTAGCACATGGGAAGAAGGAAGTTAAATCCCAAAGAGTGATAATGGATGCTATGAAGGATCACTTGATTCCTCATGTAGCTGAGAAGTCAATAGCCCATGCAATGTACAAAGCTTTGGAAGATCTATTCCAAAGTGATAATGTGAACAAGAAAATCATTTTGAGGAACAAACTCAGAGACGTTTGGATGACTAGATCGAACAATGTTACCAGCTATCTTACGAAGATCAACCATATTTGTGATAAGCTTGCAGCCATTGGGGAGAAGGTAGATGAAGCAAATCTCGTCAGAGTGGTGTTGAATGGATTCACCAAGCATTAGGAACCAGTTGTAAAAGGTCTTTGTGCTCAGGAAAAGATTCCCAACTGGGAAAGGCTATGGGATGATTGTATCCGAGAGGAGACTCGGGAGGAGTCCAAAGCACACAAGTAAGAAGATGGTAAAGAGAACTTGTCCCTTGTTAGCAAGGCAAGAAAGGGCAAAGGAAATAGTTCTAGCAAGAAGGGTAACAACGAGGGAGAAGCCTCACAACTAAGGAAGAAGAAAGACTCGAGTAAAATCAAGTGTTTTGTGTGCCACAAGAATGGGCACTATGCAAACACTCAACTGAGTGAGTTTGCCATGAATTTTGGGAGTGACTTCTCACTAGTTTACTGCCTTTCTAACCTAAGTTGAGGGGGAGCGCCCCCCCCCCCCCCGACCACTTCGCTCCCAAAGTGCAATCCCATAGGGAGCGATCAGGAAGCACCCTTGAAAGCATGCTTCCTGATCGCTCCCTTCTAGGAGTGTTTTCTGGGAGTGCACTCCCTAGGAAAAAAATGCTCCCTGCCAAAACAGGGAGCTTCACTATCTCAATGCTTCCTCAACGCTCCCGGATCGCTCCCTCAACGCTCCTAGGTCGCTCCCTCAGCGCTCCCAGGAGACAAAAAATCGCTCCCACTTAGCTCCCGCCAACTAGAGGCACTTATTTTTTCTCTCTTGCTTGTGTGAACCAAAGCAAGGATTCAATCATTGGTCTAGGCATGACTAGGGTTCCCTTAGTTGATTAAAACACTCACTCACTTCATTTTCTCTCATTCTATTTCTCATTTCACTCATGTTATTTCTCTTTTCTAAGGTTTTGAATGGGATGTTAGCTAGTGTTAATGAGCAAATATGTGAGAGCTTGAAAGGTAGATTGAAGGTTGTTGTTTGTGAGAGCTTGGAAGGGAGATTGAAGGCTTCCATAGTTACATTCAATTACTGTTGGAGAGCTAAAGAGGTAGGCTCTAAAACCCACTCTTTGTTTGTTTGTTTTTTAAATTCCACTATGTTGAATCTTGAGTTTTCTCTTATAATCTTTCCCATTTCTCATTCTCCATTATTTTATTGGAGGTAGCAAGTTATTCTCATCTTGGGTCAAGAAGCATGATGGCTATGTGGTTTTTCCTCTTGGTTCCATTTTTTATTATGATTGTGGTGTTGGGAAGCTAAAATACCAGTGGTGAGGAGGAAGAAGTAAGCGGTGGCACATACTGTTGAGAGACTGAAGAAATGGAAGGGGATGTTGATAATGAAGCTAAAAATGATGATGGGCAAAAACACAGAGACTTTAACGCCCTTGTGGAAGTATGTGACAAGGCTTGGGTGAGGGAAAGAGGGTGGAACCACAAACAAAGTTTATATCCCTCCATTGTAATAAAACTTACACAGGTGCATATACCCATGTGAGAAAGCATCTATATGGCATTACTATTAAAGTTAGGGTTTTTGAACAAAAATTTAAAGAACTGTACTTAAATGCAAGTTTAAACTACAATAATAAGAACAAAATTTACAAGATAGCAATAGTAAAATAAAATAAGCTAATTAACAAATATAAATCAGATCTGATAAATTAGGTTAGGGTAGAGAACCTTCCTTATACTTAGAGTTACTTTTAGATCAGACCTTGCCTCTCGGAGGCAAGTCAATAAAATGGAACAAATTTGGCCCTTACCTAAGAGCATGGACATACCTGAGAGAGAGAGAGAGATAAAGTGAAGTAGGATAGGGTTAGACAGGTACAGTAGAGAGTGCATAGGTCTAGACAAGGTATAGCATGATCAAGAATAGCCAAAAGACATCAGTAGAGGCATCCAACAAATGTCCAACAGTGAATGGCAACCTCAAACACCTCACAAAACCTCACAGCAATGAACGGCATCCTCAAAACCCTCACAGCAGTCCCAAACAGACCTCAATCAAGCAGCGGCAGCCTCACAGGATGACTTAGCAAAGGATGACAACCTTCAAACAGGCAACGACACCCTCACATAAGTAGCAACATCCTCAAACAGGGCAGCGACAGCCTCACACAAGGAGCGACACCCTTAAACAGGGCTAAGCAGACCTCAACCAAGTGGACGACAGCCCTAACAGGCAGTGGCAGCCTCAACAAGGTGGACGACAGCCTCAAACTTACCCTAGCAAGCAGCAACACCCTTCAACAAACAGCGGCCCCTTCAAAAACGGTCCAAAACACGCAGCGGCAAACACAACAAGGGAAGCGACACCCTCAAGACAATCTACACAGGCAGCGGTAGCCACAAACAATCCAAAGCAGGCAGCAATACTTTTACAGCAGTCCACGGCTCATACGTGTGGAAGGACAGGTGAGTGGGCAGCTAAAACATGATAGCGCTGAGATAGGGTAGCCCCCAAAACAAGTGAATGCCCAAGCAAGAAACAGCTTTAAAACTCTTGACGTCACCTTCAACCAAGCATCAAAACCCTAGGACAGTCACTTATGAAATCAGAGTTGAGTTTTCTCTAAAAGATATATTTACAATGAAAGGTTAGGCTAGTATTTATAGTTTCTCAATGACCCCTAGAAGTTCCACCTTCTATTTGGTCATTGAGGTTAGGGTTACCCAAACAAGGTCAAGACATCATACCCTTTAGGATACCAAATAAAAGTATAATTTATTGTTAAGACGTCTTAGGAGAGAGTACCAAGGACAAGACCAAGGGTCAAAATACCACACTCAAAAGGGGGGTGCTAGCCCATAAGACCAACAAGGGAGGGGTCAACACAAGACCAAGCCAACACAAGGCTAACCACAAATCAACAAGAGGTGTAACAACAAAGTGGGAAAGCAATCCTTCTAACCACAAGTAACAACAAGGTGGGAAAACAACCTTTTATCTCTCTCTCAATGTATGTGGTCCACAATTGTTCCATACAATAACTGGAAGTTTATCATCACCATATAAAGAAGGTTCACACTGGATGATGTGATCCTTTGGTCCTCCTCACTGCTCCTTAGGTCAATGCTAGTGACTCCATCAAGGGGTGGCCAGTTCCTTGAGGAAACAACCTAGCTCAACCATCTCGAAGACCTAGGAGAGGGGGGCATCACACATCATCATCTTGGTTAACTGACCAAGATCCACCTGGTTAATTGACCAGGAATACACCTGCAGGACCTGCTTGGTCCCTGACCAAGAATCTGCCTGGTCCCAGACCAGGATGTCTCTGTCTCTGCCTGCAAGAACTGCTTGGTCCTCATGACCAAGAAACTGTCTGGTCCCTGACCAGAATGCCCTAGAGATAGATAGGAGCCCTAGCAGCATGATAGGGACTTTGCCATGGCTCCGACCTGCTTGGTCCCAGAACAAGAACCCTAGTAGACTGCTAGGGGCCCTAGATACCTGCTAGGGACTTACACTGCCTGATTAACTGACCAGGAACCCTAGTTAACTAACTAGGGTGCCATCCTCCGAGAGAATGGCTCCCGCAGCTGCATTATCTTTAACAATTACACCATGGGATGATGGTAAGACTATAGGAGTCAAAACATGAGACCCAATGCCAGTGAAAGAAGAAACAAATACAAGAAGAGGAGATTGCACAAAACAAATCCAAAAAGTCAAGGGTTGAATCTAAGACTTCAAGCTCACATAGAATGTATGGTAGAATGTATGGTGGTCAATCCCCATTCCCACCATGGTAGTGGATTCTCACCTATGCTTAAAACAATATTAGATTCCCTTAACGAAAGTTGCAAGGATAACATGGATGCAAAACTTTTCAAGTTTCTCTATGCACGTGGTGTACCATTCAATGCTCTTCATTCACCCTATTGGCATGAAATGGTACAAGCCATCAATGGTGCCCCTAAAGGATACAAGAGCCTCGAGTATGACAAAGCCAAAACCATGGGCTTAACAAGGAAAGAACCAAAAATCCATAATGGTCTAGGACATTTTACAAATGATTGGACTGAATGTGGAGTACTAGTATCCATTCACATTGTATCTGGTGCTTGGACAAATGTAATGGCAGGCCATTGATAAATATTCTTGGTGTGTTTGCTAGTGGTGTGGTCTTCCTTTTAGCCCATGACTATTATGTTACAAGACTAGTATTAATATTTCAAAACCTTTAATTAAAACCATTCAAGAGATTGGGTTGAACAATGTCATTCAAGTCATCGTTGATAACGCTAATAATTGTAAGGTAGAAAGAGCAATCATTGAGGATATATACCCTAACATTTTTTCATCAGGGTGTTTGGTTCACACACTGAACCCTTTGATGCATGATATTATTATGATGAAGGACCCTAGTTATAAATAGAATGGTGCATTGTACAAGAGGAAAGAAAATGATAAAATTAATTACCAATCATAGCATGGCCCACCACTTTTTTTGCAACCACTCTGGGTTGAAGCTACTTAAGATTGCAAAGACCATATTTGCTAACTACTACCTCACCTTCAGGCGCCTTTTGAAGTAAAAGAGTCATTGGCTACTATGGTCTCCAGTGATTCATGGCAGGATTTGAAAGACAACGTTGCATCGGCATTTGTTGGACATGAATTTCAAGAGGTGGAGGACACTATTCTTGATCGTCAGTTTTGGGCACAAGTTAGGTTTGTTCTTGATGGTCAGTTTTGGGCACAAATTAGGTTTGTTCTTAACCTACCTTTGAAGTTTGATTACATATTACAATTCTCTCGTAATGAATATAATGCTCTATTTCATTGTGGTTGGTGCTATTTGTTAAAGTTTGTTGATGGCAAATGATGACAATGTTATAAGTTATAGCTACTAGATTATTGATGGTATATGTGTACTAAATGGTTAATGATTTAATAATCATCATTAATCCAATAGTTAGATCTATGTTTTCATGGTTTCTACAACTAATTTGGCATTTTGCATGTTTTTTTTATATATATGTACCAAATATATTAAAATATCTATTTTATAAAAAACGCTCCAAAAACATAAGCTTTTAAAAATTTCGCTTTTCACTCCCACTCCCCACTCCCAACGGCATAATTTCTAACAACACAATTTCTATGAGTGCATGGTACATGGACAGTGGTGAATCTCATCACATCATGGAAGCACGGGAGCTATTCAGCAGATTGACGAAGTCAAACTCAGGGATCCATGTGGAGCTTGGTGATGATTCCAAGTATGCAGTCACAGGGTTCATTTGATGCCTAGGATGTGCTATTTGTACCATGACTGAAGAAGAACTTACTCTCAGTCCCAATTATGAAGGACAAGGGTTTTTCGTTATCTTCAGGAGAGAGCAAGTACTCATACATCCAGAGGGAGCTAGGCCAGACACAACAGTGAAGGTTGGGGTTGGAGAGGGAAACTTATATAGGTTGCAAGGAAAGCCTGTTCAGGCCTTGATACATAACAGTGACAACCTGTGCGAGCTTTGGCACAAGAGGATGGGACACTTGCATTACAGAGCGTTGCCAATTCTAAGGGAGATTGTCACTGGTTTTCTAGATTTCATTGTTGAGCAGCAAGGAGTATGTAGAGGGTGTGCACTTGGCAAGAATGTCAAGACTGCTTTTCCAAGCAATGAGAGTAGGTCCAAGGGGATCTTGGATCTCATACATTCAGATGTATGTTGGCCTATGTCTATGACTTTGTAGTATCGATGCAGGGAGCATCATATTATGTGACGTTCATTGATGACTTTTCTAGGAAAACCCAGATCTATTTCATGAAAACCAAGGATGAGGTCTTCGGTCGGTTCTGGGAGTTTAAGGCTCAAGTGGAGAACTTGACAGGAAAGAAGATCAAGGTCTTGAGTTTAAGCAATGGGGGAGAGTACACCTCCGATGACTTCAAGGATTTCTACAAGGAGGCAAGGATCAAGAGAGAGAAGACAATCTCATAAAACCTTCAACATAATGGGGTTGTGAAGAGAAAGAATCGATCCATCATCTGTACTGCAAAGGCTATGATTCATGATCAGGGACTGCCCATGTTTCTTTGGCTAAGGCATATAACACAACAATCTATTTGCAAAACAGGAATCCTCATAGGGTATTAGGGGACAAGACTAGCGAGGAGGCATTCACAAGAGTGAAACTAGAGATCAATCATCTTAGGATCTGTGGTTGTCCAGTCTACATCCATGTACCTAAGGAGAAGAGGACGAAGCTTGAGCCCTCACGAGAGAAAGGTGTGTTTGTGGGGTGCAACGAGACCTCGAAGGCTTACAGGATCTTCATGCCAACACAGCAAAAGACAATTGTCAAACAAGATGTTAAGTTCGAGGAGAACTTGGCATCTAAGAAGTCTCATGAGTTGCCTGCAATGACAGAGGTCAAGGAGCAGGAGGCTCCTAAGGGAGAATAGAGTTCTCAAACTTCCAGTTCAGGGAGCCAGCCTTCAGGTGAGGAGGAGTTAGCTCCTTCTAGTTCTGTCAAGAGACAGAGATCGTTTGCGCAGACATTGAGAGATGCTTGGGAGCATGTTGAGGCTCCCAAGAGATCGTTCAAGAATAGTAGGCCTCCAAGGAATTTTTCGAACTATATGGCATTGATGAGCAGCATCATTGAATCTAAGCCTTCCAGTTATGAGGAAGCAGTCGACCAATAAGTTTGGAGGGATGTCGTGGTGGAGGAGTACAACTGCATCAAGAAGAATGATGTGTGGGACATTGTGCCTAGACCGAAGGGGAAGTCTGTGGTGACTTCCAAGTGGCTCTTCAAGATCAAGCATGCCGCAAATGGCAACATAGAGAAGTTCAAGGCTAGGTTCGTAGCGAGAGGGTTCTCACAGAGAGAGGGAGTGGAATCTGGATTATGAGGAGACATTCACTCTAGTAGCCAAGTATGCCTCCGTTCAGGCTGTGATATATTGCCTCAGTCATAAGTTGGAGCATTCACTAAATGGACATGAAGAGAGCCTTCCTCAATGGTGTTAGCTTTTCATACAATTATAGCATAATAATTCAATTGCATATATTCAATAGGATCACTAGAAGAAAGACAAAGCACAGAAACAATAACACAAGAGTTTTATCCTGGGAAACCCAAATATAGAGATGATAATTCTGAGATCATAGTACAATAATGAAAGAGAAAAGATGGAAATACTTTCCAAGTAGAAATCCCCAGAAATAGTCTTCTCCTTCTACAGATGCGAACTTCTCTCTCCAAGTGATGCGAACTTGTGTGAAGTGAATGAGTGAATAATGAGGTGAACTTTACCTCTACTTATACAAGTGCCAACTGGCCTGTTTACCTAAATGGGCCGACTTCTCTTGGGGACCAATAAATAATTTAATTTTAATTTTTCTTTTGCTTGCTTTTCATCCCAAGGTTTACATTGATTCTTTCAAGGGTTTACATAATTAATTACATCAAGTTCATCTCCCTTAGGAGGTACAATCAAGTACAATAAAATATAATAATAATATCTTCCGAAGTTGCACAAAATCCAACAAATAGGATCATTGAGGAGCAACCTCAAGGCTTTGAGGTACATGGGAGGGAGTCTCATGTGCACAAGATTAAAAAATCCTTGTACGGGCTCAAGCAAGCACCGAGGGCATGGTATTCTTGGATCGATGGATATTTGCAGAGCATGGGCTTCACCAAGAGTGAGGCAAATCCCAAACTATACTTCATACTAGTTGGATCTTATCCACTCATCTTGGTGTTGTATGTGGATGATTTGTTTCTCACAAGTGCAGAGGAGCTTATAGCGGGGTGCAAGGCTGATTTGGCCACGGAGTTTGAGATGAAGGACAATGGCTTGATGCATTATTTCATGGGATTAGAGGTATGGCAAAAATAGGGAGAGATCTTTCTTGGACAGGGGAAGTACATAGTTGAGATCCTGAAGAGATTCAGGATTGATGAGTATAGATCGATGGCTACACCTATGGTGTCCAATCTGAAGAAGATTTACTCTTCATATTCAGAGTGGGTAGATCCCAAAGTATATAGATAGTTGATAGGATCCTTGATGTATTTGGTCAACACCAAGCCAGATATATGTTTTGCTATGAACACCTTAAGTCAGTTCATGGTGGAGCCAAGGCAGGTGCATTGGGCAGCAGTGAAACATGTGCTCAAATATTTAAGGGGCACAGTGGAGTATGGATCGAGGTACCTTGGAGGTGATGGAGTAGACTTGCAAGGTTATTCAGACTCAAATTGGGTAGGGAGTGTAGCTGATCGAAAGAGCGCCTCAAGGTACTGCTTTAGCTTGCACTCAACAGTGATTTCTTGGTTCTGCGGGAAGCAGACTTCTGTAGCACTCAGTTCAGCAGAGCCAGAGTACATGGCAGCGAGTATGGCGAGTTGTGAAGCACTTTGGCTTCGCAAATTGCTTACAGGGTTATTTGGTCAGGAGTTGGAGCCTACCATGATCCACTGCGATAGTCAGAGTTGTACCAAACTCTCTAAGAATCCAGTGTTCCATGACAGGTCCAAGCATATTGAGATCAGGTACCACTTCATCCGAGACAAGAAGGAGCAGTCAAGTTCCAATACATTTTTCCACAGATGAGCAAGTAGCAAGTCGCAAGCATTCTCACCAAGCCCTTGGTGAAAGGGAAGCTTGTCTACTTCAAAGACAAACTAGGAGTGGTGGAGAATACCTTCCTCGCTAAGAGGGAGTGTTGATGTTTGTAACTCGAAAAGGTATTTCCATGGGTTGGTGTCTTACCCATGGGAATCGTCATTATGACCTCTCAAGTACTTAGGAAATTGACTATAATTAAAGGAATTATTAAAGTGAATGCCCTTTTATAATTAATTGGGGTTAATTGGGAGAAAAGCCTAAGTTTTGGACTTTAGTGATTTAAGTTAATCAAATGAATCACAATCGTCGATCTCAAGTGAATAAGATCTAATCTCAGCCATTGAAGTTAGGGTTTTGGTTCATCCCAAAAGTATAAAAGGAAGCCAAGGGGAGAGGAAAAGGCATAATCTTTCAAGTGAGAAACTCAAGCATTGAATGGGAGAGAAGAAGAACTTTTTGGTTTCCAGTCCCTTGGGTAAGAGAAAGACAGCAGCTCGAGAACAAGCAAGCAGCCATACCAGTCCAGTGGAGGCAAGGTCGATCAGCAAAACCAGACAAACAGGCCGTACAATACAGCCACACAAAATTGGCCATATGAAATCCATAAAATCGTACGGACAGACCATGTGGATCCAATCAGGTCTTACAGATCTGTACAGTCCATACAGGCAAGGCAGCAAGACAGTTTGCAAGCGGAGAAATTTCTGGGTTTTTGCTAAAGCTTCTCAGGGCAGATTTGTAAGTGGAGATTTGTCTTCTGTGGGCAAATTTTGCCAGGTTTGTTGTGTATTTTTCTTAGGGCCATTTTCCTAGTAAGGGAGCCCTTGTAAGCTTGGAATTTATTTAATGAAAAGCTGATTTTGAACGACAGAAAAATTGTGCAAGTATTTTGTGATTTGTTTCCTACGTTGCTTCCGCTATTAAATTCTATTAATAAATCTTAACAAGTATAAAATAATTAGTGAGCTGAAAATTAAATTTTAAGCAAGGAAAATCCTAAGTTGCATTGAAGCGGATACGGAAACAGATACAGATACGGGGGGGAACACAGATACGGCAAATTTTCAAAAAGGCCAGATACGATACAGCAGGGAAACGACATATATATATATATATATATATATATTACCATTCACGATAAATTACACTAACAGCCTGTATACAAAATGTCAAAATCAAACAGTTAAAAAAAAGGCTCATAACAAACTGAAAGTTGAAACAATTGCATCCTTTAACTTTTTAAGATTCTAAGAATCATTTAAAAATCAAACTACCTTCCATAATTTCATGGAATTATTTTATGATTTATTCTAAGAAAATAAACATTACTTCACATTGTGTCATGCTTTAGCCTTTTATAATAAAAATTTAAAACATAAACATTATCATTCAAGTTTCTAACTTTTAAATCCATGGAAAGTAGGGCTGTAGGCAGGTGTACACTGGTACAGCTTTGCCAACAACCATTGGCATTCGGCATTATAACTCCATAAATAATTTGGCCTCTACGAAGAAGTTAGAACATAAATTTAAAACTCATAGAATCATAATCTATTATAATTGATCTGCCAATGCCTAATACGTGCATTTCCCAACGGGCCGACACTGAACAGTGAACAAAATTGCCCGTGTTGTCGCCTAACCTGAATCGAATGGAATTGAAAGACGAGTAATAGCATACTTGGAACACTGGAACATGTTAGTGGGCCAATGCTCCAAGCTCTAGCGACTTTGGAAATGACGGGTCAGCGAGTGCAATTGTTGAACTGTCCAACTGCTGAACGGTGTGAACTGCGAACAAACTCGAACTCACAACAACAAAAGACTTCATGGTACGGGCAACTGCTGAACAGTGAATGAATTTGCAATTTAATGTTATGAGATCGGACTCCCTTTTAATAGATACCTTGGTAACCGTTGTAGGGCCCTTTAGGGTTTTTATTAAGAACCTAAGATGATTCTAGAACCCGACTCAACCTATAAAAATCACATTAAATCATATTAAATCGAAATTTATACTTGAAACGACGGATTTCCCCACTAAAACAGATCACGAACTCGATGAACCGTTTCCCACTCAAACAGATGCGTATCACATTCTGGCCAGATCCTTATCACACTCAGCCTGAAACATATCATTTATAGGCAGATACGTATCCAAATCAATTGATCCGTATCCAAATAATCTGAAACGGATCACAACCATTTCACAGTTGTTTCCCATCCGCTTCAGTATCTAAAATGGGGAACGGCGTTTTAGAGGGGCCACATAGGCATTTCCGGTAACTTAAGAAATTGTTTTATCTAGTGCTAGGGTTAGAAAAATTAACACATTCTATGGTGGGAATTAACAGGAGATCTCAATAGTTTTGGTAGGAATTTATCTCACTTTTCTTGCAGAAAATTCCAACCAACCACTTACACTTCAAGGCTCAAGGAGATTTCATCCCAAGACCCCATTGGCCCAAGGTTTGAAAGGCATTAGTCTCTATTTCAATTTCCACAACCAAAATCATCAAAAATATCTCAATTTTATTGTTTTCTTAAAATAGAATAATTTTTTTTTAAATCATAAAAATATTTTAGGAATTTCCTTAGATTAGATTGTGTTAGTTCTTAGGGTTAGAATGTTGGTTTTGATTTTCTGTAAGTCATTTTCTAATTTTCTACATTGGTTAGATACCAAAACAACCCTAAATCTTTAATTTATAATCACTAATAACTAATAAGGGTTTTCTCCATGTTGGAACTTGTCACAAAAATTTATGGGCATAACTATCTAAGTTTTCTTCAAGTTCTTAAAGCATTTCAAGTGATTTAACTCATAAAAACTTAAATCTACAAATTATATCTGCTAATATACAGATCAGGAAAGTTATTTTGAGTCAACATCACATCTAAACTTGGATTTCCCATGGTATAACTTTCTGCAATAAAGATTGAATTAAATCTGAGTTTTTACCTCATATATCTTACGGCTTTGCTCACTGAAATTGATTTGGAGAGCAAGAATTTTATTTCCAGAATTTTATTTGGAGCTAATAAGTAAATTTAGTTAAGAAAATCACATGTTTATTGGCTCAAATGACTATTATTTAATTCTGGAAATTATGGTTCAAAATTCAAATGTCCTGCAGAAAACTTTATGAACAGCAAGGTATCCTAAGTGTTACACACAACAATGTGGTCTGTCGGCAAGCAGCGAGGTGATCAAGCTTGTATTAACGTGGAGACCCGGGTTCAAATCCCTGATTGGGTATGATTGTAAAAATGGCCTTGTAAATATAAGAAGTATCTCTCAAATTAAAAAAAGGTATCCTAAGTGTTAATGCTGAAATGAATGTTGTTTTAATTTCATATTTGGTTAAGCATTCACACTTCTTAATCTCTGGAAATGTCTTAATGGTTTATGGCAATGAAGCACCACTCGCCCCATACTCGCGAGTAAGGCCGAGTCAACCCTCGAACCGGTTACTCGCAGCAGACTCGTCCTGAACTCAAGGAACTCGCCCCAACTCGGGAAACTCATGGAACTCGCGAAAACTCGGCCCAAACTCGGCCTTACTCGCTCGGACTCGACAGTCAAAGGTAAAATACACCGCTGCAGAAATGATAGAGCTGACGCCAATGTGCTGAATCGCTGATGGGTATTCTAATTGTCGATTGGTATGAGATTGCCAATGGGTATTCTGGTTGCCGAATCGCCGATGGGTATTCTGGTTGCCAAATCGCCGATGGGTATTCTGATTGCTGATAGGTTAGTCGTCGAGTGCACCAATGCTTTGTCTGTGGAAATGTTCGGGACGAGTGTTTGGTGTTCCACTAAGTCGACGTCATTTATGTTTTAAAAAGCTAATGAAGGGTTCTAATTTAATTTGGGTATAAGGTTACTCAGTTGCATGGGTTATTATAGTTTATAGTAAATATTTTTTTATATTTTATATATTAACTATTAACTACAAATTTATTATGATATTGCAAAATTTATTATATTAAATATAAATGTATTATGATATTGCACAATTTATTATATTAAATATTAAATTTTTTTATACATAAATGTAATATAAAAGTATATTTGATAAGTTAATTTATAAATATATTATATTGCACAATTTATTATATTAAATATTAAATGTTTTTTATATATAGATGTAATATAAAATTATGTTTGATAAGTTAATTTATAAAATATTTACATTTTGAAAAATGTATATTGATAAATTTAATGTCGAACCTCATGTCGAACTTTACTAGAAAATTTGAATTTGAATCAAACTTCAACCTTGTCAAACCCAAACTAGAACCCGAATCATGTGACATTGTCCACTTGACTTCTTATTCGCAGTTGCAGCAACTGCCTCAGCGTTACTACTTGGTCCTATAGGTGTGCCCAAATTTTACCATATTTTAATTTTTTTTCATATTTGCCAAGTCTGTCCCGAGTCTTTACCAAGTCTTTACCAAGCCAATGAGTCACATGCCAGCCACGTCCAACTCCAAGTCGTACAACATTGGTTTATGGTTTAAATTTCAAGTGTTTATCTTCATAATCATTTGTTGTAGGATTCTGAAAATTTATTTGTGCAAACCTCACTGAATTACTTCACATTGCTCTTGGTAATACATATATACATGGATTATGGACGTTAAAAGCAAAGTCATTTGTTAATTAATTTATGAGGTTTGTGACAAAAATCATTAAGATCTAGTCAATTCCAGCTAGCTCACTCGGTTAAGGTGTGCGTCTCGTCAGCAAGGCGACCCAAGTTCAATTACTCTTAGGGGTGAGTTAGTTGGGAGGCGACACCTAAAAACCCAGTCAAGTTGAGGCTGGTGCGATCCAGGCCGGGTGCGATCCCCGGGTGATTTTGACGGCTTAGATGCCCCTAGGTCACGGTTTCTCAGACCACAGGCCACTCCCGCAAGTTGGGGAGATTCGAGCAAACAAACAAAAAAATCATTAAGATCTAAACACCATATTTGTTGAAATGATTTTGATCGATTCCGCAAATTGGATTATTGTGATAAGTTTGGGTGATACCCTTTTTGCAGAGATTCTCTCTTCAAGAGGGCCTCATTCAAAGATAATCTCACAAGTTAAACATTACATAACTACTATGACTTGCTTCTATCAATATAATGCACTTGTGGATATATTTACTATGACAATGAACCTATTCATTTGAATTTCTCGATTCTTTATAGTTTGTTGCACTTTCAATTCCATAAGTTAATTATCAATGTCCATGGTTCATTTCATTTTATGTCTTGAGGGATATTGTCTTTGAGTATTCGATACATTGCTATCACATATCTTGAATGATTAAATGCTTAATGTGGGAAATCTAACTTACACAAACCAAAGAAGTTAAGACTTCATTTCCCTTGAAGCTCAAATCAAATCATCCCATAGAGAATCCTTCCTTGGAGCTGGCCTAAAATGTGGAAAGATGAATACTTAGGTAACAATTGTATTTTTCTTTCGAAGTTGCACTCTCTAGCACTAGTGAATTAGGACTTTTCCACCTAGGTGTTAAATTGCGCTGTAACACCTTGTTCATAGGCAAATCATTTGCCCAAAACGCCAGAACATGAAAACTAATGGCATAATGTTAAAATCCAGAAGATCGTGGGCAACGAAAAACTTCTCTTATCCATATCGGAAACAGAGTTGAGAGTGGGAAAAGTCATCATGTTATTTTGCTTTTGTTGTTTTGCAACCTGCTTCGTACTCAATATTCTATATACTTTTCATCTATTGTTCCATAATCAGGTCCTAGAACAATAAAGTGATATCCAGGCCCTATCTCAATGAACCCATGCCTAGCGTCATCCTCAAAGAATTGAATCGCATTACATGGCTACCTAATAAATTAGTAAAGACAAAGCATAATCCCTTGTAATCTAAAAGCATTCGTCTAATTAAATTGTGCTTCCTACAAGGAAATGGTTTATAATACCTTTTCAAAACATATCAAATATCAATTTTTACCTGTGCAATATGTAGTTGTTCACCAAACACTTCAAATTGGATCATAGCTGTATGTGGAGAATTATACCTACATTGTCAATTCATAATAATTAAGACAGAAACACGTATATTCATTAAAATAACCAATTGTTTCATGGATGATTCAAATTATATGCAAAATATTGTCACTTAACCTTTCTATGAGTATAAAAAATGCAGAAGGAATTAATTAGATTGCAAAAAAATTATCTAATCAAAATGTGTTCATAGTATATGTTTGAATTGAAAAAAAGCATGCCTGCACGCGCACGTGCAGAGCAGATATCAGAATAGCTACAAAGATTGTCAAAGTATGCATAATGGGTGAGAAGATTGATTCATATGGTGTTTTTATTAACATTGATTATCAGCTTTTTATAATTGAGACATTTAAATATTGTTTCATCGCTAAATGGTAACAATAAAGCTATTAAAAATCCAATTCCCTTAAATAGGAAACTATATCCAATTTTCAAGTTGTTTAGTGTCATTCTACTTCACTATGAAACAAATCCAAGAAGCATGACCATATGCATGGTGAAATTCCCTATCTTGAGGTTTCCTGTTGTACAAATAAGCAATCATATGTTCACATGAAAGTTACCAAGTCTTGAAGCCCAAAGTGTTCAAAGAAAGTGCATGTCACCAACACTTTCCTTTAGAACAGATCCTTTACATGTCCCTCATTTTATCAATTTACTTTCATTCTCTTTATTAATGCCGTTCTTTTTAATATGCTTTTATTTTATATTTAAAACTGTTTTTATAAAACAAATTACAAAAATAGGGTGGTCAATCGACCACCACCAAGGAGCAAAGATGGGGTAACTTAATATGCCCACTTTGCCTCTATCCACATTCACTTCTTACAACAAAAGACATATAGCCAAGATCATTAACTCAATCAAAATCCTTATGTCCTGTTGCCACAAAAACTAGCACCCCAAATGCAAGGACTCAAAGGGTTCTACCTAAGTGCAACTTTGGAAATAGAGTAGTTCACCTACAAATACTTCCCTTTACTTCTAGTGGCTTAGACAAGCCACTAAAGGAGGAATCTCTATAGGCAACTAAGTAAGAGATATGGCCAAACACTAGGATAAGGATAGGTATGTCAACTAAGTTGAAATTGAAAAAAATTGTGAAAGAAGTACTTATAACTTAATCACAACATCCATGGATCCATTAAATCATCAAGTGATTTGCCAAATAAAGGCTAACAAACTTGTTGCACAAATAGATCAAAAAAAGTAGAATGTGAATTTAAACATAACCGTTGTAGTATAACCCATTAAACATCAATGATCTATAAAAAAATGTCGATATAATAAGTGCAAAAGTTACAATGATCAACAAATAAGACTGTAAACCAATCATGAAATATGTAAGAAAGAGAGACCATGATTTAAAGCCTTCAGGACGATTTGCAAGTAAATTTGAAATGGACAACAAAATATGTAATCCAATGAACCACCACTCTTGTTTTATTGCTGGAGTTGCCAATAGAAAAGAGTCGTATCATTCAGAAATAACTCACAAGAAAGCAAATTTAACCATGAAAATCAAGATATGTTAATGTGGTTAATTGCAATGAAAATTCCAGCAACTTAATTGATAATGCTTAATGAAAGAAGCTGAAAAAATACAAGTAACCATATGTGAATGCTTTAAAGTGAGTTAGTTAGTTGTTATAACTATCAACATTAGAAAATGCCCTTAGATTGATTAATATATAACAGAAATTTCATATCCTTTTAGGCTATTAGTTCGATGTGTAAATGGTGAATTTATGTCATGTAATGAAAGACAAACCAGATCTGAAATTTATAAGGAACTGTTCAAAGACTATTGTAAATTGAATACCATTTGAACATGTACAACTAAAAAAAAACAGTAAGTTTATTTAACCCAACTTAGATCTGAAAAATATGAACAACCATGGGCTAAATAGAAGTAAATTCAGAAAAATATTCACCACAAGTGCTTGCAGAAATAAAACATACCATTACTTATGCTAAAGATTGATTCTAAGAAGAAAAATAAGCATGAATGGTACAACAAAATCAAGGTGAAGTGCTGACCTCTTGAAGAAGATATAGTGGGTTCTTTCCTTAACTTTGTTCAAATTTTATAAATTTGTAGTGAAGATTAGTTTCAAGATTTAAGAAAAATATTAGAAAATGATTTAGATGGCCACAAGAAAGAATGAAAACTCTTGCCCGGTACTACCTAATGTCGATAGACTCATTAAGAAACAAGAGAAGATTTGGGGATCAAAGAGTAGGAGGGGGGTAGAATTGTTCACACCCTTGTCCTAGTCTTTGATAGCCAAATGTTTTGTTTCTCTTCAAATCTATGGAGATCCCAAGAGCTAGAGATCTCCACAAAAACCTACATGCAAGATCTAGCAATCCTACTAGCAAAGTCTAAGAATTTACTACCAAGAGCAATAGTTCAAGTGCTGAAATGAAAGCAACCGGCACTAAACTTTAAATAAAATTACCTCAATTTTGCTATGCATAAGTCGTTACTTGAAGGAGAAATTAACATTAAACAATTAGCACTTAGATCTTCAGCTTAGTTCTACAAAATTCGTCACATATCCTAGCACTAAGAAAAATGAACACAAAAGTAGCAAGAGTCCTTTATTCTCCAATTTCTAGCAAAAGAAAACAATGAAAGGAGTCTCTCTTATATAGATGAGGGAGTTGCTAAATCCTCCAAGGACGTGGTCAAAATTAGCAACCCTAGATCCAAAACCCTAACCTCTTTGACCATGTGAGCAGCGCATACCACTAGAGAGAGTGAGAGATATAATGAAGTGAAATACATCTCAATGAGGTAGAAAGCTCAAGAAGATACGGTTAAGATTAACAACCCTAGATCTTGACCACTCAATGATGTAACAACCTCATTGACAAGTCAAAACTAACAATTCACTCGTTAATGCAAGTGGACAAAAGAGAGGAGCACCCTCTAACAAACTTTGGTCAAATGAGTCAATCCTCCACAAAAATATATGCACCCTCATCAAGATACATAAAATATTGTGCATAACTCATCAAAAAGGGGGGCGCACCTAACCAACCAAGTCAAATCATGATGAACATGCCTCAAATGATAGAGCGCTCCCATAGATGAAGCTGCCAAGTGTCTCAAAGGTCTAAGATGAGTAAAAAACCGTAGAGCACTCCTCTAACCAACTCCTCAAATTGTATGACAAGTCTAACAAGAGAGAGAATAAAGGTCCAAATGTCCAACAAACTACTCAAAAGTTGGTCAAAGTTCATGTCAACTCATCCCAAGTGATCAAAGAGGGTTGGCCCTCTCACACGTGCCAAGGAAATGAAAAAAATGCCTCCAAAGGCCCACATGTGTGCATGAAGAAGGGGGCACACCATCTAGAAGGGGAACATGAAGCAACTACAGAACATCACCAAGTGTTAGACAATATAAATACCTTCATAAATGCAAACATTAGCATAAATGGCTATTAAGTGCACTTTTTTAATAACTCAATAACTGATAATCCCAATAACCTAGAACTACCAAAGTGCAACTATAACTGATCTATATTTTCATGTTACACGCCTAAGACTAAGTGAATGTCCTGATTTCCTAAGCAAGGTGACAGTAATGAAATGAATGCAATATCAAGGAAAGGTGTTCACAGATTAACTATCATAGGAAGGTGTGGTGGCTATGTTTGTAGCCCAATTTTTTGAAATAAATTGTCTTTGTGCATTACTTGTGCATGTAAGAGTCAAACCAAGTAAGTTATCAATTTTATATAAATATGGTTTCTCTTACTATGACCTTCAACAATTGACGATCAACCTGGGTAAAACCAATGTTTTAAAAACCAGAACTAAGAGTCGAACTGATTGGGGGTCAACTCGAACCGGAACCAATAATGAACCAAAGCAGTTTGATTTCAATAAACCGGATTGTTAAATTAATGTAACTTCGAAGCATATTCTACTTGTACTTTATTATTGTAACTCTGTCGGGGATGTTCTACCTCCGTCGGGGATGTCATTATTACATTTGGTCATGTAAAGGTCATGAGGTTAACCCTCCATTTTAAGTCGGGTCGTTAGCACCCAAGTAAATGTAATATAAGTGGCAATTGAATCTCCCTAGAGAAATCGGCCTAGTTAGGGTTATTGAGGCCGACCTAGCTGAGTTAAAGGTTAAGTGAAAAGTAAAGTATAAATAGAGGGAGAGATTCCCTCATTTATTCATTCATTCACTTGTGCAATTTGCATTAGTGGAGAGAGAGAGTTATTTGCGAAGGAGAAGGAGGAGTGGCTTGAGTCCAGAGTTTGGTCTTTTTGTCTCTTATTTGTGAGACATTTTTGGGGCATTGTACTTGATCATCTATATTGAGGAAGTTCTTGTTGGGTTTTCTTCCCCTTGAGGGTTTCCCAGGGTATATTGTTTTGTGCTTTGTGATTGTGTATCTTTCAGAGATCCTGATTATGCTGCTATTGTGAATAATGTATTGAATGCTAATGAATTTGCAATCTAGTCTATGGTAGCATATAATCTTAACACATACTATTCAAAAATACAACAAAAAAAATACAATTTTAATGAAAAAGTATATATTAACATTCCAAGCTATGATTTCAAACTCAAGCTATAAATTTAACATTCCAAGCTATATATTTAACTGGCTCACAGCTACAGCCAACTTCCACACTCACGAGTCACAACTATCAATACTGAACAGCAGCACACTGGTGACTGTACAGGCACAGCTAAAGGCCACAGTGGCCACCCACACTCATTGTTCAATGTTCACAACTTCACAACCACACTCACAGGCTAGTAGACTGTAGCACTGTAGGCTACAGCCACACTCACAAATGCTAACAGCTACAGGTTGTTAGGCTAAGGCACAACCGACACAAATGCTCCAACTCCAAGCGGCAAGCCTCCAACGAAATCACAGATAGATGATAGAGTGCGATGTGTGAGGAAAATGGGCTGAGGAGGGGTGTAGTTGTAGGCTTGTAGCAAAGTTTTAGCGTTTAGATTTAGGTTATAATAAGTTTTTTTTTAACAATAAAAATCACCTGTGCAAACCCGCAGGGGCAAAGTGTTGGTCAACCCAGCCAGTTTTAGACAAGATCGGTCGGTTTGGACCGATTTGATACAAACCGATCGATTCAGGCTCCACGCCGGTTGGTTCGATACCGAACCGGTGCCCAAGACGAGTTTTGTGCCGGATTGGATTTTGATTTTGTCTAGCCGGTCAAACCGACCAGTTCTGGTTCCGATCTGACCGGTTTTTAAAACATTGGGTAAAAAAAGGGGTATGATCTTGAATGGATCGATGAATGGATATCTTGAGTGGATCGAAGAAGGTACTTGTGGACGACCATTTATTTTTCAAAGGAGAGGAGATTGAGATCACCAACACCTATACCTACTTGGGGGTGCAATTCTCAAGGCCTTGATTCAATGTAAGGCATGCTCTTCAACCCTAGATCAACAAGGGGTACAAATCCTTAGCCCTTCTTGAGAGAGAATGCTCTGACACCATTTTTAGGCATAACATCCGAAATATCCCTCATAAATACCCTTGTCCAACCCATAGTTCTTTATGGATCAAAGGTGTTGGCGGCCTATTTGCTAGAGAGTAATTGGACCTCAACCGAGAGAGTGTAGAACCTTCTCCTTCAACGAATCATCATATTCAAGAAAATAGTACCTCAACCCATCATTCTTGCAGAGTTCAATGCTTGACCCTTCTAACTTAAGATTGAGTTCAACCTTATTTCACTCTTGCATCGTATTCAGAGTTTCATCAACTCGACAAAGGGTCAAGACTAGTATTCGTACTTGGCCTATTGTTCATCAAACCCATTGCTTTAGCTAACCCTTCTGGTTGTGCTCAATTTTGGTTTGCAGGGATCTCAAATCTTTTGGATTGGTGGGTATTTTGATGGACCATCTTCCTTCATTTAGATACTCCTTGGATGCACTTGACCACTTCTTACCTACCAAGCAAGAGCTAAATAGGATCATCCAAGACGACATTTACAGACAATTTGTATGGGTCACTTTGACTAACCCTCAAAAGGTTACGTCTAAAGATGGTCTTCTACCCTAAGCCATTGGGTGCATTCCCTCCATACTCCCCTAGTCCAATTTCGAGTAGGTTCAAATAGACTTTGGGTTGAGGTTGACCGCCAGATTGACCGATCAGACAAGATTCCCTAGTTGTAGTATCTTCAAGAAGTAAAGATAGAGGACCACTTCATCTTACATTGCCCCATCTCCTATGAGATCCCTGAGCAACTCCATTGTTAGTTCAAAGGGCTGCAAACCCTCTCTAGTTTCTTCAGGTAACCCAACTAGAGATGCTTGGCCTTTAGGGGCACCAAGAGACAAACTAATAGCAACATTGCTTCCCACTCTAGATCAATGCAGATTAGAGGGACCATCCTCCCTTCCTAACTACCTCAACAAAAGTGCCAAACCATATCACTTACCAACAAGCAGACAAGATCGTCCAACTGAACCCGATCCCTTACCAACAAGTAGACGAGACCATCCAAACTCCAATGATGAGTGACCCCTTCAAGGAAAAAACTCAGTGGGCATTCCAAATCTTCCACTAGCTATTATATCTTAAGTTTTCTTCATTCGACCTCGGATGCTAGGAGAGATGGATCTAGTAGACCATGACATACCTACACCATTATTTGCTTTCTAGTTTCTAGATTCATCCCCTTTGTACATCTTTCTCCTAGCGCAGTTGTCCATTCTCAAAGACAAGGGTTTTTTAGGCTTTAGTATAGATCCATACTTTACTTTCTATATCTTGCTTTTTATAGGAGTCGGTTTGGTGCTCCCACTTTTTGTTGACATCATTGTACTCAACAATCCCATTGACCTACTTTTGTGGTCATTTGTTGGACATTAATAAAATTATCTTATCTTATCTTATCTTGTGGATGTACTTGGAGCATATATATGAATGTTGGCCCTCTTACACATGTTTATTCATGGCATTCTTATATGTGAACCTTCTTGGTATTTTTTTGACATGGGGTTTCTAATATATTTATGAACAAATATGGTTGACATCTCTACATACAACAATCAATCTTGGTACCTTCATATATGCTTATTATTGGCATTCTTATAGTTGGACTTCCCTGATGTTCTTATATGGTGAGACATGTCATTGATATTCTAATTACTACTATGATACACATAAACATGGCCACTCATGGCAAAATCCATGAGAAATAATGATTACTCCCTGTCATATGGGCTAAGGCATTAGGAGTGTTTACATTTTTCATATTCATACTGACTTAAACTACACTATCATGAGTCATTCATATAGATATAACGAAGGAATCAAGTTATGATAAGCATATCAACTTATCAATGAACAAAAGCATGTCTGCCTTCCTACAAGGGGCCTATTCCCTATATCAACTGTGAAATTTGTGATCATTTATTCATTATGAAGATCAAAGTTTTGTAAAAAGAGATTAAAATTTTGATATCTCAAAAACCTACATGTTCCTTGAGAGGTGTTTTTGCAATCTTAACGAGGACAAATGACCAAATTATTTATGATCCATGAGTAACTACACTATCATGAGTCGTTCATATAGATATAACGAAGGAATCAAGTTATGATAAGCATATCAACACATCAATGAACAAAAGCATGTCTGCCTTCCTACAAGGGGCCTATTCCCTATATCAACTGTGAAATTTGTGATCATTTATTCATTATGAAGATCAAAGTTTTGTAAAAAGAGATTAAAATTTTGATATCTCAAAAACCTACATGTTCCCTGAGAGGTGTTTTTGCAATCTTAACGAGGACAAATGACCAAATTATTTATGATCCATGAGTAACTACACTATCATGAGTCGTTCATATAGATATAACGAAGGAATCAAGTTATGATAAGCATATCAACACATCAATGAACAAAAGCATGTCTGCCTTCCTACAAGGGGCCTATTCCCTATATCAACTGTGAAATTTGTGATCATTTATTCATTATGAAGATCAAAGTTTTGTAAAAAGAGATTAAAATTTTGATATCTCAAAAACCTACATGTTCCTTGAGAGGTGTTTTTGCAATCTTAACGAGGACAAATGACCAAATTATTTATGATCCATGAGTTCTATCAAGCAAACATAGAAGTGCTAGATAATATCATCCAAAATGGTAACACTATTTAAAAGGAAAAATACATTGAAATTATGACGCTTATGTTAAGTAAGGACTAACACATTGTGAAAGAATTGTGTCTGAAGTCTTGTTGTGACAATATATAATTTGGCACTATCGCACCTCACTTCATTAGCACTTCCCTTTTATAACAAGAAGGATATCAAGGTGTGCATATTTGGTGCTCCCCTTGTTTTAGCAAGTAAGCTAGCGAGATATGTATGTTTGGTTCTTCTCTTGTTTTAACAAGCAAGCTACCAAGGTGTATCTATGGTGCTTCCTTTGTTCTAGTATAAATGCTAGTGGAGGGTTTTGCCTGAAAAATCGTGCTAGCACCTAGGCTAGCAAGG
Organism: Larix kaempferi; assembly: GCA_027924585.1. Lineage (NCBI taxonomy): Eukaryota > Viridiplantae > Streptophyta > Pinopsida > Pinales > Pinaceae > Larix > Larix kaempferi. Next base: position 16,836,666 of record BSBM01000291.1, read on the forward strand.
AAACCTTAACCCAATTGTCATCGACAAGGCTACAGTTTGATTGTTAGCAAAAACCTCTGTATGTGCCAAAGTCTTGGGCATTCGTACATGAAAAAAATGATTGTTATTAATTTCTATAATGCACTGGGTTATATTCTTCCTATTGATAAGTTATGCATTATGTTCTCAAGATAAAATTTGTTCATGTTGTTGTGTCACTGCTTGTAATCACATCCCTTTATAGCTCAAGAACAACAAGGTAGTGCAAAACAATACTTGCATTCTTTTGTCCGAGAGTAGTCAACAAAGTAGAGCAACCAAAGCATCAAAATTCCTTGACAAATGATAAAAAATGTCACAATCACTCAAGTTGTGTGGAGGCGAGGAGCAAAGTTGTTGATGTGGCTAGCGTAAGACTCCATCAAGAACAATGCTTATCTAAGTGGAGGAAATCTAACTTCCCATCTTGAAACCTTGTAACTGATGCAAATTTTTAAGTATGTGGACCATTGTAATGGTACCTTGCCATGGTGTTAACATTTGTATGCCAAGGCCCCATTGGGAATGTAATTCCATTCATAAATTTATTTCATGGTTGATGGGGTAATACCCTAAGTTGCACATGATAAATCATAAAGCCTAGATGGTGTCATCTTTCATAAGGAGCTCCAAACCAAGGCCTTATTAAGGATGTGAATTTATACAAGATATATTTCACATATCCTAAAATGATGGGATTTGAGACCCAATCATGTCTATGATGTAAATATGATGCAAATAAATATAGAAATGTGGATATGATTGTGACCATGGGAGAAAGAGAGAGTGGGGGACATATGGTGTAGCAATGGACAAAACATATAACAAGCGTTGGGACAAGTGGCATCCATCTATCTTGTTCCTTTTCTAGAGTGGCAAGTAATAATTTGAGAAAGAAAATCCTTGAGGAATAAATGACAACTCAAATCCATGCGCATTCAACTCTCACCAATCACCCTCTTGCATAAATATTCCATTTTTAGATGAGCAGTGGTTTACATGGCATGTACATTCTCATATTTTGCTCATGCATACAAGATGTAGCTAAGAAGAATATGCTATCTAAGAGGATGAAACCTATTCATAGGTTGTGTGGTATTATTTTCCTACTAGAACATAATTCTGTGTTGAGCTACTTTACAAATGTTGTTGCACAAATATGGATTGCAAAGTTGGCTAATAGAGGAAATTTTGGAGCATTGCACATGTTGTTTAACCAATGTTCCACCAAGTTTCTAGGACAAGGAAATATGAGAACGAGGAAAGATGTTCAAGGGATGTGTGGAGATGTTAGATTTTCTACTTTTAATCAATATTTATCTAGGATCTTAACTGAAAGAATAACATGCACAACATAACACAATAGACACAAAGATTTTCCTCAGGGAAACCATAAAGGAGAAAACCCCGCAACTTCCTCAGAGATAGAATTGTCACCAATACAATATCACAAATGTAAAACCCAAAACAAAGATGGTCTTTTGCAGCTCCTCTTCTTTTCCTCCTATGCGAACTTGTCCTCTCTCTCACTAATGCGAACTTGAGTGAGTGAGTGATTATACCAAATGAGAGAGCTCACTCTATTTATACACTAACTTTCACATGACCTTTTCCCCAGCTAGGTCGGCCCCAGTTAAACCTGACTGGGTCGACTTCTCTAGGAGACTCTAATAACCCTAATACAAACTCACTCTGGGGTCTATTGCTTCGACTTACAATGGAGGGTTAACCCCAATGACTTTACATGACCAAATGTAATAATGACATCCCCAACTGAAGGAATAAACATCTTCGTCGGAGGTACAAATAAAATACAATAATAAATACAATATAAAATACAAGTGAATATCTTCCGAAGTTACAATTACATTAACACTCCCTCTTAACTAGGAAGGTATTCTCTTGACACAGACATCAACACATCTGGACACAAGTCTTCATTCCTGGATCATCTTCACTAGATCATCATTGTCGTTGCTACTGCAATCCTCATCATCATGTCGATCATCGATTGGTGACATCTCTCGAATCTACTCGCCATAGGAAGTTCTACAGAGCCAACCCTTTTTCATGTTGGATGTAGGCCTAGCCTCCATGTAGGTCTCCATCATCTCTGCGAGCAAGCCATCAAGTAGGTATAGCCCATGACCAATCATTACATTGCCACAACAATCACCTGCGTCTCCTACTATTGCCTCATCACGTCCAGATCATCTCATTGTCACACGGAGCACAACCCAGATGCACATCACAAGTCTACCAACATGGGAGGACCAACCTACCACCATGTGAGACACAGCACTTACATCGACCGACATGTGAGGACTTTCCTACCACCATTCGGGAAAGGCTCAACACTTACATCAACCAACATGGGAGGACTCTCCTACCACCATTCGGGAAAGGCACTGCACTTACATCAACCGACATGGGAGGACTATCCTGCCACCATTCGGGAAAGGCCCTGTGCATCTGCGTCTTCCGGACTCATCACTTCCCCTTGGAAGGAACCTCAATCTGAAGTACACCAAGCTTCTCTCTGAAGTACTCGAACTTCACTCTGGCTAGCGGCTTGGTCAACACATCGGCTATCTGCTCGTCCGTCGCAATATACTGGAGCTTCACTGCTCCTCTCTGCACCATATCCCCGATATAGTGATACTTGATCTCAATATGCTTTGACTTGTCATGGAACACTGGGTTCTCAGACAACTTCACACAACTCTGGTTGTCACAGAATATACAAGTCGTATCTAACTGGAGATCAAACAAATCAGACAATAGCTTCCTAAGCCATACTGCCTCACAACTAGCCGAACAAGTTGCAACGTACTCTGCTTCGGCTGTACTCAATGCCACGCATGACTACTTCCTGCTAAACCAGGAGATCATACTGGATCCCATACTGAAGCAGCATCCTGAAGTGCTCTTCCTTTCAGCGGCACTGCCTGCCCAATCCGAATCAACATAACCCTCCAGGTTAATCTTCTAATTCGCGTCATACTTGAGCCCATAATCAACTGTACCCTTCAGGTACCTCAGAATATGCTTTGCAGCAATCAAGTGAACATGTCTCGGATCCATCACGAATTGGCTCAATGTGTTCACAGCAAAGCATAAGTCTGGTCTCGTGTTTGTCAGGTACATCAAAGATCCAATCATTTGACGATACATCGTGGCATCAACTGACTCTGATGAAGCATCACTCAATAGCTTCACGTTTGATGCCATAGGTGTGGCCATGGCCTTTCAGTCCATCATCTCGAACCTCTTCAGGATCTTCACTGCATACTTCCCTTGTCCAAGGAAGATTCCATCCGCACTCTGCCACACCTCCATGCCTAGAAAATAATGCATCATGCCCAGGTCCTTCATCTCGAACTCCGCAGCAAGCTTCCTCTTCGTATCTACAATAAGCCCATCCTCACCTGTCACAAATAGGTCATCTACATAAAGTAGAAGTGTCACTGGATTTCCCACTTCAACCTTGTAGTAAAGGTTGGAATCTGCTTTACTCTTGGTAAAGCCCAAGCTCATCAGGAAACTATCCATCCTGTCGTACCACGTCCTGGGTGGCTGTTTCAATCCGTACAAGGCCTTCTTGAATTTGCACACATGAGTCTGCCTGTCATGTGTCTCAAATCCGAGTGCCTGCTCCACGTACACTTCCTCCTCTACTACACCATTCAAGAACGTTGTCTTGAAATCCATCTGGTGTACCTTCCATTTCATGACTGCATCCAATCCAAGTACTGATCTGATGGAAGTGTATCTGGCTACAGGTGCAAATGTCTCCTCATAATCTATGCCTTCCTTATGGGAGAAACCACGTGCCACAAACCTAGCCTTGTGTTTCTCTATGCTGCCATCTGCAGCATGCTTGATCTTGTAGATCCACTCAGAAGTCACAACAGACTTCCCTTTTGGTCTCGGAACTACATCCCAGGCATCATTCTTCATGATCGACCGGTACTCCTCGATCATGGCATCCTTCCATTCTTTCTTCTCTGTCGCTTCCTCAAATTTGGCAGGTTCCTTGTCAATGATGTCGCACAACAGGGCTACATAACTGGAGTATGGCCTAGGTCTCTTGCTTTCTCTGTGCATCCCCTCCGGAGCACCATACCTCTCTGCATCTTGTATTTCCTCTCGTACCCATGCTGGCTTCCTCTTGTGGGAGTTCTTCTCACGAGGTGGATCTACAAGTTCTTGTGGTTCTTCCATCTCGTGATCTTCATGGTCTTCTAGAACTGCTTCTTCCATCACTGAATCTCGAATCCTGAGAACTTTAGGTTCTTCAATATCTTCAATAGGTAGTTTTCTTGATCTTCGTCGCTTGTTCTTCTCTCTTGTAGATGATGGTACACGATCTTTCCTACAAGTCAAGTTCAAATGCATGATTAGTTCAATCCCATGATTAGAAACATCTCATAGTTTTCAGAACAAATTCTTATGCATAAAGACATAGGTCATACAGTCATGCAATTATCTTAGCCAATGCTTCAATACAACATTCATCCATATCCCATAACTTTCTAGATGCCTTCCATCTCTACCAGAACATTGTTAAGAGTGTGCACTACTCCCAACATGTCAACAAAAAGGTTTCATTCTAGATAAGTAGCAATGGAATGTTGTACAGTACCATAGGCCACTTACCCATCACATGCATATTAGTAGTATGTTGTTCATTAATGCAAATATCCTAATATGCATAATACACAACCTCAATCTAGGAACATAAGTATGTACACCACTGAACAATATTATTTAAATAAATAGATATATAAGAAATGACATTTCAAATACTTATCTTTGTTTGTTTGTTGGGTGGACTCCCTCTTGATCTTTGCTTCTTTGCAGGAACTACCGGAGTCTCTGACAGATTGTTCTTCTTCATCGTTTGATTATGAGGTCCTGTGCCTTTCTTGCTTATGATCGGAAATGTTGAGCAAGTGTTCTACATTGTAGATCACTTGTTCTTTGTACTGGAATAGACTTTGTGTTCTCCTTCTTCTGCATCTTTAACCAATGCCGAAATGGATGAAAGGCTTCCATGGAGCATTGATCCTTATTTGTTTCTGGAGTCCAACTTTGTAGGAGCTTTTCCTACTTCTTTCATGTAATACCAAAAGTCATCTCTAGCTTCACCTTATGAGGTGGAACCTTCTGAATGAACCCTTGTAACTGGTTACCTTCATTACAATACATATTCTTCATCGCTTGAAGAATCTTCTCTTTCTTCTTCTCTGGTTCTTTTCCTTGCAGGTTCATCATCTTCAACGGTGTGAGCATAATGTCTCTTCTTGTTGGTCTTCTTATTGTGGGAGACACTTCTGTTTCTGGGACAATCTTTGAAGTAGTGTCCCTTCTCATCACATGTATAACATCTAATGTTGGATAGATCTCTTTTGGATCTTCTATAGTTCTCCCTTTGATTTTGATGGTGTTTCTCCCTCTTATTGTAATGATGGTGCTCCCTCTTGTTATGATTCCTTCTGGTGTGTGCTGTGAGAGCTTGATCGTCGTTTGCTCCCATCTTCTCTTCTCGAGCTACAAGGCGAGCTTCTTCTTCTGAGCATTCCTCCCATAGCCTACCGAATGTGATTAGCTTCTTCCTAGCACAAATCCCTTGAATGAATGAGTCCCATGATCTTAGGAGACCATTCAAGGTGGTCATCACAATTTCTCCATATTCTACATTTTCTCCCACAACTTCAAGTTGCTCCTTGATCTGAGAGACCCTTGTAAAATAAGACTGCATGGTCTCTGCATTTTGTATCTTCACATTCTTCAACTGGTTCCTCAAGGTCATCTTTCGATTTATATTCTTCCCTTCAAACAGCTTGGTCAAGGCATCAAACATCTCTTTAGGTGTCTTCAAAGATGACACATGTGGGATGAGATGATCCTTAATAGAATCTGCAATGATCCTTTTGGCCTTAACCAAGTTCTTATGTAAGGCTTTAGCCTCATCTCCCTCTGGTGCTGGAACCTCTTCATTCACATATGTGTCCAATTCATTCTCTTCAAGGACAAGTGCAATCTTATACTTCCATGCTCGGAAGTTATCAGCGCCTTCAAGCTTATCATCAAGCTTGGTGTGGTGAGACATCTTTAATGAGAACTTCAAATGGAAATAGCAAAGCTTTTAGGTCTTACCACTTTAAGTTGCCAAAATTGGTTCTGGAGCTAACTAGCCTGGGGTTTGTCAGAGAAACCCTAATTTTCCAAACTTGGAATTTGGAACTTCGGATTGGACAGATAGATGCGCTTGACTGAGGCGAGTATGCTGGTATACTTGGTTTCTGAAGATTCCAAAATTTCACCCTTGAAAATTGACTTGCGAAATTATGATCTGCAGTTTCTAGCTTTTTCTGGTTTTCTGCAGTTTCTGGTCCCAAGTCAAACTAGGGTTTGACTTTCCGAGAATTTTACCCACTCAAAAATTCCGATCTTGGTATCAAAATTTCGATCTAGGAGAGGCACACCTCCCTATGCCAATTGCAGTCCAAAATTCCAATTTTGTGAGAAGCCCTAATTTTCCTCCGGCAGTAGTGACGGACCAAAAAATGAAATTCCCGGAATCAACTTCTGCTTCGACAGAAAGATGTGCCTTCCTTAGGCAAGTTAGCTTAGCCTCTTTTCGTTGATGATCTGTGGAGAGAAGTCCAAAAATTAAGAACCCCTAGCTTCCACAGCTGCACAGTGTCTTCTTTTCAGGTCAGCTCTGATACCATGTTAGATTTTCTACTTTTAATCAATATTTATCTAGGATCTTAACTGAAAGAATAACACGCACAGCATAACACAATAGAAAAAAATATTTTCCTCGGCGAAACCATAAAGGAGAACACCCTGCAACTTCCTCAAAGATGGAATCGTCACCAATACAATATCACAAATGTAAAACCCAAAACAAAGATGGTCTTCTGCAGCTCCTCTTCTTTTCCTCCTATGCGAACTTGTCCTCTCTCTCACTAATGCGAACTTGAGTGAGTGAGTGATTATACCAAATGAAAGAGCTCACTCTCTATTTATACACTAACTTTCACTTGACCTTTTCCCCAGCTAGGTCAGCCCCAGTTAAACCTGACTGGGCCGACTTCTCTAGGAGACTCTAATAACCCTAATACAAACTAACTCTGGGGTCTATTGCCCCGACTTACAATGGAGGGTTAACCTCAATGACTTTACATGACCAAATGTAATAATGACATCCCCACCGGAGAAATAAACATCTTCGTCGGAGGTACAAATAAAATACAATAATAAATACAATATAAAATACAAGTGAATATCTTCCGAAGTTACAATTACATTAACAGGAGACACCCCCAAAATTTTAGGGAACATCATGAGGGATGTCCACAATGTAGGGGATCTCATCCCCAATCCTAAAAAATAAAAATTTAAATATATGAAAACCAATAACATTTAATGAATTACGATTTAGGGTCTTTATGTTTAAAAAAATTGTGAACTTTCTCAAAAGTTGTTGGGAGAATTTTGAGGAACAGCACCCAGGCATCCCCTTTTCAAAGGGAGAGCACAGCAGTCATGTAAAAGACGAAAATGTTTCTCTTGTTGTGTGGAACATTTGCTAGCATCCTCTCAAAAAGGAAGCATTGGGTAACATTTCATATCGTGTTTCTCCATCTTGAAAAACGTGGGGAGCACACTTGTACTCCTATGTCTAAAGATGGGTGGTGGGTTTCACCCAAAACGTCAGAAAAAAATACACAAGTTTTACACAAAATATACATAAACAATGGGACTATGAGACCAAAAAAATGAAATGATTCACTCTCAAAACAAGGCTAACTGATTGATTCAATGGAAGCACCTCGCCATAATCTAGCATCACTTCGCAAGTAATAAACTCTAGCAAAACCAAGTTTCATAGATAATTACAACGATACCATCAAAGTTTCATTTCCTTTGTTGAAACTTTTGGGCCATGTAAATGTTAGATTTTCATACATTCATAGCATAATAATTCAAATGCATAAATAGGATCACTAGATGAAAGACAAAGCACAAAACAATAACACAAGAGTTTATCTTGGGAAACCCAAACGAGAGAAAACCCAACAACCTTCGTATAGAGATAATAATCCGAGAACAGAGTACAATAATGAAAGAGAAAAGATAGAAATACTTTCCAAAGATAGAAACCCCAAAATAGTCTTCTCCTTCTGCAGATGCGAACTTCTCTCTCCAAGTGATGCGAACTTGTGTGAAGTGAGTGAGTGAATAATGAGGTGACCTTTACCTCTATTTATACAAGTGCCAAACTGGATTTTACCCTAGCTGGGTCAACTTGTCTAGTTGACTGCGCCGACTTCTCTTGGGGGGCAATTAATAAGTTAATTTTAATCTTTTCTTTTGTTTTCTTTTCACCCCAAGGTTTACATTGATTCTTTCAAGGGTTTACATAATTAATTACATCAAGTTCAACTCCCTTAGGAGGTACAATCAAATACAATAATAATATCTTCCGAAGTTGCACAAATTCCAGCACTCCCTCTCAATGAGGAAGGTATTCTTCGGTCTTCATCAGCATCACGGTCATCTAGGTTTCATTTGTACATCTATACTGTCTCCATCATCTTTATACATACTGAAGGTTGTCTGCACAGTCTCAGTCCTTCGAGAAGTGTCTTCATGCATCAACTCCACCAGTCCTTTGGCGAGTTCAAGAGAGTCTCTCCATCCTACCTGGATGTCTGAGAGATAGGATTTACCATCTGCTACCTGTCCGTCTCATCTATCGATGGGATCCTCCCATACCTGGCTGAGAACCTGGACGAGCAAATGTGCACGACCATCTACTACTTATTTGTCTCATCTGTCGATGGGGTACTCCCATGCCTGGCTAAGAACTTGAACGAGTAGAGGTACCTGTGCAATCACACGACCATCTACCACCTGTTTGTCTCATCTGCCGATGGGATTTCTCCCATACCTGGTTGAGAACCTGGACGAGCAGAGGCACCTGTGTGAACCCGACCATCTACTGCCTGTCCGACTCATCTGCCGATGGGATTTCTCCCATACCTGGCTAAGCACCTAGACGAGTAGAGGCACCTGGGTGAACCCGACCATCTACTACATGTCCGACACATCTGCCGATGGGATTTCTCCCATACCTGGCTGAGTACCTGGATGAGTAGAGGCACCTGGGTGAATGCAGGGTAAGACATCTCTATATCATCTCTCCCTCTCAAGGAGAGACACGTTCTCTTCTACTCCAAGTCTTTCGCGAAAGTATTTAAACTTCATCCTGGAAAGAGGCTTGGTGAGAACATCTGCAGTCTGGTCATCTGACGGAATATACTGTAATTCAACCGCACCTTTCTACACCATATCATGAATGAAGTTGTTATCACACAAACTCTAGCTGTTTGGAAGTAAGTGTCCGGGATGGTAGAGGTGAACAACTAGGAAGGTGCAACCAACAGTAACCAGGTCCTCCGTCCGAGGGACAGAAGTCACACCAGACAAGGCTACAGTCACTTTAGACGAGGCACGTTAGCCAAGTCAAGGGGGAGACCCCACTCAACCAGTTATGGTTGAGACTCAACAGTCAAACACCCAAACCCAAAAGGTAAGTAAAACAAGACATAAGATGGATGACTAAGTGTGAGATTTCTTCCAGCCTAGTCAAATCGAGATTCTGGATTGGAGAGTGGATTAAGTGGAATGATCTCAGATCTGATTATGAGTGTCTAATGATGAATACTTGAAAGATTATAAGGCTGGAAACTAAATCAGAAAATGGAAATCGACTAGAAGAGTGGCTGAAAGTTCTGCCTATGGGGAATGAAGCACTTAGTGACTACTCAAGCATAGCAGAAGCAAATTAGATGATTAAACACGTCTTCTAGCAATCATACACTGAATAATAATCTGATTTAGAACAAAAAAAGAACAGACCAGCAAGAAGTGAAGTGAACTGCCCAAGGGGAATGGGTTAAGTAGTGAACAAATGGACCTAGGGCAGTGAAAAATAAGCGTTTGTACTCACTTCCAGCCAACGATACTTGATATCCTAAGGTAAAATGACGTTTTAGAGCCGAATATCAAGTACCCAGAACCCAAAAATCTACCAAACAGCGTGATTGGCCAGTTTGCCCAAGTGGGGCGAATTCAGTGAGAGACTAGTGCCTGGATAAGTGGGTAAATGGAGTTGGAATCAAATGAAATTTAAAATATGGAGGTTTAAGCATATATCATTTGTGGGTTTTCAAGGAAAACTAAATCCTACGGTGAAATTCTAGTATTTAAATTTTAGGGGTTTTTTAAGTGAATTTTCTACTCAACACGCACACATTTAAATTTAAAATCTTAGAGACTAGCAAGAATAACCTACTTGAGAATAAATGAACGGATGAGATTGCCGAAGACTAGCTTTCCAAACTCAGTTGCCGAGCAGCAACGTGTTGCCTTTGCGTTTTGAGCTTCCAGTGGCCAAATTCGCCCTAGGTACTTGCCACAAACAAGATCAAGTCCGTGATGAAGCAAATAATAAGAGAAACCGGCAAGTAAAAATGACTGAAATGAGAGAATTGAAAGGTTGAAAATGCAATAACAACTCCCTTGTTAAAACTCTGAAGAATTCAAGCAGTTGGGGGGGTTCCCACTCCCAAAACTGCGCCCTCCTCCAACTGAGCTCTTCACCTGCAAATCGAATGGCCAAGGACAATGTGGAAACAATACACAAGCAACTCAACAAAGCTATGGAAAACTAGATATCAGTCAAGCAACACACATCTATCCATAAACTCTCAAGAACTGTGGAAGAATGGCTCTATATCATCAAAAAACTCAAATGTACAAATGTGCCAAGAGACTCCAAATGGAGTGAGTGCCTTCTCTTATAGAGAGAGGCCACTCTCACAGCAAGTTCCCCCCAAAATGGAGGGCTAGGATTTAATCCCTCATCAACAAAATGAATGGAGGAGATGGCTCCTCGTAGGGGGTGCGAATTGCCCAAGGAAGCGCACTAGTGGAGAGGGGGTGCCCTTGTGGGGCCCCTACACTACATAAGATACATGCTAAGGGGGTGTCTATAACATGTTTTATCCCCCTTAGATAATACAACAAGGTCCCACCACCAAATACACCAAAATCGAATTGTGCCAAGTGAGGAAAAACGCCCCCAATGGGCCAATTCGACCTCTAGGATGAGTTGTCAAATGGAGGGCCCCACAATGCCCAAATGCCATGTCAAACATTACCAATTTACCTTAGGATTTACCTTTTCCTTTGCCATTCATTGAATTTTGCCATTTCCAATAGTTGCCTTAGTCAAATTTTGATTTTCCATGTAATTTTTGCTAGTTTATATGGCTGAAGATGAAATTTGGGCTTTTGACCCACTTTTAATGCCCGGATTGCCAAACCGTCTGCTGCAATGTGATCGTGGACCCCAAAAGTGGTTGGAATGACCACTCGAACAACCCCGATCCATTACTTAGGCATTATTTGCCCAAGATCCACAATTTTTAATTAAAACGGGTCAAAATTGACCAATAATAATTAAAAATTTCTCAAATGCTTCAATCTTTTGCAATTCTGACACCTGCATGCTCATATGGGATCCCTGTGGATAATAATCGACCAAAATCGAAATTCCGATCGCAACATTTTTTCGGGCCCATTTTTGGCCTAGTCAGCTCAATTTGACCAAGTCAAAACTGGTCAACAATAGTGCTAGCTGAATACCTGTGTGCAAACATGGAGTGACAAGGCTCAATTATACAAGTTAGTACATTACTAAGCAATACAATGATAACATGGTGATCAAAAATACATTAAATCCCGAGATAATACAAGGCCCCGGTGAGGTGGGCCCACCACCTCCAAAAAGACTAAAATGCTATGCACATCTTATAGAATTGACCACTTTGCTGACTTTAGGTGATGCGGACAACGAGGCAAAGGACACGAGAAGACAAGGATAAAGATCATGTGATCCTTTGGACAACTCGGGAAAGCGGGGTCCACTGACATAAGTATGCCATGACAGAACACGGGGAAGGGCAGTGCCTCACAAATGGGTATAGTGCAGGGAAACCACCACTAGTCATCTAACAAGTATCTCACAACTCACATCCATGCCCGAAGACTCTGTGAGGTTCTTTTCTAGAGCCGACAAACTGGGTGTCCGGCAAACCGTAACTTGAGACTCTAGGGGACAATCTTGAGCTTGTCCCTTGCTCCCTTTCACCTCCTTGCCCCGCAGGACTAGGTGAGGAAATAACCACTACAAATGCTGACATGTACGGCTGACCAATATCCATGTGTGTTTATAAACACATTGCATGGATTTTACAATGAATTTCATACTTAGCCCTTTTTTTTGGCTAGATTTTACATTTACAACATAATAGCCTTTTTGGCTTGATCTGCATTTCCTCATTTCTTCATTTACATCAAGGCCCTCTTGGGCTACATACATATCTCAAAAGATATAAACATGGTGCTCATACTGCAAAGGTAATGGGGGTGAGCAATACATGCTTCGATGACCAACAGGGAACACCCGGTGAGGCTACACAATCGTAACTGCATTGCAACATTGGGGGCAACCGACAGGAGCAAATCCCAGGTCTAAAAGTGTATCTCACACACTAAAGAGCCGAGGCACAATACACGGGGAGTCATGGCAAACTCAAAGATCAGTGGGGAAGGGGTCCTCGGGATCACAAATCAGAATCCAAGTCGGGAACAAGTATCATGGATGAGTCGAATGGATGGCGAAAGTGAGAGTGGCGCTAAAGTCAACTACCGAGAGGGACTAAGTGACCAAGTCTATGCCAAGTGTAGGGGACATGACCCAGCGTGCATATAGATAAGTCTAACAGGAGGAGTGGACTGACATCATCAAGGGTCCAATCACATCATACAATAGCTAGATCACCAAATATATCATCTCATGCAAAGTTAGTGTACTAACAAGTATAAAGAAGTCTAATCTACATCATGAGCAATAATCATCAAATGCAATACCTGTTGCACCATATACCTGCTGCTACTGAAGCTATCTTTGAGCTGGATCTCTGCTAAATCCGGGCAACATAGTAAACCAGCAATATACTGTGATAGTCTCGATCAAAACAAGACTAGGCAACTGTCTCAAATGGGCTTATGTCAAAGCCTGGCAAGGAAGAGGTGACCCTGTGGTAGACGGTAAGTGACAATGTCTGCAACACTGTACAACTGTCTGTCCCCTCTGATATATCTGCTAGGGGCAATCTGAACAAAATGCCTCGTCTGAAGGCGGTTGATCTCTGGTCTAGAAAAAAAAGTACTGTGAGGTCCTCAACCGCACAGTCTGCAGTATGGTAGCTCCAGCTAACATAGATGTGATATCATAAGTGATATCGAATCTCTATATGCTTCGACCTGTCATAAAATACAGGATTCACTGACATCTGCACATAGCTCTGGTTATCACAGTGAATCACGGTTGGCTCTGGAATCTGGCCAAACAATCCTGCAAGGAGTTTACGAAGCCATACTGCTTCTCGGGTTGTTGTACTAGCTGCCATATACTCGGCCTCTGCAGTACTAAGTGCTACTGAGTTCTGCTTCCTGCTGCACCAAGAAATCACTGCAGAACCCAAACTGAAGCAACATCCAGAAGTACTCTTCCTATCTGCAACACATCTAGCCCAATCTGAGTCTGTAAACCCCTGTAATCTCAGGCCACATTCTGAAGCATATCTCAGGCCATACCCCATAGTGCCACGCAAATATCTAAGCATATGTTTTGCAGCAATCCAGTGAATCTGTCTCGGCTCACACATAAACTGACTGGGAGCATTCACATCAAAACATATATCTGGTCTGGTGTTCGTCAAATACATCAAGGACCCAATCAGTTGGCGATACATAGTGGGATCAATCAAGTCTGAATCTAAAGCAGAACCTCTTAGCTTCTTCAAATTTGCATCCATCGGAGTAGCCATGGACTTGCAGTCCAACATTCTGAATCTCTTCAGAATATCTATGGTGTATTTTCCTTGACCTAGGAAAATCTTCTTCTGCCTCTACCATACTTCTAATCCCAAGAAGTAATGCATCAATCCAAGATCCTTCATTTCGAACTCAAAGGCGAGTTTCTTCTTACACCATACAATAAGTTTCTCATTTCCAGTGAGAAACAGGTCATCAACATATAGTACCAAAATCAGTGGCTCATCATCCACAACCTTGTAGTAAAGGTTGGGGTCTGCATCACTCTTGGTAAATCCCAAGCTCACCAAGAATCCGTCTATCTGTCCATACCAAGCACGAGGTGCTTGCTTGAGTCCATACAGTGCCTTTTTCAATCTGCATACGTGAGACTCCTTTCCGTGGACAATAAACCCTTTTGGTTGCCCAATATATACTTCTTCCTCAATAACACCATTAGAAAGGTTGTCTTAACATCCATCTAATGCAACTTCCATCCCATAGTTGAAGCAATAGCAGTGATCGATCTAATGGAAGTATATCGAGCCACAAGAGCAAATGTTTCATCATAATCGACTCCCTCTTTCTGAGAGAATCCTCTGGCAACAAATCTAGCCTTGTATTTTTCAACACTCCCATCTGCTCCATGCTTGATTTTGTATAACCACTTGGAAGTTACTATTGACTTCCCCTCAGGTCTCGGCAAAACCTCCCACATATCATTTTTCATGATGGATTGATATTCTTCCACCATGGCATCCTCCCAAACTTGGTGTCTGGATGCTTCTTCATAAGTGGTTGGTTTTGAGTCAATGATGTTACTCATCAATGCTACATAACTGGAGAACCTTTGAGGTCTTTTGCTTTCTCTAAAAGCACCATGTGGAGCTTCATGCCCCTCTGCATCCTGCAAAGTCTGTTGTGCCCATCTAGGCCTTTTCCGACCTACTACAATATCTTTGGGAGTATCAACTGGATCAATAGGATCGATGGGTTCATCCTTTTCTGCTAACTCCCTCTAAACTGGAGGGGGAGATGATCTCATCTCCTTTGGTTCTAGCATTTCTTCATCATCGATCTCCATGTCTGATCCTATGCCTTTCCTGACAGCCATCTCTTCTTCAAAGGTCACATCCCTACTAACTTCAATCTGTCTGGATCCTGGAATGTAGACTCTATAAGCCTTTGAAGACTCACTGTATCCCACAAAAGTTCCCTTCTTGCCCGAAGGTTCTAACTTCGTTCTTTTCTCCTTGGGCACATGTATATAGACTGGACAGCCAAAGATCCGGAGGTGGCCTACTTCTGGTTTCACTCATGTGAAAGCTTCTTCCGGAGTCATGTTCTTCACTATCTTATGTGGGCATCTGTTTTGTACAAATACAGTTGTTCTGGATGCTTCTTCCCATAAGAACATAGGTAGACTCTGGTCATGTATCATGGCTTTAGCTGCCTCCACAATAGTTCTATTCTTCATTTCAGCAACCCCATTTTGTTGAGGGTTATAGGGAACTGTGAGCTCCCTCTTAATTCCTACTTCCTTGCAGAAATCATTGAATTCTGTAAAAGTGTATTCTCCGCCATTATCTGATCTCAGGACCTTGATCCTCTTTCCTGACAAATTCTCGACTTGTGCTTTGAATTCTTTGAATTTGCTAAGTACCTCCTTGGATTCCTTTGACTTGAGAAAGTATATCCAAGTCTTTCATGAGTAGTCATCAATAAATGTCATGTAGTAATGATATCCTCCCAATGAAGAAACTGTCATGGGTTCGCACAAGTCCGAGTGCACTAGATCCAAAATTCCTTTAAATCTGCTCTCACTATCTGGAAAAGATCTCTTGGCATTCTTGCCAAGTGCACATCCTCTACATGTTCCATCGTGATCTACCTAAAGTACTGGTAAACTTGTCACTATATTCTTCAATGCTGGGAGAGCTCGATCATTTAGGTGAGTTAGTCTTATGTGCCAAAGTTCACCCATGCTTGTAGAATCATGAACTAGGGCTTGGACTGGTGGAGTGTTCAGTCGGTACAAGCTCTCCTCTCTCACACCAATAACCTTGGCTTTCTCCATGCTTGAGTTCTTGTGCCAAGCAAGTACTTTCCCTTCTAAGAGTGCTACTTTATATCCCTTGTCCTCCAAGGTTGAGATGGAGACAAGGTTTCTTTTCATACCAGGTACATAGAGCACATCACTTAAGCGTAGTGTATCACTTGATTCTAGCTGAAGGGAGGTAACCCCAGATCCCTTCACAGTGTAGTTAGCATCATCTCCAAGTACAACAGGGAGATGAGAATCTTTCTCAATTAATTCTAAAAGATTTTCTTTATAACCTGTCATATGTGTAGAAGCACCACTATCTATGAGCCAAGTATCACTAGTGGTGGGAACAGTACCTGATAAAGCTGATATGAAGAGAAATTATGTACGATCTTCATTCCTTTGCTTCTTGTGATGATGATCTTCTTCTACATCAGCAGTTGAGGCTTCATGCTTCCTTTTATTTGAGTTTCGACAATTACTGGCGTAATGACCATATTTCTTGCACTGGTATCATTGTATCTAAGATAAGACCTTCCTCTTCTTATGATCTGGGGGTGGACTTGATCTCCTACCTTGGTGCTTGTGTTTGTGGAACTTCCTTCCCTCTCCCTTACTTTTCTTGGTATGGGATACAAATGCTTGATTTTCTTCTGGTTGAGTGCCATGAAGTCTTTGTCGTGATGTTATTCTTGTCTCTTCCCGAGTAGAATCTACCCATAGCTTATCAAATTTGGGTAGTTTGGATCTACTGCTTATACTTTGGATGAAGGACTCCCAAGATGGTGGGAGACCATTTAGAGTAGTGATGACAAGCACCTTATCATCAACAAGATCTCCACTGGTACTAAGCTTGTCCCTTAGTTCTGTAATCCTCATGAAATATGAGGCAATAGATTCTGACTTGGATATCTTCATGTTTGATAGTCGGTTCCTCAATGTAACGGATACATTGATACTACTATGTTCAAATAGCTTCTTTATGGTTTTGAACATCTTCCTAGCAATCTTCTTACTTGAGATTTGAGAAACCAAATGGTCTCTAACTGAGTCCACCAAAATCCTTCTTGCTCTGGCATCATTCTTCCTCCAGCAAGGTTTGTCTTCTTCAGCTTCTGGTTCTAGAACCTTCTCATTTACAAACTATAAGAGATCATTTTCTTCTAGTAGAAGAAGAACCCTAGAATTCCAAGATATAAAGTTGGAAGCCCCTTCTAGCCGATCTTCAACCTTCATGCCAATCAACTTGTCTGCAGATTTGGACCAGAAACCCTAGCAGGAGCTAGGTCAAAAATGAAAGTTGAAATTTTGGAAAACTGACTCCACAGGTAGATGCGCCCTAGCAAGGCAAGTTGAGTAGAGGTAGGACCGAGCCAAAACTGTGGAAAAATTAGGTTGAAAACTGAAACCCTAATTTCTGTTGCAGAGACAAAATTAGGTCAAAAAATGAAAATTCTCAGAATTTAATTCTGTCTTCGCCAAAAGATGTGCCCTCCTTAGAGCGAAATTCCCAATGCTCTTTTTCTTCCAAAAAGTTGAGTGAAGACTTCAAAAGTTCAAAAGATGAAACCCTAGTTCTAGCAGGGTTCCGGCAATGGCTTCTTCTAGTACCGCTCTGATACCATGTTAGAATTTCATACATTCATAGCATAATAATTCAAATGCATAAATAGGATCACTAGAAGAAAGACAAAGCACAAAACAATAACACGAGTTCATCCTGGGAAACCCAAACGAGAGAAAACCCAACAACCTTCGTATAGAGATAATAATTCCGAGAACAAAGTACGATAATGAAAGAGAAAAGATGGAAATACTTTCCAAAGATAGAAACCCCAAAATAGTCTTCTCCTTCTGCAGATGCAAACTTCTCTCTCCAAGTGATGCGAACTTGTGTGAAGTGAGTGAGTGAATAATGAGGTGAACTTTACCTCTATTTATACAAGTGCCAAACTGGCTTTTAACCCAGCTGACTTGTCTAGTTGACTGGGCCGACTTCTCTTGCGGGGCAATTAATAAGTTAATTTTAATCTTTTCTTTTGTTTTCTTTTCACCCCAAGGTTTACATTGATTCTTTCAAGGGTTTACATAATTAATTACATCAAGTTCAACTCCCTTAGGAGGTACAATCAAATACAATAATAATATCTTCTGAAGTTGCACAAATTCCAACAGGAAAGACAAGGATAATAAAAGTTAAGAGGCATTTGGCGGAAGTACAATTAAATCATGCATTATCTTAATAATATGTGTGTTTAGGAAACAAGTAGACTATTAACCAATCTCCCCTATTTATCCATCACCGCTATTTGTCAATTCACGGATTGAACAAGGTTCTTTCGTGGTATCTATCCTTAGTTAATTGTAATAAGTGCATCTAAACACTAAATTAGTTGAGCTAGCAAGTGGAACTACTCAGTGCAACTGTTGGAAACCTAATCCTTAAGGTTATGGCATATTGTTTAATATTATTATTACTATTCACGTGACGCGTCATAGGTCAATAAGAAGAGTAATCGAGCCTTCAAGGATTCCAAGAGACCTCTTGGAATATAAAACCATGGGTCACACAAGGATAATAAATGTTAAGAGGCATTTGGCGGAAGTACAATTAAATCATGCATTATCTTAATAATATGTGTGTTTAGGGAACAAGTAGACTATTAACCAATCTCCCCTATTTATCCATCACCACTATTTGTCAATTCACAGATTGAACAAGGTTCTTTCGTGGTATCTATCCTTAGTTAATTGTAATAAGTGCATCTAAACGCTAAATTAGTAGAGCTAGCAAGTGGAACTACTCAGTGAAACTGTTGGAAACCTAATCCTTAAGGTTATGGCATATTGTTTAATATTATTATTACTATTCACGTGACGAGTCATAGGTCAATAAGAAGAGTCATCGAGCCTTCAAGGATTCCAAGAGACCTCTTGGCATATAAAACCAAAGGTCACATCTATATGTATTTATATGTGTATCATCTTAATGAAATGCAATCACACACTTATCTTCGTTCAGATCTTTCCAATAGTGGTATTAGAGCCCTATAGTTCTTAGGGCCTGTAGGAAGCTATGTTTTTTGGGCATTTTTTATCAAAGCACTGGTTTTTTTAACTCCGTGATCCTTTTTTGCTCACTCCTGCCAATCCCCTCCCAAATACAGTGGTGTTACTCAAGCGTTTTTCTTAACCCTAGCTTACTACACACTGCCTCTTCTACCAGCTCTGTCGACTATGGGTATTATATGTGTATTGGTGTTGCTCTCCTTAGATGTAACGAACATAAAATAAGATAATAATTAAATAATTAATAATTAGGTTAACTAAAGTTAGGTTATGAAATGGGGCGTCTTCTCAACATCAAATGCCTGAGCCATATTTAAGGCAGGGCCATCATTGTAACATATCATCTTTTATCTATTCTATTATCAATATATATTTGCCCTATTAATGGCTTATTTAATATTCCAGGTGTTCTAGTAATATTCATTGTGTGAACGAATAAATATTCGCTTCATTTGGTATCAGAGCCCTTCTTGGGCTTATTAATGGTTCCGGCTACTGGCCACACTTCGTCAAAGTTTCTCTGGATTACAGGATCCATGATCTAGAATTGGCCATTGGCCATTGAATTCTTAAATTTTGGAGGAAGATAAAAGATTAAAAAAAAAAAGAGAGAGAAACGAAAAAGAAAGAAAAAGGTTTCAGTTGTTGCTCCTCTCTACCCCATCGCTTCTTGCTCCACGCTCTGCACTTGCCCACACCCAAGCCATTGCAACATTCCATCCGGCGCCTTCCTCCATACTCCACGCCCTCCACATAAACCAACACCTCACCGCCACCACCTACGCACTCCCCATTTGCGCCCTCCTTACACATTTCCCCTCCACACCTTGTCCGTCCTTCCATTTCCGCCCTCACATCCATCAACTCCCTGCACTTGTGCTCTGACCTATCCACCCCGGCGCGCTGCCACCCTCGCGCAGTGCCACTCCCCTCCAAAGCATCCTACTCCACGCTCCCCCCTTCTCCCAGCCTCCTCCTCCCTCCACTCCTGCATCCACGGCCCCGGTTCCTGCTCCTGCTGCAGAGCCTCTCCATTGCCCGCGCCCCGCACCTACGTGCCCTCCACCTCCAGCCTGCACGCCACCCCCGCACGTTGCCTCTTCCTCCACCATCCACGCCGCCATCTCACAACTCTCCATGCCCAGCTCCCATCGGCTCGCTCTCTCCCCCTACGTCCTGCCCCCCCACCGCTGCTATGTCCACCTCCTGCATACACCTCCGCCTTCCACCGGCCACGCCCTCCAACACCTCCTCCCCGGCCACCCTTCGTCCGCCCACGTGAAACCCTACAAACAAAACGAATTTTTATAAAACAAAAAAATATTATTATAATAATATTACTACTATTATTATATAATATTGTTTTATTAAAATTTTGTATCCAAATTTATTATAATAATAACCCATAATATTATTATTATATCTTAAAAGTCTAAATTGACTCCATTTCAAAATAAATTTGATAATAGTATTTTATTATTATCGTATTTCAAACTCTTAAAAGCTTCCCCATAATAATAATGATAATATTTATTATTACTTTGATAATAAGAATTATTATTACAATTATAAGAAAGGCTCCAAAAACAAACAAAAAAGACAAAGGAAAGTCAAAATCAAAGGAAGACTCCTTGTCAAAAAAAAGTCAAAGACAAAATCGAAGAAGTCAAAGAAGACTCCCTCGTCAAAAATTAAGTCAAGGCTATCTATGATCAAGAAAGTTAAAGTCAAGGAAGACTCGTAAAAAAGTCAAAAACCCTCTATCGTCGAAAAAGTCGAAGACTATCTATTTCTGAAGAAATCAAAGAAACACTATCCATCACCGAAGAAGTCGAAGACCATGGAAGCCGGTTTGTGACTACAAATAGAGAAATTAGAAGCCAAGTTAAAGCGTTATCGAAGAGACAACGAAGATTTACGCGACAGGAATTCAACACTGGAAGCAATAATTGAAGTACATAAGATGGAAGAAAAGTACAAGGAAAAATAAATTCCGACCAGAAAAATCATATAGAAAAATTATGTGCGCATATTGAAGGATTAAAAGACGAAAACAATTTTAATCAGAGATTGAAAAATCAAGATATAAAGAAAGAAATAAACGATTACGAAGCAGAAATAACATGGTTGAACAAAATCGTTAGCGAAAAGGATGAAGAACTAATGCAGATACGACATAAATTAGAAAGTCAAGAATCAGAGGTGGGCCAATATCGACAACAGATAAAAGTTCTTCAACAACAAAATGACGACTCTAAAAAAGCACACAAGCTGGAGATCGCAAAAAGTAATAAAGCACTATCCAACAATTCCGAAGAAATTTTCAGATTAAGAAATCATAACAAGACACTAGTCACAAAAATTAAGAAGTTGAAAAATAGTCGGAAGACAGAACAATCTACGGAAGACATTGAAGGAAAACTTCTAGACAAGCAGAAAGAAAATAGCTGCATCAGAAGTCATAACGAAGATCTTAAGGAACAACTTAAGAAGTCTGAAGATGACAGAAAATCGCAAGTAGAAATGATTAAGAAGTTTCAAAATGATAACATGCAGTTAGAAAACAAATTGGAAAAGATACAGAACGAAGCCTTAAAACCTCAAGGGACGAAAATACAAGTTCCAACTCAGATCAATGCTCAAAAGACAACACTTGTAAAAGAAAATGACATTGTGAAAGTTCCCTATCGACACCCCAACCATAAAAACCGATATTCTAAAAAGTGGGAAATGTCGAAAGATAATGATACTAATATGATCAAAGCTCCTGACGACAGATCAGTAGGGAATCCCAACAGTCAATAACAAATCAATTTGGGATGGATTGACCCATCCACATATCGAAAGTTATGCTCTACACTTAGCAATTCGTATCGACATGTTTCATCAGTCACGACATTGCAAAGAACGACGCGACAACATTATAAGGCTTTGAGGACAAAGCCTTTCTAAGAGAGTGGCAATGTAACGAACATAAAATAAGATAATAATTAAATAATTAATAATTAGGTTAACTAAAGTTAGGTTATGAAATGAGGCGTCTCCTCAACATCAAATGCTCGAGCCATATTTAAGGCAGGGCCATCATTATAACATATCATCTTTTATCTATTCTATTATCAATATATATTTGCCCTATTAATGGCTTATTTAATATTCCAGGTGTTCTGGTAATATTCATTGTGTGAACGAATAAATATTTGCTTCATTAGACCTACGACATACTGTCTCCTCTAAGTTGGTGTGTCATTTGGTGTTTCCTCTGTGTATTGACTTGGTATTCCTTTCAGACTCTATCAATATCATGCTCCAGTACTTTCAAATGCTACGTGATACTCCTCTCCTGCTATCATTACCTTTTGGTGCATTGAATTGCTACCTACATATAGACTAGTGTGTGAAAACCCTAATTCATGCAGAGACTACTACATATAGTAATGAATTGTGTGCATTGTTACCACATCTGCGTTGGATTATATTCATTTCTGGATTGGATTCCACTCACCTCAGAACTCTCATTCACCTTTGTGTGTCGAGACTAGTATCAATCTACATGTTATCGCTATCACCATATATTTCCTCTAGGTTTTGACAACGAGGAACCTACCATCTAAGCCACCTCTTCTATTATGATGTTCTGGAAGGATTCGAGGCGCTTAGCACTGAAGAGTTCCATAAGCCAGATTTTCTCAAAGTTCTTGGCGGTAGCTTCATCTCTCAGTTACACGTATCTGGCCATATTTCCCTCAATTTCAACCTTTAGGTATCCTAGAAATAGTCTTGGGGGCAGTAAAAGGGGCACCCAACTGCAAAGGGGTTGCCACTTTTGTGGCCGCCGCAAGAGCTCCAATCCTACCCATCCAATGAATGGCATGGCCATGAGTAAGAGGGATGCTCTCTTCCCTAACATGCCATGCTTACGCGCTTCCAAGCAGTGTTTGCAAGAAGAGCAGGTCCATCAAAGTTGGATTGCCAAAAATAGGTATTCAAAGAACTAGCCATTGGAAATGCAATGGGAATACATTTAATTCTCAAGTTTTTACAACCTATGAGAACTAATAGAAAAGTGTGTCAATCAAGTCTGTTGTGAAACACACAAGGAAATTGTAGGGTCGGGAGGATTTGAATTCCCTTTTGTGGGATGTTGCGGGTTTGAGAGGACTACCAACCCCCTTTGCAAGGTCACAAGTAAGTTGTGGGGTTTACAGGGTTGACAATGACAGCAACCCTCTTCCGAGATTGCAAGAGTTGCAAGTTTGAAGAAGTATGAAAGAGATTCTGGCAAAGCAATTGAATCTTAATACACTAGCATTTGCTAATGAGCATTGGCTTGGCACCACATCAAATAAGACAAGAGATTATCCAAATCTTGAACTCAAAGCATTCAAGTCCAGAGGTATATTTGTGAATACACGGGTAAAGCATTCATTTTGGAGACCAATTCAACATCAAATTGGATCTTGCAAACTGTCATTTTTTAAATTTTCTTGTATTGTACTTTTAATAGTTTTTTGTGAGTCAAATCAAAACCAAGTTGAATTGTATCGAGTGCATTCTCCGTAAAAACCAACACCTTTCATCTTCTAGGTTGGATTTTCAATTATTGAGTCTTATTGTTAAAAGGTGGAGTTGCAAGAAGCCCAAAATGGTCTTAGTAAGTCTTTCAAATGGCTCAGACTCAAATTATTAGAGCTATTGAACACTTTAATATTCACTACTATCAATGATACAATATCACAATCAACAAAGCAACTCTTCAATATGTGCTAACTTGTTTACATGATTCGCAAGCCAGAGTGGAACTTCTCCAGACTCAATCGCAGCTCCAATATGATGAAATACAACAAAGGAATCAGCATTATGAACTAGTTCTTGTTCAAAACAATCCTCTTTTTTACTTTGATTCTCATCAGGAACCAACACATGATCAACTCAATAAAACCACTTCATAAACAATTTCAACTGAAAATGAAGCTTATCATGAAGATGTTCAACTTAATCTTTCCAAGCCTATCATCAAACCTTGGGTAGAAATCAGGAAAAACAAACACATAATAACTATTGGAGATAAAAAAGGAATTGATATTTCGTATCTCAGATTACTCCAAACCAATCCAATTTCAAAGTTCTAGATTCCTTCAAGAAGATTCAACTTCACCTATTCTAGTGTCAACATTGTCATTGAATTGGCCACATGGAGGATCAATGTTTTGATCTCCATCCTTGCTAGCATTGTGGGAAGCATAATCATTCTTCAGAAAGATGTTCAACACTAAATAAACCTGCAAAATTAAAGATTCACTATGAGCGGATCAATTCTTGATGATAGTCATCAACAACCAAGAAGATATATCAATCATACAAAAGAATTCGGTCTCGAGTAATGGCACATCTTGCAATGGAAAGTCTTCCTGCTTCTCACCTTGTACCTAACAGGGGGGAATATCATGGAACAAACAAAATGAAATGGTTGCCATTGCCCGACACAGCACCATTCCAAGGAAAAAGGACTACACATATTGCAAAAATGAAGTTTAATTGCTAATGCATCCAAAAGTGTTTTTAAACTGGAAGAACCATTTTTCTGCCATGTAATAACTATAAAATGCAGAACATTTGTAATGAAAACCCATCTCCAAATCGAATTGTATAGACCAATGCTTCAACATTTGGATTTCCCGATCTTTTGACTATGTTTCCCCTATATAATGAATTGTTTACTTATATTTTGTTTCAAAGTTGTGTAACATTAACATTTTTAGAGACCTATTTCAATTTTCCACTATAGTGAAACTACAGCATTTTATGGAAGCCTTGTGATTTAAATTTAAGGACCTGCTTTCTGAAGTTAACCTTCCAACATTCTAAAAAGTTGATAGCTCACTCCCCATTGTGTGTGATGAAATTAAAAATACAGTCAAGGACTACACTTTGGAACAACCAAGCAGCATTATTACATAAACATGATTAATCTTCCTTAATATTAGAAACACTGCCTGCAGGACCAATATGGAAGACTGCCACACATGATACCAGAAATTAAGCATGTTCTAAGATGATGACCACCTGTTGCTCCTCCGTAGAAGCCCTCCCTCTACGCTTTGCTATAACAGAACTACAGCTATTGCTCTGTTTAGTTCCAAGACAAATACTAAGGATATCTATACCAGCAACACTGCTCCACAAATGGGTTTTACAGATCATTTTATATGTGTTTGATCCGATTAAAGTTTTGTCTGAACAGCAAGCGCTCTTCTCATTTATATGTAGAAGCTAAATGGAACAACCATCACCAATGCAAAAAATAAACATTTACATAGCAGTCTGGCCCAAGGAGTTTGGCATGCTCAATTTATTTATATCCAATTTCAGCTATGTGAGAGCACCTAAGGTTTACCCAGGTTAGTCATGCCTAAATAACACATAGAAAGATCAGTCGTGCATGGCTGTCATAGGACAACTAATCTTAGGGTCTCAATAGCCTGCTTAGGTTAAACCCAGGCTACTACTATGATTAATGTATTTTTTCTACAAGATACTTTCCGATCATCACCGTGTGGCAAACGTGCCTGGGTCCATTCTGGGCGGCACTATCCAAAGATTTTGAGAGAATTTATTTTGCAAATTTGCCCGCAACTTGCACCCGGCATGAAACGACCTGCTTGCACAGAGGAGACGCCCCACGGAGAGCAAACGTGTCTCTGCGATTTGAACCTTCGTAGGAGTGGAAACGGCCCTGGTTTACCAACTAACAAAGAGACGTTGACACTACTATGTCTAAATAAATATATTCACGGAAATAAGTCTTGGATATGAACCACAAATCCGAACATTGTTACTTCAAACACCTATTATGTGTGGCATCTAACCCTGGAGTCTGTGGTCAGTCATACTCAGAATCGGGGGTTTGCTTCTGTAAAGGGAAACAGTGACCATATACCTCAAAAAAATGCAACAATGGCAATTATTTGAATTACACTTACCTGTTGTCATCCATTGATGTGATGTCAAATTGCAATGCTGATCAAAGACTCACTATCCACTTCCAAAGCAGGTAAAAATAGCAAGCCGGATGGCGCGTTCAAAAGGCTAGAAAGAGAGCATGATTTTTAAAAACAAAAAGTGTTTATATATCGGCTGCAAATGTTAATAGTCATTCACATCGTCTCTTTTACGCCTCTTAACCGCTGAGAGTACTTAGAGTTTTAAAGTATGATTCTTTCTTGATTTGGCAAACACCAATTACCTTCACTTGTATAAATACATCTCAATCTTACATTAATTAGTACACTTTTTAATCTACAATAGGTGTATGTTTCTTTGTTAATTTGGCTAACACCGGTTACCTTCACTCGTATAAATACATTTCAATTTTACATTAATTAGTGCATTTTTTAATCCACAATAGGTGTTAGACCCTATGGTTAAGGTATAATTCTTTGTTAGTTTGGGAAACACCAATTCCCTTCACTTATATAAATACATTTCAATCTTGATGTAAATGACATGAGCACTGGGAAAAGAGAATGGATTTAGGGTTAGGGTTTGTAGAATACACGTTGTAGAATGATTAGAGTATTGAATCTTGATTGGCGTGGATTGATTTGGCAAGTGACATGGAGGAAATCCTTGATTACTTGCAGGTCGATGTGGAGGCCTGAATGGACCTCACAAATGAGCTTATGTGGTGGCGGGAAGGGGTTTTCAAATCAAATCGAGAATTTATTCAGCTTTCAAATCAAAATAGAAGGTGAGGGTCAGAGGACAGATGGCATTATGTGGTCAGTGATCAAGCCGATACAAGGGTACGAGACCCCTTGGTAAGTGACATTTTGGGCAGTGTGTCAATTGTGGACGAGCTTTTGAAGCAGAGGCCAAGTGACCTTTGGGGTTGCATGATGAACAGGTGGTAGGTTTAGGTGAAAATGCAGTAAATGACGCTAATGGTAGAGGACAATTTTCACATCTAGTGCCCCTTCTCCCTATTTTGTCTTGGGAGGCGAAAGTTATTTCGAAACAGAATGGAGTTTCAGGCTCTGGAGCAAATGTTGAGAATGGTAACGGTTCTGTGAAGGTAGTGAATGGTGGTGGTTCTGTAGCAAAGAGTAAGAAGGTTTGGAAAGCTAGGACTAGTAGTCAAAGAATGGTATTGGGAAGGGACGTGGGGCTGGAAAAGGTGGCGTATCTCTCTCTCTGTGCGTTAGTAGGCAGGTTTACTTACTGGTCTATGGCAAAGGTAGACATTGAATGGTGGGTGGAAGAGCATTGGTGGCCAGTCTTGGGTTATCTCCCGGAGATCTCAACTCTGTTAAAGGGATGGTTCAATTTTAAGTTCCAAAAAGCAGAAGATTCACAGAATATTTTGAGGGGCATATGGACATGCGTTAGTGGCAGTCTCATGCTTAAGAGATGGTCTCATTTATTTAATCTTAGTAAAGAACATATCCAGTTTCGACACTTAGGGGTTCTACTTCCTGGATTCCCATTGGAATTTTGGAACAAGGAATCTTTTGTTGGGGTGGGTAATGAAATCAGAAGATTTTTGCATATGGAACAAGCCTTATTAGAGGGAGAAGATAAAAGGATGGGTCGTCTTCTAGTTGAAATTGATATTCACTAAGGTTTATTAGCAGAACTCGAGATTGAGTGGAGAGGTAAGATATTTGTCCAAAAATTGGACTATTGGGAAATTCCCTTTAGATGTTTGCTTTATCGTCAGATGCGTTATCTTATGAAAGATTGTCCTAGTAAACTTCATAAATGGGCGAATGATTTTGTGTCTGACTTGGAGGAATCAGATACAGGTTTAGATGCGTTGGGAAAGCAACTGTCAACCAGTGATTGAGTCCTAGCAGAACAAGGTCTATTGAATGTTAAAGAATCGGTTTCAAGTCTGTCGGAGGACAATTCCTTTTGGAGTAATTTAAAAAAAAATCCCCTTCTTTGTATTATTCTCTGAATGATTTGGAGTTGGGAAATTTTAAAAATTATGATTTGAAAAGTTTTGGGGTTAAATTGGTTGAACCTCCGGAGGGTAGCATTAGTTGCAACACCCAAAAAAGCAAGGATGGGTCACCCTTTGATATGAGTAATGATAATCTTTTAGAAGCAAAACCATTTTATCATAAGGATTTGGGTCCAATAGAGGAAGTCCTTGTTGAGGATATGAATGCAAATTTGACGAATTTGTGTTTGGGTTTTGAGGAGAGGCTTTTGACAGGTTTTGTAATCGAGAACGTAGTATGTGGGGATGAATGTATTGATACTGGGGGAATAAATGATTGTTTGGAGAGGATCGAGGGTATGAATAATGTCTCAAAATGCAGAGAGGATTTAAACTCACAGTAAAATAAATCAAATGGATGAGGAGGTGTTGAATGTTCTCATCCCATCTTATACAGATGTTTTAAAAAAATCCCCACTTCAGATATATCAAGGAGTCAAAAGGTTTATGTAAAGGATATTTCTAGTGATACTAAAGGTGATACATTTTCCTCTGTGGATTGTAATAATAAATTGAATTTTTCTAGGGCGCTTGATAAAAAAGGAGTTGTAATTAGAGGATTGCCAAAGAACTTTTCACCAATTCGAACTCGTAGTTCAAAAAAGCATGTGGATTCTATTAAAGCATTTGATACTATTGTATGGAATGTAGCAGATGGTATGAGGATGCTTAGAGATCAAAAATCCCTTTCTCAGGCTAAGAGATTATTGTGTTGTCTTTGAACATCAAAGGAGTGGGAGAGGCTCCTAGGTTACTAGAACTGGTTCATCCTAGTGTAATGATGGTTTAGGAAACTATGGTTTGTGGCTCAGAAGCTAGGGAGTTATTTGCAAAATTGTTGAAGGAATGGGAATTTTGTACCATTGACTTAGAAGGGAATTCTGGGGGTTTGCTTTGTGCTTGGAATCCTATCTGTATTAATTTTACTCCATTTTTGTCCTCAACAAAGATCCTGCTAGAAGGATCTATAAAGGATTTGGATAGACAATTAAATTTAATCAATTGTTATGGACCATATGTTAATCGAAAGGATTTATGGGAGGAAGTTGATGGTGATGGATTATTAAAGGAACGAAATGTGATATTAGGGGGGATATGAATTTCTCTAAATCATACAGAGAAATTTGGGGTGCCAAAGCTAGATTGGATCCATTGGCCTCTTTTCTAAACCAATTATTTAAGGTTAATGGGTTATTGGATGTGGAACCTATGACTCTAGTCCCAACTTGGAGAAATTGAAGGAATGGTAAAAATGGAGTTGCGAAACGACTAGATGGATTTTATGTCTCTGAGGAATTGGCATATTCTGTGGATCGTTTCAGGTCCTGGGTAGTCAATACTAAGGATTTATATCATTTGCCAATGGTTCTACAAATTGAAGATGAGAGGGAAAGGATTCAATATCCCTTTAAATTTAATTATGTTTGGTTAGAGGACCAGGAGTTCATTAATATGGTGAAGGAGAAGTACTGGTGTTTATTGTCTCAAGAAAATGTCGGGTCTCCTATGATTAATTTAGTTATGAAGTTGAAAGCCTTAAAATCTCTAGTAATCAAGTGAGAAAAGGAGAAGAAGACGGGTTTAAAAGAAGAGTTGATTAAGATTGAAGGAGAACTTGATAGTATTTATGAGAATAATCTGAGTGGGATTCTTTCAGAGCAGGAAAATGTCGAGATTAATGATTTGGAGGAGAAAAAGTTGAGAACTTTAAATATTGAAGAAGAAA
The DNA here is from genome assembly GCA_027924585.1 of Larix kaempferi. NCBI lineage: Eukaryota > Viridiplantae > Streptophyta > Pinopsida > Pinales > Pinaceae > Larix > Larix kaempferi. The sequence goes on from BSBM01000291.1 coordinate 16,866,492, forward strand.
CATGGTGCCAAAAAAGCAAGGCCATTTGGCTTGCCAAGGGGGATCAAAATACTAAGTTTTTTCATCAGTTTGTTGAACACAGAAGGAAGGCCATATGGGAATTAACGAATGGTGATGGTCAAGCTATTTCTGGGCAAAAGTCTTGGAGAAGGTTGTTGTGGAACATTTTTGAATATTTTTAGTGACCCTAAAAATCTGCCTATAGTGGATTGGATGAAGGTCATACAGAGTTATCCCATGTTTGTTAATGAATAAGAAGTAAATAATATTGCAAATCCTGTGAATTTATCTGAGATTAAAAAAATATTGGAGGGCTTTGCTAAGTCAAAAAGTCATGGCCCGAACGGGTGGACTATCGAATTTTTCTTAGAGTTCTTTGATCTTCTTGGTCCTAATTTATTGGCAGTGGGGGAGGAATCAAGACTTAAGGGATAAGTAACTAGGGCTTTAAATGCTACTTTTATTGCATTAATTCTTAAGTGTGACAATACTGAATCTTTCATTCATTTTAGACCTATATCCCTTCGTACCTTAGTTTATATGATTATTACTAAGGTGATACTAGACAATATGATCAAGCTTTGTATATCAAAGTTTGTGTCAAAGGAACAATTTGGGTTTTTGGATAACCGTCAGATACTTGATGCAATTGGAGTGGCACAAGAAAGCTTGCATAGCATTAAAATTAAGAAGGCAAAGTCTTTGGTTCTAAAGCTGGATTTGATTAAGGTACATGATCATGTTAGTTGGGATTAAGTTCCTCAGACCATTTTTGCTCCAAATTGTTATAAGTCTGCAAGCTAGTAACTAGGTTACGAGATGTGTAAGCTCTGTTAATTTTGCAATATTAGTAAATGGTGGCCCTACCAGTTTGTTTAGAGTGTCTAGAGGTCTTAGGAAAGGGTGTCTATTGTCTCCATTATCATTCATTTTAATAGCGGAAGGATTAAGTAGGCTTATTAAGAATGCACAGGTGGACGACAGATTGAATGGAGTTAAAGTGACAATGCTTTTGAAAATTATTCATTTGCTTTTTGTGGAAGATTTTGTTTTGTTTGGAAAAGGTTTTGTTGAAGAATGGTGTTAACGCTCAAATCTCGCACACATGCGACATTTCACAATTTGCACAGTAAAGCGTCATCGACATATAGCATGCATCCCACTGAAGGCATCCTTATCAGATCCAAGAAACAACATGAGTCCAAAAATGACCTAAAAACAGTCAAAACCACAACTGCGTGTCCACATGTCTGTTAATATGTGCTATCGCGCATGTTACCATAACTATGACTGCGGGACGAGAGTGGATAATCCCTCGATATCCATGCGATTGACAAAAATAGTGGAATCTCAACCACCAATGACACATTAATGACTCATGAAATCTCCATTACCTCCAAAAAGTTTGAATTTGGCCCCTCACACACTTGGGTTCCTTAAATGGCCTCTTTTGTGTACCTTGGAGCTAGATCATAAGATCAAGGACTTCACATTAGGATGTGGTTATTTCTTGGCCACCTCTTGGCCTATAAAAGGAAGCCATGGGTGTCCTTATGAAAGAGAGAAACCAAGAGCAAGGTTATGCTGTTGGAAGTGTGCTTGAGCTCCCTCATAGCTCACCTCTTCCCTCTTGTTTAGCATTCACCAAGCTCCTTTGCCACCTTCCTTCAAGGGGCAAGAGTTATTCTCATTTGTTCTTCAAACTACGTAACATCTAGTGTGGACTAAATAGACCTCCCTAAGGGGGATTGCTTTCCTCCATTAGAGCTCACATATCCTAGGTGTTGTACATGCTTGACCATTGGGAAATACAAAGTGGTTGGCATCTATTGGTTTTTGGAGTTTGCATCTGTACCCCTCTTGTTCTTTGTTTTATTTCATTTTTATTTCTTTTGTGTATCTATTTCCACTAACAACCACTTGCAGGGTCACTTGGAGAACAAACCCAAAAACAAGGGGCAACTAATACTAAGGCCTTGTTATAGCTTATAAGGATTTTCCCTCATCGAGTGGGAAGGATTCACCCTTGTGCAATTTTTTCCACAACAGTATTTATGACGACTCCACTTATTTTAGTTCATTTCTCTTAAACTAGATTGTTGTTTGTTGAGTAGTTGATTTATGGTATCTCGTGATTTGCAGGTGAAGAGGTCCACACCCTTCATCCCATAAAATCGACCTCCTTTTGGCTACAATTGTTGTTTCAACAGACGCGCAGATCCCGACGTCTCGGGCGTGCTATACGCATAAACAATCCCTTGACAGTCACGCTTTTGTGCATATTAACAGATCTTTGCCCGCATGGATTTCTATACCACTGACCCACACGACCCCTTTGCATTGTAACAACGCCACTGCGCACCAATGAGTCTTTCTACTGCGCAAAAACGCATCGTTTTTTTCTACACAAATCCTCTCTTTATTCACTTTATACTTGTTTTTCAAAAATTTGCAGCCCCATTGTTGTTCACTAATGAACTAGAACTACTTAACTTGCAATAGTTACATGTTCTATAGTAATTAGCTCACTTAGTCTAAGATTAGGGGGTAAAGAATCCATCTCTCACGAAACTTACTTAGGTAACCAACCTTGAGGCTTTCAAAGGGCCTCATTGTTGTCACTAACATTCAAGACATCTCATGTTACTGGTTTACTTAGCATGTTTTTAGGCTTAAAGCTAGTGTAGAATACATTTTGTGCACACAAGCAAGGACCTAAAGACCCTTGTCTCCCCAAGTATGCTCTTCACCTCGTACTTCTTGTGAACTTGGTGAATCAAAAAGGGGTGAGAAGTGTGAAATACCTCGATTGCACACTTTTACTTCATTAGCACTTTATTTTTGCAAAGCATCATTAGCATCTTTTAGAGTTAAAAGTTAATCTCCATTTGCATTTACTTCACACTCTTCTAGTTAATTTGAAACAATTAATTTGCTTAGCTCATATGTGTTTGCACCACTAGCACACACTAAGGGACCTAAAAGCTTTTCCACTCCAAGTATGCTCTTCACCTCGCACTTCTTGTGAGCTTAGTGAATCAGAAAGGAAGGGAATTGTGAAATACCTCACTTACACACCTTAATCCAATGTAGACCTTTAAAATCAACTTTGTAAATTTCTAACCAACTAAAATCCTCCACAGGATGTCACAAAACAATATTTTAGTTAGGTAGGATTGATTGGGCTAGGCATCCATTAATGCCCACCAATCTAATTTCATTAGCAATATTTTGAAACAAAGCATTGTTGACTTATAAGGTACTATCAAAATCCTACTATAAGCAAGTATTAAAAGAAAACCTGGATCAAAAGTGCATCGTGACCAACGATGTAAAAGCTGAGGTATAGTTGCCTTGCTCTCCCCTACAATTCACTCAACTCGTTGTAGGGAGATGACACTATACCGTGTAGGATGAACCACTGATCCACACTTGACGCAAGGTATCTTAGTGGCCAAACTTAGGACATCGCCAATGAGCAATTGTGGGTGCAATTGACTTCTGAAGTTAGCTATTGTCGTTGGGAGGTGTTTCCAAGTCTTCTAGATTGGAACATTGGCCCCATCGCCGATAGAACTAGCTCTTTGTTACATTCACATGTTGATTGGTGCATGGATCCCATTATCACCATCAATTGTGCTTTTGGGAGGCCCAGTTACATTTGAGAGGAAGGACGATAAGTCTTTTAGGGAATTTACACTTATTGTATTTCTAAATACAAGTTCACTAACTCGTAATTAAAAAGAAACTACATGTGGGGACTCTTGCACTAAACCGACTTTGCACATATCACTCACTTGTTACACCATATTGCATTTGTTGTGGTTGGCATATTTTTGCATTTGTTCAATTGTGTTTAATTCCACCATAACTCCTTAACACTAAGCTTTCACCATTCAAGAACAAAACAACCCCATAAGGTAGTCTCAAAGACTACAAGGCCTCTCCCCTCTCTCGAGGGGTGTTTTTCCACTTTCTCCACATAGTTCACATGGAATATACTCTGGCTGGGGCCTCTCCCAGGCCACATTGATAGGATCATTAGGGCAAGGTTGCTCCTTGGTCAATTCGTTTTCTCTTCTCAAAGAGAGTGTTAATCCTTTCACCTCATCCATCGCTGGAAGAGGTTCCCCTTCATTTTCTCCCCTCAGAGAGAATCTAGATACCTTTGCATCCCCCCCTCTTGGAAAAGGTTCTCCTTTGGCTTCTCCTCTTAGAGATCCTTTGGACCACTTTGATCCCTCTTCTCTCCTAGGACCTAGGAGGTCATTCATTGTTTTCAACACCACCTCGGTCTCCACCCCGTGGAAACCATACGCAACATACAATGGCAAGACCAAATCCTAACCTACCTTTCATGGCTAGCTTAAATCTCTCAGGTTTGGCCAAACTGATCAATGACCCTATTGCACATGATCCAACATGGCTAGCTATGACATATAACTTCCCTCCAACATTCCTAAATTTGAAGGGAAGCAAGGGGATGATCCAGCCAACTATGTCATATCCTTCCAACTATGGTGTTCCTTCAACAACATAGTGGAGGATTTAGTGAGGCTTTGCCTCTTTCAACATACCCTCACCGAAATGACATCCAAATGGCATGTGAACTTACCAAGATCGACCCATGCCACCTTTGCAACATTGGCCACTACATTTCTCAAGTACTTCCAACTCCCGATTCGTCACGACCTTGGCCTCGAAATTCTCATAGAGATTTGGCAAAACACATCTACACACATCGCGGACCATATCCATGAGTGACGTAGACGCTGGACATTGTGAAAAATCGAAATACAACCACCATTCGTGTTGGATTGGTTCATTAAATCACTCCAACCAACCATTTCAAAATATGTCACCACATCCATGCCGCAAAATGAGGAAGAGCCCATCCTAAAGGTCCAACATTTTGATCTTATCTACATACAATCTGGATACCTTTATACTATCCTTCCTGATGCTCCTCGGCATCGATCATTGGATCCTACCCCTGCGGGTTCGTCACACTCGACAGATGGGATTATTGGATCCATTTCCCACCAAGGAAAGGTTCCTCCTGCTACTCCAGTGCCATTCAATATGGCCCTACAATACCCACCCATTCTTCTCGTGGCGGCACCCCCTGCTCATGTACTAACTCCTTCAATTGGTCAGCTATAGTATGGACCCTATAGTCCCACATATCCCAATATTAGCCAAGCAATGGTGGTACCTTCATCGCAAATGGTGCAAGTCACTCCTACATCCACATCCTATGGAGCACAAACCACATTTATCCCACCACAGGGGTACAACCCTTACTACTCGTTCCCATGCCCTACTAGCTCTTCCCCCACACCTCGCATGGGGGTAAATCTCATTCAACCTTCTTTCGCACAACAAGCTTTACAATTTGAGAATTTTAATGCTGCAAATCCCCATGACCCTCTGAATCAGGGGAAGAAGGAAGGAAAGAACAAGCAAAACCAACAACAGGGGCACGGGGGAAACCCCCCTCCCTAGCAAAACTACAACCCGGGTAACTAGAACGCGAGGGCAAGTAACCCCCCCAGGAAAGGGGAAAACGCAAACCTAAGGACCAATTACTCTTGCTCCATTTTGTGGGGAATATGAGCATTATACTCACCACTGCCCTCTTATCCCCAACTTCCAATAGTTGGTGGAAGTGAAGAAGAATTAAATAATAAATCCCCCTCAAGAACCCAATCACCCCCAAACCCAAACCGTTGTTTTACAACAACCCTTTTCCAATCAAGGGGTCATTATGCAACAACAGGATCCTTGTCCCTTTAGCGATGGCTCCTTCCAAAATATCCACACACTGGATGTTAACCTTCAGACTCAAGATAAAGGTTATGATAGGCCTAAAGCCCCCCAAGTGGAATATGTCCCTATCCCCTCCATGGGCCCTTTGAAAATACCATGCCCAAGTACTGAACATATCCCACAAGTCCCCAAACTCCCACTTCCGTGCACACCTAATAACCCCCATATGAAAGATTCCCACAATGGCTCAGTCACCTACTGCAATGTCCACATTAGAGGTGCTACAGTCATGCCCAATCCAACGAAATTCATTACTAAATGCACTCGACCTCGTCGATCCTTTCGAATCGCACCTCATGACCTTTGATCTCGACAGATGTGAACCACGACCACCCTCCTCATTCGCATTCCAAGTCCCCGTCATGGTAAAAATAATTATGATTCATCGATGCATCATCGATGAAGGCACATCCACTTGCATCATGTCCTCTAATGTGTGGAAACGATTGGGATCACTTGAGCTAGTCCCCTCATCTATTTTCCTCCGCGCATATGATGGGAGGCCATCCCAACCTAGAGGATTGTACCAAAATGTCCCCATCGAGCTAAGGGGCAAAATGGTAATGATCGATATCGAGGTAGTCGATGCTCAACTCGACTGCAATATCCTATTGGGGCATAGTTACATGTACACCATGAAGGTGGTCACCTACTCGGTCTTTTGTATCATGATGTTTCCCTTAAATGGGAGGAATGTCACCCTTGGCCAACTTAACTACTGTGATCCCAGTGCTACTAGCAATCCTGGAAATATACTACCCAATGTTGCCGGAACAAATCGACCCCCTTATGTTGATATTTCCCCCGGCATGTACAAGGACTCTAACTTGCTAGGGGTGCACTCTGGCACCCCCCTGAGATCTCTACATCCATCGATGGCCTGACGTGCACAATTTTCACCACTGAAATGAGTCAAACTCCTCCTCAACACCGTCATCAACACCACCACTAAGAAATAGCATTGAGAAAACATTGATTCCATCGATACCTCATATCTTCCTATCACCAAAAGCAGCTTCCATCAATGTAGTCACTACATCGGCGACAACCCCTATTGCGGCTATCTCAAAACCAATCCTTTCAGTAGTTGCCATTGTTGAGCTTATAACGCCGCAAGACCCTTCACCTACGGATCTTACGACAACAACACCACATGATGACTGCTCATCCTGTGGGCATCATATGCACATGATCCCCTCTAGGGCCATTACTGCCATTTTGGATCAATTCAACTACCCTTTGGAAAATACACCTCTCCTCGCCCGAGTACCTCATCCATGCCGATCCTGTGGTGAAACCTCCCACTTTTTCGTTCCAGTGTCCCATTTTACGCACCGAACGAGCAGCTTGCCTCGAACTAATGAGGCTCCAAGATCAACTCACTTACCTTAGCACAGTCCCTCAAGTCTTACCTACTGCAGAAGTTGTCTCCTCTGTATTGAATACCATCGATATCGCATCTTCTTTGACCGGTTTACTAAGTAGTGATGATTCCTCATCTTCCCACGAAGACTTGGGTCCTCCAGCACGATTTCCAGGTGTTTAGACAACCCTAGGGGATCCCTTTCAAATTTTGGATACTCACCAATGAGTCCCCCCCCCTCAGGAGGGTAAAACCATATTTTCTTACATTGTATCGTTTACACAACCTAGCAATTTATATATTAGTTTCAATCCCTTTTGATTGGGAATAAGTTCATCTTTTGTTTATGCAAATGACCTCTCGACCATACATTTGTATCGGCTATGCAGACTGCGCAAGTCGATGGTCCAAGAATCTTACATCAGTTTCTTTGGCTATTTAGCCCCCCTCCCAAGTCCTCTACCACGTTGGAGGAGTTTGTTTGGGGGAACTCACAAACAACCAAGCAGAGTATGATGACATCATTGGTCTCTTAAGTGATGCCATCCACCTTGGCATACACCATATGCACGTACACCTAGAATCCCAACTAGTCGTCTCACACCTAAACAATGTGTTATGTGTCCTCAACACCCTCCTCTTCTGCAAGTTCTTGCGAGTTCTCCTTCTCATACGACAATTTGAAACCATCACTTTCACGCACGTCTTGAGAAAATTCAATGCGTTCGCCAACGAGGTATTGAACTAGCACTTGACACATCGAGTGTCTACCTAATCCTACACATCCAAACAAACCATAGATATATCATGTGTAAACACCTATCTCTACCATCATAACCATTCATCGTATGTCAATAATCATCTACATCATATGGGTCAGTACCTACTACTACACATAGATCACATCAACATCTAGATATCATCATCATCAATAACCAAGATACATAAACACATTCAAACAAGAGACCCTCGTCACGACGTTGATGGCGATGAGCCCTACAAGCTGGAGGCATTGGTCCAACATCTGCATCACCAATCAAATAAATATCATCAATACATATGTCATAAAGTATGTGCATAATCGTAAATAACATACATAAAAAGATATAATGACAAAACATGATGCATACCTGAGCCATCCCAACCATCAACTAGTTGTGGTAACTCTAGATCCTTGCTGAAGTCCATACCCCTCCACGGGTATTTCCCCATCGGCTCGGTCCATTGCAGCCACACGTCCATAAAATGAGGTGTGTAGTACACTCCTACCTCACTGACACCAAGGCGAGGCATCACCTCTCCCCAAAAATCCATGCCTGGCTCTCGAGCTCCCCTAGGAGGAACCAAAACCATCAACCTCAAAGTGGGGTACCTCTCCAAGAAATAGGAGCACAAAATGATCCCATAGAAAAATATCCTCCTCCTGACACCCTTGCGCATCTCTGACAACTGCTCCATCATACTCTCCTGGAGCATCGAACCCCAAGCCACCTGTCGACCGACAATCACCCTCTCAACTAGCATCAACTGGCCGCCCGTGATCCTATGTGGGGAAGACACCTCCAGGAACCTCAACACAGCAATAGCTACCGCCCTCACTGGTAGACTGATCAAGTGACTCATCAATATATTCCCTGAGTCTAGGGCACTTGACTCATCGTCGTAGTACTAGTCAATCAACTTCTGAATAGTACAACCTCCATCTAAAGTTGGATGGGTCAACTCATGCACCCCGTGGTGACTCAGCCCAGTCAAAAAATATATTTCCTGAGCAATAATTCTCATGTCATCCTACCTTACATGAAATATTGAATGATTGGGATCCCACATATCGATAAGGTCCCAAAGCAAATAGTCTGCTAACCTCATGAAAGGAAACCTGAAAAACTTCAGGAGCCCTGCATCTCTCAAACTCTGGGTAGCTATGAAGTCCCCTCTCACCACCTCCGCAAACTCTTCATAGTTGCTCTCTCGCCACTCCACATAGGCCATCTCCACCTTCAAGCACACAAGGTCAAACATTAGGATATATTTGCTAATCTTTAAAAAAAACTAGAAAACGTCCAAATGAACTACCCCACGCAGGTTTTCTTTGCAAAACCCGCACTTAGCACACCTTTACAGTGCTCAAAGTAGTGCATTGTGCTATTGTTCTCTAGTTACCCGCGCGGGATATGTTTTTCCTCAGTCGTGCTCTAGCGCGACTAACTCAAGTTCAGTTGCGTCGATGATGGCGCGAGATGTGTACAACTCAACTGCACACCAATGCCATTGTTGCTTAAACAATCACGCTGATCTCTAGCGCGGCCGAAGCGCAAAAATCTCGCGCTTTGTGCCTCTTCCAAAAAATATCTTGCGCTATATTAGTGTGAGATAATCCCTTTATCTTTCACCCCCGCGCGAGAAAATCCCAAAAACTCGCACGATCGATTTTTATGGATAAAAACTTACCGTACGAGCACTATGTCCCTCGAACCCTAAATCTACCCGGATGGAACTGCAAAAGATAAGGTTAAGGCTTACATGGATCTCTTTGCTCGGAAAATGGATGCACCAATCTCCTAAAATCAACAAAATATCTCTATGGAGTGTGTAAGTCAAATGGTACAAATGATTTTGAAAAGTGTGCCCCACCCCCATTTAATAGAAACTAGGCCAAACTTCAAACCTTCACCACAACCAAACCATAGCTCCGTTTGATGAACCGCCTGCACCACCACTATCAACATGACGAGACCTACACATTGAAACTTCTCACCTTCTAAACAATATATGTTTTTCCAGAACCTATTTTTACGGTTGCACCCCCTAGGTGCGCTATGCTTTGGATTTGTATTTTGCAATGTCAATACCTTTGTCATGTTCTTTATTACGCTTGGGTATTTGCGCAATGTGTGCAGGATACTAACCAAGAACTAGTTACCTCTTGTTTTTCCATTATAAGAATAATCCTCCTCCCTCAACAATAATGTTTGCCTTCTATCACAGGTATCATCTCGAAACTGGCATATAAACAACATCTCCCCTTTGTTTGCATTGCTTTTACCAGACATTCCCGTTGATAACCATAGGGTCCTCATCCCTGGTAATGATATGCCATCAATCTCACTACATTGGGTAGCATTCACCCCCCATAGGTGAATGTACCATTGCATCCGTGTCATCATTTGGAACCCATGATGTCGAACCCCCCACAAGCCCGAGGAATTTGATAACCTTTGAAACGATCAACCCATAGTTTATCATTTTAGAGCTTTTTATTTACTCCCCCACCTTCAACAGTCAGTGCCATCAAATTCCTCGGCACATGTTACGATCAAGAAACACAGTCGCCCACTCATACCCCCATGAGCACATTACCATCTACAACCTTCTTCATACAATTACCTCTGCCAAGACACCAATGGGGCCCCACCCTTTGAAGCAACCAATTCTATTCAGTTATTCTCATGAGAACAATCTACATGGAATTGATTCATGGGGCACTTGTCTTTGTGTTTTTAAAACACCCCTCACGTCATTTTGAAAAAGGTTCCCTGACTCACTCAAACCCGTGGGAACTTCGCCCATCATTAAATTGGTCCCCCGACACACCAAAAACCGTGGGGACCCCACAAATTATTCTTTATTTACAATCTATTTCCCAATCCACTCACAACCGTAGGAACATCTCTATTCTTTTGGTAGCAACCCCCGGTTGCCTTTGATCGATGTCGTTGAGTTACCATATCCCCAGCATTATGCGTTTTGTTAGTCACCATCACCCTTAGTGTCATGTCCATAAAAAACCCTTCATCTGCAGTTTGTTTCCCTCCATTACACTCTATTCCTTTATTTTGAAGAATGTTGCCACCCGATACTCCCCTTAGTGACATCGATCAAAGGAAGTCATGAGCCTCATGCTTACCAGCCAGTCTTGTGTCAGGCCTGTCATACTAACAATTGGTTACAACATGATCTTGGTTTCCAAGATAAGACCCTTGTCTTATCATGTACTTCAGCTCTTGTCGACATCATATCACTACATTTTGAGACTTGCAACAGTTGCAGTTGTACCTTGGGGTCCCTTTCAATCACCATAAGGGATTGCCTCAAACTAAGTAGGGGGAGCCCTTAGTGCTCCCTAACTTAGTGATCTCTCTTATGCTTGATGTCAACACATTTATCACATCGGGGAGAGTCATACAGTTTGAAGGTAGTAGTGTTCACATTTATAAATCATGGTAGCAATAGTTCAGTGAGATACTCCCTTTAGTATATTCACTGGTATTCTAGTCCCCCACCCCTGTGGGCTCATCATGGTTATCAATAGTGCCACTTCTTCAACACGTATAACAGCTTTTCCAGGTTTAGTTACTACTGCATGGATTGAATCCGCCTTCATCCATGCACCAGCAGTATCATGAGGTGACCCCTCAGTTTATTCTTTTTGTAGCCACTTATGGTAGATTTTCACGAGCATGGGATTCCCACCTCGTTTGTATAAAACATTATTCTTTGTTATGAATTCACCAACAATATTCCCCCCATGGGAGGACCCTATTCGTCCACACATGCTTTGTGGCTTTCAAGAATAATAGAGAGAACACACAAGAAACGATGATGCATTATTGACTCTATTGTATCCTCCGAACCTCATACATCAGGGGGCATCTGTTAACACAAATCTCGCACACATGGGACATTTCCACAATTTACATGGTAAAGTGTCATCAACATATAGCATGCATCCCACCAAAGGTATCCTCATCAGATGCAAGAAGCAGCATGAGTCCATAAACACCCTAAAAATAGTTAAAACCACAACCGTCCAGCGACATGTATGCTAATATGCATTATTGCGCATGTTACCATAACTACGACTGCACGACCAACATGGATAATCCCTCAATATCCATGCGATTGATAGAAACGACATAATCTCAACCACCAACGGTACAATAATGACTAGTGAAAGCTCCATTACCTCCACAAAGTTCAAATTTGTCCCCTCACACACTTGGGTTCCTTAAATGGCCTCTTTTGTGTACCTTGGAGCTAGATCATAAGATCAAGGAGTTCACATTGGGGTCTAGTTATTTCTTGGCCACCTCTTGGCCTATAAAAGGAATCCATGGGAATGCTTATGAAAGACAGAAACCATGAGCAAGGTTATGATGTTAGAATTGTGCTTGAGTTCCCTCATAGCTCAGCTCTTCCCTCTTGTTTAGAATTCACCAAGCTCATTTGCCACCTTCCTTCAAGTGGCAAGAGTTCTTCTCATTTGTTCTTCAAGCTACTTAGCATCTAGTGTGGATTAAATAGACCTCCCTAAGGGGGATTGTTTGCCTCCAGTGTTGTACATGCTTGAACATTGGGCAATAAAAACTGGTTTGGAATCTATTGGTTGTTGGACTTTGCATCTCTATCCCTCTTGTTCTTTGTTTTATTTCATTTTTATTTCTTTTGTTTATCTATTTTCACTAACAACCACTTGCAGGATCACTTGGAGCACTAACCCACAAACAAGGGGCACCTAATACTAAGGCCTTGTTGTAGCCTACAAGGCTTTGCCCCTCACCAAGTGGGAAGGATTCACCCTTGTGCAATTTTTTCCACAACAAATGGAAAGAGTACAAGGAAATTCTAGGCCTTTTCCGCAAAGCTACAGGTATGGATTTAAGTGAAAATAAATCTATTTTCTTAGAGTATGGATTGGAAGAGGAAACATTAGAACAATCAAATCTATGTTTCCTTTCAAGATTCAGGCTTTATATGATGTAATTAAGCCGAACAATTATGTTAAAGAGGATTGGTTGTGGCTGTTGAGGAAGGTGGAGAAGAGAATAGGGCATTGGTGTAATAGATTGTCGTCATTAGGTGGCAGGTATATAATTGTGAAGTTAATTTTGGAAAATATTCTAGTGTACTGGGTCCCACTGTCAAATATTTTGAAGTCTATTTTAGATAAGATCAAAAGGAGGGTTTTCAATTTCTTATGGTCTAGGAATAAGGACAGAGAAGGAATTCATCCAATGAGGTGGGGTAGGTTGGAAAAACCAAATAAATATGGAGGGTGGGGGATAAAAAAATATATCATTTTGGTAAAGCGTTGGCAACAAAAAGCCTTTGGAGGAGTCTTTTTTCAACTAGTTTATGGTGTGATGTAAATAAAGGAAAGTATTTGAAACAATGGGCAATAGTGGTCTGGATCAGGGATGCAAAGAGAAACACAAATGGAATTTCAAATAGTTGGAGTTGTCACATAAATTCATTCCATTTCTTTTATGGATGGCTAGCATGGAAACCTGATAATGGTTTATCTATTAGAAATGGTGAGGACCCTATGGTTGGAGTTGCTAGTTTTTATAGACTGTCAGAGGAGTTCGTTAATATTTTACATGGAAAGGGTATTTATTATTTGGCACAAGTTGGACACATTGATGAAACAGGTCAGAATGGACAGTTGTGGAAAAAAGAAACAGAGTTGGAAATTTAGGGGAGTTTGAAGAATGAATGGGACAACTATGTACTAGGCGTGAACCACTATGGAATTCGACTTTCAGAGGTGGAGGACAATTTAGTTTGGTCTTGAAATGAAAAAATAGGGGAGGTAAATGCAAAGTGTTCTTATGATCCTATATTTTTTACTTTATATGATTCTCATCAAAATTAGCGGCACTCTTCATATTGGAAATGGTATATTCCCTTAAAAATCAAACGTTTTTGCAAGCTTATAATGGAAAACAAAATTACGACTTGGGATAATTATATTAGGAGGAGGTGGTCCTAGTATTTGTGTTTTATGTTATTTTGTAACCAAGAGAGTAGATCATTTAATGATTCATCGCCTTTTTACTCAGATGGTTTGGAAAGAAATTCAAGTCACTTTAAAAATTGCTTGAGGATGGAAACAAAATACTTTGGACCTTTGTTTTAGAAACTAGATGATGGGGGTTGTGATCTTGAAAGAACTCTCTTGATTTTCATGTTGGGATATCTGGAAACACAAGAATTCCATCTTATTTGAGGGGAAGACAAAATCTGTTTCAAAGGTATATATTAGGGTTTCTAGTGGGTATGGGGAAATCTATAGGGAAAAAGCAAATGAGGAGTGTAGGATACATCGATCTCCTACTTTTGTTGTTAATACTCCTATTGGATATTTTAATGGTGCTTCATAGGATCGAGGTTCGATGTGTGGTGCAAGAGCAGTTTTAAAGATCATTGAGTCGGTGGAATTCAAACTAAAGATGAATTGTGGCAGAGGTACTAATACAAGAGGGGAAATGCTTGCTTTATGGTGCTTGTTATATTTTGCTAGCAGTAAGCAAATCGAATAATTTCAAGTTGTTGGAGACCCTAAAATAATGATAGAGTGGATAAATAATAGGTGTAATATTCAGATTACCTCTCTTGAAGTGTTGTAAGGGAAAATCAGATCATTTATATCAGAATTTGTCCACGTTGAATTTCAACATGTATATCGAGAATTCAATGAGGAGGCTGATACTCTCTCTAAGCAAGCTTTGTCTTTGGTTGAAGGCAAGATTTATTTCAATCAGCATAATGATGCTTCAATGACATCAAAGGGTTGCCTTTATATTTTTTGAATGTTTAGCTAGTGTTTTGTTGGGGATTTAGTTTTTAGAGTGGTTCTGTGGTCTTGTTGAGGTATGTAGATTTTTTGTCGGATAGTCTTTTGTGGAGTTTTTTGCCAGGGACTGCACTTTCCAACTGGTGGTTTGTTGCTTCTTGTATGGATTGTATACATTTTCTTATATTTCCATTGGAACGTAGTACTTTTTTTCTTGTGAAAAAAATAGAAAAAAAACATTTCAATCTTATTTATTAGTACACTTTTTATTCCACAATAGGTGTATGAGAGAGATGAAGGTTTATTTTAATTTGTTGTTGAAATGTGTTTTTGGAAAATAATATTTGTAAAGGTATTAGCCTATTATTAGATCAAATTGCTTGAAAAGACTAATTATATCATATGGAAAAATATTGAAAAAAAAGCATTCACTTAAGAATTATTATTTTCCAAAGTGATACGTGTCAGGTGTAAATGCTTCTACGTTTACTCACCTGTAGATGTCATTATGTCTTCCATTTGTTCGTAGTTGTCATTGTGTCTACGATTTGCATTGCCCCTATAGCAAGGAATGGTGAGAGATTTGGATGTTTGAATTTGTTTCATTGCCATTCTAGCTTTTGCATGTTAGATTTTCCTTTTTTTTTAATCTCTAGAAGTCATGTTGACGTTAATACAACTAGCTTGCTTCTCATATGTGTCTTCGTTTTCCTAGAATTTTTGTACTACTAGGGTGTGGTCGAGGACGATGAATGAGAGCAAAAAGATCAAGGTGGGCATGATGACCCTGAAAAAACCTCCATAAACCATTGCATCATATGCATATATGCGAAAGACATTGTAAAATGAAAAATTTCAAACCTTCATTGAGTACTTCACATGAAGAGGATTGAAGAGAGACAAAGACGAATTTGCATTGTGTTGCCTTTGTTTCAGTGTGCTTGTAAAAGGGGGGTGCTGGAAATTGGCCCTCGAATCAGATTTTCAAGGTAGGAATTGCATTTTCATTTGCATGTCCCACTTCAAGGACTACAATTGCTTCCCCATGTTTGGTTTAGCTCCTAGTCCATCCTTTTTGTAACCCCAAACCCAACAACAGTAACAACAAAACATGATGATGGTGGGTTTTGCAGGGTAGCAAAAACAACAATAAATTCACATCTTTACAATAGAGCAAACTATGGTTACTTACTAAACAAAGCGGGCTGACATCCACAAGGATTCACAAAAAATCCTCTTGCAAATTGCGTAAGTTTCAGAGGCATTTCTTCCATGGAAGATATATTTGGAAAATCCACACATGTAACTTTCTTTAAGGAATTCTTATTTAAACTAGCTTTATTTGTGTTGTATGCGACTATTGGAGCTCTTGTTGATGCACGGAGTATAGAAAGTTGAGTTATCATTGATTTTGGGGAAATATAATGTCTACAAATATGAATATGAGATCAATATCCAATGGAATTAGAGAGAAAGACCTTCAAATTTTTCATATTTATGCAAACTACCATTGGTTAATGCTTAATTTCAATTTCAAATTTGAATATATAATATATTTCTATTTGTGAAACCAAGCAAGTGTGAAGAAAAATAAGTTGTAAACATAAATACTTCCATTCATAACAAGTGCCACTGTAGTGGCAATGCACCTGTCATTTGATGGGAAACAAAGGTGCTTGTGCAAGATAACTGCCATGCATTGAAGTCCTTTACATTGGTTTTCGCATCAAGTTTCAGGTGTTTAGATTAATGCATTCACGAAAGTGAAGTCGGTCATGCAAAAGATGAATGTGCAAACTTATGTTTATTTGATATGAATAGTTTACTTTTGTAATGTATTCAATATTTTATATATGACAATACATTATTAAGTGCATTGCGTAACAATGCCATACATTGTTAGATGACAATATATAGACAATGTTTATATTCGTTTATTTAATCTTTTGTAAAGTGCCTATCAATGCATTATTAAATGCTTTGCACAAAAATATATCTTTGGAGGAGGAAAGGAGATTTGACGGCCTCAAAATCCATTTTAAGCGTTTTCCTTTGGTATTCCCAACATTTTCATCAACTATGACCAGTAAATGTGTTCCATTGGTGGCTTGTGCCTCTGTATACTATTCCCTTTCAATTTGTTTCATTTAAAGTTTAAACATTCTTCAAAAGCCTTTGAATGTAGAACTGTTGTACGTCAAATGAGCAAGTGACAGAGATCCAATACAAAGAAGAGGAGCACATATGAGAAAAGGGTGACTAGACAATGTGTGTTGAGAGCAATATTCCAGTGCATCTATTTATTTATTTTTGTGTCATATTATAAGTGAAACTAATGCAATGATCTAAACTTTCCTTATAAAGTAGGATAAGAGGCCTTATGTTTTATGAGACAATAATAGTAAACACTATGTTTTGGAGGACGACGTTCCACTACCTACACATTAAACAATACACATCAATGGAGGAAGTCAACTTGGCAACCATTACAGGTATTTACGTATTTTAAGTCATTTTCTTGCTCCTCCATTTTAGAATTAATCCGGAAAATGAAAGTATACAAAATTAATCTATACTTATATTTATATTCATAGATACAAACCATTAAAAACAAAAATTAAACACATAATTATATTATATTATATATTGTAAAGAGTTATTGTACTTAATATGCATGTTGCAAGTAATTTAGTACAACTTCATCAATTTACCACACGAAAGCTTTTAATTAGTTTAATAATATGATATATTGTAAAGAGTTATTGTACTTGATATACATATTGCGAGTCATTTATTATAACTTCATCAATTTACCACACGAAAGCTTTTAATTAGTTTAATAAACAATATAAGAAGAAGCTGAGGTCTCATTCAGTAAAATGATTTTATTTAATTTTATATTATAATAATATTATAACTTAAAGTTATAAAAATTAAATTTATATATGTGAATTTTTAAGAGATCCTTTTAATAGTAATTTGAGTATAAAAATTATTAGGTGCTATTTGTTAATATGAAATCATATTACTTCTTACAACTTAGGGAACTAAACATCAAAATAACAAACACTCACATTTAAAATGTATATTTATTATCTTATTTATCAATATTTATGCTATAGGCGTTCAAACAAAGAAAGATCATGCATGGAGTGAGATGGAGATTTGGCGAGGGTTTTTAGGGTTTTTCAGCGATTCTGCAGGAATTTCTATTCTTGATGGTTGATTGGTCGATTGTGTGGCCTGCGACGACTTGGAGTCAAGCTTATTCGCAGAATCAGCCTAGTACTAGCTAAGGTTAAAAAAAGTGGGAACTATTTTGCTAGTCGTAGGTTACCTTTCTTCTTTTCAACCTGATTTTTCGGTTTTCCTGCATAAAGTCTGAGTTCTATATTTGGCTTCGATTTTTGGTTGGTTTTGGGCCACCTCCAGATTTAGTATTTTCTTATTTTAAAGGTTTGTGTGGGGGCCCTTTTGGACTTACTAGGCCTCAGTGCTGTCATCTATTGCACTGGCAGTTGTCTCCTTTTCTTTGACAAGATACCGACAGTTGGGGTTTTCAATCCTTTATCCGACGGTGGTTTCCAATATGCTGGAGTCTTCTCATTCCCTAAACCCTTCCCTGCCGCCTTCTACTTCTGAGTTGGGGGGTGATGCTTCTCTTAGAGGTAAGCTTCGTGGTTTGAAGCCCAAATCCAGAAGATTGTTGAAAACTTATAAGGCAAGGACTGATATCGCTCGGTTTGACATCGACGGGGATTACAACCTTGACAGAATTGGAATTCTTGCTAAACGAGCGCTGGTGGGTAGGTTGGAGTTTACTTCGGGTAACAAGCTTGAAATTTCGGAGTGGGTTACTAAGTTTTGGGTTCCGCTTACTGGCATGGCTCCCCGAATCAATCTCCTGATGAATAGGTGGATTTTATTTACTTTCTCTGAAGCGGCACATCTTGATAAGATCTTGTCATGCTTCTGGGAGTTTAAGCAGGGTTCGATGTTCTTAAAGCGTTGGCATTTAAATTTTAACCCCTTGTATGAATATCAATCGCTTCGGCATCTCTGGATGATCATTCCAGGCCTCCCTATCGAGCTCTGGACTGAAGACGTCATTATGGGTCTTGTTAATTCAGTTGGGAGATTTGTGCGCATCGACAAACAAAACTTCTTTGGTATGGACCGCCGTTATGCTAAAGTTATGGTTGAAATCGATACGCGGGGTGGCTTACCGGCTGAAATTGAAATAGCTTGGGGAGCTAGGGTTTGGAAACAGACTCTTGATTTCTTCAAAATTCCATTTCGATGCTTCTCTTGTAGAAGGATTGGACATGTTCGGGCTTCCTGTCCCTTCAGCTGTAAGAATATGTTGGGTTCACCTGCTTCGGAGCTCTCCTCTCCTAGGGCTGGATCTCCTAAGTCACCCTCGGATCATCCGGGTAAGTTATTAAGTAAAACCCCTATCAACTATCCTGATTTATCAAAGGATGAACTTGTTTTTATTGAAAACTCTGAAAAAATGCTTTCTAGTCGCATTTCCAAGGGAGAAATTCAGATGCGCCATGACCTTGTGACGGGGCTTCCATTAGTTAGTCTGGTGAATAAACCCCCCTGTCCAAAAGTTGGTCGTAAGCTTTTTAGTGTTCTGGAGACTGATTCTTCTGTATTAGGGAACTCTTCGTCTCGCCTTGCAGAGGATGATTCTTCAAACCCTTTTCATGTTAGGTCTCCTCTCCCTAACCATTCGGAGTTATAGCCTCGGCATTCTGATAATTTGGGATTGGGTCCGAATTCCCTTGTTGGTGTTTCTTCAATTAATTCATTGAATCTGGGCTGTGAAGCTGGGCAGAATTTGGTTGGCCATAAGACTTTAGATAGCTTTGTTGGCACTTCCATTTCGGGAGACAATGCTATTTTAGCAGATAGTGGTTATCTTATTTCGGCGAATGGGGAGGAATTTCCTCCTTTACCCTCCTACACTAAGAACCCGGGGAGTGGGTCTTTGGCTAAACCTGTTCAATCCCTGAATTTTCAAAACGTCACTATTAGAAGGGGCAATAAGAAAA
This sequence comes from Larix kaempferi, assembly GCA_027924585.1. Classification (NCBI taxonomy): domain Eukaryota; kingdom Viridiplantae; phylum Streptophyta; class Pinopsida; order Pinales; family Pinaceae; genus Larix; species Larix kaempferi. Next base: position 16,886,320 of record BSBM01000291.1, read on the forward strand.
AGAATCTTGATAAAAATGTTCAACATTCTTCAGGTTCATACACTCCTATTTCTCAGAGATTAGAGGAGGTGGAAAGGTCTGATCTGGTAGTTTCCCTGGGGCTTAGAGCGTCGTCCCCCAATTTGATTGTTTCTTGATGTCTATTTTGTCTCTGAATGTGCGTGGATTGGTTAAGGTGTCTCGGGCACAGGCTTTATCCAATCTTTTTAAAACTACTATCCCTGCTATTATTTTACTTCAAGAGACCATGTGTGATGAAAATCTTGCTAACCATAATCTTTGTAAGCTTCTTCCTTACTGGGAGGTGGCTGCAGTTAGTTCTTGTGGCTTATCTGGGGGACTAGCAGTTGCATGGGATCCAAATGTTTTTGCTTTCAAGGTTTTCTCAACCCCCTGGGGAATTCTTTTAAAGGGGTCTTTCTGTGGGAATCATCACTCACTATCCATTCTCAATTGTTATGCTCCCTATAGGGAGAGACAGAGTTTCTGGACATCTCTCCAGGGTTCTGGGCTTATGAACTTAGATGACTTGATCATTGCAGGTGATTTAAACTTCACTTGTCATGCTTCTGAAATTTGGGGAGCCTCTGCCAGGTTGGATGATTTAACAGATTTCTTTGCTCAGCTAATCGTGGACTCAGATTTGGTGGATGTCCAGCCACATAAATTGGTTCCTACCTGGACTAATGGTAGATTTAGAAATGATGGTGTTCATAAGCGACTAGATAGATTCCTTGTCAAATTGGAGTTGTTGGGTATCTTCCAGAAGCATAGGTCTTGGGTTTTTTATTACAAATTTTCGGATCACTGGCCCATTATCCTTCAACTTGATGAATTGGGACACGATCAAGCTTTGCCTTTCAAGTTCAACTCCTCCTGGCTCGGTGATGATTCCTTTTGCAGTATGGTTAGAGATTTTTGGTTAAGCTGTGATGTTTCTGATTCAAATCCAATTCTAACCTTCTATCATAAATTAAAGGGTTTAAAAGAGACTGTTTCCAAATGGATTAGGGACAAAAAGAAGGCAGAAAAAATGGAGTTATCTCTGTTAGAAAAAAAGCTCCAGGTTTCTACCTCTGCAAATGTTTATAATTCCCTATCATACGATGCTTTTGAGGTTATGAGACAGATTGAGAAGACAAAAGATGAGTTACTTATTTAGGCTGAAAAAGAATGGCGACTTAAGAGTCGAGCCATTTGGATTTCACATGGTGATAAAAATACAAAATTCTTTCACTCTTTTGCATCTGCTAGAAGGAACTTGAAATTCATATGGGAAATTGAGGATGACAGAGGGTATCAACATTCTGGGCTTGATAACATTAAATCTGAAGCTGTCTCCTTTTTTGGTCATATTTATAGCGACCCTGGTGATTGTTGTTTGACAGATCAGATTAAAGTTGCTGCTCTTTATCCGCGCTTCTTTAATGAGCAAGAAGCTGACCGTATTCAAGAAGAGGTCTCTCTGGAAGAAATTGAACAGACCCTGAAAATTTTTGCTAAAGAGAAAAGCCCCGGGCCTGGCGGGTGGCCGGTGGAGCTATATCTGCATTTTTTTGATCTGATGGGGAGAGAACTTAAAGATATGGTGAATTTCTCCAGGATCAATGGATATATCTCGGGAGGTCTAAATTCCACTTTTATTACCCTAATTCCCAAAAAAGACAAGCCCAGGTCTTTTGGTGATTATCGTCCGATTGCTCTTTGTAATTTGCTTTACAAACTTATTTCAAAAATTATTGCTGATCGACTAAAGTCTGTTCTATCTCAGCATATCTCTATGGAGCAATTTGGTTTTTTAGCTGGTAGACAGATACATGATGCCATCGGCATTTCTCAGGAGCTGCTGCATAGTATTAAGATTTATAAGAAAAAATCCCTGTTACTTAAAATGGACTTGGAAAAAGCATATGACAGGGTAAACTGGTCCTTTCTCAGATTGATCCTCATAAGAATTGGGGTGCCTCCTTTGATCATTAAGTGGATAATGGCCTGCATTTCCTCCACGAATTTCTCTGTGCTTGTAAATGGTAGTCCGTCTGATTTTTTCAGCTGCTCCAGGGGGATCAGACAAGGGTGTCCACTATCTCCTCTTCTATTCATTTTGGTCATGGACGGGTTCAGCAGATTGGTTAATCAAGCTTTAATGAGAGGGCAGATAAAAGGTATTAAGATAGCAAAGGATTGTGTGATTACACACATACTATTTGCTGATGATGTATTAGTGGCTGGTGTGGACACTGTTGAGGAGTGGGTCATATATAATGAAATCATTCAGACTTTCTGTAGTGCATCAGGTATGAAAGTCAGCTCAGCTAAATCCAATTTCTACCATTTATCTTTAAATGATGGGCATCTTAGTGACATACTTTCGATCCTGCCATTTAACTGTTGTCACTTGGATCAACTTTTTAAATATCTGGGTTTTTATCTCAAGCCGAATAATTATCAAACCAAGGATTGGTATTGGCTGTTGAGAAAAATTGAGGCACGTATTGCTCATTGGTCTTACAGGTTATTGTCCATTGGGGTAAGCTCATTTTATTGAAGTCTGTGCTCTCCAGTATACCTGTATATTGGTTTTCTTTGCTTGAAGTTCCTTCGTCCATTATCAAGACCATCAAAAAATATTTCTACAACTTTCTTTGGTTTGGGTCTGCAAACAGTGAAAATATTACTATGGTTGCTGCAGACACTATTTCTAGACCTTATAGATTTGGTGGCTGGGGTATTAAAGATCTGGGGATCTTCAACATTGCTCTCAGACTAAAAAGTCTTTGGAGATGTCTTTTTGGAAAAACACTTTGGTCTAGTCTTATTTATAGCAAATATATAAAATTGGATGTTTTTTGCTGGATTAGAAATCCTAAATTGGTAAGTTGGAACTTCTCTCCTATGTGGCAGGGTTTTATGAAGATCTTTCATTGGATAAAAAATGATCTTATTTGGCAGGTGGGCACAGGTGAACTGATACGTGTTGGGATAGATCCCATCATTGGAATGGAGGATAATTATACTCTGCCTTCTTCCATCTCTCGATATCTTCAGATCTTAGGGTTGTCTACTTTGAACAAAATTTATCAGCTAAGAAATGGGGACGAGAATATTGCTAAGTGGATGTCTGCAAGAGACCTTGGTTTATCTGGCTATTTAGCTTGTTCTTGGGATGCTTACATCACGAACTTAAATTCAGCAGGTGTCAAATTGAACCAAGATATAGATCAGCTTGTTTGGGGCGGGAATCCTGCTTCTGGTTATGTTACAGCTCAAACTGCCTACTCTAGAATTGTTCAAGACAAGTACATCTATCCTCAGGATTGGTGGTATAAGAGGCTTTGGCACTGGTCTATTCCGTTAAAACTAAAATGTTTCAGTTGGTTATTATTGCAAGATAAATTGAAAACTTGGGAAAATCTGTGTAAACGGGGTTGGATTGGTCCTAGTTTATGTGTTCTTTGTAAAAAAGAAGCTGAAACTAAACATTTCTTTGTCAAATGCAGTTTCACTAATAAGATCTGGGATGTGATTTCTTCTAGTTTGAATATTACACAGTGCTGGGATGTGGGTGACTTTAACAAGTGTTTATTAAATTGGTTCAGACACTGTAAGCATCATCATTTTTATATTGCTATATGTATCCCTTGGGGCAATTTGGTATTCTAGAAATTGCGCCATCTTTCGGAACGTCACTCCTGATACTTTGCAATGTAGCATGACTGCTTTAAATATGTTTGCTTCATGCAAGGAAGATGAGCTTAAGTTGAAGACTAACAGAATTAGTTTTTTTAATTTCAAAGTGGATCAGCCTGTTCTCTTCTTTGATGGAGCTTCACAATATGGTTTATGTGCTGTTGGAGGTGTCATATATCTGAACGAGTCTCATTATTATACTGTCAGACTCAATTGTGGATTAGGATCAAATATGAAAGCGGAGTTAATGGCTCTCTGGTGCGTCCTTAAAGTTGCTAATATCTTCGGTTTGGTTAATATCAAGGTATATGGTGACTCCAGGGTTACCATTAAATGGGCTGCGGGGGAATTCAAGCTTAATGTTTTGAATTTGAGACACCGGGCCCTCCGGACTCACTTTGAAATTTCAAAGCATCGGAATATCATATTCGAGCATATCTTTAGAGAACATAACTCACTTGCTGACAAGCTTTCAAAGCAAGCATTATCTGGTTTGGAAGGGCAGCTGATATGGGAGGAATGGTGTGACAACTGTTTCCAGGACTGTGGCTCCACTTATTTTTTTGACTGAATCGAACTGGTCTATATCTTAGTGTCTTTTCTGATCCGCTGGGTTCATGCTTTTGCTTTTTGCTTATATGTAGTGATGTTTTGAAGTGATGTTTTGTAGCTTTCGTGCCATAAAGGTGGCTTGAGATCGATGAAGAGATCTTGATCTTTTTGATGTGCAGACCTTATTGTACTTGATTCGACAGCTGAATCATGAACATCATTGTACTATTTGATTAATTTTTGAATATCAATAGTAGTTTTTTTCGCTAGAAAAGAAAGATCATCCATGCAACTGTAACAGTAGTATTCCTTGGACATTTAGCAAATGGAATACTCTGCATTCCTTTTGTCTTTATCCATCGATTTCGATGAGCCAACGTCTAAATCTGCGGATCGTCGGGCGGTTGCATGTATATCCTCGGTCGTCACGTTCATCATCCTGCTACCTCTGACGTGTTCTTAAAGTTTCTCGGTTTGCGCCATAGCTTTTTTACGTGTTGTTGAAGTTTTCATGGTATTCAAGAAATCAATAAACTACAGACGAGAATGCTATCGAGAATGAAACTCGTGGGTCCTTGGTCTTCTGCTGAGAAGCTTCAAATGGGGTTGCATTCCCGTCTGTAGTTTATTCCGCCGACGTCAGTTCCTCATCCCAGCAGCACCAACACCAACAGCAGAGGAAGATAATTCTTGCACAGGAAACATTGACTCCTCTGCCTCCCTTGCCCTTAACGATGATGGACTCCTCGGCCCTCAGTGGCGCTCAGGTTGGTTCTTCTCCCCTGATGCTCTCCGGTGGAAAAGAGGATATGGGTGCCCTGACAATGCTGGAGGACAACGTGAAGAAGCTCAAGTCACTAGGAGGGAAGGGTTTATCACCGGGCCAGGGGCTTTGCAAGGGTCAAATGGAGAGCGTGCTGAATTTTCTTGCAGAGTGGCTGTACGATCCGTGTGGCAAGTATTATCTCCCGTTTCCAATTCTTTCCTTATTAACCACTTTTATGCAGGTTAGGTTTGTTGTTTTCTTGACCGATGGACTCCAACTCTCGGCTTTTGCTATCTGATCAGCAAGAAAATCGACCTTCGATTTGTTCTCCATCTCAACGGCGGCGGGGGTTTGACTCTGGAAAACAAAATTTAGGGTTTATGTAATATGGTCAATAGGGAGAGAATCGGGATTTAAGGTTGCAAATGATTCTGATAAAAATTCTTGCAGTAATTTGTAATTTTAGGTTTTCTTTTCTATTTTGAAGGTGTAATATGTTTGTGATCTAGAGTGTGTTTTGATACACACAATATCTCTAGGATGTGAAAAAGGGCACGCTGTCGCTTCAAGTAGGACCATTTTGAAGAGGCAACAATATCTCTCCGCTGCTCTAATTTGGAACTAAATTCTCTGGAATATAGGTTCTGTGATCTGCGATTTACTATTTAATGGTCCATCAAGGCCTCATGGATTTATCAGTATTCGCGAGCCTCTTTTATTTTCTTCCAGTTTTTTAATTGCTTCATCATGGCCGTCATTAGATTTAGACCCAGCTCTCAAAATTCTCTATCGGTGCACTGTGGTTTACAATAGACTTCAAACTGAAGATACTCTGTATGTGTATATGTTGATGCTTTGTGAAGTAGAGGTATGTGTGTGGTACTTTTTAATCACATTTGTAAGTATCATAGCATTTGTTAGATTTCCAATTCCTTATATAGATCATTTGCTTCTAGCTCGCCTTATTTGTTGAGGCGGGCATGCTTATTTTGGGTTGTATTTTGTGGAAGTCCAAATCTACAACAGATGTTGCAGGATCAATTGAATTGTCAGTGAAATTGCATGTTATTTAGCATATGTGAGTCGGAGTTGAGGTTGTCACGTTGGCCAGTGTTTGCAATTTTTTTGGACAACCCAAGTATGATATTCTCCTATGCCTTTCGGTTGTGACATTGGCCATAGAAGGGTGGCTCCTGGTCACCTCTAGCTTCCGTTCTTCCAAATCTAAGCACATGTTCTTCAATTCTTCAGAGCGGCTCTTAGTTAGCTGCATGACAATATTTGTCACGTTTTGGTATTTCTTCAAGTGAGCGTGCGTCTCTTTCCTGGTCTTATCTCAAGCGAGCGTGAGAAGACGTAGGATGGGTGCATTACTATCAGCAGATTGCAGAGCATTTTGATGAGGAAAATTAGTATGAGCGCTAGCGTGAACACTACAGAATGTATTTACTTCAAACCGAAACCTTACTTTGTTAGTCCATATATAAAAAAGTCTTCTTCACCCTGTTGCAATGAACTGAATGTGTTGGCATTGTCTTTGGACATGGCCTTAATTTTTTCAGAGTGGCTTTTCTGATCTTTCTTCAGGTGAGCATGAGAAGATGGTACCATACGTGCATTACTATCAGATTGTAGAGCATTACGACGAGGAAAAATAACATGAACACTGCATGACTGCTTAGTATATATATCATGATACCAAGACTGCACGACTCCCGCTCTGATGTATAGCTAGCATATCATGATATATATAAAGTGAGATCTAAAATGAGCGGGAGGTGAACAAATGCTTAAATGAGGAGATTTGTGCAGCTTTCATCTCTTCCACTGTGTAAGATGTAAGTTGGTTACAACATATTATTATACATATTCAGTTACTGCTTTAAATCCCCAATGAACTCTAGTGCAGGGGCAAGACCCGCTGAGCGTAAGATGTAAATCCCAAAGGGGAAATGAATCGATGTAAAAAGACCTCTGACATGTCAATTTGGCCTTCAATTTTTCCATTTCGTGGTTCTCTAAATGGTCTTGAGTTGGAAGATGATTCGTGTTTTTCAACTGTGATGCTAGTGAACGCAAAGGGACAAAGGTCTCTTAGCCGAAATTATGGAACAAAGGTATATTAGCCTGATCAAGATATGGCTGGAAAAGGGAACAAAGGTGATGCCCTTGAACTAGATTTCAAGGTCAACGAAAGAAAAATTCTCTGCCATATATCTTGAAATTGGGTAACTAGAATTAGATTGGCCTTGAAATTCCGATAGCCAAATAATTGGGTGAAATATGTCAGCTCGCCATAAAATGGACAAGTTTATTGTTGAGATTCCAAGGTTCTCACATGCTCTCTTTTGCAAGATTAAGCCCGCAGTTAGAGCCAGATGTTACCTCCATTTTCACATGGGTGTCCTGTAGGTTTCTTTTCAAAGATGAATTGTGTTGTTTTGAGCACTTTTGTAGCGATAAACAATATTAAATGTCAAGCTTGGGCAGTTCTATGTGAAGCAACAGTAATCAAGAAGAAGTTGATAAGAATTCTGGGCAGGTTGTGGCACTTCTGGCCGTCAAATGTAGCAACAAGAGGACTAAGGTTACATGATCATAAGCAGTAATATGAAGGATCATCTAGCAGGTCTGAGTGCAACAGTGGTAGAGGCTGAAGTTCAGCAACACATATCCATGTTTATACAAATTTGAAGGTCAAGGCACCCTTAAAAGAAATGATAAATAGTGGCAAGTCCAAGTCTTGATACATTCTGAGCATATTTCAGGTTGATTAAATACATCAAACAATAGTGAGCCTCATCAAAGTTGAATTTGAGCAGGTTTGGAGGGATTTAGATTTTTTGAGCATATGTAAACGGATTTGGACTTTCAAGCAATGGTAAGTTGCCTCATATCAAAATCTGGGCATGAAAGAAGCAATGTTGGGCATATTTTGGTGACCTTTTATTAGCAAGAAACGAATAGAAAAGGGTTATTCTAGGCCAAATCTGGGCTAACCTTTGCATAATTGAGAGTTCCTAATAACAGTTAAAAAGAGGCAGTATTCTCCATTCTGGGGTGTTTTGGGAATAGTAAAACATGTCGACTTCATCATCACGGTTGTATCTGATCCAAAAAACAACATAAAATTGGTGAATTTATCCTTGTGAATAGCCTTGTGGCTGTCAATTCCTGTAGCATCCGTGATCTATTCGATTCAATTTGGAGCCGCCACCATTCCAACTATTGTTTCCCTATTATTATCTTGATCCAAGCATGGAGGGACTATATTGAAAACCTAGACATGGAGCTGGGCCAACACTTCTGGGCACATTTCTGTTACTCTTGAATCGTGGTCTAAGAAAGTTTCTATAGCTGCGGTGACAACCGCAGATCTAAACCCATGCCGTAAAAACTTAAAAGTATCAATTTCGATGACTGCCGGAATATCTTGCAAACAGATTTGATTGGCCATGACTTGTTAACGTTTTAATGAGACATGAATTCATGGATCCTTGGTGGACGTCATCAATTACAAGTTGGCACATTTGGGAATTGTTTAGGTGTAATTTAAATATTCTACATTTTAAATTTTTTCTTAACATATTTTTTGCCTTATTTTGTTTGGAGTATGGTTGGAAATTTGTAAAAAATCTTAGAATCATATATATTAGCTATAGAAATTGTATAATTTGGGTGTCATGGGAGTATTCAAGGTTGCTGAATCTATTTATAGATTCAAAAACACAACTTTGAACACTTTCAAATTTGAATTTTATCAATTTTTTTTACAAGATTCCAATCAAAACCCACCGTAAAGTCCAAAATGTAGAATAAATAGATTACTCCATTGTTTACTTATTGGAGGGCGTTAATCGCTATTGTGGACACCCCCTAGTAGAACTTAGAGACTTTTCAAATTGCAATGTGTCTTGATGAAATTCCGATCGATAAAAGATAAAAGTTGTGATGCTTTGGTTAATGTCCACAGGATATTTGATGAACAAAGTTGACGTGGAAGAATGCACATTGAGGTTGCGGGTCATGGATCCTTTTTTTATTTTAAGTTTTATATGCTTGATGGGTTCACTCCTTTGTTTGTATATTTTATGGCATTTGTTGGCTTGTTTGTGGACATAGTGCAAATTCTTTGTGGACATGCTTTGAAAAGGTTTTTGCTTAAAGAAGATTTTGGAAGTTAATGTGGGTAAACTTGATTGATTTATGGACATTACTTGATAAATTGTGGGCATTGCTTATTCAAGAAGGGGTCTTTGGAGGTCATGTGGCATCATATTGTGTATTGGATTCTTGTTTAATGGAGATTTTCTCTTCACTATGGGTCCCATGTATCTCATCATTTTACAAGTGGCATTCACCACCATTTTTTATTGTATTTTAGTTGTAGAGTGGGTATTTTGTATTATTTTATCCCACCTAAGTTAGATCTTAGGAAAATAATGAATATTTTATTCTATAAGGAAGTTGTAGCCTCTCTTATAAATAGAGAGGCACTTCCTTATTTCATTTTCATGGTTGGAATTTGAGAGTTCTCTCTCTTTTGGATGTTTGCATGATTACTAAAGATATCTTATGTTTAAAGCTCTTTGAAATAAAATTTCATTTTCCCTAAATACACCATGAAAATAATAGTCTCTAATAGTTGATACAGCATGATCTATTTTTAGACATTGGGCTTAAAATGGAATGGAACTTTGTACACTTAGAGATAACCAACTGAACAATCTCAAGAGACTATGGCAATGCCCCAAAATTTTGACCTTAATCTTATTGGATGGTGCAATGGTACATATCTCTATGGACATTAAAACTTAAAAAATGTACAGATGTAATTTCTCCTCACTACTTTGTCTTGCAGAATACTCGCTCCTAAACAAAGATTAGGGTAGAGCACTAATAAGAAGTGATTGGATTCAAATACATATGTGATTTTTAAGATTGCAAAGACACAACATTTCACTCCAACATTTTTTCTCTGCCAAAATGCATCCATTGAGAAATCAAGTTTCTATATCTACCCCGTTGACTATAAATGTCACTTACTTGAAATTTAGTTGAATAACAAGTTTAAACTTTTTCTAAAATTCTACAATTGATAGAGAATTAATCCAACGTCATTCAAGTCTATATGACCCATAACTAATTTAATAGTTTTGCGTGCTTCTACAATTTCATCATCATTGTTTGTTCGAATAGTTTGTCATGTAACATTGAGAGACCTCACCAAGCTCTTTCATATTGAATAAATAAAGAAAGATTAAGATAAAAACAATTAAACCTAACAAACAATATCATTCTTCCAGCTTTATGGACTTGGAAGGATATCATAAATTTGAACATCATTGAAAGAAGATTAACATAGGATATCCAATATCCTCTATAGGTAGCAATGTCAATGGAAACAATAGCATGAAAGTTCTAATGCTTTTGGAAGGCATTCACTATAGGAAATTGGATTATTAAAACAAATATTTCTGAAAAATTTTCATCATTCCATCTTGGTATTTTGAATTAAATAATAAAATAGAATCTGCTCCAAGCATATGGCATCTTTGGGAGTTTCATGCTACCTTTTTTGTAGAAGAATTAGGTATGCAACTTAATGCTTTAGTGTTTCTACATTTCTAAAATTTCTAAATTCACTTCAATTTTGGTTGTTTCTTTTTCATTTTCCATGCTAATTTAACAAATGAAAAGGGACATTTTGATGATGAGGAGGAAGTTCTTCATGGCATTCATGACATCTATTTTACTGCTTCCTTTTTCATTTCATGAGCATCTACTTTACTTTCTTTGTTGTTGCATGAGTCACTTCATGCAAGCAAGCACTGCATGCTAAGTGGGAGGGTCAAAATAATGTTATCCAAAGAAATCATAATTGTCTATGCAAACCAATTGCGTTAAATGTTGTGAAGGTCCTACATATAACCAGTAGTTGAGAAAAGAAAAAGAAAACAATAAATTCATTAGGGTGCACAAAGCAACATTTGTATAAAAGTACCTCTGTAACATGTTTTTGTATGTTAGGTCCCAAGTTGAAAGGTTTTGATTCATGTTTGGGCAGGTTCTGAAGTAGAAAAATGACCTTTTCAAAGTGTTGATTTGATAGTCCGCCTTCTTCTATTTGGTGTATTCCCTGGTTGTCATATTGTTATGTTCACAGACTTGGTGATGATTTTCACTAGGTATTTACTTAGTTGTTGTGTGATATTTTTTAGTGTTTAGTTTTTCAATTTGACTGTGTGACGTGAGAACTTCAATGAATTTGATAGTGAAAGTATGATTAAATTTGATAAAGGGAATGAAAACAAGGGGATAAACTCACATATAAGTAATTGAGTCTACCATCATTAATTTGATCTCTCTCATTCTACGATTGGAATATAATTCCTTCCAATGATGATCCACTTAAACAATCATATTCAATAAAAGGCCTCACGTACATAATGACTAATTGTAGTGAAGGAAAATACCATATGGACACACACATGGACTAATTATTGGTGAGTACGCTTCCTCACAAAGCCTTCCCATAATATTATATTAACACAAATTTAAAATCGATCCTTCAATTCTTTTTCACATTAACTATGAAAAAACATAACCCTTGTCTCCTTCATTAACACTTCAGAGCCACTTCATTTCATATTGCAGATTACCATCCTCGTGACAGCACATATTGATTCATCATTTTGTTTTTAACTTAATTTTCCCATTAAGTTTATGTTTTAAATTTAAATGTTTTCATATAAATAACCTATCCTCTATTTATGGCTTATCACATTATTATAATGTAGTATGAGTTAATAGCTTTATTATTATAATTTAATTTATCAATTAAATTTAAATATTTTCTATAAATATAAATATTAAATTATGACTAACCTTGTAATTTATCCACCTTGTATTATGTTTTAAATTTAAATGTTTTCATATGAATGACTTATCCTCTTTATTTATAGCTTATCCACATTATTTGATGTATTGGGTTAATAGCTTTTTTATTATAATTTAATTTATCATTTAAAATTAAATGTTTTTCTATCAATTTAAATACTAAATTATGACTAATTTTGTGATTTATTCACCTTATATTATAAGCCAATGGTTTGAAATAGCTAAAAATTTGCCCATTAAATTTAGATTTAGATTTTAATGTTTTCTTATCAATGCACATTTGAAGAGATGGCTAACCTTGTTACTTATCCATCTTGTTTGGTGTATTTTAGGCCACTCGTAATAAATCAAAAGATAAAGCAATTTAAATTTTAATGTTTTCTTATCAAATATACATTTGAAGGGATGGCTAACCTTGTTACTTATCCATTTTATTTGGTATATTATAGGCCACTCGATAATGAATCGAAAGATAAAGCCCACACATATTAGAGGTTAAGAATTTGCTTGTTTTAAAGCATGGGACTTGCTCCTAAAACTTTTGGAGTCTAGAGATAAGGTCCACACGATATTTTCTTTTTTAACTAAAACGAATATTGTATTCAATGTAAAAAAGAAAAAAAAGGCCGTGGCTGAAAACCAAATCGGCAAATACAGTCAACGTGATTCCAGCATCAATGTGTTGTGAGAAATTAAATTTAGTCAATGAGGTCATCGTTGTAGGAAGCCAATGTAGCGTTTTCCTTCTGGAGGATAAGTTGGCTGCAAATTATTTGATAAGATGAAATTTCTCTTAAGCTGAAAAACAAATGATAGAAATTTGTCGTGTGAAGACTGAGCGAGCAGATTTCCTGAAATCCATATGGTCTATTTAGGATGCTTCGGCGTTGCATTATGATGTAAATTCGATTCCCACGAGGGCTCAAGGAATTTGATGATGTCTACTATCGTTGTTGGAGAGATTAAGGATTTCGGGGATAAGGTGGTACCTGCATTTGCTTCTAGATCAACGTCATGGTTTAAATTCCTTAAGATATGGAAAGCTCTGAAATGGGAAAATGTATTTGTGATTTGCTGAACACGTTGAATGATTATGTCTAAAGCTAAATTGTTGAATTTAGACTTCGAATTGAGGGCTTTGATGATTATCATGGAATCCCCAAATACCTATAGTTTATCAATCTTATGATCTTTGGCAATATGACAGCCTTTTAGCAGAGCTAAGGCTTCTGCTATGTTATTTGAGCAAATGGCCAATCCCCATCTGTACTTCAGTCTTAGCGTTCCTCCAATAATCCATAAAACTCCTCCTGCTCCTACTACTCCAGGATTTATTTTGGACGCTTCATCGAATTGTAAACTGTCCACAGCCTGGTTATTTCTCCATATTTGAAAATCAGAATTAGAGAGCCTGATTTTCCATGATGTAAGGTGTCGTGGTCGAGGGTTTTTACTCGGACTTGAGGAGATGGCTCCAATCCAATTCAATTCCTTTGTGCTGAGCAATGCATCTGCCTTGGAATTGGAAGAGTTTAGACATTCGATCAGTAGTCCTTTGGCTTGTGCAACAGTTTGTAATGGGGTATAGTGTGTTTCATGGAAGATAGCTTTGTTTCGAGCGATCCAGATTTTCCAGTAGGTATATTTGGGAATGGAAATCCAAATTTGAAGCCAAAGTTTCTTTTTGGAAAGAGGTGAGGAATAAGTAGATTTCCACTCTTTGAAGAGTTGAGTGGTGGTGTTGAAGGATGGCATGAAGATGTTGAGATCAAGGAGCATATAATTCCAGACTTGTTTGGTGAAGTGACAGTCCATAAAAATATGATTTAGTGTTTCAATATTGTTGCGACAGAGGGGGCACCAATGTGGCCCGAGGATTCCTCTCTTGATAAGATGATCATCGGTGAGCACCTTGCAATGGATAAGTGTCCATATGAAGAAGTTAATTTTGGGGAGTCCAAATGGATCCCATACAAGTTTCCATAAGTCATTTCTTGTAGCGTCGTGAGCTTGAAGGGATTTGTATCCAAGAACAGAGGTATAGCAACCTTTAGGACCCCAACTCCTTTCAACTTTGGCTAGGAGATGGATGGGGGCGCATCCTTTCAAGTTGTCGATCAGGATAATTTTGGCAGATTTAAGATTGGGAGGGATGACATCGTTTTTCCATCTTTGCCAGTTGCCGTGATTGTCCCAGGAACTAAAATCCTCCAGGGTTATCATCCCATGTTGAGTGAACCATTCTGCAATATCTTGTAACTCTTGAATGTTATGTAATGCTTCATTGCCCATAATCTTATCCATGAAAATGCTTATTTTCCTTCCATCGCCAGGTATCCAGTAAATTTCTTGTGAAAAGAATTCCCATGTTGTCTTGCACAGTGACCAAATGATGGATCCTTTGGAGTTTGGCTTACTATCAAGAAATCTTAGATTGTTTCCTTGTAAGTATTTTTTGTTGAGCACTTGACTGAATCGATGATGTCTATTATGCAGGATTTTCCAAAGAAGTTTGCCACCCAGTGCCAAATTTTCCTGGAAGGGGTCACGGATTTGGAGACCTCCCAAGAATTTAGGATGCTTTATGATCCCCCAATTCACTAAGTGGAATTTTTTTACATTATTTCCCCCCCCAAACCAAAGAAAATCTCTCAACAACTTGCTAATTTGTTTTGACACTCCTTTTGGAGCAAGGAGAATGGAGAATTGATAAATAGGTAATGTAGAAAGGACGAAGTTCACTAAGATCAATTTTCCAGCTTTGTTTAGCCAATGTACTCCCCATCTTCTTATCTTGCTTTTGATTTTGTTAATCGTATCATCCCAAAATTCCTGATTTTGAATATCCTTGTGTGATTGGGAGACCAAGGTAGGTGAATTTTTCCCAATGGTTATGGACTTTGATACCAAGAATTCTGCTTATTTTGGCTACAGAGATATTGTTTAGATTCTAGCAGTAGACTACACTCTTCTGTAAATTGATCTTGCCTCCAAAGGCATTGTAGTACCAATTCATGTTTTTCTTAAACTTTTGGGCTATGATGGAGGAGGCTCCACCCAGTAACATGGAATCGTCGGTAAAGAGGGTATGATTGAGAGGGAAGGAATCAGGGGTTAAGTGGAGGCGAGTTAGGGATCCTGAAGTTAGGTCTGAGTTCAATTTTTGACTAAGAGAATCTACAAGGATGATGTACATGAAGGAGGACAAGGGACATCCTTGTCTAATTCCTCGCATGGCCTGGAAGAAATCAGTGGGGCGACCATTAATTAAAGGAGTGATCCAGGGCCTGCTTATGCAAGCTAAGATCCAGATGATAAAGATTTCCCCAAATCCAAAGCGTTTCATGATTTTAAAGAGAAAGGAGTGCTTGACACGATCGAATGCATTGGCCATATCAAGCTTGACTAGCATACCTTTTTCTTTTCGGGATTTGCTGGAGTGGATTGCTTCTTGTACGATAATGACATTGTTAAGGATTTGTCTCCCTTCTAGGAAGCCGCCTTGATTGTCTGAAATAATTTTGTTGAGCAGGGGATTCATTCGATTCACCAGCATCTTGGATATAATCTTGTAAGAGGAATTGCATAGTGAAATTGGTCTGAATCTGCTGAAGGAGTTGGGATTGATTTCTTTGAGGATGAGAGACGGGAAGGTGGAATTCATGCACCCACCAATATTTGGTTTAGAATGGAAGTTTCTAATCATTCTCATGTAATATTTTTTAATGTACTGCTAGCATGCTTTGTAAAAATGCATTGAATAGCCATCTGGGCCGGGAGCTTTGTCAGATTCAAATGACTGAATGGTGTTGAAAACTTCCTGCTCAGAGAAAGGTTTGTGAATATCAGCATTGTCTTCTAGTGTGATACTCTTTGGAATGTGCTCGAGGAATACAAGCTCGTCTTCTTCATCACCGTTGTCGACTCCAATGTATAGATTGGAGAAGTGATTGTGGGATGCGTTTTTAATATTTGCATTCCCAATGATAGTCATACCATTGTCTAATTTGACTTCAGCAATGTAATTGGTAGAATGTCTGACTTCGAATTGTTTGTGAAATTAATTGGTATTCTTATCACCAACTTTGAGCCAGGTACTTCGCGACTTCAATCTCCAATATTCTTCTTCAGTGCGAAATGCATGGTAAGCCTTGGACTGTTGTATGACCTCATCGTGCAGAGCGGTTGGTTCGATTGGGTGATCTTCCATTACATTTTGAATCTCTTCAAGGACACAAACAACTTTCTTTTTGGGATTAGAGGGTGGGGGACAATTGGTTTTGGCCCATTCCTTGAGAGTTTTTTTGTTTATTTTAAGTTTCTGTTCCCAGACATAACTTGGGGATCCTGAGATGGGGGTTCTCCAAACTTTGTCCAGAATATTCCAGAACCTGGTATGATTTAACCATTGAGGGATAAACCTAAAAGGAATTGGGCCAAGATCTTCATTATCCTGAAAATGAAGTTGAATAGGCTTGTGATCCGAGGCCAAGTTAACCAAAATATTTGAAGAAATAGTTTGAGTATCGGTCATGACGCTGCTTTGGATGAGAAATCTATCAAATCTAGCCATTATATTTCCCTTGCCTAATCGCTTATTGGACCAGGTATATTTCCCCTTTTTGGGTTTGATGTCGATGAGATCCCAATGTTGGATTAGAGCTTCAACCTGAGATTTGAAGATATCCTTTCTAGTGAGACCTACCTTTTTTTCAGAAGTGGAGAGAGTGATATTCATATCACCAGCTAGAATGATGTTATGTGGAGCATATGCATCCATGAAATCTTCAAGTAATTTCCAGCAGTATTTTTTTTTTCCAGAATAGAGGTTAGGAACGTACATGTTGAAAAGAGCGATTTGTTTGTTGCTTTAGATATGAGTGAGCTCAGTGTAAATCCAATGTTGCATAGCGAAGGAGATTTGTAGATGGAATTTTTCAGAAGACCGTAAGGTTTCAAGGCCACTAGAAGCCCCTCTAGCGCTAACAACAGAACCTGAATTTTTCTTCCATTTTCCTTTCCAATGGCTAAGACTGCATTTTCATCGAGTTTGGTCTCTTGGAGTAGAATTAGATCTGGCCGATCAATTCTTTGGAGATCTTTTACTGCTTCAAGCTTGCTAGGATTTCTTAGACCTATGCAATTCCAAGACACCGGCTTCATCATTTAAGATCATAGATGGAGGAGGGGGTTCCTCCCATTGAGTCTCCTATTTTCTTTCCCGTTATTCTGGATCTAGTGTTTTTGCTGAAGGCCATATCTATTGTGGCTTGATATCCTTGTACTTTCTCACACTCAGCTTCTTCTTCCCTCAAATATTTAGTTGATTTCTGACCGGGATTTTTGGAAGATCTATCGATGGGTTCTTTAGAGAAAGTAGGGGAGCTTGTAGGTCTAGCTTTAGTAATTTCAGCATAGGAATGAGTATCTTTGGTCGAAATAGATCTAATGGGGCTGGGGGTGTTCTGGGGCAAGGGGTTCTTTGGATTCTCTTGGATAAGGGGAGCTTCTTGAGAATCTTGTTGATCGTGTATTTCTCTTCTTATTCGGCCTCAGATATTTACTGGATGTCGAGTGTTTCTAGGGATTTAAATCTGTTGTTGTTGTTAGAAGTCGTCCGATTTTGATGCTGAAGATCAGCTTTCCTTGTACTTTCACTTTTTGATTGGGATTTTCCCGATTTGGTATTTTTATGGATGGATTTCCATTGTTCTCTTTTCCCATCTGACTCTGGATCCACAGGATTCTTCTTGCATGATCGAGCGAAGTGGCCATATTCATGGCAAAACCTGCATTTAAAGGGAATTTATTCATAATCCAGTTCCTGGATGTGAGACCAATCTGCCACCGTGAGGTTTATTGCTTCCGGGAGGACGTGTTCCAGATCTACTTCTACGCAGATTCTTGCACATGAATATTGATCTTTTCGATCTGCTTTGTCAATGTATTTTCCCAGGGTATTTCCAATGGCTTCTAGAGATTCAAAATTCCAGTAGTGAAGAGGTAGATGCGGAAGTCTCACCCACACTGGAACCGTAGATGGGATGTCTTGGGATGGGTCGAAGTTCAGATTCCATTTATTCATATAAAGTCCTTGTGGTCCCATAAAATATGGATCGTTCCTGAAGATTAGGTCTCGATCTTGTTTGCTTTCAAAAACGAATGCAAAGAAACCTTTACACAGGAAGAAGGATTTAACATCTTCCGATATCATGGGTCTCCAATTTTTTTGCACCCAATTTTCGGTGAAGGCCATAGGCCTGTGAACTGACCGATCAGTCCTCGTTCCGACAAGTTGAGGGCTGTCTTGCAAGGTTGCTCAACCGGTAGTGCTATTATCGGGATCTCATTGAGTTTTTTCACAAACTTCTGTTGGGAAGCGAACAAGGTCTTCTTGCCTTGAGCTGCTATGAGTTTCAGAAAGTCAGACAGATCAGTGGGAGGGCCTTCTGTTGCCGAGGCCATAGGAGGATTCGGGAGCAAGCCCTAGCCTGAAAAATGCAATAGGGCAGATCCAGGATCAAACAATCAATAAAATCTCCTCAGCATAGATGGGTGTAATTCCTTCCATCGACGAAGGTTGCTGCCTAGCCCGCAACTTGCTCAGTGACCAGAGACGGCTTGATGCCCACAGCCAAAGGATCACAGATTAGTCTCGCTAGGAGCTGGTTCGTTCATGTTGCAAAAAAAATTTCATGGAAGTATTCTACTTACCAGTTAAGTATTGCTTTGGCCATAAGTATCATGTTATTTGTATCAAGGCCCACACGATATTAGAAGTAAAGCATTTGTTTTATTAAAGCTTTGACTTGGTCCTAGAACTTTTAGTAATCATGTTCTTACTTTAACCTCCACCTCCAATGTTGGAGAACACAAGGATGCTAATAATTAATGCTGGAAATGTTTTTATGTGACTTGCTTAGATGCAACTAACACAATAAGGAACTTAATAATTTGGTATGTTGGTTGCTTTAATATCACATTTATATTAATAAGAAATTGACTCATTTTTAAATATCTTTTTGGATTTTACTTACTATTAAAGTATTATGTTGCATTTGAATATTTTTATTATTATTATCTTGTATAGGGGGAGATGCAACTCTTATTTTACTATGATTATTATTAATTAAGTTATTTTATATTTCAATTTTTATTTTGTTTTATTTTATATTATGACATTAAAAGATGTTTATTTTGTTTTTGTTTTTTTAAAATTTCTCTGTAGCTAATCATTTCAAATTTCATATCCATTACTTAGTCTTAAATGTTAAAAATGTTTTTTGAGTTATAACATATCTCACCTAAAAACCCTCCTTAACCTTGAACTCTTCATTATTTCATTATTAACATAAAGCATATGTGTGTTTCTTTTCCTTTTCCTTTTCCTTTTAAATTTATTTTCCTTTAACTTAGCTTCTCTTCATCAACTTTTATTATTTCACTTGAAATTAGATTTAAAAAAAAATCTAACAATCATATGAATCGAGCAAGTATGCAATTTTGCTTAGGTTTATGTGTGAGAGAAATAAACTCGAATTTGTCTATCTTGTGGTATTTTTAGAATTGCTTTTATGATTATAAAGTATACTTTCCTCTTATGTGTTATCTCATATTGGTTATGAACATTGGTTTACGACACTTACAAGTCTCGATATACCTTAATCCTTATGTCAATCAGTGTAGCCAAAAGGGAGTGATTTAACATAATGGTTGATTGATTGTGAGGTAAGTATACTTTCTCTCTTAGCCTTTCTATGCAGTATGTGTTATACAATTGTTTCTTCTCTATTTCAACTTGTGGAAAACCCCTGCCATAACTACTGAATACAATTATAATTGCACCTAAGTACCTAATGGACAATGTTGTAATTGTAGGCTGCAACTAGTGGTGACCCGTTTCCTACATGATACAATTGTAACCATGTTTAGTGATAGATAAATATTATTATAAATTACATATTAAGAAAAATAAACTATGGTCGAATTTTTGAGGCAAAGTTTGCCCTTATAAGCCAATTTCACACACTAATCACCAGACTCTTTAACACGTAATTAGAAATGCTCTCATCTTGAGATCCCTCTTTCATTTATTTTAACTATGAGTGGTATAAATTTCATTGTGGAATTGAGGGCCAAATAATTCCTATGAATTAACGACTTTCAAAACTCTTGTCCGGAGAATGCCAAAACTATTACTGAAAACATATGGGTGATGAATTATTGAGATGGAAATACTAATAGGGAAGATCTCAGAAACAAGAATATGATGTCAAACCCTCTGCAAAACCCCATATATTTCTCATTTGAAACAACAACGGAGACCCAATAAATGCCTAAATTGTAATTTTGAGGATCTAAATTTCATGCAAATAATAAAAGAGAAAGCATCGGAAAACTAATGAATGGTGATATAGAGATTTTCCACATACAAGGCAAGTTTTTTTATATGTATTAAATGTTTCCTTAGTTTCTCTTCCGTGTTTAATTTTTCCATTTTGATAAATTGTTAAGGAGATTTCTTTGATAAATTGTTGAGAGTGTTTTTTTTTAAGTTTATTATTATTATGTGTTATTTTGTGGAATATTTGAATCATTCCCAAGATCAAGAGGAGTAAATTACAAGGATCACGAGCCTTAAAAGCTTCATTTAAGTCCCAAGACTCTTTATTGCCTCTCAATCCCACTCAATGACAAAGGTAGCAGTATTGTAACATTTGCATCTCTTAATTGTTGGGGTTTATATGTAAATCACAACTTGAACATTGCACAATACTATTTCATAGATTATTCATATGCTATATTTTGACAAACAGGGGGAATTTTAGTGATCCATATCAAATATTGAAATTAATAGAAAAGTCCCAATGATGTAATCAATTCACTCACTCTTATATATGGGTTCGCAATATTAACATTATTTAGTTCTATTGATACTTTGGTGGAATGTAGAGGAATTTATGCCATTGAAACTATTCCAAGATGGATAGATTTTAGGCATATCTGACTTAGTAAGGGGCATTTGTTTGTAATGCGTGTGAAAGGTATACTATGGAGTACTAATAATCAAAGATTTGTTTGGGTACTAACAACTCACATGTAACTCCATGCTATATTAACCACCCATGTTCTCACCATGGATTGTGAGATCTACACTACCTACTTATGGATTTTATATCATCATTCTTTAGTTGCTTACAATCTCATTCTGATAGCTCGATGAATGAATTTTATTCTTTGTTGTTAACCAATTAAATTTAATTATGTTCCACATTTAATTCTATTGAAGTCATTGTATGTTTTTTCTATTTATTTACATCTATATATTTGTGTGGGATTTTTATTTTCATTAATCTTTATTTTTTTAGTCAACCATTTTTTTAAATCAAGAACAATCTATTGTAAAAGAGATCAGATTCTTAGATTTGTTTACTAATGGAGTGGTTTAGTTATTCCATAACCAAGAAGTCACCAATGCTTCCATTTTGTGCCAACAATGTTGATGTCATGATGCTTTCCCTCTACTTGTCTAATCAAAGATTGAGATGAACCATGGCGTGTATTTTGAGGACTTGAGAACCGCTTTTGTAATCATCACAATGGGAAGCAAGGGTACACTAAACACCCCATTTATTTTGGAAGAATTACAAGAGATGAACTATTTGCATGCTATGCAGTCAAAATCCGTGCAACTATCCCCATCATTTATGGTATAGCTCTTAGAGGCTGTGGACACGTTGTCCTCTTAGATAGAACAATAGTGAAGAAAGGGTAAACATTGCCTTGCCTCTTTTACTTCATGGCTCACATGGCCAACATCTATGGTAACGATTGCCACAAGTTCAAATCAGATTTATGGCTTGAAAACAATAAATTTCATACCAAAATCATAATTGGTATACCTGGTCTTCAGTACAGGGCCAAGTTAGTGCTTAAGAAGGGGGATTCCCAATGTGAGGGCATTTATATGGGATCTATAAAGAAAAATATACTAACAAACTATTAGTTTGATTTTTTACTCTTTGGACAAACTTCGATAAAAGGATAAAAATAACATTTTGAACATGGCTTATTTAGTTGGCTTTTGACTATTTTGATGAAATCCAGCAAAAGGAAAACAAATTAACGTTATGAGCATGACCTATATAGTTGGGTTTTTTACTAAGTTTGATACACTCGTGACCGGGGTCCATTTAATACTATGTTAGTGAGTATTCCTGAACACATTTATGTATTTGATATCTAATTACCTTATGTTTAAATTCATTGATTGACTTTGATTGTTGTAAATATAATAGTAAATTGAATTTTAAGCAATGAGGTGTACATAAATAGAAAGTAAAGCACTCATAAAATATTTCACGTGCTCACTTTTTTAAACCCTATGGTCCATAAGACTATACTATAATAGTTGTGTGTAAACTTTTAGTTGTAAGGTGAGTGCTAATATTTTCTTAAAACAAGTCTCAACGTACAAAAAAATAACATCTTGAGCATGGTCCATTTAATACTATCTTTGTGATATGAACTGATCCTAAACACATTTACGTTTTCATATCTAATTATCATATGCTTACAGTCATTCATCAAATTTGATTGTTATTAAATATAATATTAAATGGAGTTTTAGGTAATGAGGTGTATAGACACAATAATGCACTAGAAAATATTTCACAATCTCACTTTATAAACTATATGGTCCATAATATTATATTATAATAGTTGTGTAGACATTTCATTATAAGGTACATAGAGGTTTATTATTTATTTACTTTAAAAACATAAAAAAAGATTAATGTATTTCCATATACTTATTGCAAGTATAGGTTCAATATTGTTATGATTCATTCAATGCACAAATGCATTTTTAACTAAGTATGTTGATATTCATATATT
Source organism: Larix kaempferi (assembly GCA_027924585.1). Classification (NCBI taxonomy): domain Eukaryota; kingdom Viridiplantae; phylum Streptophyta; class Pinopsida; order Pinales; family Pinaceae; genus Larix; species Larix kaempferi. The sequence goes on from BSBM01000291.1 coordinate 16,909,124, forward strand.
TAGATTAGGTGTTAGAGGTTATGCAACTCACATGCATATGACTTCATTATTGATTTTTAATTGGCATAATCAACATACCATTCACACTTGTCTAAAACTTTAATTTAAAGGAAAATGGTCATGTTTACTTACCACTTTCTATCTATTGGTCCTGTCGACGTTCCTTTGCCCCTCTTGGAGCAATTGCTAATTTAATGTAGTAGTTGTTTTTATTGCAACCCTACTATGCACTGAATTTTGCATCGACGAACACATATTGCTTCCCAGATCTACAGGCTATCGATTAAAATATTATCAAACTGTATCCATTAAAGCAATGTCCGAGGATCTACCAAATAATGTAAACTTGTAGCTTGTATATCATATGGATATGGATGTTCAATAAAAAATAATAATAAACATCTATTTCTAATATTATATAGAATATATGATATATATGATTGCATAAGGTAGAATCCATATAAAATGATTTAATAAAATCCTTGGCATTGACTTGCGAAGGTTGTCATTGACGTTGCCATGGATGCATGGATCGCGTATTGATGCTTAAACAAAATCGTAGGCCAACTGAAGTGTCAAAAAATTAAACTATTTGCGTTGGTTCCAAACTCTTCCAATTCCCAGACGTTCCCACCCGACCTGGTAGCTTACGACCTTGGATTTGCATAGTTAAGAAAAAATATGTGTTGGATGTCCGTATTGGTTTCCACTGGTAGATAGATCTCATCAATCATTTTGATTTATTCCATTACCACAGCATTCAGAAACATTGAAAGAAGGCAATAGTAGCTTATTATTTCATGTATCCTTTCGAACCTGAGATCCTTCTGTCGCATTAGTTGAAGGAGGGTGGAGATAGAGATGTAATCATTTACAAAACCTACAACCTGAAAACATTATGAACTGATGAATCGATTTATGATTTTGTAATTTGAATTAATTATTGCCACTGTTTCCGTTATTTTTTCTTCTGTTATTATCCCTTGTGATTTTGTTCAATTTTCACAAAGTTGTTTTGTTTTTATTTATTTATGTTACATCGTAATCTTCCACCCTGTGAGCATCAACATTCTTTGGCCTATAGGATCCATTTCACTGACTCAGATCCACTTATATCCTTCAGAGATACTAGTTTGCCCTATTTTTATTCCTACCCGCCTGTTGCATCACTATAGCAGGCATACTCGCGAGTTGCATCACTATAGCCCGCGCGTATCAAGTAAAATGGTAAAAATCACTATTTATTACTTTTTACTCCCAGAAAGTGGCCATTGGGTGACCTTTGGCTCTCCATCTACCCAAGTAACACCTCGATGTGTCCTTTCACCTACCTTTGAGAGGACTATATATTGAGCACATATGGCTTATGGACGGGAGGAATAAGAGAATATCAAGAGAACTCTAGTGGATTTTTGCCCTATCTTGAGTCTACACTCATTGATCCTTGAAGTTGTGAACCCTTTATGTTCACCTTCCAAACTCCTATCTAGTTTGAGTTTGCCGTTCATGGAGGATTGAAGTGGTGGAGGCACAAGTGGATTGATCTAGATCTTGGTTCAGATTGGTTGCCGACAAGAGGTCGTATCACTTTGTACTTCATGCTGTTAATTAATAGAAATACTCATATTCTCATCCATCATGTTGTGAATGTTGTTTATTATACATTGGGTTACATTTGCTTGTGATATTATGGACCATTGTTATTGATAATGTTAATGCCATTTATATATTATATGTACTTGTTGGATATTGGCTGTCAAGACTAATTTGCAGATTTCAAGTGCATGGATTGAAAGCTCCAACGGGGATCTACATCAAACGTTTGGATCGAGGTTGGTTACATTTCTCCATTATCTTAACATTGTCATTTATAATAGCACTGTTTTGAGAATTGAGTTGATTTCTGGTAGTCATCTATCTGTTGTGGTATTCCCAAGCCATAGTGAGTTTTCTCCAATATAGAAATGGCGACCATACTGGGGAAGTCATCCATGTTTGGGAAATGTTTTGAGCATTAGTCCTTAATTAGAGTTTTTGTTTATCGAAGCTATGTGTCACTGATTGGCCGTTAAGATACACCATAGAAAACTTGCTTTTTCAGAGCCGTTGGACTCTTTATTTTCCCATTTTCCTTTCCTCACTCGCGGGCTAGCTTAGCTCAGCTCGCGTATACCCACCTCTGTTTACTCTACTGCTCGCGGGTACTCCAAGGTATTCCTTCGATAGTAGCGTACAACTCCGGCTTTTGTTGGTTTATCGCTATTGGTTGTTGCTGGGTTGGCTTTGGTTGTTCCTGAGTCTTTGTTGGCCTCTTTCTTGATTGTTTCATGCCTTGGTTGTGACCAGAACTCTTCGTTTCTCTTGGTTGAGCCTTCTTGGTTTTTTACCAATCTTTGGATTTAGCCTCTTGGTTTTTTCCTTTTGAGCTCATTCCTTTGGCCGAGTCTTGCTGTTTAGGATCTGTTGGGTTGTCTCAGTGATCTTCTCGGCACTTCAGTGACTGAATAGTAGGATTTTGCTTGCATTTTTTCATTCCATCTATATTGAAAAAATACAAAAATACACAGCTAGTTTTTTGCATTTTCCTTCTTGTTTATAAGCGAAAATACAAAAATATTTTACTTTCATGTACTGCATCTTGCATTGAGTGCTTGTTGCCTTCATTAAGGTTCTTCTTGTGCATTGAAAAGATAAAAGATTGCATCTTTATTTTGGAATTGTTGGTTGATTTTGCATATTAGTGACATTGTTTTAATGGATAGATGAGTCTAGGATTGGACGATTTTGCATACTATTGGTCTACACATCACTAGTTTCACGATCATATCCCTTGAGTAACCAAAGCCACTAAAATTAACGCTTAATCTTAAAATTGATTAGACTGATTTTATTTATAGGGTACACCAACTAGCATAGGTTTAGAGTCTTGGAATATATCATTATGAGTTAACAATCCAAGACTACTAGACGAAACATTAGGTGTCTGACCAGGGAGTGGAGGAATCCATGGTATAGATCAGTGTTCTCAAGAAGCTCTACTCAAGCCAGAGTTAAGCACGAGGTCACGAGAGGTTGGTTGAGGAGATATCCCTCTGATACCAGCTGAACGTGGGAGATATATCCAGGATTTGTTCGTATCTGGGGGTACCGGAGGTTCGTCCTCTTGTGCTTCGGGCTTAGCTGCCCTGCCCATACGACGGATCCCACCTGCGACTGTCCCCCTGAGCATTGGTTATATTGCGGTGACCACAGTTGCCTTACCTAGGTATCGCACAGGGTACTTGCAGTGGTTATGCTGTTTGTGTCCTGAGTTAGATAGGGATTGGACAACACAGTTGTGTTTGTGCAGTGGACTTGACCATATACACGCAGTGAAGCCTGGGTGTCTCTATAACTGATTTTGTTACCTCCGGCTATAGTTTGGGAGTCTCAAGCCTCTCCTAGGCGAGACATACCGGCTCTAGTCTCGGAAGCTCATTTAGCCACTCTGTTTGTCTGCTCTTGGTTGTAGTTTCTCTAGGTGTGTGCTTTTGATTTACTATTTTTGATCGATAGTTTGCCTTTAGGGGATGTTTTGATTATATATTCTCTCCGGAGATATCGTGGTGCGGAGCCCTACTCTCCGCCGGTCCTGTCGGTTGGCTGGTTTAAAGCCAGCCGAGCTTTCACGCCGTGTTGCTAGAGGACGCTGGAGGGATCCCTCTTAGTCTTCGAATTCTTACGAGACTTACGTCCAGGACTTCATGGCTGCACATCCCGACACTGAGGAAAAACCTTCGACTCCATCGGGTAGAGTTGACCACACTTCCGATCCCCATACTCCTCGTGAGGAGTGGGGAGGTGATCCACCTGAGAATCAACCTGGTTCTATTTGGCCTAATCCACTTGAACGAGATCCCTTTGATCCTTCGAATCCAGATAATTATCTTTACGGAATGCCCGACTTACTCAAGGATGAAGAATAGGATGATCCTTTCGTTCCTTCATTTCCACGTAGTTATAGACATGGGATGCCAGAGTTACATGATGACATTGGCCCTACGATCAACCCGACAACACTTTCTTTTGGTATGCCTAGTCATAGTACCGTTGAACCTTCCACTATGTTTGGTAGTCACGCTGGCACTAGTCAAAGTGTTAGCCATACTATACCCACTGGGGGAACTACCCTCGCTGGGGGAACTACGTTGTCCACCCACACACATAGTATGGGGACTGGTCATGTTCCTCCTAACAATGCTAATGTTGGAAGACGCCCACCTCCTAGGATTGCCCAACCTAATAGGAACGTTGTTCAAAACACCACTCGCCATCCACCACCTAATACACGTGCCGCTACTCGTCAACCCAGGACTACTTTTATGGATGATAATGTTCCTCCCAACCACGGGGTGGACACATACCGCGTACTTTTGCGTCCACTGCTGCCACTAGTAATGCTAATGTAGGGGGTGGGAATATTTCCTATCCACATGGACATCACGCCACCATCCCTGCTACTAGTCACACCAATATTGGAGTTGGGAATACTTCTCATGCTTCTGGTTACCACGCGACTGTTCAAGCTAATCCTAATGCTGGGGGTGGGAACATACCATACCATTACTGTCATTACAACATAGTTCCCGCTATGAATAATACATACATGCCCCATACTCATGGTGGCAACCCTTACTACAACACAGTCGGTGTTGGCCACCAGTATAACCCACCACCCCAATATGGTGCCCAAAACACGCATATACCTGCTTACTCTCAAATGGGTCAGGTAGGAGGAGGTTATCAATCCTATGGCCATGGGAAAACTTATGGTCCGTCAGGTCCTCATTATCAGCAGATTAATCCTCATGGTCAAGCTTTTGGTCCACCTTATAACACGGTTCCGTTTAACCAACCTTTTATGGGGGCTTATAATCAAGCTTTCCAGCCCCAGCTCCCGTTCCTTGCACGCTTGAATCTTCTGGATCTTTCGAAGCTCATGAATGATCTGGTGTGTCACGACCCTACTTGGCCCCCAGTCCCTACCAAGCTCCCTTCGGACATTCCGAAGTTTGAGGGGAAAGGTGGTGAGGACTTGGGAGATCATGTCACGATGTTTCACCTTTGGTGCTCCTCCAACTCTTTGAATCATGATTCCATTAGATTATGACTATTTCAATGCACCCTCACAGGGGCAGCCGCGAAGTGGTATGTGGAGTTGCCGGGAAACACCTATAGGGGATTCAACGAGATTGCTTTGGTTTTCTTAGACCATTTCCAGTTGCCGGTTCGTTATGATACTGGTACTGAGTTGTTGTCCACCTTCCGTCAGAATAAGGCCACACATATTTCTGACCACGTTCAAGAGTGGCGTCGGTGGAAGAGATTCGTGAAAGCCAACATTCCTCCAGAGTTCTTGTTGGAATGGTTCCTCAAGTCTCTACTCCCATACATTGCTAAGGATGTTTCGATGTCTGACATTGTGACTGAGGAACAAGCTATCTTGAAAGTCCAGCAGTTAGATCTACTTTACTCTCAGTCTGGCATTTTGTATGACATTATTCCTGATGCACCAAGAACAAGACATGAGCCTACGTTAGTTCCTGAACCACATGCCGATGGCATTGTGGGGTCCGCATGCACTCACCCTATAGACTTGGTAGCTAATCAAATGCAAAATTTGTCGCTAAACTAGTCTACTCCTGGACAGGTTCACACCGTGTCCATTTCCACTCCATTGTCTGATGTACACAATGTGCAATCAACGAAACCGTCGGGTAACCAGCAACCTGGTGGTAAGAAAAAGGGGAGAAATAATCGTAGGGGTGGAAACAATGGAAGTAATAACAATAGAAATCGTAATACTCCTCGTAAAGAGAATGCCAACCCTCCTCGGGAAGGCGGTAATGTTGGTGAGGATCGTAAACCTAGGCGTAAGGTGAAATTCCCTTGCAAGCTTTGTGGGGAGGATCATCTTACTCACTTATGTCCTCAAATTGAAGAAGCATCGAAGCATTTGGCACAAAGCCCAGCTGTGTTGAAGGATCCCCTTCCTCGTCATCAAAACATGGCTTCGCATGCTCCCACCATTGGTTATGGTACTAATGAAACAACAACGTCTTCTTCCAATACTAGTGGTTATGGATGTGTGAATATGGTTCAGTCAGAGGTTTGTGTTGCTACTCGTCAGTGCGATTATGGTGCACCACAACCTAATTTGGGGAGTGAGCCTCCCCCTCCTCTTGACAATTCCTTGCATATCGAGAAGCCCTCCATTATGCCGCGGATACCGAAAGGTGTTCTCAAGCACTCCACGCATAACCCCAATGCTCGAGCCACCCAGAACTACTCCATCGTATAAGATTTGGGCCAAACTCCATGTTCCATGTCGGCTCTTGAAGTTTCGCAAGCCTGTCCTTCTCAGAAGCATGCTCTTTTGAATGCGTAAGGAGTTCAGGATGGGGGAAATCCTAGTCTTATCAAGTTCGATACTACTGATGTCCAGCCTCGCTTACCTTACCACGTGGATTTTCAAATTCAGGTGGTTTGCCTTCAGAGCTTTGTCAAACGTACTATGGTTGATGAAGGTGCTTCCGCGTCAGTAATGTCGTTAACTTGTTGGAAAGCTCTTAGCTCTCCTCCTCTACTCGCATCTAGAACTACATTCACTGCATTCGATGGTAGATCTTTTATGCCGCACAGAATTATCCCTTCCCTTGTTGTCTCCTTGGGAGGTAAGTCTGTGCCTATTGAAGTCGAGGTGGTTGATGCGCCCATCGACTACAACCTTTTACTGGGTCGGAATTGGATGTACACTATGAAAGCTGTCGCGTCTACTGTATTTAGAGTTATCTGCTTTCCCCATGAAGGCAAGATTGTGACGATCGATCAGTTGGATTTTGTTAGCACTCCTTCCGCAGCATCCACGAGATCTATAGTCCCGCAAGTTTCTAATTCTCAGCCGGAAACTGGGAACATAGGTGTTGGAATGTACCCCTCATTAATGGGAACTTATAATCTTTCTGCACTTGTGAATTTTATTGGAACCATTACCGACAATGCGTCTCCTCCTTTGAATAATATGTTATTCCGGACCTCCTATTTAGATGATCCATGGACTTTACCATCCACGAGTTCCACGCCTGGAGACATTGCGCATGTCGGGATGTCTATGCCAATATCTGTAGCGGAGCTCGCTTACGATCATATCCAACAAACCACTGCAGATCCGGATCTCTCTTCTTCCCAGACAGTCGAAGAAGATCCTGTTACGCTGCCAGTTTGGGCAGCCAACTCGTCTTGTTCCCATGATTGCCTTGCTGATACTTTACCATCTGATGAAGCTATTATGGAGGCCATGTGTGGTAGTGAGAGGCCTTGGGAAGATATGCACCATCGCTCTTATTTCCTTCCCAACCTCGAGCTCATTGAGTAAGAGGAGTTTAAGATGACTCTAGCAGAGATGGTTGGTCACCCTGTGGCTCTTTTGGAGTCGCATGATGTTTTTGCAGAGGGGAATATGGCCAATATTTCCCCAACCACTTCGATCAACATCTCTCGCACTCCCGAAAAGATGGAGAACGTTTACATCGGTGCCGATTGCACTCCTGAGGAGATCGCTATTTACACTGACTTGTTTACAGAACTCCGGGAATCTTTTTCCTGGTCATACGAGGAGATGCCAGGAATAGACCCCCGCATTGTTGAACACGAGATTAGAACGTATCCCGATGCTAAACTGGTTAGACAACGCTTACGTGTTGTGAACCCTAGGAAGGCAGCTGCTATTAAGGCATAGGTGGAGAAACTGCTCAAAGCTGGTTTCATCTACCCCGTTCCCCTTACCGAATGGGTGTCAAACCCCGTTCCTGTGGATAAGAAGCAGGGAACGATCCGTGTATGCACTGATTTCAGAGATTTGAACCGTGCATGTCCGAAAGACAACTTCCCCATGCCATTCATTGATCAAATATTGGATGCTTGTGCGAGGAGTGAGATTTTTTCATTCATGGACGACTTCTCAGGTTATAATCAGATTCAAATCAAACCCGCGGACCAACATAAGACGACATTTATTTGTCCATGGGGAATGTTTGCATATCGAAAAATGCCCTTCGGCCTTAAAAACGCCGGAGCTACTTTTCAGGGGGCCATGACCTATGCCTTTCACGATCTTAAGATGATTATGGAAGTTTTCTTGGATGATCTTGCTGGCCATTCTTGCAAGAGAGTGGACCACCCCATGCACCTCCATATGATTCTCGAACGATGTATCCACCACAAAATTCGATTGAATCCAAACAAATGCATCTTCACTGTTAGGACTGGTCGCCTTCTAGGATTCATAGTTTCGAGAGAGGGTATTAGAGTCGATCCTCTCAAAGTTGAGGCAATACTTCAGTTGCCTCCTCCGCGTAATTTGTTACAACTTCAGAGCCTCCAAGGAAGAGCTACTTTTCTGCGTCGGTTTATAGCTAATTATGCTAATATTACCAAAGGTTTCGCACGCTTTATCTGGGATGAGCGAGCCGAGCAGTCTTTCGACGCCTTTAAGGAAGCTTTGGTATCGGCCCCTGTGCTTAGTCCACTGGACTTTACACGAGATTTCATTCTTTATGTGGCCATGTCTCAAGAGACTATTGGCATGGTCTTGGTTCAGGTAGATGATGTGCTCGTCGAGCATGTTATCTATTATCTCAGTCGAAATTTAGTAGACGCTGAGCTAAGGTACACTCACGTAAAAAAACTGGCACTTGCGACTGTCCACGCAGTCCAGCGGTTACGACATTACATTTTGCTTCGAACAACCACAATTGTAGCTCACATCAATCCATTTCACTTCGTGCTATCACGATGCCTTATCAGGGGTAAGTATAATAAATGGATTGTAATCCTTGAGGAATTTGATCTTGATTTTGCTTCGGCAAAATCGGTGAAATCATTGGTGTTCGCTAAGCTTATGTCGAACCTTCCACGACTTGATGAGGATGTCATTCATGAAGATTCCTTTGTGGATGAACACTTATTTCTTATCTCATCCGAGGACCCTTGGTATGGGGATGTCATTATATATCTCCAAACTTTGAAGTTTCCTCCGCATTATTCACGAGATGAGCGACGGCGTGTGAGACATCACGCTAAAGATTATACTATCGTTAGTGACACTTTGTATCACTGAGGAAAGGATTCTATCCTCCATCGTTGCTTAACTCATGAAGAAGCGGAGCGGGTACTTAATGATTGCCATGCGGGGGCATGTGGTGGTCACTTATCCGGGCTTGCTACAACCCAACGTATCATGCGAGCTGGTTATTTTTGGCCTACCATCTTTAAAGATTGTATTAACGCTGTGAAGAGATGTCACCCTTGCCAGGTGTTTTCTCGAAACATACACTCGCATCCAGTGCCCCTTCATCCGGTCATCACCGTCGGTCCCTTCACTAAGTGGGGGGTGGATTTCATGGATTGCAAACCAACTTCAGCTGGGGGGAATCACCATATCATAGTGGCTGTGGATTATTTTTTCAAATGGGCTGAGGCCATGCCTACTGTAAAAGCCGACGGTGCTACTGCAACCCATTTCGTGTTCAACTAGATTATCACTCGGTTTGGTATCCCGAAGGAGATTGTCACTGACCATGGCAGTCACTTTCAAAACAAGATGATGGAGGATTTGTCTCTCAAGCTTGGGTTTCGCTAGGAACACTCGTCTTCCTACTATCCTCAAGCGAATGGTCAGGTTGAAGCAGTAAATAAGTATTTGAAGACCATTCTCCATTGTACCATCCAACAAAGCAAGACCAATTGGCATATCATGTTATATCTTGCTTTGTGGGCATATTGAACCGCAGTTAAGACTACCACCGGGTTCTCACCATTCCAGTTAGTTCATGGTGTGGAGTCACTTTTACCGATTGAATGCGAAATCTCTTCGCTCAAGCTAGCCATAGAACTCCTCCCTGACAGATATTGAGCAACGTTTAGTACACCTCGAGCAACTTGACGAGCAACGTCGAGATGCCGCTGTGGCGATTGATGTGAACAAGCATCGTATCAAGGTTCAATATGATAGGTTTGTCCATCCCTGACAATATGTTGAAGGTGACTTGGTACTTTTGTATGACCAAGCTAAAGAACCCTTGGGGGCAGGCAAGTTCAATCCCATGTGGCATGGTCCTTACATTGTGAGGCGTGTCCTCGGAAAAGGAGCTTATGAGTTAGAAGACTATGAGGGAGTTTCCTTGAAGGAGCCTAGGAATGGGCTCTACCTCAAGCGGTATTATGCTTGAACCTTTGGTTCAGGTTGATACTTTTGTACACTATTGTATAGTTTTTTTGTACATAGTTTAGCTTGCCTTTTTGGTTGTCGGGTCTGTTGATTAGCCTCTGTTTGATTGACAGATGTCAATGGGATCTCCTACATTCTTAGGTTTCGTGGATGGTGCTAGCCGACATACGCAGCAGCTTGCTTCTGTTTCCTGGGTTATCTTCTCACCTGACCACCTAGTTGTGTCCTCAGGAGGTGCTTGTCTCGGTCCTACATCTAATAATGTGGCTGAGTATAGTGCCGTTATTGAGCTACTTCGGGATGTTATTTCAAATGACATCCAGTCTTTAGAAGTCCACCTGGATTAACAACTAGTTATGTTTCAGCTGAATGGGCAATACCGTGTACGAGACCCTACATTACTACGGAAATTACTTAAGGTACGACTCTTGGAGAGACATTTTGTTTCAATTACATATATTCACGTTCCGAGAAGTCTTAATTATATATCTGATGCATATGCTAACTATGTATTAGATTGGCATTTGTCACATTCATCATGAAGCACATAAACACAAAGACATTCATACATTTGTACATACACACATGTAGTAGAACCGAGAACCAAAGCTTTTATATATATAAATATGTCCAAAAATGGTAGTGTCATACAAAACTGGAGCCCGTAGCCCTCAAAAATATACATATCGATACAAAAAATGAGACCCTGGGATATCTATTCCCTCCGAGGAGGCCTAGCTGCCGCCTCGACGGGATGTGTCTCATAGAAGTACTGTACTGCATTGGCCATCCGCTGCAGTAGCCGCACCCACTACTTGGCGCTGCATGGCCTCAGGTAGTCGGGCTACCTCTATCTGTGGTACTCGGGCAACCATCCGTGATATGTTGCACCGTAATGTCTGAAGTGTGCGCCCTATTGCAGCATCTGCTGCCTCATCACCTCTACCTCGATGACCATGTCTCAGGAAACCCTCGGGTCTCACTGGGCCTTTGTCTACGAGCAAACAATCAAACTTTAGCACTTGATACTACCACTAAAAAGATTTTTGCATTTTCAACTATAATAAAAAATCCATAAAAATGTAATAAACACAAAACCAAAAAGGGTACTTACCAATGTCTCCGAATGCTGCACCTGGTGGGAGCGGCATGTCCAGATCCTGTCTGAAGTCTATCCCCGCATAGGGATAGTCCTCTATAGTGATCACCTACCGGTTCCACCAGCGGAAGAACTCCTCAGTATATGGTGACGCTAGACAGCCACCACCTTGTCGTGTCAGGATCTCAGCCCACCGGGTCAAGGCTGGATCACGGAGATTGTGAGGAGGGACATACACCCTTGGGCTAAGCCCTGGAACCCTCTCAAAGAAGAAGCTGCATAGGATGCTACCATACTCGAAGTTTTTGGCCTTCCCCTCTTTGCATTCCGTCAATTGTGTCTTCATAGACACCAGCAGAGTAGTACACCAGTCGAATATCGTAGGTTGCATGCATTGTGATGCATAGAACATCACCGGCCTGGATACCTGGTGCAGTGATTTGGATCCAGTGATCAACACCAGGGTAGCCACAGTGATCTTTGTGCTTATATCTTCTATGGCGTTGACGGGCACTTAGCTTCCCACCGCTCGTGTGTTTGCGGGACAATACCGCGCTATGTAGTCCTGAACAATGATCCCACCACCCACGGTCCGAGATCTAAGACTGGCCACCTCCCCTCTATGGGACAAACCAGTAATGAAGTAGATATCCTCCACTTCCAGTGTAAGGGTTTTCCCGTTGAGGATGAAGTTTTGTGCATCCACATCCTAGTAGTCTATCAGGTGACAGAGTAATAGGTTTTGGGCCCTTAAACACCCTATACTCCAGAACTTGTACAAACCACATGCTTGCAATGCCTGCAGCACTTGCAAATCATTGTACACGGCCTCATCAACCTAGTCATGCTCTATCTCCCTCCACTCTAGAACCATCATGGAGTGGAAAACAAACAAGTTTTGGTCAGTTGCATGATTAAAAATTTCTTCACGGCCATACCCGCAGGCTAATTTGTATACAGTGGCAGGTACCCATGGGCAGTCTATTTTTTGACTGCACATTTGGTGCCCTACCCGTGACCCACATAGTTATAGCCCGCGGGTAGCGTCGAAGCCATCTAGGGCTTGGTCAAACTAAAAAACCCACTGATAAAAACTGAAATAAAAGCATTGAAATGAAAGGTATGGAAGTAACCACCAACCTGCTCCGGACGGTTCACTGAACTGTCGCTTGTAGCTCCCAAGATCGGCAACTGAATTTTCAGGTGAAAACTAACCAAACAACTCCAAATTGGTGAATAGTGCAAATGAATTGTAATTTGGAAAATTTTATTACTATTTATAATTTTCTGGACCCACTTCTCTATAGTTTTTTCCATTTTGAGCTGTTATGAACTAATGTCGTGTCATGGAGTAGTGTTTTTTCAAACAGATTTCCTCAGCGAAAGTTGTTCTGAACCATTTCACACCTACGGCAGGTACATTTCACATCTGGCATATAGGTTAGGGGCCATTTTCGCATGCATTATGCATCTGACCTATTGACCGTTTTCATAAACCCTAGGTGCAACCTCGCTTCGTAACTGACACGGAACCTTCACACTGCTTTAGAAGTGTCGTTATGTGGCGGTAGAGCTTTTCCGAACATGAGTACCCTAGTTAGAACCCCTTTATGCATTCTTGTGCCCATGCCGTTGTTTGTCCTTAGGATTGGGAGTCCTTTGTAGTTACGCCATGACATTGCGATAAAGACTCATACTCTACTTTGTCTTATGCTGGTCATATCCCTTAAGGACTCCCCTCAGTTATATCATGTTGTGATTGAGCCTTGTGCCGGCTCCCGCTTACTCAATTGCTAGCTTGGTGCCTGAGCACTTTTCCCTGTCGAGCCCTGCAGAGCTTATATTTTCCCTTCACAATTTGATGACCTTTTGACCTTGAGGGAACATACCCCCGAGTGTCCACATCCTACACGCAATTCCTTGCATCGAGCATAGGTATGTTCCACTGCTTGGGACTAGTCTGCTAGCTATTTGACACTCGTTCCCTCACCTATTGTATTATAAGCAATTTTATTCTTTTTCAAGCTTTTCCCAAATATGAAAAAGACTAAAAAAATCAAATATTCCAAAAATCCGGATGGGATTATGGTTACTATTTCTTGTTGGCAGTTGTTGTGTCGCCTTTGAACAGAGCATTCATTCCACTCCGTATATTATGAGTCGGGACTATAGTTGGGCCTTAGGAGCTGTACTTGTTTCTCAAATTACTCCACCGATTGTTTAAGCTTCCAGTCATTATGGAGCCCTCTGTAATGCCTCCTGCATTGCACAGTTTATGTCAAGTCTATGCTGCCTGAGTCTATCCATCTGCTCATGCTCTTGTTCAAAGGAAGTCCTGAAACCAGTGTCGGCCACTCCTCAGATCTCTTGGCTATTGCATGTCGACCATCCTTATTGAGTCAGTCCGTTTCACCTGCGATCTTCCAAATCTTTCAGCATTGCTGGTACCTCGTGCTGGTCGATGGGGGATGCCTTAATGCCCTCCTTCCAGCGAGTCTCGTTCCATCGACTTCAACCCATTTATTTTGGGACTTGAGGCTTAGAGTTCAGTTGAGTACCTTGAGGCTTGCAGTCATTAGTGGCAGGTTCTCTCGCCATCGATAGTTTTGGGAATACATCAATGTCCCCTGATCGATGGATTCATCCTAGTGTTCGACTTCAACCCATTTATTCACACTCCGATGATTGTGCTCTGTGCCTTGATGCCCATTTTCATTATTGGTGGGTTATCTCGCGTCTGTTAACGGTATACATCATTGACTGGTAATCAGACGATGTCTCATCAGGTTCGACCCCAACTCCTTTATTCACTTGATGGGACTTGCACTGTCGAAGACTTGTGTCGAAGACCCCAGGCGATTGTGGCATTCAGTATGCTACATATGACTTTGACCTTACATCTGAGATATCACCTCTCAGATTTCAGTAGTTTGTACCTCCAGTTTTGCACCAGTTGTCTTCTTTTCAATAGAAGACCATATCTTACTGTAGAGGGATCATGGCTATGATCACTTATGGCATGTATCCATTATATACTGCCTATTCATGGCCATTGTATCAGATTGTTGTACTATACCGACATGTATTCAGAGATACTATTGTATTATGACGAGTGAGTTGCTCTTTCCACTTGTGTCTCCATCACTCCACTTATGAGTTTTATAATGTATTTCGGCCATCGTAGCATCAGTCTCTGACCTCACACATTAGGGGGCATCTGTTACATCGTAATCTTCCACCCTGTGAGCATCAACATTCTTTGGCCTATAGGATCCATTTCACTGACTCAGATCAACTTATATCCTTCAGATATACTAGTTTTCCCTATTTTTATTCCCTCCCGCCTGTTGCATCACTATAGCAGGCGTACCCGCGAGTTGCATCACTATAGCCCGCGGGTATCAAGTAAAATGGTAAAAATCACTATTTATTACTTTTTACTCCCAGAAAGCGGTCATTGGGTGACCTTTGGCTCTCCATATGCCCAAGTAACGCCTCGATGTGTCCTTTCACCTACCTTTGAGAGGACTATATATTGAGCACATATGGCTCATGGACGGGAGGAAGAAGAGAATAACAAGAGAATTCTAGTGGTTTTTTGCCCTATCTTGAGTTTACACTCATTGATCCTTGTAGTTGTGAACCCTTTATGTTCACCTTCCAAACTCCTATCTAGTTTGAGTTTGCTGTTCATGGAGGATTGAAGTGGTGGAGGCACAAGTGGATTGATCTAAATCTTGGTTCAGATTGGTTGCCAACAAGAGGTCGTATCACTTTGTACTTCTTCTTGTTAATTAATAGAAATACTCATATTCTCGTCCATCATGTTGTGAATGTTGTTTATTATACATTGGGTTACATTTGCTTGTGATATTATGGACCATTGTTATTGATAATGTTAATGCCATTTATATATTATATGTACTTGTTGGATATTGGCTGTCAAGATTAATTTGCAGATTTCAAGTGCATGGATTGAAAGCTCCAACGGGGATCTACATCAAACGTTTGGATCGAGGTTGGTTACATTTCTCCATTATCTTAACATTGTCATTTATAATAGCATTGTTTTAGAATTGAGTTGATTTCTGGTAGTCATCTGTCTATTGTGGTATTTCCAAGCCATAGTTAGTTTTCTCCAATACAATTTCACAAAGTATCAAATATTTATTTCTTGTTTTTGTTTCTTTATACAATATTGGTCTAGATCGAAAGCAAAGTATGGCACAACTAGTTTCTCCTCGGTAGACTGTCCCAATTAGATTGTCCACCGTTTGGTATGGGGAATCCGTCCGGTTAACGGTTCCGGCAACCGTTAGGTTTGGAGATTTGCTTCAATTACACCGGTTATGGCCTGATCCACCGTTCTTTTTGATTTTATGGTTTAAAATGATATGCAAGTGCCTAAGCTAACTTAATCTAAATGCAGAACTCGAAACAAATTTGTATTTAAAACCGAAATAAACCTAAACTATCCCTGCAAGGAGCAAAATTATAAGTATGAGTAATGTGCTGGAAAAAGTATCTAAAGATCAACAGACAACCATTAAATCATAAAGATATATCTACAGCAAGAAGGCAAAAGATATTAGAAGATAGCTTCTAGTTCACATATAACGCATTCCATTACTCATGTAGGAGAAAAATCATTTGCACAAGAAACAGTAAGATCATTCAATACAGAGAAATAATTCAAGACAGCAAAGAAAGATCTCACTGTAGAATATGAAAGTCACAAGAATAATCCAGCATGCATCCAACATCCATTTCCATGCAAAAGACGTCCTCTCCAGGCTCTTATTAGGCAAATTTCATTTTTTTGAAGCAAGTGCAAGATAGCTCGTACAAGTTAAGAAAATTCTTTTCCCTGCCAAAAGTCCTTTACACTATTCCCTAAACTTCTATTTATAGCTTTACAAAATGACTCTTGGGCTGCCACCTGGATCTTTACACATGTCCTCTATAGACTTTTCCTTTTAATAAACAAATCGTGGCCCTTTTCTTAAAACAGAAAATTTCTCAAAAGGAAAAGGACAGCTATCCAGTGATTCTACGCTTTAAACATAGGGAGACCAAATGAAAAAAAGGGACAACACCTTAGGATCATCGTGTTCACCCTTGGGAAGGCGCTCCTGCTGGGAGAGAGGTGCTTGGACTAGCTGCTACTGCTTTCTTTTCCTCCTCTACTATGTAACTGAACCAGATACCAGTGTCTCTGATAACCACATTTGCTATGGAAGGGAGCAAGATCTTCTGGGAAGTCACATGTTTACCAAGTTCTGCTTCAATACCCTGAATTTCTGAAACTGCTGCTTGGTGAATTTCTTTAAGCAAATGACTGTAAATTGATGACAGCCCAATATAGTGATGGAGATCATCAGTGGCTGGGACATCAATCTTCTTTACATATTCTATTTGAATGCCTAGCTCTTCCTTCAAGTCTAATAAACGTTGCTCTTTGCTTGGGAACTCATCGAGGGACTGAGAAAAACTCATCTTGCACTTATCATGTACCTCATGGACCTTTTGATACAGGCTGTTACTTTTATCCATTGTTCCCTAGATCTTAGCCATTAGCTTAAGGCCACAGTTCCTGTAGAATTCCATAAGGGCTATATCTTCTTTAAAATCATCTACCGACTTGAATGGGAGATGCTTGGGGAAATCAACCTTCCCTTCTCTCCATTCCATCTGGCTCAGGATGTTTACTTTAACCCGAGTATATTTGCCCTTAAGCCTATTGGCCTCTGCATTGACTTCTTTCAATCTAACCATCATGGCTTTGAGCCTGCACACTTCCTCAGTAATCAACTCCTGTGTGGCGTGCATTTGTCTCAGAATGTCATAGGACATCTCATGAAAGGGAGACATATCTATTGCTCTGCTTTCTACCTGCTCTAATTGATCAACCATTGCTTGCTTATTTGTTTGCAGATGGAAAACTCTAGCTTCAGAATCGTTCTTTTCTGCTTCTAGAACCATCATCTGGATTGCCAGGTGCTGCTTTTCTTCTTCTAAATGGCGATACTTATCTGACAATTCCTTGTGCTCAACAGACATGCGATTAT
Source organism: Larix kaempferi (assembly GCA_027924585.1). Lineage (NCBI taxonomy): Eukaryota > Viridiplantae > Streptophyta > Pinopsida > Pinales > Pinaceae > Larix > Larix kaempferi. The sequence goes on from BSBM01000291.1 coordinate 16,926,558, forward strand.
ATTTATTCACTACAAGATCCCTGTAAGCATGCTCATTAGCCACAGTATGTTGCAACATGCGAGCTCTCCTTTTTGTTGACTCAAATTCTCTAACCATATCGACCACATTGTCCTTCGTTGCTTTTGCTGCTGACACAACGGCGGATGCCATGGCTATGGGAGCCTTGTTTGTATTTTGCATCACCGTGGTTTCCCGCCGGGTAAAAATATCTTCTTGGAAGAGTCTCTTTATCCTCTCTTTCGATTTCAAGACTACCGCCTTCCTCTTCTTATTATACACAAATTCATCCCATCGGGACACAGTATGATCTTCTGATGAGTTGTAAGGGACGATTGAGAGGTCTATTACATGTACTTCTGTCTCTATGAGTGGGGTATGTACTACTTGAGATGTGTCTGTTTCCACATTTTGGGTGCCGGAGACACCTGCTTGAGATGTGTCTGTTTCCACATTTTGGGTGTCGGGGACACCTGCTTGAGTTATGTCTGTTTCCATATCTTGGGTGCCTGAGCCACCTGCCTAGGCATCTTCATTGGTCTTAAGTTCTTCCTCCGCCTTTTGTTCCTCTTCAGTTTTATGCCTTCTTTCTTCTTCTTCAGCTTGCTGCTTATTTTCACTTTCCTCCCTCTGCTCTCGATCTTCTGCTTCCTTCTGCAACCTTGCTTCTTCAGCTTCTTTCTGCAACCTTGCATCTTCTGCTTCTTTTTGCAACCTTGCATATTCTGCTTCTTGTTGCAGCCTTGCTTCTTCAGCTTCGTTCTGCAATCTTGCTTCCTTAGCTTCTCTCTGCAATCTGGCTTCCTCTTTCAATCTTTGCTCTTCACGGGCTAGGGCCTCAGCTGCTTCTCTCTCTTTCTGCAGACTGGCTTTTCGGGTTGGGGCAGAGCTAGAGCTTGCTCCACTGCCTTGACGACAAATCTGATAAACAATTGGGATCTTCCTTGAACATCTGCTCATATAGAGGCACGATGAATTCTTCACAGATGACCTTATAGCTTGCTCTGTAATTTTGAGTCCACATTATTTTATAAGCAGTGTAGACCGGGGTGTTGGATTTATCCCATGTGCAACCTAGCCTGGGGAAAGAGAGCTTGGACAAAATGCAGTCAATGAGATAGGAAGACATGTAAAATTATGACTTTTTTAAGGCCAAACCTTCTCTTGCAGCGGCCACTGTGGATGCCAAACTGTCCGAAAGGATAGTAGCCCAATCAAACACAGTTCCTTTGAATGCTATGAAGTGGATGATGGGGACCCACTGTATCTTATATACAGTGCCATCGGGCATGCCGAAAATTCTGCATAACATCAGGGTGATTAACCTAAAAGGAGGTCTTAGGATATGAACATCATATTCATCATTATCTCTCTTCCTCAGGTGTTTGCCTGTGACCAATAATTTTTTGGCCATCTCAATATTATTCATCTTACCCAACCATTCATCACTTAGAGCTTGTTGAGGACGTGAGAATTTGTAAGCTGCTGCAATATACGTTGGATGGAATGAAGCGAAAGGCTCTCCCTTGTTTTCATGCAACACTCTTATCTCTGGGTTGGCATGTTCCAGTATCCACCCGATCACTTCAGAGCATGGGAATAATTCAGGGCAGGTAGAAGCCCTAGCTATGCTGGAAGTTCTGATGTTGAGGTAGATTTTTTCTTCTTCCAATAATACATCTGGGATATCCTGGTCCCTGATCATCCGGTAAACATCTCCCCAACGGACCTCGGGAGGAACGCCGATGGTACACTTAGTGTCTTGGAAAATAGTTTCAGTCCTTAGTTGCATTGGCTCTGGTTCCATCACTTTAGTTTTCTTTCTACCACCTTTTAGCATCGTGGCTTATCCCTGCTAGCAACCAAATGTGAATCATTATAAAAATTTGCAACATGTTATGAGAGTATAACATAGAGAAGGACAATTTTAACATGCTAATGAGAAATATAGACAAAATTATAAAGCTGCATGCTGGGGAAGCAAAATAGATCATTTCAGAAGACGAAATATGGTCCTCAGACTTGATTATTCTAGGGAGACAATGCCTAGTCAGGAACTTTTGGAATGCTTCCGAAAAGGTAAGCATATGACGTGGAAAAAACCTACTTCCTTCCTAGTCCTTGGAGACAGGGTGCCCTTCATCGTAGCACTTCTAATGGTCAATGGTGGGTTGGCCTGGAGTGGAAAAAATCTTATGAATAAACAATGAAAACAAGGAAATGTTTTCCACAGTCATTAACTGAGTTGAGTAGGTGAGTGATTGAGTATCTCAACCGACCGCTACTGTCATTAATAATACTTGCGAAACGGCCTGCAGCCAGTATGAAGTTTGAATCCGGGTAGGAAAATGATCGGAACGCGGTCAGCAAAAAAAATTCGGTTGGTCATGGCTATGACTTTCAGTTGGTAGGAATGAGAGACCTATGGGGCCACGACGGCCGTAAAAACAAAAATGACCTATGCTACCAATGTCTATCGGCCACATTATGAAACGGGAAAACCCAAAAAGTAACTCGACGTGAAGATGAGACAAAGATGACGGTTAAAATCCTACCTGGAGACGAGACGGTGGTGGAGTGAGGTGGACGCGGTCGTGGATGCGCTGAGCTGGAGTGAGCCGACGCGGTCTTCCCAACGACGTTCTTTGAACAATAAACTAATAATGGGATCAACGAAACCCCACCGCCCTTATATAAAGTTAGACACGTGCGGCATTTAAACGGGTAGGTGGCTTTTTTAAAACGGGGTTTTAATGCTCGTACGGTGCGGTCTTTTCAAGCCGACTTGGCATTTAAGCGCAACTGTCGGTTGCGGGGCGGATTCACAAGTTTCGTCCGTAGTTGCAGCCGGAACTCAGGAGTTCCTCCTGAAAGGCGGGAAACTTTGTTTCGGAAAAGAGGCAAAAAACAACACTTCGCAGTGGCGGAACAAGATGGCGAATCGTTTCGGTGTTTCGGGAGCATTTTGTGAGTTCTTCTGAAATACACTCTCTCGGAATTTTAACGCGGTCGGCATTGCCGAGTCATCCCGAAGTTTCGGAAAGACTCAGAAAGTCCTTCCGCAATTTACGAAATAACTTTGTTCAAGCTTTTATCGACAACTTACTACGACAACATTTGGTGAAAGCTTCTGCAATTTCGGGATATAATCTCAAGTTCCTCCGCAGTTTCGGGAGAGAATCTCAAGTTCCTCCGCAGTTTCGGGCGAGTTCGTTGAATTCTTCCGCAGTTTTGAGAGAGAAACTTGAGCTTCTTCCGTAGTTTCGGAAGAGAATTTTAAGTTCTTCCGAAAAAACGCTAAGTGTTTTTGCTGTTTTAGTGAGTAACTTTATGTCTTTCCGCGGTATCGGGAGAGAATCTTGAGTTCTTCTACAATTTCAGAAGAGAATTTTAAGTTTCTTCCGCAGTTTCGGGAGAGTTTGCTGAGTTCTTCCCCAGTTTTGGGAGAGAATTGTAAGTTCCTTCCGCAGTTTCGAGAGAGAAACTTGAGCTTCTTTCGCAATTTCGGGAGAGAATCGTGAATTTTGACTTAGAAGAAAAACTTCAAATTTTTAAAGCAGATTCCTCAGTTGAAACAAAAACTAAGTAAAAAGGAGAATTAACTTCTTTAGGTAGTCTCTCTAGTAAAATGCAAAGGAGGGGCCCCAATATGTACAAAATTTGGGCGGGATGTTGCTGCAACAACAATACCCTGTATCAATATGTGACAAGGAAAGGGTATTTATTTCTTTGAATGTAGTTATTTCCGGGGTAGCCTTAAATGTTCTTTGCTACATTTCTAGACATACCCCAGATCAATATGTGACAAGGTAAGGGTATTTATTTCTTTGAATGCAGTTATTGTTAGATTTTAATGAGCCATCCGCAATTTCTTAGCGGAAGCGTGGAGTGGGGCCATAACATGTTAGGTTTTAATAATAATATAGCACTATAATTTTCATCTCTTCCGAGTCTAACTACACACAAGGATCGCAGAAAGAATAACCATACACATAAACACAAGAGACACAATAGTTTATCCTGGGAAAACCCAAACTCGGGAAAAACTAATCCAACCTTTCCTATTCATAGATTCAGTACAAAGATACAAGTACAACCAGATATAATAGTGATCTAGTACACGAGATATCGCATAGAAAGATGATTCCAAAGAAAGAACTCCAAAAAAGCAGTCTTCTACAACCCTTGAGCAAAATTCTCCTTGCTTGAGTGAACAAATGAGGAGGACGACACCTCTTATTTATACTTGATTTTTGTTGACTTTTTCCACTGGGGATGACTTGTCTATTTTGTCTGGGTCTACTTGTCTTCTTCAATAAATAGTTACAATTTTTTTGTTCTTGTTGGGCCGACTTAAATAGTGAGGATACCTCATGTATCTACAAACATCAACACTCCCTCTTAGCTAGGGAGATATCATCACGCTGGAACACATCTGGATATCGTCTGATAGTCACGCCTTGTCTTGTACATCTCGTCGTCATAAGAAAGGTCTCTTTTGATCAAGTCCTTATGACTAGAACAACTGTTTCCACTGGAACCACATCATCTTTACAAAGATAATATTTGTTCTTCCTAATAAGCTTGGTCATCATAAACCTAAGATGATTACTTCCTCATGCACTTTAACAGTCTAAAAATGAAGGGAGGCCACACTCCCTAGGAAGACACTTCTTCCAAGTACTTTATTGATCTCAAATCGAAGGGAGGCTTACTCCCCAAGAAGACATTTCTTCCAATTTACCAGTCATTACAATTGGAAGGTAGTGATGACTACAACTAGCCACCCCTTTGGGCCCATACTCCACACAGGATCACTCTCCACATAGGAGAACATCCCACACATGGATCATCCCACATAGAGATCCACTCCACAAAGGAGTACTCTCCACATAGGAGAACGTTCCACACATGAGCCATCCCACACAGGGATACACTCCACAAAGGAGTCCTCCCCACATAGGAGAACGTTCCACATAGGAACCATACCACTCAGGGATACCCTACACAAAGGATTCCTCTCCACACAGGAGAACATTCCACATAGGAACCATCCCACACAGGGATACACTCCACAAAGGAGTCCTCCCCATGTAGGAGAACGTTCCACACAGGAACCATCCCACACATGGATACACTCCACAAAGGATTCCTCTCCACGTAGGATAACGTTCCAGACATGAACCATCCCACACAGGGATACACTCCACAAAGGAATCAGGGATAAGTCTCGACTTGTGCCTCATTAACAACCATATTGGCCATCAATCTCCCTTACCGAGGAAGGGAATCTCCACCACCCCAAATATTTCATGGAAGTATGCAAACTTCACTCTAGACAAAGGCTTGGTAAGTTATTTGCAATCTACTCATATGTGGAGATATACTGGAGCTTCATTGCTCCCTTCTGAACTATGTCTCTGATGTAGTGATATCTGGTCACAATATGTTTGGACTTGTCATGGAACATAGGGTTCTACGAGAGCTTTATACAGCTCTGGTTATCACATAATATCACTGTCACATCAAGCTCATGACCATACAAATATGCAAGCAATTTTCGAAGCCATACTGCTTCCTTACTAGATGCAATAGCTGTAATGTACTTTTCCTCTGCTATACTAAGTGCCACAAAAGGTTGTTTCTTACTGAACCAAGAAACCATAGCTGATCCCAAGCTAAAACAACACCCAGAGGTGTTATTTCTGGTCAACTGCACTCCCATACCAATGTGAATCGATGAATCCTACCAACTTCACTCCATTATTTGAGGTATATCTCAATCCACAACCAATTGTACTATGAAGATATCTCAACACATGTTTAGTTTCTACCCAATGTACTTGTCTCACCTCGACCATGTGCTGACTCAACGTGTTCACTACATAACAAATATCTGGCCTAGTATTAACCAGGTACAACAAGGAACCAATCAACTGCCGGTACATGGTCAGTTCCATTTAGAACCACAATCCACATATGACAAGGAGTCCACACATAACTGATGATTTCACACATAACTCATATTGGTCTACATAGAACCACAATCCACACAGGACAAGGAGTTCACACAGAACTCAGGATAATCAACTCCATCTCTCTCTCAAGGAGGGACATATCATTCTCCCAGTCCCATGGAGAATGTCACACAGATGCAACAACTATTAACACTCTGTCCCACTGAGGGAGGCATTCTCTTATACTCCAATCCCATCAGATAAGTACACAAACTTCACTATGGAAAGAGGCTTGGTGAGAATGTCAATAACTTGATCCTCTGTAGGAGTATACAGGATCTGGACTACACCTGCATGTACCATAGCATACCATTGTAAGCCGCACTACTGGACACTGTTGCTCATCCATATGCGAGTTTACTGAAATGAGCCTCTTGCTCTCTCTCTGTCACTGATTATCACTCCAGACTCCCTCTGGAACTCTGCATCACACTCTCTCTCAAATACTGAGTATCAATGGGATCTTCACATCCAACACTTGTCCCCTTGCTGAAGAACTATCACTTGTTCTTTGGAACAAGTCTCTTGTAGGTCATATCACATGATCTTTCCTACAATTCAAGTTCATCCAATTAGTTACCAACATTGCATAATCATGAAATTCAATCAAATCATATTGACATTTCAATGCAATAGTTCACACAATTATGTAAGCATCTTAGCCAATGCTTCAACGCAACATCTATCCATATCCCAAACACACATGGTGACTATCTGGATGCCTTCCATCTCCACCAGAACATACTGGCAATAACGTGCACTACTCCGAGTATTTTAGCAAAGAGGTTTCATCCTAGACTAGTTCTAGCAAGGGCTCATGGGTTGTTGTGCAACACTATAGGCTACTTACACAACATATATATGCACTACATGAGCCTTTTGCTCATCAATCTCAGTCATATAAAAATGCATAAAGAAAATTCTATCACATATCTACATATAACTGTTGTGAACATTGTCCTTTAAACCAAACATTCAAAGATTTAAAGAATAACTCAAATGACAGTACAAATACTTATCTTTTATTGTTTTCTTGGCTCCCTCTTGATCTATGCCTCCTTGTAGAAATCATGGGAGTCATTAGATCTTCATCTTCTTTTTGCAGTCTGGATCTTCATACATCACCAATGGCAATCACACCATCTTAATACTGCAATCATTGATGCACTCATAGAGTGTACTAGAAGAAGTACTCCTTTCGACGGCCTTCTGCAATTTCCTCAAGATCATCTTCTGCATTCTTTGACCTCTTTTGTGGAGAATCTTCATCAACATCACCGTCTGAAATAGAACCTAAGAGAGAAGTAACAAGAAATTAATCTTTCTGAATTTCTTCTTGTTCTGGTGCATGCTTCTCTTTAGTTGTAGAGGCACCATGCTTGCGTTTTCCTTTCTTCCAACATTATGAAGCAAAGTGACCTAGCTTGCCACAATTAAAACATTTGAACTTGGATTTATCCTTCTTGATCTTTCAATTTTGGAATGACTTGATGTCTTTCTTGCCCTTGTTCCACTTTCCTCTCCTTTTTCCAATTCTGTCTGCAAGAACTAGTTCTTCTTCCTTTTCCGTTGAGGTAGAGGCAAGCTCCCTTGTTTCCTCTTGAATACATTCTGACCAAAACTAATCAAAATTGGGTAATTGACCATGAGCACATGTTCCTTTCACAAATGGATTCCATTATGAAGGAATTCCACCCATAGATCTCAACACAAGATCTCTATCAGGGATAATTTCATCAACAACTGCCAGCTGATCTTTGATTTGAGCAATCTTCAAGAAATAAGAAGAAACTGAATCATCCTTTGTGAACTTCACTTGACGAAGTTGGTCTTTTAGGGTCAAAATTATGCTAGGATTCTCATTCTCATATAGTTTCTTCAATGCATCATAGATATTCTTAGCAGTGTCATGTCTTGCAATAAGAGGTACAAGATGATCTTTCACTGAGTCCATCAAAATCCTCACAGCTACAACTTCATTCTTCTTGTGTCTTACTTTCTCTCGGGCTCCCTCCGACTCTATAATATCTTTGAGTATATGATCCTTGAGATCATGTTCATTTAGGAGCATGAGCATCTTACTATTCCAAGGTCGGAAGTTTGAAACTCCATCCAATCTGTCTTCTACTCTGAGTTCAACAACCATCTTGAACCTGGATTAGAAATAGGTAAAAAAACTAAAAACTTTTGGACCTAAAATCCGTTGCAGAAACCCTAGCAGGACCTAGGTCAAAATTGAAATTTGGAATTTGGAAAATATGATTCCATAGGTGGATGCGCCCTCATAGGGCAATTCGAGTATCCCTCCTTTTCTTCTGGATATGTGGACAGAACAACTCACAAACTACAACCCTAATCTCTGCAGTTTCTGTAGAATTTAGGTAAAAGCTGAAATTTATCTAAATGAAGATATTACTACATAGATAGTTGTGCCCTCCTAGGGCGAGTTCCAATATGGTCTTTTCGAATAATTTATGTGGTTGGAAACCCTAGAATCAAGAAGCCCTAGTTTCCTACACTGTCTCTTTCAGTACTGCTATGATACCATGTTAGATTTTAATGAGCCATTTGTAGTTTCGTAGTGGAAGCATGGAGTGGGCCCATAACCTATTAGATTTTAATAATAATATAGCAGTATAATTTTCATCTCTTTCGAATTTAACTACACATAAGGATCACTGAAAGAATAACCATGCACAGAAACACAAGAGACACAATAGTTTATCCCGGGAAAAACCAACTCGGGAAAAGCCCATCCAACATTTCTTATTTAGAGATCCAGTACAAAGATACAAGTATAACTAGATATAAGAGTGATCTAGTACAAGATATATCACATAGGAAGATGATGCCAAAGAAAGAACTCCAGAAAAGCAGTTTTCTACAACCCTTGAGCGAACTTCTCCTTGCTTAAGCAAAGTTGCTTGAGTGAACAAATGAGGAGGACGTCACCTATTATTTATACTTGATTTTTGCTGACTTTTTCTACTAGGGCCGACTTGTCTTCTTCAATAATAAATTACAATTTATTTATTATTTCTTATTGGGACGACTTAGCTAGTGAGGATACCTCATGTAGCTACAAACATCAACAATTATTAAGGATGGAGGGGATCAATATGCACTCAAATTTTGTACCGTTTGCTAGGTCTAGAAAACAAGATTCATTTTTACGATTTGGGATAACAACTTTCATTTCATTTCATATCTCAGGATCTGAGCTGTATCTATTCCAGCTCAATCCATGGATGTTGTTGATGGGTTGTTCGAGCTCTCCTCTGAAGACTAAATTTATAAATTCTTAGAACCTTAATTGAACCATGTTTTGTAAACTTCAAAGAAAATTCAAAGCTTCCAAAATGTTTTAGAATTCAAAGGAAAATTTAAATAATATTTTTATACACAACAACTTTCAAGTTTCTTGATGTTACTCTCTTCTTAAGCCCTCAAAATTCAATTGCCGAGGAAATAAATTGGCATCAAAAGATAAAGTAGATGTAATTTTTTTATTAAGACACCTCCCATCATTACCAAGCTGGGAACTGTGATTCCTAATCCCAAGAATGTTTTGGACTTCGAGGTAGACAACTTGCTGCAAACTTCTTAATCTCTCGTAAATACCAATTTGGTTTAGGTAGCTTGTTGAATCTTAAACCCTGTGATGATAGCATGGGTCTTGAGTGATGGTAGATGTATTGATTTGAATCCCTTTATTCCTTGCACTTGTATTTGGAAATGGTTTGAGGCTTGTGGTGACGCCCTCTTCTGCAGTACTTACTCTATTAAGAGCTTAACTTATCCTTTGGCTTGCAAAATTTATTGGAAAACTCGAACATATACCATTTTGGAAGTGGATTATGTTAGGATATTTTAATACTCCATCCTTGTCCTACTTGCATTATTTACCATTTGTTATCACTTAGTGATGTTTCCCCCTAGTGGTGTGCAAATGTCATCGAGGACCCATTAGCCACCTAATGCGCCTTGCATGCATGATTTTAGGAGCACAAGAGGCAGTTCCCTACATTTTAGGAGCCAACTCAGTGTTCTAGTTCAACCAACCCGAGTTAGCTGACTCTTGTGGGGAGTTTATGCTCCGATTTCCACTGATTGTGGCCTCATGCGCCCTTTTATGATTGAGTTACACGAAAAACTCATGATTGTGCCCTCCTTGGTCACTTAACTGACAATAGCTTTAGTTAACTGAGATTTGGTTGAGTTTAACTGAGTTTGGGAGCTCTGGAGTACTGATAGAGGTGACAATTCCTATCCTAAACAGACTGAGACTCAAATTCTCCTAGGTGATTAGAATTCTCTCCATTGTAACATCATTGTTCATTATACTGATTATTGGATCATGTGACATTATTCTGTTCCTATCTGAGTTCTCATGCATGATTAATTGTCTGCTCATTTTTACTACAATTTTCACTGTAATTCATCTTTTCTGCTCATTCTTTCTCTGTGAGGTATACTCAGCTCCATGATCTGCTGTGATTTAGAATTTCACATGGTATCAGATCTTAGTGAGCGTAGGTTGAGCAGCTTCTTTTAGTAGTGCAACAGAAGCGTCTGGATTTCCACAGTAAATCCTGGTGCCATTGCATTGAATTCATTGGAGAAATACTTTGAGGTCTAGCTAGGTGTGAAGGATCCAGAAAAATGTGCATATTGTCCTAAAGCAGTGCTTAGTAGTAGTCTATCTCCAAAATTGAGAGTTTTTGCAGGTTATTGAAATTTTTTTATTGCAGCAGTAGCAGGAATACCACATTGTATTCGCTCCAGCAGTTCTAATGGAGAATTCAAATGCTCCTCTCTCTCTTAGGATCCTGACACCCTTCGATTGTCTTGATTGGAGGGATGATATGCAGATGGTGTTGCGCAACAAGTCACTGTACATGGTAACAATGAGAAAGGAGGTCGAACCTCAAGCAACTGTTGAGAAGGCCAAGTATCTGAATAGATTGGATGAAGCATATGGTTTCATGTGTATTCATATTTCCAGAGATCTATTCTTCCACCTTGAAGGATTGAAGACTCTAAGAGAGGTTTGGTTGAATTTGGAGACCCTCTTCGGCAAACAAGATGAGGTAAGGGGCCATATTCTGTAGAATGAGTTGATTGCTCTTCAACCCAGCAGTTTCGAAACCATCCAACAATTATTTTCCAAATTCAAATCTTTGGTCATGCAATGCAAGCAGTGTGGCATTGAGAAGAAGGATGAGCAGTTGGTGCTATCCATTCTGAGCAAGCTTGGTCATGAGTTATCCATCTTTGTTTCTACCTTCCATTCAGGGAGATTGTCAATCCCTGGTTGGAAAATTCCATATCTATATGCATTCATCGAATCTCTCATCCAAGAACAAGACAAACTAATTCAGATGGGCGCTTTGCAAGCCTCCAAAAATCATGCTGTTATGGATGGGGAGTCAAAAAGTGTGAATGCCAAAGGGAAGAACAAGGGTAAAGAGAAGAATCATTTTGAGACCAAACATAATCCAAAGTCTAATCCATTAGAAGGATCCTCTAGCTCCAAGAAGGATAAGCAAAAGGGATTTGATAAATGCAAGTGTTCCTATTGCAAGAAACGAAACCATCCAGAGAGTTCATGCACGAAGAAGAAGATAGATCAGATGACCAAACTTCTTGAACAACACAACATTTCCCTCCCAGAAGGCGCATGAGAGATTGATTCTGGAAGTGATTCTGATGGTCATGAGAGATGCCATGCACTGAAGGATGGATTTACACAATCACAAGCCTTCCTCATAGATTCAGGAGCCTCCAACCACATGGTTGCCTCCAAAGAATCATTTTCTTCTTTAGATCTCAATGATGGTCCTAGTATACACATTAGAGATGATTCTCAAATCTCAACTGAAGGGAAGGACACAATACAATTAGAGCATGGAAAGTTCAAAAATGTTCTATTTGTGCCTTCTTTGTCAACAAATTTGTTGTATGTCTATCAGATGACTCACCCAATTTCACCGAAGAAAGTGGTCTTTGGTCCTGACACAATTGAGATTGCAGAGATCTCTTCTAGGAAGATTATAGTGAAAGGGTTTGCAAACCATGCCTCAAAGGCATATGAATTCTCTCACTTTTTTCCATACTCTCTGCCTACTCCATTGGCATCTGATGAAGATCAAAGTGATATCTCTTCTAATGAATATGAGGATCAAGATATTAATGTTGAGAATAAAGTTCAAGCATATCCAAATACACATCCAACACCCGCTCCCAATCCATGGCCAAGGCCAATATGGGCTCACAAAGTCCTTGTAGCTGCTAGGAACATAGTTGGGGATCCATTTGACCATAGAAGCACCAAATCTCAGTATCATGCAAACCTTGTACTATGTCATGCAGATCCACTTCTCTCAAAGAGGTGCTACATGATGGTGGGGTCTGATCCACAATACCTTGAAGAGACTTGCTATGGGGGATATACAACCAAGTACAAATCTCGGTTGGTTGACAAAGGATTTCAATGAGGAATTTTTTTCCTTCTTTGATTAGTGTGAAGGTTATTTGAGTTCCCTACTGCTGTCCTATTTTTTAGGGGGGGTTTTCCCATGAGGTTTTCCCCATTACCTTGTTTCATGGAAAGTTATTTTATTTTCACCATTTATTTGATTGTATGGGTGACCTTTGGTCTCAATAACCAGGGCCCAGGATGCACAAGTTTGTATTAGGGGGGGTGTTAGGATATTTTAATACTCCATCCTTGTCCTACTTGCATTATTTACCATTTTCTAGCACTTATTGATGTTATTTCCCCCCTAGTGGTGTGAAAATGTCATCTAGGACCCATTAGGCACCTAATGCGCCCTGCATGCATGATTTTAGGACCACTAGAGGCAGTTCACTACATTTTACGAGCCAACTCATTGTTTTAGTTCAGTCCACTTGAGTTAATTGACTCTTGTGGGGGGTTTATGCTTCGATTGCCACTGATTATGGCCTCATGCACCCTTTTCTGATTGATTTGCATGACAAACTCATGATTGCGCCCTCCTTGGTCATTTAACTGACAATAGCTTCAGTTAACTGAGATTTGGTTGAGTTTAACTGAGTTTGGGAGCTCTAGAGCACTAATAGAGGTGACAATTCCTATGCTAGACAAATCGAGACTTGAATTCTCATAGGTGATTCAAATTCTCTCCATTGTAACATCATTGTTCATTATACTGATTATTGGATCATGTGACATTATTTTGTTCCTATCTGATTTCTCACACATGATTAATTGTCTACTCATTTTTACTACAATTTTCACTGTAATTCATATTTTCTGCTCATTCTTTCTCTCTAAGATATACTCAATTCCATGATCTGCTGTGATTTAGAATTTCACATATTATGCTACAAGAGGGAATTACAATAACAGAGGTGTAATTTTTCACTCATGGTTTCTGAAGGTCATCAGTCAACAGATTAGGCACCAGAAGTAGGTGAAGGATAAGAATTTTTAGGTAAAACACAGTACCAACTTTGAAAGGCGAAAGATTGTCATTCTAGAAGGCAGAATTCATTGTCCAAATTGGCATCTCATGGAAAACCTTGTTGAGCATAAGGATTTGGCGAATAGTAATGCTGAAGGAAGTGTCATGAATGTTCTTGTGAATTTGGTTCAAAAAATTAACAAGTTGAAGGAGAAAAACCCTAACTTAGAGACCGTCATGAGTTGAAACATTCCCATCTCTTAGCTTCAGTTCAAACTCTGGATGAAAACAATATTTAATTTGATTGCCAAGTTAGTCATGGAAGTGGTTGAAATTGAGCAACTTAAAGGCAAGCCATTAACTTAGGTTAAGGAAATTAAATATTTGAAGAATAAACTTCAGAATCAGGGAAGAAATCAGTCTTTAAATTTTGAAAATGTTATAGAAATTTCTTATAGTGAGACCTTGGTTAGTGCTGCAAGGAAGACTAGATGTAGTTTAAAAATGTCAAATAGGTGGACAAACCAATCAAATATGAACAACTTAATTTCCCAAATGAAGGCATGGAGGAAGGCTTGTAATGGCCAGGTTTTAAATTTGAACGACTTCGTAATTTTTTGTAAATGCATCCTTCTTGGTGGCAATTTTTGTTCTTTGTACTCAGTAAAATATACCAATACTATAGAGGAAGGATAACCGTAGCTAGTTGGTCTGTTACCACTCTTTTCAATTTTGTTAAATTGTATGTACATAACTCTATACTAACAACAAGCTTTTGTACCTCTAGGATGATTGTCTAGGCCACATCCTTTTTTTATAATCAACACAAGTAACTGTTTTTGTTAAAAAAAACAAGATCTTGCACACTAATATTTGACATAGTACTGATAGGGTAAAGTTAGCTAAATGCTGAAATATATTTACAATTTTAATTTTTTAAACATTGACAAAATGTTACTATATTTATTGAAATATATTTAAATGCTTTAATTTTAGGTTATAGTTTTAATGTTATGCTAATAGTTTAAGAGCATTTATTGAAATTTAAATGGTAAGAGAATAATGGAATGCTCATGTTGTAGCGTAACCTTTAATAGTTAAACTCTTCACTAATTTTTCATATAAGAGTGGAATTAGAATAATAACATCCAATGATAACTCATACTATTTGTATCTTTACCAAGACAAGACAATGACAACATTATTGATTCTTCAACATATATGTTTTTGTATATAAAGATAATATTTTTTTTGGAGAAAGACAAATTAAGTAATGACACAAAAACATTGAAATCATTTTAAACAAATTTGTTCCTATTATTCCACATAATCTTTTGAATGAACATTAAATTCACATTTAATCAACCTTAAAATATACATACATTTAAACCATGAACCTAAAATAACTTATGATTTAAAATTTATATAAATTTAGTACTATTAGATGTTTTAGTTATATATTTTACTATTCATCGTCATTTATATTTGTACCAATTTGTATATGTTGATTATATCATTTAGGAGATACTCAAAAACATTAACATATACATCTACTTTATACATTTATTGAGTAGGTACCTCAAAAAAAAAATGTAAATCAATAAATATTTGTTTTTTCGAATTACTATTATTTCTTATATGTTGAAGAAGTCATAGTTAATTCACACTTATATTCATACTCTTTATTTTTAAATACAATTAATTTAGTATATAAATTTCATTTAACTATTTTAAATAACAATTTTAATTTTGTCAAAATAAATGATTAACATAGTAAAATCATACCTTAACCAATTAGCTATCTAAATAAATCAAACAAAAAATCCATTTCTAAAACAAATTGTTAGATAGTTAAATTTATTATCGTATAATGAAATTAAATAATTACTGTAGAAAAAATGACATTAAATGATCTTATCTATAGTCACACATTATATTGCATCTATGATTTAGAGGAATATGAGGAGCTATGAGTAGGTCTCCACCTCTCTAGTAGGCTGGTCCCATTAACAATATGACATATCGATGATGTCATATGATGTGGGAGGGTCTTCCATATTTCCGAGAGGTCTAGGTCCCGTAGGATTTGGTTGACCTGAACAGGGTGCACTCCCTGTCGGGCCAACCATCCAGATAATCGATCCCCCACCTCATGGCGAAAGATACTATATGGTTTGCATCACATGCCAGGTCTTTAATTTTAACTAAGGCACCTCCTCAGTCTCAACCATGCCATCATCTTGTTGGGGATGCACCTCCCCAACATAAGTGCCAATATTTACAAAATAGTACATACCGATAATTAGACCATTTAATTAAACAATTTAAAGAAAATGTTATAACAAATTACATATGTAATAAATTAGACAATAAAATGCAACTAAATTAATTAAAACACAACGATAATATTAACTATGTAATTTGGTGGCTCATCCTGGGTAAATAAGATGCTAGCACATCTTGGCAATCATCCTTGTATGGGTATGGCAGAAGATCCATGGTGTTATCGTCCTCAATGGAAAGGAACTTCAATGTCTTTCTAGTAATCCTACCTCGGAAATTTTCCTAGGACCTCTTGGGAAACATCTGCCCCCACGTGCATCTAAACCTTGATCATTGTCCTCGAAGGGTGGCAGTCGAATGACGATTGAATGACCAAAAAATTCTCAAAAAATAAACAAAACAACTCATAAGAAAATGAGAATCATGTCCTCCCATCAAACATGGTGTGACAACGATCCAAAACAAAACAAAAATGTCACAAAAACAAGGTAGAGCACCTAATGCATCGAGGAATCTGCACTAAAGAATCAACATAATAAAATAACGGGCAACTAATGTGTTTCCCATCAATAGTTTAGTGGGTCACTTTCGTGACCAAAAGAGAGAGACACTTAAACTCATCTACACCAAAATAATCTATCTGCAGCTGGACACCAACTACTAGGAAATCATTAGGGGTAGTGGCATCCTCACGAACATATATTTGAACCTATGCTAGTTGACTAGATGCTGCAATTTCAGGCAGGACATCATAGAAATGGGGAAATCCTCCCCACTCCTAGATAACCCGATAATGAAATAAATTTCCTCCTTTGTGGGTTGGAACCACAAGTCAGGACCCACCATGAATGCTTGTCGACGTTGATCCCAACGATGGATCAATAACCTCGGTAGTCATGAGTGACCCCTCGACGATGTATCCTCCTCATAAAACATAAGGAGGTCGACAATTCGTAAGAATACATGCATTTGTGGTGTAATAGGGCGAGGGAGAAAATCCCTCTACCTCATGCGAGCCTCTTACTCCTGTACAACATTGTACGAGTCAAGGCATTGTTGCTGGTCCTATTAATGCTCTTGTCGCTCTTGTCTTTGATTCATATTAATTTTCGTTAGAAAAATAGACACAGAGACATATATACATACACAAAACATAAAAAAAATGAATAATGTACATTTTTATTTATCAAAAACAATTTTTTTTTCTCAAAACAAATCACAAGCATAACTGGTGTGCCTAAAAAATAGTAACACATTGACCACAATTCTTTTGAAACAAAATTGCATTGCTAATAGTGCTTTGTAAAGAGATACACACCGCTTGTGGTTCTCTAACATAAGTGCACTGCTATCGGTGCTCTAAGATTAACATATATTTTTTTGGATTTGTAGAGTCTTGATGCACTGTATATAACCATATGCACCGCCGCGACGTGTTAGGATATATAGAGCACCGATATCTCTAACACTAAGTTTATTATTTTGTCGGTGCGTTAAATATATATAGATGAATCGATCCTGATGCACCAATATTTATATAGAGCACCAACATTGTTGAAAAAATAAGATACAATTTTTTTTGTTCACTATTCAATGCTCTTATATATATTGGTACACCAACTTTGGTGCATCAATATATTTAAAGAGCATTATGTTTTCGATGGTGGTGTGTATAGTTCACCAAAACACACCATGGACCTAAATTTTCTATTATGTATAAGGTGCTCTTTATATATATAGGCGCACCGGTGCCGATGCTTCTATATATTTATAAAGCACCATGTTAAAAGAAAATGTTTTATGGTTTCAAGGCGGTGCATTTAGTTTACTAAAATGCACTGCGGGCCTTAGATTTTTTGTTTACTAAACGGTGCTCTTTATATAACACAACACACTGTTAGCGGTGTGTTAATATATTTACAAAGCATTGCTTTGTTAAAAAAATTAATTTTATGGATTTAATGGCGGTGTGTTTCGTTCCTCCGACACACCGTGCACTTAAACTTTTTGTGCCTTATATCGTTCTCTTTATATATACAAATGCACCGACAATGGTGCATCAATATATTTAGAGAGCACCACATTTAAAAAACAAATTGTTTCATGGTTGCAAGGAGGTGCGTTCAAGGTACTAAAACGTACCATGGCCCGAATTTTTTTTAAAACTAAACAATCCTTTTTATATATATTGATGCACAATAGGCAGTGCATCAATATATTTATAGAGCACTGTGGTTTAAAAAAATGTTTTTTTATGGTTTCAATGTCGGTGCATTGCGTTTTATCTAATGCACCAACCATGGTGCATGAATGTTGTAATTAATCCCCGTTACTGATGTGCTCTATGTTTACACATATTGCATTGATAATAATAGTGCGAGCCGAACTTACATTACGCACTTTGCAGATTTTTTAATATTTTTTTAAATGGAAAATTTAAGTTATAATTTTTAATCCACTAAAAAGATAAATGATATGGTAATAAAGAAAACACCTAGACTCACGCCTTCCTAGGAGGCATGGTTGTCATGTACACAACAAATGATCTCTTCCATTGGTTTGGAAAAATTCCAATTCCACCAACGAAACAAACCATATGAGAAATCCGAGAACTAAGGATGACCACATGTAGAGGGCATCAACGAGAAAGTACAACACCGGTGCGTAGGTGGGCCTAGGTGGTCTGCAACATTGACATATGAGTCAAATGAGTTATTTGACGCCATAATTTTTTTTATTTTACCCTATTTCGGTGCACTCGAGTTAGTGGCACACCAGTGTGCATTGTATATGAGGCAGACCAATGTGCTTCTTGTTATATAGAGCACAATTAGGTATTTCTATTTTTACAAAATAGAAAATAGATTATGTTTTTTATTATAATAATGTGCATTAGATTACGTAGTGCACCGGTGTGTCTTAAAATTTATAACATATTGGGGTGCCCTATTGGAAAAATAAAAAGTAGTTTATTTTTTCTAGTTGAGGGCGGGTTTTTTTTACGTAAAGTAGTGTGTTGTATTTTTAAACACACTGGTGCGTTCATATTTGTCTCATGCATCAAATGGTTTTACCAGGAAAAATAAAATAAACATGTTTTTACAAATTACATCGAGCTATTTAACCCCAGCTCTTTGTTTCATTAGGCGCATTGGTGCATAATTGATGTTAGCGCATCGGTGCCACTAGGTAGATCGGGAGCACCCTTTTTTTCTTTTGTAAATAATTAGAATTTATGTTTTTATATATTTTAAATTATATGTTTTACTTAGTCATGCACTAGTGCATCTTTGTCCTTAACACAGACTGCCAAGTTTTGTCAGGAAATAAAAATTATATATTTTCTGAAATGGCATCGAGATATTTTGACTTTGATGTGTGTCCTAATCAGGCACACTGGTTTGTTGGTGCTTTTACTACTTTGGTTCACCATTGCATCAAGTTATTAAGGGAACCGGTGCGGTTGGTATGCTTATGCGCACTGATTAAAAACCTCCGCTAAAACCTCCACCTTCCCACCTCCACTAGCGGCCTCCACTATAAATGGATATCTGGGCTCTTTTTTCTGAAGGATTCATAAAAACCTCTGATAGAAGGTGTTTTCCTTGTAGTGTATGTAGGTTAGGTCGTAATGTTTTCATTAGACCTTCATAATTGTGGTTTTATTATTTTCCACTAACTGTATAGCTCTTGATGAAGATCACTTTCAAATTTTCTTTCCTTGATCCATTCTTGTATCTATAACTTCGACAAATGTTTTATTAGATTTACAGTTACTTTACTATGTACAACTTATTTGCAATATTAATGAATGAGGAGCTTACCATTTTGACGAGGGTAGAAATTGTCATATCTTGTTTGGCTATGCATCCTTGGATGCTAGTACCCGAAAAATAATAATTTGATTAAATATTTCAAACATTATTGTCATCAAATAAAACATTATTTTCAACAAATAAGCCAAACTTCTCTAATGCCTTCATATTACAAAGAACTTTTCATGTCTTTCATTATGTAATTTGAGGGTATTCTCTCTTTTTTTATTTTCCTCTCTTCTAGTCGATTCCTACTTGAATTCAATCAAACAAAGCCATCATACAAAATGAGATCCCCACAAAGATATGATCCTCAATGGGAATTATCCTCATAGATAGACATATCCAACATGATAACCTTTATCATTAGCTTTGTCAAGTTTTGGGTCATCTTGCTAGCCCATGTTTGCAACAAGTCATTTTCAATATTTTTATTTTGTTTCCAAGTGCTAAATATGGGTGCTTGAAAAAAATCAAAAGTATAATGTAGAAACCATTTTCAAATCAAGTATAATTAATTTTTTATTGACATTGGAAGGACTCGAGAAATAAGGTTCTATCAAGTTCCTTCAAACTTTTGAAAACTTACTTGAATTTTCAATTGGGCCACTTGAACACAAGAAACTTATTACATTTTGAGAGAGAGACATATTTATTGAGAGAGGCCTGAGGAGATGTTCAAGGGTGAAAGTCAAATATTGAAGATCGGGATATCAACAAATTGTTGTTGAAATGTTCTTTCAATAAGGGCTTGATGCATGGATCAGGCCCAACTTCCAAATTGGGGGCTCATTAATTTTGGCTAGATCATTGAAAAAATGTTTTATTTGGAGAATGGCCCCCATTTCTAAATTGGACAAAATAAATAAATCATAACACCTTACTCTTGGGACCAACTTGGGAAGGGTATAATTCATGGATTGAGTGGAACATATGATCAATGTTATTCAAATGTGACGGGAGGTGAATTTTGGAAAGGACTCGATCCATGGATTGAGCCCAATTATGAAATCGAGAACATATTTTGAAAGGGTCCAACTACAAAATTGGTCCAATTTTGCAATCAAGACACTTTTCATTAAGTGTTCCATGGTTATAGATGATATGATATAATGACTAAGGGAAAATTTGATCGGATAGATTTGGAACAAGAACTAAACTTTGAGAAGGGCTTGATTTTGAAATTAGGTTTCCAATCAATCAAATATTTTATTAAGACAAATGAGTTGGTTTCGGGGGAAATGTTGCAATTGGACCTCAAAATTCACATATCCTTAAGCCAATGGTAGAATCAAATCATCCTTATATTAGCCATTCTGGTTATTAAAGGTAAGACTCCCTTTTAAGTTATATGATGGAAATATATCAAACATGTAGATATTAAAACTTGATCATTGGATGAATGTGTCATATCATAGTTTCAAGTGATCAACAACAACCTAGGTAGAAGTTTACAAGAATAAGAGCTTTTGCAAAGAGCATGATGCAAGATATGTTCGTAAAAATCACAAATATCTACCAAGGGAAGCTTGTCAAGATAATCAAAATTTATCCCTATCTCTAGAAAAAAGAATGCATTTGTATAAAATAAGATTTCAAAATTTAGGAGGGTTCCCCAAGTTCTAAGTCTTGGTGAAGTTATTGGGCTGAACAATTGGTGACACATTGGTTAAACTGTGAATATCTACTAGTTAGTTATTGAAGTAGTTCATAGTCTCGAGAAGAGCATTTTTCTTTCCTTTTGCACAAAACAATGTTATCTTTACGAATGGGTTCCCACTTGAGATATGCCTAGATATTGGTCTTGAAATCATCTAATCCCGAGCTTGAATAACCTACCAACTAAAGTTGAAGGGTCAATGATGATATTATTCCTTTTTAAAGCTTCCATTAAGGAATTCAAGTACCAACTAGTATCACATAATTGTTATTGATGTCATTTTAAAATATTTATGTTGGAAATTTCATCATGTCCTCATGTTGTTTCTCTCCTACCATGGAGCATCCATAGCCCTGACAAAATCACCCCAATATTGTAGGCCTTGATATGCTACAAGTGAACATCCATAGGTCTAATGGAGTTACCTGCATTTCACATTATGAACTATATTTCCTTTCCCATTACCCTATCATTATTATTATATTATTTGCTTTAATCATTAGGTAAATGGGGAAAATACGTTTTGTAAAACATGAGGGATGATACCTACTTATGAGGGATGATGAAACACACATGAGTGATAAGCACTTCCATTCTAGATATTCATTATGGATAAATAATTGGTCACCTTCAATATAATTTTATAAATATTTAGTGAATGGGTGAAACTCTTTAGACAAAGTAGTAAATTGTCCAACACTTAAGCCTTTGATTGATTCAAAAATCAATCACCTAATAAATCTTGTGTTCCACCATTGTAGTTCAAATATTTTGTTTGTCTTTTTCATGTCCATGGTTTCCCTATTCAGTCCTAATGTAATGCAACTATATTAGATTTTCATAACTTCAACACTATTGTGCCTGAAGCTTCACAACATCACTATTAAGGAATATGAGTGATATTCAAACAATTAAAAGGGTAGATGAAATTGAAAGATATTGAGGCTTGATAGCATGGGTATTGAATTGAAGAGTACTTAGATTAATATGGAATGAGAAGTATATACAAAATCTCAAACAATATGTAAGAAAATACAATTCAAGAAAAAAATGAAAATGGAAAGCAAAATTCAAACATTGAAATAAAACTAAAACCTCCCATGTGCAATATTTTTATCCCTTTAGGGAAATTAATTGAAGTAGTGTTTTAGAATTTGGCCATTGACAAGAAGTAAGTATGCATCCCCTTCTATAGATTGCAATCTATATGTGTTTGAACTATAGATGTTGAGATTTCATGTCTTTTCCTTTAGGCTTGTTCAATTTATTCCACTTCAAAACAAGGTCTCTGAGTACAAATATTTTACACGCTGTTGAAGGTTTATCAAACCATAATTTAACTACCTACTAATGAACAATTTTGTGTTTGTTTCTTTGTATTTCTCCATCTTTTCTTCTAGCTTCATGAAGACATTGATTCACCCTTGGATAGTTGGGCGTTATGACCTCAAGCATCTTAAGTGATTTAGAGGGAAGGCAGTAAAATATTACGAGTAAAGATGGTTTCTTTACTGATACCAAGAAGTAAGGAGCGGTTCCTAAAGAAACATTAGTTGTCACTCTATCAACCTAGAGCGATTTTGATAACGCATTGTGCCAGTTTCACTAATGATCAACTACATTTTTTTTAGAATTCTGATGAAGTTCTTATTAGTGGACTTTGCTACATCATTAATGTGATATACCTAAATTAGCTCGTAGGATAATTGTTACATAGATAATCCATTCTTGTAATAAGTAGAATTTTTATCAAGAGTCACAAATTCTATATATTAGGAGTATAAATAACATGTAATCATAAATTGGAATTATTAATTAAATATCTATTTTTATACTTGAGCTCGCTCCAATTGGTATCAAAACCAAATTATTGGATACCACATAACATGTGTTTGAATTTAGGCCATGATGATATTAATCTCTGACTTATGGAAGTTTGGGAAGGTTTGAAAAAAAATCCAGGAAACTAGGGAAATTTTGGAAAGAATTAACTATCCAAATTTAGCCAAAGAAGGCACTGATCAGGAAAATACTTCAATTGACACCAGTGAAGAATTTTTTTTGGAAAAATACTTCAAGGAAAATAATATTGCAATGAGGTTGATGAAAAAAATATGAAGCAGAGCGTAAATATGCACCACCACTTTTTGAAGATGATCTTGGTCACAATAATACTTTTTTGAAGAAGATAAAGGCGTGGAAGGCCTAAATGATGAAGATAAAGGCGTGGAAGGCCTAAATGATGAAGATGTAGGAGAACATAATATGAAGAAGATAACACAAGTCGACTAAATGGAAATGTTGTACGGTCCAAATACCCAAGAGACAAAATGAACACGGTTGTTGTTGTTTTTGATACCACCAGCTCAATTCCTGCTCCTGATCATACAACTGGCAATTTATGGAAGGGAGGCTATGAGACGCCTAGCTAGTGAAAATGTTCTCATATTTGGCCTCCAAGACCTTGGGGTTGAAGTGGTGAAAAATGTGATACGAGGGAGAGTAAAATTAGTGACATTGCATGACCATTCAAATGTTGATTTATGGGATTTGTCTGCCAATTTTTATTTTACCGAAATTGATTGCAAGAACTAGGTAGTTGCTTGTTGTAATAAGTTATAGGGATTAAACACTGCCAATGTAGTTTCAATTTTGATTGAATCTAAGATATCACAAAAAACACCTCTCTTGTTTCCAGGTGGTAGCGTTCACAGACATAATAGTGTTGAAAAAGTAATTGAATACAATAATTTATGCCATAATCATAAACCACCAATCACTTTTGTCAAATATGATATTTAGGGAATGTTTGGTAGTATGTTTTATGACTTTGGGCCAAATTTTGGTGTGTTTATGTGAATGGTGAGGAATAAAAAATGTGTATCATTGCTCCTATTACCAACGACAACCCTGCTCTTGTGTAATGTGTGGATGATGATGGCATGCTCCAATTCAAGGATGGGGATTTTGTTGTTTTCTCTGAAGTTAAAGATATGAATGAGCTCAATGATGGTAAGCCAATAAAAGTGATGAATATCATATCATATTCTCTCCATTTGCAGGAATACACCAGTAACATTGGATGCTATCATATGGGTGGCATAATCATTGAGGTAAATAAACTCAAGCTCTTAAATTTTAATCCATCGAAAGAAGCACTTGAAAATCCATTGGTAAAAAACATGAATATTAGATTTGATTTTGCCTAAGTTTTGAGAAAACAATCAAAATAGTCTTGTGAGGCAACACCAATTGTTTCATTGTTAACTATTCATTTTTTACATAGTTTTTTTAGATTGTAGAAGTACATATATTGTAGTATTTTTCATAACATTTTCATGTAGCATTTTGTGAATGTTTGGATTCTAATAATATATGTTTGAAAAACATCCCGTCACAAAATACTAACCCAAATTCATAAGTTTACCCCCCGACAATTTATTCTCACTAATTTGTCCAAGTTTGACCATCCTCCACTTTTACACTTGGCTTTTTGAGCTCTAGATGAAGTGGTTTCCTTGTGTTGCATCGAAGGAAGATGCCAATAAATTCATTGATGTATAAAGGGCTTTAAAAGATAATGACAAATTCCTAATTAAGTTGGATTCCACTGCCATTGATGAACATGTAAATGTATTCAAGCATTTTGCAAGTGGTTCTTGTGCAGTGTTAAATCTAATGGAAGCTATTTTTAGTGGAACTGTTGGACATGAGTTTGTGAAATCCTTCTATGGAAAGTTTCATCCAATTTTATAGTTCTTCTATTTTGATTCATTGGAATATCTTCCTATAAAAACCATTGGGCAAGTGGACATGACGCATTTGAATTGTTGTTATGATGTCAAAATTTCCGTATTAGTAAAAGAGATGCATAAACAGTTGTAAGATGCAAAATTATTTGTTGCGGGGGCTAGTTCTTTGGGGTGTGAACTTCTAAAGAACTTATCCCTCATGGGAGCATCCTATGGAATTCAAGAAAAGATGACTATAAAGGATGACAACATTATTAATAATAGTAATCTTAGTAGGCAATTCCTCTTTCGGGATTGGAATATTGGTTAGTATGTGATTTATGTGGGTGTTTTTTAGATACTGGAAATCCATTCTTGTCATCAATCATAATTAACTTGATTCAATACACGCCACATAAATTGGAAATTGGTCTACCCCACGATGCCATCTTTTACTATCATGTAATTATGATTTTCACCTTTTGGGATTGCAAATGGAAAATTGCATGCTACTGGAAACTACAAAGAAGCAAAATTCAATCACAATAGAAGCATGTTTTCAACAATTCCATTGGAATCTTATCCTCGGGAAATTCTTCTTTACGATGTTCAATCTCACAATCTTGAACAAGGACCGTATGACAATTCTTTAGTTTCAACTAGGAAAATATATGTTTCATTGTGTAGGATTGATATCGATATTCATAAAATTATTCTAGAAAATAATAATAATGCACAAAAACAAGCACATAAGAGGAACACGTTGTTTTTACTATGGAAAACCTATATAGGGAAAACCACCACCAATTAGATATATATTAGTCTTGGTTGTTGCCAACACTGACCACTTTTGGAATCTTACAATGGAGTTACTCAAGCCTTTAAATATGATTCATCACATGCTAAAAAAATGGAAAAATACCATGGGTTACCCAAAAAACATGGGTCTTTAAACCACAAACTTTAACCCATTATTGAATAAATTAAGGTTATGTTTAATGACTTCATAACCAAGTCAATATTAACCTAACATTCCCCTCTTTAAACTTGACTTGGGGTAAGCACCAACCCCCCTTAAATTTCTTAACCAAGTATTAGTAATAACAACATGTGCCCCTCTTTAGCCTACCTAAATCTACATTAGGAATTACATAGGTGACCCACAAGCCACGGTTATGCATGCTTAAATAGATCTTACAACTGTATGACCATTTACATTGTGATTAATTCCAACTCTATAAAAAATGCTTACAATAGTATGTCATGCAAGAAACATCCACGTGCTTCTTCACATGCATCCATATCTACTACAACAAGAGTATGTGATGGAAAAAACATCCATGTGCTTCTTCACTTGCATCCATCTCTACTACAATGAACTGAATCAAGCATTCCTTAACTGTATACTTCATCCACTATATTCTATGTGATTCTTCATTCATTGTTGCATATACTGTTGAACTTTGGTTCTCATTGATGTCAACTAATGTCAAAGAGGATGTCAATTGATTTAGTTTTAGTCATTGATGTCAATTGATGTCAAAGTGGATATAGTATTCCTACAACAGTTTGAAGAAGTATATGGAAGCCACTTTGAAGAAGTATATGCGCAAGATGGTGAAGGATATGGATGCCAATCTAAAAAAAGTATATCTAGAAGTTGCATGCAGTATGAAGATGTGTGTTGTTACACCTAAAATCTACCCATCATCATGATTTAGTGTATACATCCCTGAAGTCACTTGGACCAAGTACTCATTTGGGAGGATTTGTACTCAGTTTGTACAACCTTTTGAGAGGTCGTCGCAGGTTGCCTACTAGCAACATGCGATGTCGCAGGTTGCTCCATAGCAAGGTGCGACGAGGTCTGTTAATGGGAAAAAATAGCCATTTAGAGATCTTTCTCGAAGCTTGCCCATTTGGGGGCTTATCCCTGATCTCTTGGAGAGCTGGTACTCGACCCCTCACTCATTGGAAGGATCCCCTATCTCTCTCCTACCATCTCTCTACGTATCCTATCCATAACCTCATCCACTTAGTCCTATATAAGTGAGGTTTACTCCCATACCAAAAGGGGGAAGACTATGGTATCTACATGCTGGTGAAATCTCTCTTGGGACACCTTCACTCACCTATTGGATAATTCATGCTTCCTTGGAAGGGCTTGGAAATTGGCTTGTGTGGAGAAGGGCTGCTACGTTAAGTCATTGGTTGTAGTTCTATATCTCTATCATGTACTCCTCTATTTGCAGTAATACAAATGCTTTCCACCAATATCGTTCTTATGTGTAATGATATTGTGTTGTTTACCTGCTTAACTGTTTACATAGATCTCTTATTGTATAGATGCTCTTTACTCGTTTCTCTTTTCTGTGTCTTGACAGGTCTTGCAGCTTGGATCTGACGACTGTGAGGCGTGGAGCAACATTCGGGAGAAAGGATAGCGAATCAAAGAGGTAAGAAATCTAGCACTTGATCCTTAAGTAGATCTATGAAATGTGTTTGTAGTCTGTTCTATTTGTTCTAGACTTGCATTGAGCTAGGGAGATCCGGCTCGCCTCCGGTTGAGTGGATTGTCCGGTAACAAATCTGGCGACCATACTGGGGAGTATTCTTGTTTAGTGATCGTTAATCTAAGTCATTTTCAGTTGATTGATTTACACAAGCCTTGTTATCTTTTTGCCATTTTCCTTCTTAGGATTGATTCCATTGTCAGATCTTCACGTTGAAGATCCTGATCTTCTTCCTTTGAGTTTATACAACTCAGTTTCAAACCTGTTTCTGGTTCATTTTTGAGAGATCTGATTCATTTTTGAGTCTAGAACTCGCCTGTCGCACCTAGGTAGTGAAAATAGAGCGACATTGTGTTTTCCTAAGCCTTTGTCCTTTATCTGTTTCTTGCTCGTCGCGGCCTGTGCATTAGTGAACTGCGACACCGTTGCACCTCTCGTATATGTAACCTGCGACGTCACACTGTCTACAAAGACAGAGTGCGTCGATCTGTCGAGACTTGACATATGGGCATTCATTCCCTCATCTGACAGTCTGAGCCTTGGTTTGGTGTATGAACTCTTTCTGTGCTGCATCATTCAGCTAGAGATCCCATTTTGATTTGTGTGTTGAGAGTTTGGTTTGTTTGGATTGACTTTGGGTTCCGCTTTGGACAAGTTTGAATTCGATAGTGGCGGATACTTTTGTCTCCCCCACCTTCATCCATTCACTCTTGCTTTCCCTTCCTTCCATTCCTGATCTGATCAGTGCATTGGATCACCTTCTAGACCTCATTTACATTCGTTTTGATCTTTGCTTGCTTAGTTTGCTTGCTGCTGCTTGATTTTGAGTCAAGTGTGTCTTTTTGCTTGGTTGAGTGCTTGTTCTTTTCCTGAGTTTTCTGAGTGTATGAATGCTGCGAGAAGCATTTTCTTTTCAGTTGTTTAGATCTGAAAGCAAATTTGTCTCCAAGTTTATTGCTTTGATTCATCCATTGAAAGATTAAAAGTGCGTCTCTCCCATTGTCTCTCAAAAAGTTATTGAAGAAAGATCATTGTGCATTGGAATGTTTTGGAAAAATTGAATGGAAATATGATTGATTGTGTTTTTCTCAAATTATGAATTATTCATCTTCTTGAAAAGCTCTAGTACATTTCGTTTTTTTTCAAAAGTTGTTTCCATGCTAGGGAAAGATAGGTGCATTTTTTTTTTTAATTTTTTGTTGCCTTTAGATCATTGAAAAGAGAAAGTGAAAAGACTACATTTTTCATTTCAGAATCCTCTCATTTCATTACTTAGTGTTGTTTTGATTTGAAAAAGAAAAGAAAAGAAAAAATACTTTGATTTGGATAGTAGTGTTGTGTACGTTTGTGTGTTTCATTGAAAAAGAAAAGAGTACTTTCATTGTCAAATTTGTTTGCATTGAGTTTGTTTGGCAATACCATTGGAAAAAGATTTCTCCTTACCATAGGTAGAATTCATCGAAAGAAAATAATATTTCGTGCATGTAGCTAGGGCTTGCATTCTGTTTCCGATTATGTACTCACCTCATGCATTCACCTAACCGTCCAAGATAAAATTAACGGTAGAACTAGGTAAATTTTTTTAGCAACTTGTGTGTAAGTTAGAGACGTGTTTCGGCGTCGTTAATCATGGCAGCTGTCGTTACTTGCCCACTGTAGTCCGGGGGTATTGTAGTCTTCCACGTACATCGGTATATTGAGCTCCTTCACGTACCCACCAAGTATCATAATCCGTACTTGGCGTATATCGAAGGGTGCATCACATACTCGACACGTATATCAGAAGGTCTCGTGCCAACGGCTGTGCATTAGACAGCACCACTATGGATTTGAGCTCCCATGTACCTTGCGTATATCGAGAGACACCATTAGGATTCCTAAAACCAACCGAGTTAACCATTTGGCTGTCTTTGCAAAGCAATACACCA
Source organism: Larix kaempferi (assembly GCA_027924585.1). Taxonomy (NCBI): domain Eukaryota; kingdom Viridiplantae; phylum Streptophyta; class Pinopsida; order Pinales; family Pinaceae; genus Larix; species Larix kaempferi. The sequence goes on from BSBM01000291.1 coordinate 16,955,951, forward strand.
AGAATAACACTCGGGGAGATTAGCAAGCACATCCTGTCCAGGTAGTCAGGTATGCAGGCAAGGGTACGGTCCCAATCCTCCTTGTTGGGTCATATTGTTGGACCCTGCAGTATATTGCGGTTTGTGATGCCTTGATAATCCCGTGAGGTTCCAGACTTTTGAATCCACTCTGTCACATAAGTTTGCTTGTTGCCTTAGTTTGAGTAGGTTTCTTGGATTGCTTTTCTTTTAGTATAGCTTTAGGAGAAACGCTGTTTCGGCCTTTTTTGGCTGATTTTCTTGATACTCTGGCAGATTTTCCCTGGAAAAGGTCCCGTAGGATCTTGAACTTGCCACCCGCATTTCCCCTTAATCCAGAGGTTATTTCGAGGGTAAGAATGGATCAGCGTAACGCGGTCATAGCTACTGAAGTAGGGAACCCCACCTTGAATATTGGTGAACATTTGTTTCCACCAGATTCACTCGCCTCTCATCCCACGCAGGATGAAGAAGCACAAACCCCCACTTCACAAAAACCTTCTCCTGTCATCCCGGGAGAACCTCGATCGTTGGAATGGATAAACCAACCCCAGGGAGACCCTACAACAGCTATTGGTCATTCAGCAGCTTATTGGACATCTTCTATAGACCATCCAGTGGCTCATTTTGCCATCTCATCCCCACCTAATTGGACTACTCCAGAGTTCACTAGGCCTTACCATAGGCCTGACCTTGCTGAGACTTTCAGCCCCATCCATGAACGTTTGGAACAGTTATGTGTTAAAGGAGATGAGCTTCGAAGACAAAGTCTCGAGCGACACTCTGAAGAGTTCCACAATCGTCATTTCCAAATACGACTTGACAATGGAAACATCCCAGTTCATTCGATATCTTTTGGATCACCTGAAGCATCCCACCACATGAGCACTAATGAGACTGGTCAACCCTCACATGAATCCAGTCCTGCACCTCAAGTGAACCAACCGGTGGAAGGACAACGGTCCAACACACCTGTCACTACCACGGTTACTTTACCGGTTCCTCCCCCACCTCAGAATTTGAGGGGAGGGTACTCCATTCCTATGGATTATCTTATTGGTAATGTTATTACCACGGTATCTAGTAAAAAACCCACGTTGGTTCAACCTTTGAATAGAGGTCAGCCTATTGTGGCTAGGGGGAAACCCCCATTTCCTAACCAGAACGTAGGAAGTGGAGTCCCCAACAGACCTTCCGTTGGACCTGCACAACCCACTAGACCGTCCACCATGGGATTATCTCATGTTGGAGGCCTGTCGAATGTAACCCAACCCTCATGGAGTCAAGCGTATCTAGGTTCTGTTAACCCTGTGCCGGGCCAACCTAATCCCAGAAACGTGCCATACGGGATACCTTATCCCGGGAATCCCTACACTCTGTGGGGGAAACAACTTGTGTTGCAACATGGATCCCAACCGACTATCCCTCAAGTACCACCACCCCCAATCGGTCCTCCCCCACCTCCTGTTGGAGGTGGTGGGCCCCCACCTAATGTTGGTGGAGGTCCATCTCATTTTACCTACAACCCCCTCACCCCTCAGGCAGTGGTGGGAATGGTCCACCACCTCCTCTAGGCAGGGGCGGCGGCGGACCACCTTATCATGGTAGAGGAGGACATTTCCCTTCGGGTGGCGGTGGTGGTCCACCACCCCCTCCAAGCGGAGGCGGTGGAGGACCTAATTACCCTGGTGGTGGTGGAAACCCTCATCCTTCCGGCAATGGAGGTGGTGGGGGCCCCCATCCATCTGGCAGCAGAAGCGGTCCACCACCCCCTCCAGGCAGAGGCGGTGGTGGGCCACCTTATTACGGTTATGGACCCCCACCTCCTCCCGGTGGTGGCGGCTGACCCCCACCCCCTCCCGGAGGTGTAGGTGGCCCCCCACCTTATTGGAATGGACCACCTTATGGTGGCGGACCTCCTTACGGTCCGGGCGGCACACCCCCCTACGGTCAGTTTTATCCTGGTACACCTTACAGTCAGTTTAGTCCTTACACGCCTTATCTGTATTATCAGTATGCACAACCTAATCCACAGCTGCCCTTTTTGGCTACTTTGGACCTACCTGACCTCTCCCGTTTAACCAAGATCCTATTTACCATGGATCTAACTGGCCACCGATTCCGGTGAAACTTCCATCTGATATCCCCAAGTTTGACAGCAAGCTGGGTGAAGACCCCAATAACCACGTGATCACATACCACTTATGGTGTTCATCTAATTCCTTAATGGACGATTCAATTCGTCTTAGATTTTTACAAAGGACTCTCACCAGTTCGGCTGCCAAGTGGTACATTGAGTTGCCACCGCACTCTTTTCCTGATTTTGGATCCCTTGCTATGAACTTTTTGATGCATTTCCAGCTGCCTATACGGTATGAGACTGGTATTGAGCTTTTAACCTCGCTCTGTCAGAATACAACCACCCACATTTTGGATCATATCCACGAGTGGCGAAGGAGATGACGTCTCATTAAAGCTCCCATTCCAGATAAGCTCCTAGCAGACTGGTTTACTAAATCGCTCATTCCCACCATAGCAAAAGATGTTGCCATGTGAGGTGCTATCACTGAAGAACAAGCCATCGCGAGTGCTCATCTATTAGACCTGGTCTACACTCAGTCTGGCACTCTGTTCAATATTGTGCCTGACGCACCCCGAGACGTTAACGATCCCACGAAACCACATAAGGGACCCCAAGCTGATGGGATCATAGGTTCCCTTACCACCCAGCTTGCCGTTAGCACTATTGGATCATCCAACCCAACTTCGGCTGGCCACAACACCGCCAAGTCCACCACTCCTGCTGTAACCGAAGAGGTGAATTTTGTTCAATCAACTTCATCTCATAAGTTTAATGGCAAAAAGAAGAACAAGGGGAAACCCAAGAAGTATTCTTCCCAGCAGGAAACGAAGAGCACTCTTGAAGATACTAAGTAGAAAAGGAAACTGAAGTATCCTTGCTTACTGTGTGGGGAAGACCATTTCTCCAAAGAGTGTCCCCATAGAGACGAAGTGAAAAAGTTTCTTAGGGGTAAACCAACTCCCGCAGTCCTCAATGATCTGTTTCCTGCTCAAAACCAGTAGATGATTGCTCAAATCCCCCCATCCTAGGGGGAACCATCAAATACCGCGCATGTTCTCATGCTACGTAACGAGGCGATCAATTTGACTACTCGCTCGCGATCTTACGAACAGGTCCCTTTGAAGGAACCCGTCGGAAGTAATACTGAAAAAGCTTCCGACTCTTTACCTGATGTCATTGTACCATCAACCTCTCTCACCATAGAGAGGCCCTCTTTAGATTCGATATTGCATCCACCCAAGAGCACGATTCGAAAACCTGTTTTCAATCCTAATGCTCGCGTGGCACAAAATTACAATATCTTAGAGGACTTGGCCCAAGCTCCTTGCGCCATGCCCACCCTGGAGGTTTTGCAGAATTGTCCCAATCAACGCAAAACTCTCCTGGCAGCCATTGGTGCAGTTGACCCGGATTCCTCGAACACCATCATGTTTCGTCTTGACAACCTTAAGCCGAGGCTCTCACACCAGCTCACATTCCAAGTTACTGCGAACCTTGCTGGCAAGATTGTCCATCGCACTCTTTTGGACGAAGGAGCCTCCACTTCCGTCATATCCATCGCTTGTTGGAGAGCCATTGGCTCTCTCGAATTGAATCGCTCTCCTACCACGTTGAAAGCATTCGACGGGCGTGGCTTTCAACCTCATGGGCTATTACAAGCTCGTGCAGTTGAGTTGGGCGAAAAGACCGTAACCATTAACGTGGAAGTGGTCTCGGCCCCATTAGATTATAATCTCTTGCTTGGTCGCAATTGGTTTTATACCATGCAGGCGGTATCTTCTTCAGTCTTTCGCACAGTACAATTCCCCCACCAAGGACTAATTGTTACTATCGACCAGTTATATTTTTGTACACCGAATGCCACTACTCATCCCAATGACCACATTCCTTCCATTGGACAGATGTCAAAACAGTATGAGAGTGTAGGGGTTGGCCTTTTGAAAGATTCATCTCTCATGGGCGTTTTTCCAGCCACAGACCCCCCTAATCATGTTGCTACGGTGAACATGATCTCCACTAAGATTTTATCTCACTCAAACAATGCTTGGCTTGTACCGGATGAAGCCACAACACACCTATTTGGAGATATGATGCCTCCTTCACCAGTTGAACGCATTTATGAGGCTATTCAATCAGCTCCAGAGGACCTTTTAACCATGGCCTCCCCATCTTGTTCTCTACGACGGACGTCCTCTCTACCCGATCTCTTACTTCGGACTTTTCATTTAGACGAGTCCATCATGGAAGTAATGAATGTTGACGACAGTCCGTGGGATGATCTCCATCATAGGTCATCTTTTCTTCCTCCTTTGGAATACATAGAGAACAACATCCATACCCTCTTTTCACCAGATATCTACCCATCCCCTTAGTCCCCATCCTTACATGTCTTATGGACACGGAGGGCAACTTGGCCAACATTGAGCCAACCACCCCGGTAGACATCTCGGTGAAACCTGGTATAGTGGAACACATTCACATAGGCCAGAAGTGTTCCCCTGAAGAAATCGCTGTTAGCACGGCCTTGTTCAAGCAATTTCGAGACGCGTTTGCTTGGTCCTATGAGGAGATGCCTGGGATAGACCCCAAAATTGTTTCTCATGAAATAAAAACCTATCCCGACATCAAACCTGTACGTCAAAAGTTGTGACCGGTACACCCCCGGAAGACTGCGGCAATAAAGGCAGAAATTGAAAATCTCTTAAAGGCTGGCTTTATTTATCCTGTCCCATTGACAGATTGGGTCTCAAACGTCGTTCCTGTGAACAAAAAGCAGGGCACCATTCGTGTCTGCATTGATTATCGGGACCTTAATCGGGCTTGTCCAAAAGACAATTACCCGATCCCCTTCATCGACCAGATCATCGACAACTGTGCCGGAAGCGTCATCTTCTCATTCATGGATGGATTTTCTGGTTACAACCAAATTGAGATCAACCCAATCGACCAACATAAGACGGATTTCATCTGCCCATGGGGTACATTCGCTTATTGCAAGCTCCAATTTGGCCTTAAAAATGCTGGCACCATGTTTCAGCAGGCTATGTCGTACGCCTTCCACGATATTAAGGACTTTATGGAACCCTACTTGGACGATCTCCCTGCTCATTCAAAGCAGCGCGAGTTCCGCATTAATCATCTAACGGCCATTTTCCTCATATGCAGACGGTACAATATCCGTCTGAATCCTCACAAGTGTATCTTTTGCGTTGAGTCCGGACGCCTCTTAGGATTTATCATTTCAAAGGATGGGATCCGCATAGATCCCTTAAAGGTGGAGGCCATCATCAACCTACCACCCCCAACTGATGTCACGAAACTTCAAAGTCTCCAAGGGAAGGCGACTTACTTAAGACGTTTTGTGTGCAATTTCGTGGAGAAAACTCAGGGCTGTATGAAACTGCTTAAGAAGGATGTCCCGTTCATTTGGGATGATCAAGCTCAAAAATCCTTCGACAGTATCAAACATGCCATCATGCATGCCCTTGTGCTCCAACCGCCTAATTATTATCAAGATTACATCTTATATCTCACTTCTTCTGCTACCACTATGGCCATGGTTTTGGTACAGAAGGATCAAAACGCTTAGGAACATGTGATATACTATGCAAGTAAGGGTCTAGCTGACGCTGAAACTAGATATTCACATGTCGAAAAACTTGCTTTCGTGGCAGTCATTTCCATACAAAAGTTCCGTCACTACATTTTGCTCCGCACCACCACCATCATCGCTGACTCGAACCCCATGTACCACGTATTGACACGTCAAGTACTTGGGGGCAAGTATTCACGCTGGATTGTGATACTGCAAGAATTCGATCTTCTTTTCGAGAAAGCTAAGTCTAAAAAGTCTTTGGTGCTTGCAGAGCTCATTTGCGACCTTCCTCGTCCTGATGCAGAAGTTGAGAACAATGATGCATTTCCGGATGAATCATTGTTTCTCATCAGTACGACTGACCCCTGGTATGGAGATATTATGTTGTATCTTCAAACCCAACGCTTCGATCCTCAAATTTCTCACGACGATCGTCGTAAGATTCGTCACCATGCAAAGTATTACTTAATCATTAATGATACTTTGTATCGTCGTGGCGTCGATTTAATCCTTCGACGTTGTCTCACTCATGATGAGGCTGAACGCGTTCTGAATGACTGTCACGTTGGGGCATGTGGTGGTCACCTCTCTGGGATGGCTACTGCCCAGAAGATTTTGCGCGAAGGATATTACTGGCCTACTATTTTCAAAGATTGTATCGAGGCCGTTAAAAAATGTCCTCCTTGCCAACACTTCCACACGAAGAAGCGTACTGATCCCGCCCCATTACATCCGGTTATTGCCGTTGGCCCATTTGCAAAATGGGGCATCAATTTTATGCACTGTAAGCCTACCTCGGCCGGGGGGCATAGTTACATCATCGTAGCTGTGGATTACTTCACAAAGTGGGCCGAGGCTATGCCTACATACCAAAATGATGGCAAAACCACCGCACTCTTCATGTTCAATCATGTGATAGCGCAGTTTGGAGTTCCGTAGGCCATAGTTACCGATCATGGTTTTCACTTTCAGAACCATATGGTTGATGAATTGAGCGACAGGTTGGGTTTTCGCCATGAAAAATCGACACCCTACTACCCGCAATCCAATGGACAGGTCGAGGCAATTAACAAGGTCTTGAAAACTATGATCCAGAGGATGGTAGGGACACAAAAGTCCAACTGGCATAATATGCTCTTTTCAGCATTATGGGCCTACTGAACTACCATTAAAACCGCCACAAGCTTCACTCCCTTCCAATTGGTATATGGATTGGAGGCTGTTCTTCTGATAGAGTGCGAAATCCCGTCTTTACAGCTCGTGGTCGAACTTCTTCCTAACACTACTGTTGAGGAAGAACATCTCTTGCACCTAGCAAAGCTTGACGAGTCTCGCCGAGATGCCGCTCTTGCTAATGAAGCACATAAGAAACGTATCAAGGCCCAATACGATAAGTCGGTTGAACCTTGTATCTTTAATGAGGGTGACCTGGTCCTCACTTATGACTAGAAGCACGATAAACTAGGAGCAGGGAAGTTCGAGTCCATGTGGCATGGACCCTACGTTATAAAACGTGTGTTGGAAAAAGGTGCCTACGAGCTTGAAGATTATGATGGAATATCTTTGGGTGAACCCCGCAATGGGCTTTACCTGAAGAGATGTACAATCCATCATGGGATTTACATGCCATGATGGATTGTACATGGCATGTTTTTGTGTGGTGTGATGCATTTCTTTTCGAGTGTCTTTTGATCTTGTTTCTGCTTCTCATACCATGTTCTGTCTGCGTGTGCAAATGGAAATGTGCTATGGATTCGCGGACGACGCCAGCCGGCATACCCTTCACCTTGCTTCGGCAGCCTGGGTACTATATTCCCCAACAGGTGAGATCATTAGCTAAGGAGGAAGTTTCCTAGGGTTTGCGACCAACAATGCCGTAGAATATCAGGTAGTAATCAGAACCCTAGTTGATGCCATTTCCTTGGGTATGAACCACATTGTCATCCACATGGATTCTCAATTAGTGGTTTCTCATATGAACCGGATATACACCATCCGTGATCCCATCCCACTCTGTCTCTTTAGACGAGTACGTCTCCTGGAAAGGTCATTTGAATCTATTCAATACCTGCAAATTCCATGAGAGTTAAACACAGTTGCTGACTCGATGACCAATTTCATTTTGGATTGGTACATTGCACACACATAACATCCATAATATGTAAAAGCATTCACAACATGTAAATATAATGTACAGAAGAAAACATATAAACAAGATCACATCGCTAATCATTTGAAAAACACATAATGTATAAACCGCCGATAATGTATATATATATAAATCGCTCAAAAGTAGTGCTGGTACAAAATCTGAAGCACGATGGCTTTCAGTGAGTCTCTACAAAAATCTGAAGCATCATAAGCTTTCAATAAGTACAAAATATGAGGCCTCTAAGCTCTCAGTACAAGTATAAAAGTGTCTCAGGCACCACACCTGACCCGTACACCCCTGACTCTAATAGCTCTCTGACGCTGGGTGAGAAAGCAATCTACAGTATGAGCCACCTTGCGGAGTAAGGCGTTGAAGCGCACAGACGCTCCAACCCCAAACCTCTGCATAGGCCTCGGTAGGTCATCGATAGCCGGCTCTGGTACCTCCACAGTCAGCTCATATAGGTTCCGGTATACCTCCTCCATCTCCTCGATGGCAGCATGAGCACCTGCAGGAACCACTACCTCCCCACCTCTGTCTCTCCTCGCCAGAAGAGAGAGACCTAGTGGTCGCACGGGACCCACATCTGCACACACATATAATGTACTTGTCAGCACTACATAAAAAAAAATATAATTCACAAAACTAAAAAATACAAGGGTTTTGTTCTTACCGATATCACCCCATGCTGCACCCTCTGGCAGCGCTAAATCGGCATCCTCCCGGAAGTCTGTACCGCAAGGAAAGTCCTCGACCATAAGTAACTGGCCCTCTAGCCAGCTGAAAAACTCAGGACCAAAACTGATGATGGGACCCCCACCATGGCGGGTCATCACCTCTGCCCACCTGAGCATGTGAGGATCTCTCAGATCCCTGTCATCCAGTACCACCTGCGGGCGCAGAAGAGGAACGACACTATAATCGATCAGTATCCAAACTGCTTGAGCTCCCCACGCCGACACTTGGTCAGCTGAGCTCGGAAGTTGGCGAGGAGACCCTCGCACTAGTTGAAGACCATGGGAGACATACAGTCTTATGCATATAACATCTAAGTCCGAGTAGCCATATGTGGAGCTTGGCTACCCGCCGCCCTGGTAATAGTAAGCAGTATGGTCCTCAGTGGATGACTCACCACATCTCTGATGAGTATCTTCCCGCTGGAAGGACGAGAAGAAGCTATGCAGTATTGTGCCACCATGTCCTCCACTGTACGATCGCTGGCCTGAGTACCAGTGAGTTGTACAGCGTCCCCTCTTCAGGACAAACTGGTCAAAAAGTAGATATCCTCAATGTCAATCATGAGGATATGCTCACCTATAACAAAGTATTGTTGGGCCGCATCCCAACTATGGAGCATGTGTGTCAAGAACGAGATCTGGGCTCTCATCCCCTGTATCTCAAAGAATTTGAGCAACCCACAGTTTCGCAAAGCAACCACACATTGTGGATCGTTTGTGGCTTGCTCATCTTCGACTTCATGTTCTCTCTCTCGCCACTCTAATACCATCTTTGCTTGCTGGGAACCTGCCAAAAAGGGCTTTTAAAGCATGTTAGGTCCTTCTCCAACTTGCACAAACTCATTTTTTGGAGCATGTTTGATGTTTCGGATTTGAGTTTCCGTCGTCGTAGGTCCCATTTTCGAGGCTTGCGATGACCCAGGCTTGTCGCAAGTCCTGAAAGGGCCACTTGTGACGAGACGAGGGCGTATTGGCCCCTCCCCAAATCATCAAAAAACTCAAAAAATGGACAAAAATGCAAAAAGTAAACCACTACAAAGTTGCAAGACAAGGTTTAGGCCTACCTGGCCCGGACGGTTGGTGAAATGGTGAATCGTAGCTCCCGGAATCGGCAGTGGAAGTTTTGGCTCCAAATTGGTACTTCTCCACCCAAATTGGCAATTTGAACAATGTTTCTCTTTTTGGCCCATATTTCTATTTATAAATAGAAATAGAATATTCCTTTTCAAATATTGTGATGCTTTTAGGCCATTTACTATAGTTTTGACCATTTTTCATTATATTTGGGGCTATTTGACACTTTCTCTAGTGTACAGGAGTCGTAAAGTGGTCTTTTATGACGTTTCTCGCATTACCAATGGTAATTACAGGTATGAACACCCATTTGAACGTTTTGTCATTATTGTTTTTGGTTAAGTCGTAATTATTGCATGAGGATGAGTTTACTCTTCGTTTGTTCTCGTACTCACCAAATAATGAGAACAAGTACTGAGTTATGATTTATCACTTTTCCGGGCTCGTTAAACTTCCACGGAAAGGGACACCCCCCGGAGTCCATATTTAAGCTCTTTTCAGACTCCCTAAAATTGAAAATATTGCCAAGCGAACTTGTCGCGTTCATGCTTGTTAAAGTATTTGAATGGTCGTCTTCCTGGTGATAGTTTACCCCTTTTTCGAACCAGGGGGCACTAATTACGAAAAAGGAATACTCCAGCCAATCATGATTGGAAGAGTACTCTCTCGCGTTGTTTTACCCTTTTTCGTGCGATGAGGCTAACTTTACGAAAAAGGACCGTTGGAGTCTCCCTTATTTCTTTTCAGACTCTCTAAATATGAAATGACAACCGAGTTTACCTTCTATGGACTCGTTAAATTTTCACATTGAAGGGCCCGTCATGGGACGAACCCCTCCTATCCTAGGTTCGAAAAATATTTGGGATTGGACTCATCTATGAGATGAGCTATACTGAGCATCTGGTTACCCTCATCAAGCTTGTAAAAAACACATGAGGCACTCATCATTCATGATGGGGAAAAAGGAAAGTGTTTGTGTTACATACTTTAGTGGCAGTATATAGTCGTTCTTGAACATGGCACTCGTCTGCATTTCCATACTAGCACTTGGATCATCTGTTTGTCTATGAGTCCCCGCTTACTTTCTATGTCCTATTACTCCTTTGAGTCATTCGGAGAAAGCTTCCACTATTAGTTGCATTAGAAGTTTGCGTCATTCTCATGTCAATACTGCCAAGTCATGCCATGCCCATGTTCAAGAACACATTCATTCATCATTTTCAGTCAGTACACGCGTCGTCATGCCGTTGTTACTCTGAATCAGTCTCAAATGTTATTGTACCATCCGATCCACCCTACACATTTTTTGTTGTGTTTCGTGTCGATTGATGGGGGATTCATCATGGCCCTCCTTCGACGGATTCATCCTTGTCGACTTCAACTCATCATCCAAGGATTGAATCTAGAAACCAACCAAGTACCTTAGCCCTGCATGCCTCAATGGCAGGTTACCATCATTGACATCATGAGTTTACATCATTGACTCTTGTTTACAAGATTTAATCTTGTGTTCGACGTCAACTCATTTATTCACGCTCGATGATATGTACTATGATACCTTGGGAATCATTGACATTAATGGTGATCTCCCTCGCACTTGTTAACGGTTTACATCAATGATCGGTAATCAAGTGGTTTCTACCATGTTCGACGTCAAGACATTTGTAATCACATGGATAGATTCGTATCATTACGGGTTCAGCTTGAAGACCCCGGGGAGTCATGTTTTACCCAGGTTGCGATGGAGTTTGTATTGAGTCATATTACATGGATCCACTTTTGTATTGGTCGTGGCTGTGTTATCATCTCATCATGGATCTACGCTTGTGGCTAGTATCCATGATTGTGTTCAGTCAGTCGTTACTCTCATGGATCTGCAATGTATTGGTCGGCAGCCAGGTTGTACTACATATGAGATTGTCAGTTCAGAGTCAGTTGTACTGTAGCAGCGTCCTTCATCCGACAAGTATTTTTCCATTATTTATATCAAAGAATTTCACCTGTACATCCTTAACAGCTTCATGCTTTGGGGGGCATTCTGTTACACCTAAAATCTACCCATTATCAGGATTTAGTGTATACATCCCTAAAGTCACTTGGACCAAGTACTCATTTGGGAGGATTTGTACTGAGTTTGTACAACCTTTTGAGAGGTCGTCGCAGGTTGCTCCATAGCAAGGTGTGACGAGGTCTATTAATGGGCAAAAATAGCCATTTTGAGATCTTTCTCGAAGCTGGCCCATTTGGGGGCTTATCCTTGATCTCCTGGAGAGCTAGTACTCGACCCCTAACTCATTGGGAGGATCCCCTATCTCTCTCCTACCATCTCTCTACCTATCCTATCCATAACCTCATCCAATTAGTCCTATATAAGTGAGGCTCACTCCCATGCCAAAGGGGGGAAGACTATGGTATCTACATGTTGGTGAAATCTCTCTTGGGACACCTTCACTCACCTCTTGGAGAATTCATGCTTCCTTGGAAGGGATTGGCAATTGGCTTGTGTGGAGAAGGGCTGCTACGTTAAGTCATTGGTTGTAGTTCTATATCTCTATCACGTACTCCTCTATTTTCAGTAATACAAATGCTTTCCACCAATATCGTTCTTATGTGTAATGATGTTGTGTTGTTTACCTACTTAATTGTTTACATAGATCTCTTATTGTATAGATGCTCTTTACTCGTTTCTCTTTTCTGTGTCTTGACAGGTCTTGTAGCTTGGATCTGACGACCGTGAGGCGTGGAGCAACATTCGGGAGAAAGGATAGCGAATCAAAGAGGTAAGACATCTAGCACTTGATCCTTAAGTAGATCTAGGAAATGTGTTTGTAGTCTGCTCTATTTGTTCTAGACTCGCATTGAGCTAGGGAGATCCGGCTTGCCTCCGGTCGAGTGGATTGTCCGGTAATAGTTTTCAAGGATACATCATGCATCCAGTATGAATAAGTACATAATGAAGAAACATCATGCATGTCTAGCATGAAGAAGTACATAAGGAAGGTACATCATGCAGATCTAGTTCAAAGAAGTACATATGCAATGTATCCTACTACATGTGGTACCTACGCATATATCAAGTCCACCAAGTCATACTCTCTCAAGGAAGCAGCCAAAGAATTGGTTGGAAAAAGGTGCACAAGCAACCAAGGAGTTGGTTAAGCAAAGGTACAAGTGCGCACGCAATTCAAGAGAAGATTATGGTATGTGCAAGCAAGCCCAAGCATTGTATGATAAAATATTGGAAGTGCATAAGCAATATGAAATGACTTATGGTTGAACATTCCTGAAAGCACATTAGTCTCACCAATAATAAGATGCTTTCAGTTATTGAAGCATGCACAAGTTCCAAGAAGGGCGTAGCGGTTGAAGTTAGCATATGCACAAATTCCATAGCCGATGACACAACAAGTGCACAATACCCACAAGTGATGGTACCGCAAGGGTCAAAGTCCCACCAAGTCGAAGATCATGTGTGTGAAAGTTCCGCAAAGCATTAATACATAAAGTGCACAAGACCCACAAGTGTGAAAGTCCCACTAAGTCGAGGACCATGTTTGCGCAAGTTCTACAAAGCAATGATACATCGAGAGTGCAAGACTACAACGTTGAGGTGTAAGTTCCACTAAGTCATGGACCATGGATGCGCAAGACTCACAAAGCATGACACATCAGCAACACAGAATATGACATGTGGAAAAAGAACAATCCGTGAAGCAAGGAAAAAGGGATGCATGCCACAACCAAATTGTGGACATACAATCCATGCAAGACATGTATAAATAGAGATGCAAGTTGGAGATTTGGAGTTAGCTTTATGGAAAGGATATAGAGATTCAAGTGGAAGATACATATTGATATTCGGGGCATCACAGGCTTGAGATACAGAATAGAATGATCTAGCGAGGAGCCGAGTGCACACATGCAGAAGAATGATACAACTGATGGTGCGCAAAATGATGTTGTAGATATGTGACAGATGCACAAATACTGAAAGGTAGAATTATAGAAGTATGCGCAAGTGTGTGAGGATCGAATGGCAGTATTGCTGGCAGCATGTAGACAATCACATATGTGTTAAAGAAGAAGCGTAGAGACAGAATTGAGATATATCAGAAGATGCGTAGAAGTTTAGCTGATGCACTAAGGTTAATGTAAAGTGTGCAAAGAAGAGAGGTCCATTAGATGCGCGATGAAAGAACAACAACATAATCTTGTATAAGCATCGTGATGAGGATGATTTGAGGCAAGTGTGTTAAACTGGAAGGACGAATCACTTGTTGCACAACATGTCACAAATTGTCTAAGAGAATATAGCACTTAAACATAACAAACACATCTAAGTTAGTGCACAGTTCCATCTGATATTGGTGCATAACCTCAGAATATCAAGCTATCAATTAAAAGCACAATATTAGTTGGTGAGTGCAGTTGCGCAGTAGCAGAAAGACATAGTGAACCTGGCGCAGACTGCAGGATCATAAGCACACATTACATGAAGTGAGTCATCAGTAAAAGCAAATAATTGAGTGGAATGAGAAGTCAAGTGATGTATGTAGGGAAGTGACAGCTATACGATTGCATATAGAAGGTGTGCACAACATAAATAACATCAGAAGATCAGAAGTGTGTGGGAGTTGAAAGTTTAGTAAGGCAAAATATTATTTTGTATATCTGGGCGATAGGACAGGGTAAGGAGCAGGAGGTCGTAGCCTCCTTACAATTGGTGTTGGAGAACATAGGGATTTGGTGCTTCCTTCAGGTCGGTGCCTATAAAACCAAGGGGTCGGTGCCTCCTTCCAATTGGTGTTTGTAAACATAGGAAGTCAATGCTTCCTTGAATGTATTTTTTCTTTAGAAAAGAGCATTATGTGGTTTTCTCCCATTTGGGTTTCCACGCTAAAATCCTATGTGTTCTATGTTCTTTGTCTTGGTGCATATATGGATGAATGATTTTATTTATATTGGATGCATAACTAAATATCAAGATTAAGTTAAGACTAATCTATTAAAGAAGGTAAAATCTACTGATAACTGCGCTAATACTGATTCACCCCCCCTCTCAGTATTAAATCGATTCCAACAATTGGTATCAGAGCGAGTTTCTTCAGTGACAGATTAACATTTGGAAGATAGATATTTGCGCAATTATGGGGAAGGGGCGCTTTGAAGGTGAAGCACCATGGTTACAGGAAGATGTAAATCTAGACAAACTCTCTGTCACAGAAGCATGGACCATTATTCGCACATAGAGAAAAATGATAGAAGAAGTTAAAAAGATAGAAACCAAGACCTTGAACATCCTGAAGAAGAAAGAAGCAGAGTCAAAGGAGTTGGCAGCAACTGTCACCATTCAGTTACAAGAAATGGATGAGACCTGTCAACATGTAAGACTAAGGAATGATACTTTAGAAAGCAATCTGAAGAAATCAATTGTAGAAAATTAGAAACTTGAAAAGGAGATCTCTCTACTAAAGGAAAAACTGGAAGAAGCTAGATAGGAAAATGAAGAAGTCTTGGCACTAAATAAACAGCTTCAAAAGAAATGGGATGATCAAATTCAAGCAAGACAACTGGAAGCTACAAAGAAAAATTCAGAGTATGAGAAGAAGCTTGATGAAAAAAGGGTTCAATTACTAGAAAAGGAAAAGGAAATTGAAAGGTTGCAAAATCATTTTAGAACAAATTAAAGATTTTTCAAAAGCACAGAAGTATTGGATGAGATTCTCAACAAGCAAACATCATCTCTCAATAAAAATGGTATAGGCTGTAAAGATGGCTTCAAGAAGATTGACCAAGGAAAAGGGATGGGTGCGCATCAAAATAAGATGACCACGCACATACCAGTTCAATGTTGGAAATGCATGATGACAAGACACATTCGAAAATACTGCAAAAATTTCATTTGTTACAAGTGCAACAAAGTTGGTCACAAGGCTCAGGACTGTGGAAAGTCATGAAAGATTGTAAAACACTGGATAAAAAAACTAGTAAGGATTTCCAATTTGTTAACAGATGCAGTGCCTCTGAGAACCAAAGAAAATATCAGTGTAAGATGGTTTGGAGAAAGAAAAATTTAAACAATGATTCATACTCTTCCAGATCTCTGAATGAAAAGGTGGAGGACTTGGGAGACCAATCCTTCTCCACTCCAATACAAGACTAACTCACTGACATTTGGAGCCGTCGCAGTAAAGTATTTGTGCGACAACATGAACTACGAAAATGGGTGAACGTTAATGATTAAGTGGAGCAGTGACACGAACTACAATAAATTCTCAAACATCAACAACATTAATGATGGGAAGTGGTTAAGTGAATTTAAACAAGATCAACTAGAACTTCGAGAAAAACAAAAACTTTCCAGTATCTCGAAATCATACCAAATCAAGGGAAATTTGCAGATCATTAATGACATACATAAATTGTTAGCCCCTTAAAAACCCTAGACATTTTCGGTAAGAACCCTTGTGTCTATTGAGAACAGTTCCCGTAAGAATAATTAGTGCGTGTGAGAGAAAAAATGAGATTCGAGAACCATGACACCCAAAAGACAACCGAAGAACAAAAATGAAGATGTGTTTGCATCAACACTTATGCAAGATTATCTTGACTACATTCCATCCTGGAAAATGGATGCTCCAATGTTCATCCTACTTGAACTGGAAATCACTCAGTTGCAGGATCGAAAGGAATATGAAGGTGTGACTACTGAAGAAATTCTGCATGGTCCATTAGATAAGCTCGTATTTGCATAATACGATGTCGTTGATTCTGAAAAATATCTAGAACTCGCCATGAAAATGTATATGGATAAAAGCGCATATGGCGAAATGATGCTCCAAGAATGGGCCATTGAGTTATCTGAATCATGAATACTGAATCTATTGGAGGTTCCCTTGTTTGGAAAAAATCCATATGTAAAAATGTGTGCAAAGCTACTGTTAACTCAAGTGCATGGAAAATACCTATGGCTTAACAGAGTAATATCCATTGATGCCGAGTTGGTTGAATCAATCATTGGTCTACCTACACAGGAGAAGATGTAATCCTTCTCTTTGACAAGAAACATGAGAAAGCACCCGTAAAGAGGATAGCTAAAAAATATGGAACTCAACGAGCTAGTAGAGGTTTTCCCATTGCGCAAATAAAAGATTTCGCTATACGATTTGTTGTTCAGCTACTTGCATGCAAGTTATTTCGAAAGGGATGTCAAGATTAGGTCTTAGCGACTATCATCGCAGGTGTAGAAAAGTATGTGGAAGGAGTTCAAATGAACTAGTCAAAATTTCTGCTAAATGAGTTTCTTGAAGACTTCCTAGAAGCTCAAGAAGAAGGTAATCCTTTTTGTTACACCGGGAAATTAATTTGCATTGCTTTCCTTGGATGGAAGGAACCAGAAGGAAGCCAGTTCTTTGAAAGAAACACAAGACCCTTTTTGGGTACAAGTTTTACAAATACGTGGTTCTCTACAATTGCACGAAAACAAGAGCATAACGATCTCAATTTTTGTGTCTACTGTGAAGAGATTAGATTTGTTCTATGGGAAACTCCATGAATATGGCCTCACATAGTTGAGGCATACAAGGGAATAGTGCTCTTTAAGATTGGGATGCATTACACGTATGTTCAGGCCAAGAGAGACCCTAGCAAGCAGTAGCTTCCCACCAAGTTTATGTGCACATAAAATGATATAGCACAGATAGTCCAGGAATGGGATGTAGAGTGGAGAAGACCACTGATAGAAGAAGAAGAGGTTGTGCAAACAAGTCATCCTAGTAATGCATTTCCCATAGTAGAAGAGACGTTCACTGAGATTCCTCCTAAGTTTACTTAGCAATATGTGCCCACTGAAAAGAGAAAAGAAGCTATTTATCTAGAGGGGTCAACAAGAAAGAAAAGAAAAGATTCCAAGCCCAATATCATTTGTACACTAACCATAAATGACTTTGAGAAAATTGACATAGACATCAGAAATGAAATAGATAAGCCATAGAGAATGTAACCACAAAAGGGGATGTTGAATAATTTGCAACTCAACAGGTAGAAATCATGTTGAAGATGGAAGAAAAATTTGCATACCTATAGCAGCAAATATAGTATGCCAGAGAAGACAAGAATAATGAACCTCATCCAAGTGGCTCGCAGTCACGCCCAAATGCATAGATGAAGGAAACATTTTCACATAAGAGCCTTAAGATCCCATATGCATCATTGGGACTCCCCACTCAGGAGGCACAAAATTCGGTAAACCAGTAAAATTGACCTTATCACTCTTATATGTAAATGAATTGTATGAGCTACACACATTTGCTGCACAAGAAATTATATGGAAACATAAATCCATTACATCAGATTGGCGCAAAAGTCAGAATGAAAAAGAAGCCTTACAGGACGAATGTAGAGAAAGAAGAGACTGTGCAGAAGATGACAGATTTGGAAAAAGAAGCAAAAGAAGCAAAATAAGCAGTCATAAGAAGTAATCATCTGAGGCAGGAAGTAGAAGAGGTAAGGCATAATGCCTCAAGATTACAAAGAGCAGTAGAAGAAGTGTGCAATTTGCTTCCAAAAGTTCAAGAAATTGAGGACACTTCCCCAGAAAGAATATTGATGAAAGTAAGTGAAGTTATTCAAGGGATACAAGCAAAAATAAAAGAACTATCACAAGCACCTACAACACCTCCAAAATTCAAAGCAAAAAGAGAGAAAATACTTGAAAGAGCCAATAGTGTGTTTGAGAACATCAACGTTCTGGATTTAAAGTGTGCAGAGCTGCATGAAGAAAGTCCCGTCAGATATGGAAAATTCTAATTGAAAATGAGCAGCTGAAGGAGGTAGACAAGAAGCTATGAACTGTACAAGAAACATACCAAAGGATTCGTGAAAGCTTGGTTAGTCTACCATCCATTGAGAAAAAGAATAAGATGACAGAGTTTAAATTGCAGCAGCAAGAAATAAATAGGTTTAGGGATGAACATAGGAGTTTGATGGAAAGGCTTGGACCCCTTCAGGAAGAAGCATTCATCCTAACAGAGTCTTTTCCTCAATTGCAATAAGAAATCAAAAGAGTAATTGGTGACATAATAGAAGCTCTTGAGTCAGGTTATGACCAAGTGGAAGCAACTCTTGTGGCTAAAGAAAATGAGATGAAAGAAAAAATTGTTATCGCAAAGACAAATTTGCAAAAAATCAAAACTTTAGTTCAATTAGACCAACAAAAAGAACAATGAAGTATGAAGACATGGGGATTCATCCCTGAAAACAGTTGAGGTAGAGACCAATGCAAAACAAAATAAAAGAAGAACCTACATTGCACAAGTTATGGTACCTCTTTGCCATTAATGTTAAAGGGGGAGAATATGTGTAGGAGCCGAGGCATGAAACTGAGAAGAACCAAAGCAACCGAGGAGAAAAGATGCAGTACGCAGTAAAGTATGAAGCTAATTGTACACATGTGACATGAATCTGAATGTAGTTGAGAATAACCATCATGGATAATAGTATAAAGAAGCAATAGACATGAAAGAGGGTGAAATATATTATTGAAGAGACAACATGTAGATGCAACAGGCATGAAAGAACATGAAGTAGATCAACATTCTGCGCAAAAGTAATATAAATCATAATAAGTATTGAAAACATAATGCACATAAGTCAAAATATCAAAGAACTCAGGGGAGCATACACACAGGGGGAGCACTGCGATAAGTAGAGATGAAGCATACAATTCAAGCCAATTATACACAACTTCATAAGGTGTTGACATCAATGCCAAAGGGGGAGATTTTTGAACTTTGGTTGTCATTGATGTCAACTAATGTCAAAGATGATGCCAATTGATTCAGTTTGAGTCATCGATGTCAACTGATGTCAAAGTGGATACAATATTCCAACATCAGTTTGAAGAAGTATATGGAAGCCACTTTGAAGAAGTATATGCACAATATGGTGAAGGATATGGATGCTAGTCTAAAAAAGTATATCTAGAAGTTGCATCCAGTCTGAAGATGTGTGTTCAAGGATACATCATGCATGTCTGGTATGAAGAAGTACATAAGGAAGAAACATCATGCATGTCCAATATGAATAAGTACATAAGGAAAGTACATCATGCAGATCCAGTTCAAAGAAGTACATAAGTAATGTATCCTACTCATGTGGTACCTGCGCAGATATCAAGTCCACCAAGTCATACTCTCTCAAGGTAGCAGCCAAAGAATTGGTTGGACAAAGGTACTAGCAAGAAGCAAAGGAGTTGGTTAAGCAAAGGTACAAGTGTGCAAGCAAGTCAAGAGAATATTTTGGAATGCGCAAGCAAGCCCAAGCATTGTATGATCAAATATTATAAGTGCACAAGTAGTATGAAACAACTTATGGTTGAATAGTCTTGAAAGAGTGCAAGTCTCACCAATTAGAAGATGCTTTCAATTATTGAAGTGCGCACAAGTTCCAAGAAGGGCGTAGCGGTTGAAGTTAGCATATGTGCAAATTCCACAGCCGATGACACAACATGTGTGCAATACCCACAAGTGATGGTACCGCATGGGTCAAAGTCCCACCAAGTTGAAGATCATGTGTGTGCAAGTTCCACAAAGCATTAATACATCAAGTGCACAAGACCCACAAGTGATGGTACAACAAGGGTGAAAGTCCCACTAAGTCAAGGACCCTGTTTGCACAAGTACTACAAAGCAATGGTACATCAAGAGCACAATACTACAACATTGAGGTGTAAGTTCCACTAAGTAGTGGACCATGGATGTGCAAGACTCACAAAGGATGACCCATCAACAACACAGAAGATGACATGTGGCAAAAACACAATCTGTGAAGCATGGAAGAAGGGATTCCACAACCAACTTGTGGACATACAATCCATGTAGGACATGTATAAATAAAGATGCAAGTTGGAGATTTGGAGTAAGCTTGATGGCAAGGATATTTAGCTTCAAGTGGAAGATACAGATTGATATTCAAGGCATCACGGGCTCGAGATACAAAAGAAAATGATCTAGCGAGGAGTTGAGTGCACTCATGCAAAATAATGATATAGTTGATGGTGCGCAAAATGATGCTGTAAATCTGTGATGAATGCATAAATATTGAAAGGAAGAATTATAGAAGTATGTGCAAGTACGTGAGGATCGAATGATAGTATTGCTGGCAGCATACAGACAATCACATATGTGTTAAAGAAGAAGCGCATAGACATAAATGTGATATATAAGAAGATGCATAGAAGTTTGGCTGATGCACGGAGGTCAACATAAAGTGTGCAAAGAAGAGAGGTCCATCAGATGCATGATGATAGAACAATAACAAAATCTTGTATGCATGTCATGATGAGGATGATATGAGTCAATTGCATTAAATTGAAAGGACGAATCACTTGATGCACAACATGTCACATATTGTATAAAAGACTGTAGCACTTAAACATAACTTACACATCTAAGTTAGTGCGCAGTTCCATTTGATATTGGTGCATAATATCAGAACAACAAGCTAACAATTGAAAGTGCAATATTAGTTGGTGAGTGTAGTTGCATAGTAGAAAAAGATAGAGTGAACCTTGGCGGAGACTACAGGATTAGAAGCACACAGTACATGAAGTGAGTCATTAACAGAAGAAAAGAATTGAGTGGAATGAGAAGTCAAGTGATGGATGCACGGAAGTAACAGCTATACGACTGCATACAGAAGGTGCACACTGCAGAATGAACATCAGAATATTAGAAGTGTGCACGAGTTGAAAGTTCAATAAGGTAGAATATTATTTTGGATATATGGGCGATAGGACGGTGCAAGGAGCAGGAGGTCGTAGCCTCCTTCTAGTTGGTGTTGGAGAACACAAGGGGTTGGTGCTTTCTTTAGGTCAGTTCCTCGTTCTAGTTGGTGCTAGTAAACACAGGAAGTCGATGCTTCCTTGAATGTATTCTTTTCATTACAAAAGAGCATTCTGTGGTTTTCTCCCGTTTGGGTTTCCACGTTAAAATCCTGTGTGTTCCGTGTTCTTCGTATTGGTGCATATATAGATGAATGATTTTATTTATATTGAATGCATAACTAAATATCAAGATTAAGTTAAGACTAATATGTTAAAGAAGGTAAAAACTGCTAATAACTGCGCTAATATTGATTCAACCCCCCTCTCAGTATTAAATCGATTCCAACATATACTCCACATAAATCTATGCCATTAGAACCCTATCCACTTGCATGAGGAGTCTAGGCTAACCTCACTATGATACCACACGCTAGAAAGTAACAATAATGCATAAAAAAAGCACATAAAAGGAACCAATGTTTTTACTATGGAAACCCTATATAGGGAAAACCACCACCAATTAGATATATATTAGTCTTGGCTTCCACCAATAACGACCACTTTTGGCATCTTACAATAGAGTCACTAAAGCCTTTAAATAGGCTTAATCACATGCTAAAACCATGGGAAAAGACCATGGGTTGCCCAAAAACCATGGGTCAATAAACCCATTATTGATCGAGTCAAGGTTATCTTTAATCACTTTATAACCAAGTCAAGATTAACCTAACAAAGCTCATTTAAATGAAAAGCGTGACAACAATGATAAATGGAAGGGACTAGGAATTCAAGTTGCAATTGAACAATGCAAGAATGGCATAATAAGATTGGCATGAAGGACAAGTGTGATGCCTCTATTATCTATCAAAACAAACTATCATCCTTTTGATATAAATCCGTTACTTATCAAGTGCCATCTAGTAAAGATATCGAAGTAGAACCTTACACCACTTTTCCTATATGAGTTTGTTAATATCAACATATCATAAGTTGATTGCTTAAATGGGGAATACAACCTTTGTCTTAGGATCATAAAAGAACTACATCCAAACATGTCTACAACTGATAAGGGAAATCCACACATTCTACAGGGTCATCCATTTATTATAGAGGCATGGGTCAGTCTAGGTAGAAAATATGTCAAGCAAGGCATCGATGTATTTAGATTTGTTATATGTATTCCACTTTTTAAACAAGGGGAAAATATCATCGCAAGAATTACTATGAAGCAAATAAATTGGAATAGCTATAAGATTAATCAAACACAATAAAATATTGGTGTTTTTATTGGAATTGTGAGTACATAGATCCCCTTCAAGGGAACCAACAAAGAATATATTGGAGATAGCATAACAAAAATATACAATTCTTTCAATTCTGCTATCAAACAATGCTATGTCCATCTAAAGACAAGAATAGTTAGGAAACAACAAGCATGCGTGCATAGATAAAACCTAACCAAGTACATACTTGATGCTCTGCATACCATACACAACATAACCAATGTTGATGAACTAGGAAATGGGATGAAGTTGGAACCCTTCTTGCTAAGAACAAGAATATGCTTGCCAAGGAGAAGAACCATGTATAATTGACAATGATTCGCATGCCTTAAAGCCTGGGTTTCTACACCAAAATATTATTTTAATTAGGTATATGAGAAGCATTATCATAAAATTCACTTTGGAAATCCTTATACAAAAAGTATTGTTCCAAATAATGCTCGACCTCCACAAGTTGACTCAAACAATGAGCAAGTACCGAAGGAACACCAAACCTAGTAATTAATCAATGTTTGATGAATTCGATGGTAATTGATTCATTTAATTTGACCAATGGTATTGCTTATGTTCATTTTTAAAAAATATTCTATAGAATTTAAGATATACTTATGCCTCTTTGAGGAATATGGGTTGATCTCCCCTATAATGTATGAAGAATTTTGATAAACCCTAATCTAAAACATTACCAAACAAAATCTAAAACACCAAAATTAACAATTATGGTTCACACACACATTACATACATATTTTTATTGGAAACTCAAAATCGAGAAAACCAACATTTCTGAGGGTTTCTTAACTTTGTATCTCATTGTATTATCTTTTATATTTACAATACAATATTAGATTACAACCCCAATTTCTTGAACGAAATTAGTTTACAATGGGCCACAAAACATGGGCTGATTACAACTCAAAACAAACCAAAACCATACACAAATAAATTCTTTTGGGCCACTAGCCCCTAGTGCACCCCCAGACCCCCCTTGCTCTGAGAACCTACAAAGGCTACAACAAAATGTCCAAAATTCTCCCACTTGTTGTATTCTTTGAAACAAGGGGTCAAAGCGGAAGCATTCATGAAATCAAATACTAAGGGTAGTGATGCCTAATGATTCTCTACACCAAGAGAACTATTTAGTACTAATTGACTTTGTTAATGAATATGCAACATTCTTTAAAGTATCGACCTTCTCCATCAATACTTTGTTATGCTAAACCATGCCTTTAACAAAATGGTACTGAACATCAATATGCTTTGTCTTGGGATGATAAACGTGTTTCTTTTCTAGAAAATTGCACTTGAGCTATTGCAACCTATTTTCACTACTTTCTGAACAAAAATAATACTTGAATGCAATATTTACAACCAAATGGATTCCTTACTTCCATGAGTGTCTGCCATGCATTTTTCTTCTGTAGTTGAAAATGAAACTACACCCTACTCTTATTCATCCAACTAATTGCTCCACCAAGTAAGTTTTTTTTTTTATAAAGTTCGGTTTTATATTACTCTAAACAAGACAACTTTACATATCAAAAGCATACCAGCCAATGGCCTGGTAAGTTTTGTTGTTCATGGTAGTATAGATGTAGTAATTAAAGAAAACTTAAAGGAGGCTAAAAGCTGCCTGGACCTCTAACTATCATAGGATTCACCATAGGCTAGGGCTTATGACTTCCATAATCAAAATTGAAATATGCTCAAAACTGAAGTTTGCTAATAACCAGGGTAACATGATGCACCGTCTTAAAAACATAACAAAACACAAAAGACCGAGGTCTACTAATTCGCTTCATCATCAGAGAGAATCACTACCGAGATATTGGAGCTTGGGGTTTCACGTTTTACCTCTCGGGTAGCAGCCGTCGAACCAATCTTGAGCCCATTGGGAAGCATTGGTGAGCAAGCAGCTTCCTTTCCTAGGATCCCCTTGATCAACAAGTCAAGCCTGTTGTTGATGTTTTCATCATCCGTGACCTGATTCTGCGCCAAATGTCTAATTCCATTCTCCACTGTTGCAAGCCTGGCCTCCACAGAGGGGTAATACATCTCTCCCCGTGCTACCTCAGCCATGCATTCCTCAAATTCCATGCAGAAGAGGGATTTCACAACTGAGTACAATTGGAGGGTTCAGGTGTGGCAGGTCTCCCAGGTTTTGGAGGAGCCTGTGTCCTCCACCAAATCCCCCAACTCTTTCATTAATTTCTAATACGAGGGTCGAGGATTCCCATCCTGACATCTTATTTCCATATGGACATAATGATCCTTTGCTTTTTGGCTGACACACCACTCATAAAAATGCCTAGCTCTTTCCATGTCCCGCATAGCCCTCGGCATGTGGGTGCGCCTTGGATCGTTCACAGTTTTGCATCTGGTCACCTTAGTTCTAACCATTGTTGGGCCTGTGCAGGAGAAAGATTTGTACGAAGGGGGTTTGTCTCCCCAGAGGAGGAGGAGGAGTAATGTGGCGGGGAAGGTTTCTGGAGCAAGACTGTAGAGATGCCACTAGATGGAGCAACAATCTAGGAGTGACCACCCTTGCAACGCTTCCATGGGAAACTTTCCCAATATGAAACCTTCTCCGCGATTATGAGATGAGTTGGCATGGGTGGCCATGAAGGCCGCCATAATGAACCCTTCAAAAATTCATACTTGGAACCAGATGGAAAGCCAAGTAAGGTACTAGAGGAGAGCCGAGAACAATCATGATGTGATCGTGGTTGTGATTAATAGGGTGGTGGGACTGGCCACTTTCCCTACCACATGTGCAGGCCTTAATGCACCTCAACATATTCCCAATGCGTGGTGGCCTCTAGATGGTAGTCATCGTGGGGGTGCTCCATTAAGTAAGTTAAAAATATAACCACTTGTATATATTCTATGGTCAAGATCTCTAGCCCAATTTGCATCAACAAAATATTGTAAATCTTGATTTTTGTGAGGTCTAGGCCTTCCCTGGTATCATATTGCATAGTATAAAATGCCACACAAATATATGGAGATCCGTTTTACTGTTGTTCAATGTTCCTTCCCAGGTTTTGACATATACCTGCTAAAAATCCCACAGACCATAACATAGATCAAATTTCCAATATCACTAGCATAGGGAACATGTGACATGTATTCTATCTCTTCTTGGGTCTTGGGACATTGATCTACATATAGCTTTACACCTACATGAATAGGGACCTTTAGCGATTTACATTTGTGCATATCAAACCTCTACAATATTGTCTCAACATATTTCCTTTGACTTAACCAAAGTCTTCTATTGGCCCAATCTCTTTTAATTTCCATGCCCAAAATAAAATTTACAGCACTAAGATATTTCATATCAAACTTAGAAGACAACTAGTCTTTGACATCCTTGATGATTTTCTTGTTGTTTCCAATCAACAACACACAATCAACATATAAGATGACAAAAAAAATCATTACGAACTTGGTTGGAATACACACAGTGATTAGCTTTTCTTCTTGACAAATCGAGTTCCAATATATAGGTACCAAACTTTTGATACCAAATTCTTTGTGATTGCTTTAATCCGTATATGGACTTATTCAACTTACAAACCAACTCATTCTTTCCCTTCACTCCAAAACCCTCTTGTTGTCTCATTTAGATTTCTTCTTCCAAATCATCATGCAAAAATATTCTCTTCATATCCATCTGCTCTACTTCAAAATCAAAAGTAGAAGCAATAGTCAAAAGAAATCTAATAGAAGTTAATTTAGCAATAGGAGAAAAAATATCACCAAAATCAATTCCCTTCACTTGGGAATAACCCTTAGCTACTGGGTGACCTTTGTACTTCTCCACTTTACCTTCTACATTCAACTTCTTCTTAAACACCCATTTACTGCCAATAGGTTTTATTCTAGATGGCAACTTAATGCAATATCCCCAAAACCCTTACAAGTCATTTGATTTTCTGTTAAGTTATATTGTAAATATTGCAAATATTTAGAATAGTCACCATGAGGCATTAATGGTTGCATTTATGTAAGCGTGAACAAATACGTAAATGTATATATTATTTGATCATTGTTTTTCCTTTTGAAGATCACTAGGCAGACTGCACAAGAAAATGGGATCCTGACATTGTAAGAGGAAGGTAGACATTGATATACAAGCTTGGAAGAAATAATTCCATGGGTTCATCTAAAAAAAAAATAAACCCCCAAAATAGCCATACTCCACATAATGTGGAGGGGAATTAAAGAATCAAGAAAGGAAAGAGGTACGCCTCGAAGGGGGGAAATCATACCACTATGAACACCCAAGAGAGAGAGGTGTGAGCTATGCTAAACAAATTAATAACTATTGGCATGAGTGAACTAGCGTACTGCTGTGAGCTCCCAAAAGGAAGAGGTGTTCGATACGACTAGGGTTCCAAATTGTCACCTAGGATGATTGAAAGTGTTGAAGAGGTTAACTTTGAAACAAAGGCACTCGCAAAAAAAAAATCTATTGGAAATATTCACTCTTATAGTGTCATGATTCAACTCGGGGGTGGCTACTAAGAAAATAGTTAGTAAGCCTATGGTTGGGATGTCCGTGGATGTGCCTAAGTGATTTCCTTGATCTTTTAAGGATTGGCACATATAAGTACTTTTTATATCATGTGTTGTGTTTTGAACACATTTTCTTATATGAATACGAATATTTATTATTTATTATTGTAGTTGGACAATTCATTAATGATTTCTTACCGAATTTGTCCTTTACTGGTGATATTTAGTAAGTTATGTCTTTTCATTAATTTACAGTCTAGTCATATGCACAGATCTTATTTTATAGTAGTACTAAATCTATTCATGAACATTTTAATGTATTGAGTTATGGTGAACTTTTTGTATGAAAAACACATGGAGTTTATTGAAATATATAGGGACGAGGATTAAATATCTAAACTGGTTCTACATTGATATTTTACTTTTGCATGATATAAATAAGTTACATGAAAACTCATAACTTATATTTTGTTCGACATTCATTACCTACATACAGAACAAAAAAATCTAGACACCATAATATCTTTTGTTAACTGATAGGATTAAAAGGAAAGAGAATATTTATCCCCTACACTCTTTTATGAAAATGTATACATATTTTAAATATATGGAACACGATAATAAACATGAAATTGTTGCATAAGCTTGATATTCCTTAGACAAATTATTATGTCAAATAGATTTCATTCAGATTTACATTGTGGTAAATAAAGGATAGCAGACCCTAGCCAAAAGAATATAAAGTAAATACGATTCCATTTATTTCGAAGAAACCATGTGCATCAACATACGAAATAAATGACATTGTGTTAAGTTGGATGTACCTACAGTAGCACGTATTATTTACATTACGTAGGGAGAACGGAGAAAAATAATTTGCCACATAAAATTTATAAAATAACAAGTACCGAACGAACAACCCATTACATACAAGAGGGAATGGAATATTATGATCATACAAATAAATTGCATATTTTAATCTATAGGAATGAAATTTAAAACCATAAATGGTAGGTGAATTAATTATTAAACAATATCCTCACAAATTGCATTAAGAATATTTGATGGTTCGAAAATCCAATAGACAAAACAAAGTTGTGAGTGTTAACTTCTGCACTCGTTGGTGAGAATAAAACCAAGATTATAAAACCCAAAAGGGTATTTAATGGAATAACGTAAAATTTACAAGTGCCAAAGAGTAAGGCACTCTAAATTAGAATCCTAGGGTTATAAAGGAAAATCTCGATATAAAAATTATTATAATGATTGTTAAAGTCCATATCGTTATAATGATTGTTAAAGTACATAATGGAGTATTTGGTGTCCATGCTGGAATTCCGAAATGAAGAGAAAACCAAAAGGGGATAAATGTATGCAAACAAATGAATAATTTAGATGAGTAGTAAACATAGGGAAAACACCTTAACATTACTTATAGTAAATCACAAGCCAATCATATATGAATATTAACAAAAATATTTTAAGTGAGAGGAAGATAATAGAGATATAGATGAATTTACCTTCTTTTCTGCATCTTGCCATATCCCTGAAGCGAATTGTAAAATTTCTTTAGCCTTCTTCTTGTTTTTCTTTATCCTGACTTGTTTCAAAACTGTTCCCCATCCTGCATTACTAGCATTTGTCTCAACAATTTTGGTCAAATCATCATCTGCTATATGGAGGATGGGTAGTGTCTTTACCCTAGATTTGATTCTCTGGACAGCTTTCGTATGATCTTGGGTCCAGGGAGCTGGTTCTTTCTTTAGTCGTTCAATTAAGATTTTGCGATCTTTGGCACAATCTTTATAGAAATGACTAACATAATTTAGACTACCCAAGAATCTTTGCAACTGGGTTTTATCTAGAATTTTATCTGGAAACTTATCAGCAAATTCTACCGCATGTTGCTATAAAACCAGAGTGCCATTGGAGATAACATGTCCTAAGAATTTAATCTTAGTCTGAAACATTTCAAGTTTTTTCTTTGATAAAACTAGGCCGGCTTCTTTGATAACTTTCAACAATGTTCACAGGTGTTTGAAATGCTACTCCAATGAACCAGAAAAGACAAGAATGTCGTCAATATATACAATAAGCCAATCGAAGTATGGCTTCAGAATGTCATCCATAACCCTCTGAAATTTTGAAGGAGCATTCTTCAGTCCGAAGGGCATAACATTCCATTCATAGTGTCCAGCAGGAACACTGAAAGCTGTTTTAAACTTGTCTTCTTCTTTAATGGCCACTTGCCAGAATCCAGATTTTAAATCAAATTTTGAAAATATTCTGGCTCCTGCAATTTTATTAACGAGGCTAGACTTGTGAGGGATGGGGTAAGTATCATCTGAGAGAACTTTATTTAGGGGTTTATAATTGACAACAAGCCTTGGTACTCTCCTTATTAACTCAAAATGTTTATTTACATGGAATCAGTAACAATTCCATGGACTCTTAGAATGCCGGATTAATCCTTTTGCCAACAACCCTTTACTTTCTTCTTCACAGAGCTTCTGATATTGGGCATTCATGGGGATTGCTTGACTTTTACATGGTTTCCCTTCATATCCTTCTTTATAAAGAAGTTGGATAAAATGCTTAGCTGTTTTCCAAAAAGTAGTGGGATTTTCAAAACATACCTCTTCCTCAAATTGTCTTCGGATATGCATGATATTTTGCTGAATTTGTGGAAGCTTTAGCTGATCATCAATTCTCAAAACAGCCTTCAAATTCTTCAATTCCTGTATCTTCTTTTCTTTTTGCTGAATAGTCAGAGCAATCTGTACCATTGTTGCAGTTTGTGGAGTAGAGGCAAAAGGAAGAACAATTTTTATTCCACGAACAACTTTTGCAGTTCCTTGTCGGATCTTAATGTTGGGAAGAGTGATGAAATATCCAGCTTTCCCTTCAGGAGTCCTCGCTGAGCCATATGGTTCAACAACTGCAAGGAAATGAGTACCAAGTATACAAGCAACTAGAATTTCTGAGAGAAAGAATTTCATGTCTAGACAATATCGTTCAAAACACAAGGTTGCTTTGGGAATTTCATAACCTAGGGAGATTTGAGTATTTCCTACCCCGATAATAACATGGGATGTCTTTCTCCAGTATTTGGTAGGAATGAAATCCTTATGCAGCATATTGACATCTGCTCCTAAGTCAATAATGGCCTTTATCTTAAAAACCCTATCCTAGATCTTCAAATGGATTATTACCAAGGGTTTCTGATGCTGGATGGTCAGGACTTTCATAGAATTTAAACCTTCGAATCCTATGGTATCAAACATGCGGATGTTTGTATTTTCCTATTCTGTTGCTGGTATTGCTTCCGAAGAAGAAGGTCTTGCTTCTTCTTTTAGCCTTTGGATTTGTTCCCTTGCCCATAAATCAACCTTATAGCTTTTTTCATCCATGAACTGTCCTTCAAGATCTTGAACCTTTTGTCTAAGATCAGTTACTTGTCCTTTTAACATTTTCAGTTCTTTCCCTAAATCATTCAATGTGAGAGGCTGCAATTTTTCATTCCTATTGTGCCTTATGAATGATTTAGTATTTCTTTCAAAAGAGGCATCAACAAATATAGGCTTCTTACCAGATGTAGTTTCTTGAGCATAATTGTGTGTTGTCTTCATCATAGTCTTGAGAAATGAATCTAGGAGATTGGATTTCATTTCTCCTTTAGGCAGAGCTTGGATTTGGGCTAACATTTGAGCATCTTCACCGACATTGCTATGTGCCATACAAACTTTGAGTTTAGGCATGCTTTTGTCTAATTCCTCTTTTGCTTCCTCTATGCTTTCTTCTGTTTCTGAATCTCCTGAACTTCCTGAGCTGCAAGAGCACCTATTTGGATTTGAGCATTGACAATTTTGAGAAATAAATAATGCTTCATGTTCTAGCTCAGATAGATGTTTAGTATCATATTCGAATTCAGATGTTTCGGGACTAGAACTGAAACTTCCCTGAGCAATATGGAATTCTTCTTGTTTGATAAATGGACTTCGGGGACATGCATCAGTAACATGCATATCTGAGCCACAACGATTACAGTGAATAGGGATTCTAGATCCCATTGTTATTTCAGTATTTCTTCTGGCTTTAACTTGGGAGTATTTTCCCCTAGTTCTTTTTGACACATCTCCTTGCGGACATCTATTGGCAAGATGCCCTGCTTGGCCACATAGCCAGCATATGATCTTTTGTCTCTCCTGAGTTTTGAAAGTTTTCAGCTTAATGTCATTAGGAGTATAGTAGTGAGTGTTTGGTCTCCTTTTGTAATATCCTTTATTTTGAAATTTCTTAGGAGCCCTGCTAAACCGAGAATACTTTTGAGGCCTTGGGAGTTTGTTTATTCTCTTCAAGATCCTTTTGGCTTTCTTTCTTTTTCCCACTCGGTCTTCTATTGAAAGGCCATACTTTGCACAGATTGATTTGCTATCAGGGAACCTAGACATCTTTTGGATAGATTTATTGACTTTTGTACTAGTGTAAAGACCAACTAGTGCAGAGGTAATAATCGAATAAATTTCTCCCCATGTATAAGTTTCATAAGGCATTTGGAAGATACCTTGAGCTTTAAAATAATCAACATACTTACTGGGAAGAGCAGCAAGATAAACTTGCTTCCAAAGCAAATTCTTGCTATCGGCAACCTCATAGATATGTTGCATCCATTCTCTATGGAAATCATCATAATGGGACATGATTTTGCATTTGGAGTTCATTAGAATAAGAGCATGCTTATCAGAAATCTCTTGTTCAATTCCACACCAATGTTCTAGGATCATAGTGGTAAGAGCCCCAATCATATTACTTTGTGGTTTTCCATCTTCATGAAATAAGAGATCTCCACTATCATCTTTTAGTGTTTCTCGTTCCATTTTTTCAACAAGTGCAATAGATGATTCTATTTCCCACCATTTAGCCAAAGTGCCAGTAAAACATTGTATGATAGATTTGCATGCTTCTATTTCTCCTTTGCCTTTCATACACATGATTCTGTAAGAAACATACATTCTATCTAGAACTTGTCTGATTTGTCCTACATACATGTTATCAATATTCCATTCTAATAGCTTTCATCAGAAAATTGTGGGACTTCTGGGAGTTTTCCTTTTCCATACAGATCTAGGACTGATGGCCTGGACATATTCCAGGGCAATCTTTCTTTGATAGGTAAATCCCATTCTGATGCAAGTTGGGTAACAAGGGCATGATCTGTATCAAGGCTTTCACTGGGAAAATGAAAAGGAAATTTGTCTTTGACTTTAGATTTTTCTGGATGGTGAGTGCTAGAGATTCCTCCAACAGATTGGGAGAATAGGTTAGACAAGGGAATTTCTTTATCAGACTGTCCTTTGGAAGGGAGGTCTTCCTGTATCTGTCTGATTCTATGCTTGATGTCATCTGTCTTTTCTTCTAGCTCAAATAATGTATTTGTGATTCTAGAATAAGAATCCTTTAACTCATCCAATTTTATACTCTGATTTTTTACTTCAGAGTTTGCTAAAGTAACTTTTGTCTTAATTCCCAAAATATGCAAAGAAAGGGAATTATTTGAGGAGACTAATTCATTCATTGTAACTTGCAACTCGTCAAAATGTATCCTATGAGCATAGTCATTTGTCCCAAATGTATGTGAGGCCATTCCTCGTAAGGCAATATTTGTCCAATTTATTTGCTCTGAAACAATCTGTATTCTTTTATCAATACTGCTCATTTGGGAATATTCTCTAGCCAGGACTAGAGGGATAGCTTTAGATTGTTTCTCTTCTTCTTCTAGCATAATGCTTTTGAAGGGAGGAAATGTAGAAGCAGACTCAATTTGTTGTACATCAATGCTTTTCCACTTGTGCTTAGGGCTTTCTGGTCCTTTTCCTTTCTCAGAGTCCATCATTTGGACCAATTATTTTTCAGAAAATTTTCTCTTCCATTCATAGAAAGAGATCCAATAGTCTTGGACAGCCATATAACTTTGCCAATCTTGTGCTAAGTTCTGTTTTTGTTCTATAGAGGCTGATGTATTGAATTCTAGAGTATCTGGATGAGTAAACAGATCCCAATTTATCATTCTTTTCATCTAGTCTTTATCTACTTGCCATTTTTTGCAGCCTTTAATGAGTGTAAAGAATTTATGCATCTCAGGTACTAAAGGCTTTTGAATATCAGATGGTAGAGGATTGTTAAAGCGACAGTCAGGGATGACTGTGTTGGCCTGTTCAATATATCCTAACCCATATTTAGGCATGCCAGGAGGGCGGTAATAACTAAATATTTCTTTAAGATGGGGATCATCAATTTCGAGTGCAGGGATGGAATGCATCATTAGAACATGATCATCATGAGGGCAACTAATATCAACACATTTTGGATGAGGACAAGGTTCTTTTGAAAGGGTAGGTGGCGAAAGGTTTGTTCGTGGATTGTGGTGTATATGTATAAGATGTTCTGGGTCAGAGAGGGAAGAAGAACCAAAACCATAACTATAATTCGAATTGTCACCATGCTGGGCTGTTAAGCTCTGAATAGAGACAAGCTGGGAACAATCAATACATTTAACAGAAAAAGGGACAGGGCCAAGTGAAGTGGCCAGTGTTTGTAATGATGGGTGAAGACATGCAATAGGAGATGGAGATGGAGATGGTGCAAAAATGGTAAGAGGAGGAAAATAGATAATAGCAGAGGAAGAACCCTCTTGGATGTTTGCAGTAGTAATGGCACGTTGTTTTGGAACAGGAGGAGTATCAAAAACCCAATGAGTGGGAAAAGATAACCGGTCCCACTTAATAGTTTGATGTTCAATTTTTTGATTGAGGGGATTAGTAAGTATGAGGGTACTAGCCTGAGAATCTTGGCTAGGAGTATGCAGAACAACCGGGTACGTTGTATTGGTATGGCGGAAACAACCACGAGTCTGAATAGAAATATTTGTTCTGCGGCTACGCATATCAAAACCAGATGTTTTAATTTGCAACTTGAGGATATCAACCAGATGTTCATCAAAGGAATAAACAGAAAAGTTTGGATAACAATCAAACCAGACAGAGTTGTTTGATAATGGAGCAACAACACCACCAATTAAAGAATCAGTGAACTTATTATGTGTAAGATCATGGACTGTACAGAGGACATATGTATTAAGACCCTTATGAGTTAAGGCATTAATGCCAACTCGAATACATCCTAGATGAAGATATTTAGTTCCATGGCGTTTGGCTTCGGCTTGGATTTCTTTAGGATCTAATAAAGCAATAGTCTGAGTAGTATCACAATTTTCTTGAACTTCAAAAACTGCTTCTTTAACTTTTACTTGACTAACAGCTTTAAGATGAAACATGTTTAAATCACCATAAACTTGACTAGGGGCAACAATGGGAAGTTTCCAGGCTGCTTGGGGATTCTGTTCTACAAGTTCGATATCAACAGTATTTAAAGTAGTAGTAGAACATGACTCAAACATATCAGATAAAGCAGATGAAGATGAAATTCAAGAGGCTAAATTCTCCACCTTTTTAATATCGCTAAGTGAGACAAATCGATCCATAGTAATCGTACCAGGTAAATCGCTAATCTAGGCTCTGATACCAAATATTGAAGTTGCAGGCGTTGCACCTTCGTCAGTGGCTTCCTTCAACGAAGAGGGAAGCTTGACGTCTCGACTCTCCTCGCTTCTTCAAAACTCTTACATGAACTCCTACATGAACCTTCAAGCAGATCAACACTCGTCCATTCCCTTTCACGGCCTCCTATCTTACGAGATTGCAGACCTCATGTGCTCCAGATCCTAAGAGAACTTCGGATGAACTTCAGATGAATTTCAGACAGCAAGGAATCACTTGAGAAAACAAACTTTTATATTACTTGAAAAGCCTGATGGCAATTTACAAAATGCGGAAAATAGTTCAAACTTCTTTCTGATAAGCCAGGATGACGAATTCAATTTGGTATTTCTTGAGAATATTATGAGGGTTTGAACTTTCATATAGATACGTTATCCATTCTAATATTCAATTTACAAATGGTATTTTCACAATACAAGGTTTGGTAATGATATGAATTGAATAACTAAGATGGGGAAGAATGAGGAGATAATTTGTATTTATAGAAATCAATGAGATTATAAATAAGCATTAAGATATAATGAACAAAATTAGAAAAATTACCTGTAAGGGTTACACCTCTGTGTATTCAAACCCCAAATTTAATGACTGATATTGTTTATTTGTAATCTAAACATTGTGGTAAGCCTAGAACCATGAAAAGGAAAAAGTTGAAATTACTTTTCCTAGAACGAGAATGTAATGAAAATCTACAAAAAAGGGAAAAGGTAAATTGACAATACCTCGTGGAGGATCCAAAAGTGCTATACAATTGTTTCGAGCCGACAATGAAACCATGGGTAGATAAAAACACAATGTTGGAGTTCAAGAAAATAAATATGAAAAACCAGTTTGAGATTCTAGCTCACAAAAAATTTAATTGTCCAAGTAGAACACACAACACTTTTGATACATTGTGTTAGATTATTGTGAAATATGCATAAACATGCAAATTTAATTGTCCAAGTAGAACACAAAGCACTTTTGATACATTGTGTTAGATTATTGTGAAATATGCATAAACATGCAATATTACATTTACTAACATGTAAATCAATAATTAGAATCTAAAGGGTTTTTTCAGTTGAAATATATTCGTCCAATATTTATTATCACTAGTAGAAAAATGAGTGATAAATGACTAGGAAACCAACAAAATTGGTCACCATGTGAAATAAATGACTAAACTACAAAAAATGTTGGTCACCACAAATATGACCTAACTAATTTAGTCATGGGATAAAAATATGACTAATTTAGTCATGAGATAAAAAATACAACTAGACAGTATAAGTTAATAATTATATAAGATGTCCTTATAATTATCAAATATTTCATTATGTCATACACAAATTGAGAGTGTCTATATATAATATAACATAGAATTTTATAATTAGAAATACCATGTTTCTATACATCTCTAGATATCTCAATATTGTAATCGTAATTGACTTAATTAGTTTGCAATGACTAAGTGAGTCTCTGAATCCATCTGTAGTGTTAAAATTTATGAAATTGTAAAAAAAATTACAATTTTGTAAATTTTAATGTTGCAAATGGATTCAGAGACCTCCACTTACATGAAAAGAAAGAATGCTCCATGTTATTTAGCATGCTCCATCTACTTGGTTGTAAGTCTCGTCAACAGGGCAATCGAGGTTCAATTCCCCTTAGGGGTGAGCTACTTGGAAGGAAACACCCAAAAATTCGACCATCTTAAGGGTTGGTGTGGCCCAGGCCGAGTGCGATCCTTGGGTGACTTTGACGGCTTAGATACCTCTGAGTTGTGGTTCTTAACCAATGGTTCATTTCTACCGGCCTCGAGTGACCGACAATCAAACAAAAACAAATATATGTAAATATTAATATTAATATTAAAAATTAAAAAAAATCAAGAATATAAACAAAATAAATATAATAAAAAGAGAAAAACTAAATTAAAAAAAAAAGATAAAAGAGGGAAAAGTGAATGATGCATAATTTAAAAAAGAGATTGGGAAGGAAAAGAGGAGAAAATAAATGAAAATAGCGCATTTTTTAAAAAGAAACTCTAATAGATTTGCATGAATTGCATAAGGAGAGGAAGCGGGCTTGGTGCCAAGGACATGAGAGGATGCATGGTTTCAATTGAGGATTTTTTTTTTGAGCATATCTTATGATACAAAACCCTACAAGAAGACTTCTTTTGTTGTCTCACCTTGGTGTTTTAGATGAAGTTTGTGAGGGTTTCATGGCAAAGAATCTCAACTTCAGTAGTTTGCCGTTTGCTATTAGTAAGTACAAAACCCTTTTTTATTTTCTATTTTCTATTTCTATTGTCTAGGGTTTTGTTTATATTAGGGCGATGGAAAAACCCTTATATGTGAACCAGAGGGTTATTTTGCTCAGATTGGAGAGGACTGCGATTTTTACCCACACTTCTTTGGAATTTAGATTAAAAATAGCTGCATAACAGTTATTGCATTAACTGCTTACCCTTATGTAGTTATTTTTATGTGCCTTGCATTTATGTATATGGCTATGAAGACCAATTAAAGAGGATCATAATCTCCAGTTGTTCCTGATCATCCCGGGAGCTCTCATTTCATGTTGGTCTTCCACATGATCAAAACTAGGAAGAAAATATGCTTTCAACTTTCAAGTACCAGATTGATCCAATTGAGGAAGTTGCTACCTAAACAAACGAATGAACTAGGGAAGGTGACGAAACTCTGTCAATGTACTACTATTAGCTCTGTGCTTGTACTGTCAAGGAATGGATCTTGAAACAAGATATAAGTTTTGAATACGATTCTTAAGGGGAAAGAGCTCTATGGATTCGAAAACTCCAGGTAATAGTTGTTAACAATTCAAATTAATACTAGTATATTCTTCCTAAAAGTTTTTTGGTTACGCATACATTGCAATTTCGATTGAAAAAATCTAAACAATGGCTATCCTGGAATGGAAAATATTTCAATGACAAATATTCAATCTACCAGACTATCAAGGAGGGATGAGAAAGGATAACCAACTATTAAAATATAATAGGAGTGTCTCATGTTCCTTGACCTTTAATAATAGGAGTGTCTCATGTTCCTTAACCTTTAGGGTATGCCTCATTTTTCTCTATTTAAGATTACAAGTCTGTACACTCGTGCAGCGGCTGGTAAGTACAGAGAGCCATATTCATTGGTATATGATAATGAATATAGATAGGGTAAGGACAATTTCTTACCAGGAGCGACCTGTGTGTCATTCAAAAGTTCATCGAAGATGAGTTTTAAAAGTTTGTCGATTGCACACTATGGGAAGAGCATACAACTAGCTATCTTCTTTGCAACCTGCTACTCATCTTGGAAATTCTCCCATGGGTCTTGCTCCAGAGAAGTTCCAAGTAGATCCTTCTTCATAATTATCTTCTTCCAATGCGCAAGAATTTGAGCAGGCCACAAATTCAACTTTGAAAATAGTCCATAAAAAGTCATGCAAGCATACAAATGTGTTCACATTCAGCTTCAAATGTGAAGGAGCTACATGTTACTAAGACATAAACTCTACCTCCATACAAATCTATTATGTGTCAATATTATGGGACTAACAAGAAGTGTGAGTAGTACCAGGGACTCAAACTCAACAGGACAGTCATGGTTCCTCTTAACATGTGTTTCCATGCGACCCCAATTTCCACTTACAACCTTGTTTTGAGGACTAGAATAGAATAACTATTTATGGTATCCTTTGAATGAGGAGGTATGTATAGAAGCACCAAACATCAATCAGGATGCAACACAACTAATTAAGTTTTATGGAAGTTATTATAAAGACAACATAAATGAGCATTTTAGAAAAGAACTAAGAACCCAGTAGGAAAATTTCAAATAATCTCTACTTGGCAATGGATGACCTTGCAGATGAGTTTGGGATTGGAGCTCTTCGCCTCGCCCCAAGGAAAAATTTCAACTCCATGATCATGCAATTTGTGTAACACTTTAGATTTTAATTTGCTCATTCAAAGAATAACCATGCTGCATTTAACCCAATGGAAATCACCTTGAATAACAAGATCAATGGTAGAAGCAACGTTTTTAGTTCTAATCTCTTCGAAATGAAACGCCTTTTTTTAAGAAGATTGAGGTTTTCTTTTAGACCATGTTTTGTTCTTTAACTTTTTGGAGTTCTATGGTTGTATCATTTTACACTATACAGTTTGCCCTGGCATCCTTGCCTGTGTCAATTGCTTCATTCTGGTCTTTCTTAATAAATTAGCTTGTGCCTAAACTCTGCAAATATTGGAATCCAATATTACTACCTAGAAGATAATCTTTCATTAAGAATAAAGTGCAAGACAGGTTCCTTGTCAATTATGCTTTCCTGCAGATCACTTACTAGTATTGCTAAACTTCATGGTTCTATTTTATTCTTACTCTTACAATGTTTGAATTGTCATATTGCATGAAAAGGGTTCTATTTTCTATACAATTTATTCCAACAAATAGCTAGAGGAATTGGTAGTGAATTATAAAGATTAACATTGCCTGAAAATCCATTTATTGAGGGAGTTTTTGCAGGTGGGCTACAATGCATTGCTATATGAAGTAGATATTGTCTATCTGCAAAACCCATTTGATTTTCTTTATAGGGACCGTGATGTTGAATCCATGATAGATGGACACACAAATTAATTTAACTGCATATGGGTATGATGATGTCTTCGATGATGCTTCAATGGGTTGGTCTCATTATGCTCACACAATGAGCATTTGGGTTTTTCTACATTAAACCTACAATTCCTTCAATCGAACTTTTGGATTGAGTTGTATATCGACTTTATAAGGAGAATGCTTGGGATTAGGTAGTCTTTAATGAGCTATTGTTTTTCCCCTCATCCAGGCTATGAAGGTCTTCATGCATCAAGGAAAAAAATGCATTATTATCTCTTTTTGAATAACAAAGTGATGTTTAGAAAATTTAGGGAGCCAAAAATGACCATCTTTAAACCAGTCATTATTCATATCAATTATCATCTGGATAAGCTTTCCTAGAATGAAGGTCATTGCCATGTATTATGTTCATGGAAAGAAAGAAGCTCTTAAACCTTTTCCTCATGGATTTGAAACTCTTAAGATACGTAGATGGGTTCTAGTTTTGCTGCTCTCTTTCCTTCGATATTTCATTTCTCTTCCTAAGTTAGTATGAGTGGAAATCAGACACTGATTGGGCATGATGGCCACCTTGGTAAAACATTCAGAAAGGTAAAATATAAAGGTTTGCTTTTGTTTCTTTTATTGTTACAGAGTCATCTTAATTGACTGCTCCTTCATGTGAATATAGCTCTGTAGGTCACTTAACCTTCTTCATTGTTTTCTATGCAGGAGTTTGACATAGATATTTTGCTTGCGCTCTCACCTAGGGTTTCCATTTCTAACCAGAACATGAGTTGGCATTACGGTGTTGCTTGCCTGGTAAGGTATATTCCCTCATTCCTGAGCTATAATTCTTGGTTTCCCTTCTTTCATTGTAGACTCCTTGATAGATTTATTATTGCTTTCGAGGTATTACCTCCTTGGCTGACTCGGGTTATTGGTTCTATGCAAATGAACTCACCAAAAAGGGTGCATGACCCTTCTATCTTATTCGACTTTACACTCAGGTACCACATACTTCATTTATGGTTCACCTTGGTTGTGGTGTTCTATCATAGGGTTTAGATAGAATAGAAGTAATGAGTATCCTTTTTAAGGGGTGGCAGTATATTTAACCATTATATTGGGAATTACAATCATTCAAGGTTTTATTTTCATTATATCTCTATATATAAACTTGATAAATTTAACTTGATATTTACATCACTTGAACGCTATCGTTCTGTAATTATACACACACACACACACACACACACACACATAAAGATAATTATTTTATGTGTTAATATGTCTCTTAATACCCACTAGTGTGCTACAAGATTTGAACCATATCCATAGGATGTTATCACGCCTTTAATTTTTTTAACTTGTTTCTCTTTCACTTAGGGTTTTGACCCTTGAATTTGATTGTTACTTTGCGTTTGGTTTTCAATTATAACAATTACAATGTAGAATTACGCCTTGAACTTGTTTATTTATTTGATGTGACGACAGGCCTAAACCCTTAAAATAATAAGGTTTTTGCCAATATTACAGTGTTTTTGTATGTGTCATACTCACGTCCCTTTAATAGATACATAAATTGACAATGTATTACTCCTTTGATTCTAAAGATGACTCCATTGATTCTAAACATGACAATGCTTATACTTGATGCAGCATGCCCAAATATATGCTTCCCAAGGGCTGATAAATATCCATGGGTGACAACTCCCCAAGAAATTATTGGGTGATTATAGAGTTCATGAATACCCATGTCCTACTTTTTTCCAATTTGACGTTGGGATTTAGCAAAAAGAACAGATTCTTAGAAGATCACTAGATTTTACATGGCAGGTTAAGGGTCCCATTGATCTACATGTGTGAAAAGGGCTTCTTCTCCTCTCTTTCTTGTAAGTTGGTAGTAGATGGGACAAGAAAGCCTTCCATGAAGAGCCAAGTTCAGTACTCAAACATCCGTGTTATCTGTACACCCAAATGCATGCTTCTCCAAAATTGATAAAAATTCAAGAGTGATGCTGGTTGACTTTCTAAGTTGTTTAAGCTTTGATCTTTATGATTTATGGCATTTGTAAAATTTAGAGACATGAAATGCATCATAGAATGGAAAATG
The DNA here is from genome assembly GCA_027924585.1 of Larix kaempferi. Lineage (NCBI taxonomy): Eukaryota > Viridiplantae > Streptophyta > Pinopsida > Pinales > Pinaceae > Larix > Larix kaempferi. The sequence continues at coordinate 16,997,569 of BSBM01000291.1, forward strand.
TTCCTAAAATGTTATGAATTCATCCCCAAAATATCCTCTTTTCCAAGTGAAATGGGTGGTTTTCTATGGCATTTCATCTTACTAGAACATATTTTATTCCTGCCAAAATATCAAGGTGTTGCGAATTTGTGAAATTTTGTGATATATTTTTAGTGTGAACTTTGATTCTATTTAAGGGTGCTAGCTCAACAGAAGAGCACCTGCCTGACAGACATGAGGTTGGTGGTTCAATTCCTCCATGCCCTATCTACACAAATCAATGACTAATTCAATGACAAGTTAACAATAATCAATGACTAAATAAATGACCAGCTAACAACAATCAATGAATAAATAAATGACCAGTTAACACCAATCAATGACTAAATAAATGACTTAATGTACCACAAAACATTGATAATTAATGACCAAATAATGACATTAATGACCAAATAAATGACCAAATAATGACAATTAATGACCAAATAAATGACCACAATCAATGACTAAATAACAACAAATAATGACCAAATAACATCAATTAATGAACAAATAAATGACTCAATATATGACCAATGCACGAGGCAATTGAAGCAATTTATGACCAAGTGATAAATGACCAATTTGGTTGGGTGATAAGTGATTGATAATTTATGACCAACTGTTACGTGACCAAATTTAGTCATTTATCACCCATTTTAAGTCATTTTTTTAGTCATTTATCACCCATTTTGTATTAGAGTATAAAATAAATAAATCCAAAACGAATAGCCTCTCATATATTAATGAGAAAAATGAAAAAACTATTTTCTCCCTAGCAAAATATCCCTCCAATATATCTTTCACCCTCGATTTCTAAAGAGATTCTAGTGGAATAATTCCTTTGCCCTTTATTTTTAGTAATGGAGGTTCCCAAGGGTTATTTTCCCTCCATTTCCCTGTAATTTAGGCATATGGTTGCATTTACCCATATTTTTACAATTTCATGTTGATACCTTCTTTGAGTCCTCAATTTCCAGTTTTGGAGGGCAAATCAGGGGCAAATTTGTCCTATATAATGGCTTCAATATTGATTCATGGTTCACCCACATCGGATTGTGCTTGCAAGGTGAAGGTTCTGGTTTATGTGATTCCACTTTTTATTCTTTGTTTTCTCGACATTTTAATCTTTGTGCAACATCTCCATTTCCAAAAGCTCAGGTCTTGAAGGGGCATATGACACATGCAATTTATCAGAGAATACAAACTCGCATCATGCTTTTTATCCAATAATTAATGCGGTATGCTTTTTATCTGCAACTACAATATATTATTATACTATAAATTTTCCTTTTATAATGCTTTTTATCATGGATGCTTTATAAGGCCTATTGAATTCTAGGGTGCTCTTGATTCTTAGGGATCATTCGTTGTTATTATGGTTTTTATCTATCCTAGGAGTATTGGTTTTGTGAAAGTGTTATAGAGCTCAAAATATATGATTTATTTTATGCTTTGTCATGTTTAAACCATCAAATGACATTTATACGTTGTCAATGGCTGCTACTCTTGATAGGGATATGCCACATGGTTTTTATCACTAGTACAAAATGAAAGATAAATGACAAAAAAAGGACCAAAATCTACATATAAATGACCACTTTTGAGTTGGTGACCATTGGTAGCAAATTAGCGGTCATTTATCACGCGACCAAAAAAGTGGTCATATTTAGCTTATCTTGTGGTCATATATTTGGTCATTAATTGTCACAATTAATGACCAAATTTATGACCACATTTTTTGTCACGTGATAAATGACTGCTAATTTGCTACCAGTGGTCACCAACTCAAAAGTGGTCATTTATATGCATATTTTGGTCATTTTTTTGGTCACTTATCTTTCATTTTGTACTGGTGGTCGTTTATATGTGAATTTTGGTCATTTTTTTAGCCATTTACCTCTATTTTTGTAGTGGTCATTTATTTCTTTTTAGTGGTTTCATAATATATATAGGGCACAGAGGAATCGAACCACCAACCTCCTGCCTATAAGGCAGGTACTCTTCCATTGAGCTAGCACCCTTAAATAGAATGTATTATATAATTTTACATCAATGATCTAAGACATAAGCATGGTCTCTTTCAAAATTAGGTTCTAATTTCACCTACTCAAATGGCTTAACTTCATTGACTTTATTGTGTTATTTCATTCCCTAGGATTTGTCCTCCTACTTCAACCTAGCACAAAAATCTTATCCTTCAGTCAAGGCCCAACTTCCATATCTAATGGAAAAATAAACATCATGCACTATGTATTCTAGAAAAATGCAAAACATACACTGACAAATACATAAAAGTGAAAGTTACAAAATGTTTCAGAGTAGGGACACTACTTCTCCATGTGATTCTCCAATGTTTGCACCCCCATTTGCAGGCGGGTTTTTAAAAACAAGGCTAAACCCCTCCTTTGTGCATTGGAGACAAAGAAATACATATTAGATTTTTAACTGCTACACTTGTTAGAAGATTTTCAAAGAAATCACAATAACATGGAAGCATTTGTACTCTAAAATAAGTAATGCACCAAGTTATAAGGATGGAAGCTTCTTCTATAAGAAACAAAAGGGACATATTAACACTGAATAGCTATTACTGTCATGACAAGATTTTGGAGAGGATCCTCGTACCAATTCCTTTAGTGCAACAATAGGATTATATGATCCTTTCTTGTTGTCATCTAACCTATGCTGGACACTTACTCACTTACTGTCTGCTCTGATGTACTAGCAACTTGTATGTCACATGTACAAGGTCTTCCAACAACCCCTATAGAGATTTTGGTTTCTCTCAAAGATAGGTCATCTCCTCTTCCACCAAAAACCTCTGTATTCCTGCTAACACAAACATAATCAATGCATTGACTGTACTGAAGTACTTGCAATAGGTATGTTACCTTGGATAAACAAACAAGCCCTGTGGGTATTTGAAAATATTTTAATTGTTTTTCACCTCACCTAATATAGCTATTCCCACCTCCAGATGCTATGAAACCAGGTTGTGGCATATGGTCCCCTACAAGAAAAAAAATATACTGTTTATGGGGGATAATTTCACTTGCATTGCACATAAACAAATGGAAGGATACTTTCAAAAGAAGGAAAGAGGCATCTAAGATTCTGATACAAGATGCATAAGCAAAGGAGAAACAAAATTAACTGATTTCCCATAGTAATTCCAATTCTTAAGATTTTTAAATAAGATCGTTGATGTATAAAAGATAGTAGATAGATTGAGTTTTACTAGTTTTTCTCTTCAAGTTTTGTTTTTGTTTTACTGGTTCACTTCTCCCAAGATTATGAATTATGCCATATGTTATGCTTATTCTATTACTTCATTTTGTCTGCTCCCCCTGGGATTTTGCTTGGTGACATTTTTATTCTTTAATAGGCTCCAAGTCACTGATGAGCCTTTACAACCTTAGTTCCAAGCACTTCCTCAATCAAGTGATTATTTGTAGTCGAGCAACGCCCGACTGAATTAGCTAGCTTTGAAAGAATTTTAGATGATTTCCAATATATATCATATTCTCTCATTTTCTCATTGCTTTTTTATATTGCGAAATAATGCTAACCCTCGTATTTATGCAATTTTACATTTGTTCAGATGCATCACCATGAAACCCATTCAACTCTTTGTTTCATTCTAGGAGGACCATCATGATGTGAATACTTTATCTTCCATCATCTTGGAAGCCACGTGTAATATCAATATGATGATGCATTTCATCTATTTCTGGATCACTCTAAGTATTCCAAAAACCATTGCACTCCATGGATTGAATCACCTTGAGCCTTTCTCTCTCACTGTCATGGTGCATGAAAAATTCTTGCCACTTCAGCCTGTTGATGTCTCAGGTGGGCATCGTACTTGTATTTTCTCTTTCCACAATTTGACATTTCCAAGAGACAAAATTTCCCATTGATAATTAGACACTATGTTCAATCCAAGACCAGTTGCTTTTGAATTTCCTTGTTCAGACATAACCAATCCAATTTTATATTAACTCTCCATCTCCTCTCGCCTTTTCATATTCTGAGTGGTATCCATTATCACTCGTTGGTGTAACGTCCCCTCCCATCAGACCAAGCAAGAGAGAGAACATGACACTAAATCCGGGCATCTAGCCCCATATCCATTAAGTAAAACTCATTGATAAAAAAGACATATACATATGCATATTGTAATTAAACACAGCGGAATTAAAATCATATACATATCTAACATACATTCAAACATTTTCATGACAGACATTAAATAAATACATTGCAGAATTTAACACGAGAGTACTTATCTTAAAACAAAGTAGTCCCAAGCAACCAGCTATGCAATTGCAACGTTCCACCCAACCATAGGCCAGTTGTGCTTATCAATCTCTTGATACAACTTCCACCCCTGAGCTGGGCATGATTTCTACAAGGAAAAGGGAACAACAGACTCACACATAGCCAAATATACACCAAAATTAGCCAAGCCAATCGACAATTGGGTTTATCAGGCTGCTAGGCAATGGAAAGGAAGAATTGCTAAGCTAGTGAGCTCAACCACAGAGCTATGGATACCTCTACAAGATCTATACAGCTTGGTTACCCACAATGCCTACACACCTGACTTAAGGAAGTATTTCCTTCACTACTACACAGTCCCTCAGGCCATACCTTCCAATTCAGTGTTGTTCAAGGTGTGCATAGAAGAGTAGCCATCCCTTTTGATCTTCTTGAGAGGTTATTTTCCCCACTAGGTTTATCAAGCCAACTCAGGTCCACTTCCACTCCTAATTTCTTGCTCACAGTTCAAACTAAAACAGAGATGCACAAAACAACAAAAGTACAAGTGCTGGGCATGAAGAAAACGTTTTTACAGTGAGATGCCCAAAATGGGGTTTCTACCAGTTCAGAAAAATGTGGGCAGCCAAAAACGAAAAGCTAAATGAGGAAACAACCCTAGGAAGCCAAATCTGTTTTCAGAAAAATGTCCATGGACATTCCAGGGCAAAAACGACCTCCATAACAGCCCCAAATCGTGGTCCTCCTCCCCCAGCCACTGTGTAACACAAAAACGAGCTCCCAGCCATGGAAAAATGCAGGAAAATGATGAAAAACGTGATGGGGAGAGCCCAGCTAGTTCAGACTGCATGTGAGAGCAAAGGCCATGGGTCAAGAATGACTTTGGGCACCATTTCGTGGGTGTTTTCTTACCCAAGAAGACAAAATACGATTTCCCAGGTTGATGGCTTGCCCATTCACGAAATTGGCTGCCATACCTCTCCATTCCCAAGGCATTAACTGCCTCAACCAACTCTTGGAAGAATTAAATGATTGGGTGCATAAGCCAAAATGGGTAGTTGAGGGTTTATGGGTTTTCTCATTGACACATGGATTAACACCATTGGCTCAAGGGTTGAATAATTTCCCTCCCTATTCCTTTTAAAATCATGCCCCCATCTCTTGTTGCATTTGCATAGCTAGTTGCAGGCATTTCATTAAAATTCGTATTTACATGATGTCTGAATTTACATTGTGCATGTCTAGCACAAGGACCATAGGTATCTATTTTTAATTGCCGATACATAAAAACGCTAAATCAATGGCGGTGCCTTGGCCTTGAGCTCCTCACCATGATTAAATAACAATATTTACATCATTTACGATTTAATGCAATGGTGGTCAAAATGGGGACATTACAGTTGGTTATCATCTAATCAAGATGAATTATGCAAGTTGATTGGTTTTTGGCTTTACCTAGTTTGCATTGATATTTTAATATGGTAATTACTTATTGATGTAGAAACCCTATCATCTTATAAAAAACTCTACCGTGTGGAATATATGTCCTTAAATTCTAGCATTGTTCTCATAATTTTAAGTACATTGAATCGACCTCCACCCTCTTGCACTCAAAATTCAAATGTGATTTTGCAAGTTCAAGTGATCTTTCCAGGTCCAAATTATATTTTAGAGATTTAGATGCTATCCAACACAGGGATATTTCAACGGCTTGTAAAAATCTTGTTGATTCTTTAGCAAGGCAATCATTTGTTACATAGGAAAGATATTCCTCTACCATCCTTGTGGCTGCATCCGGTAGCTGCAAAATTTTACATAGTTTCACTAGATCTATATTTATTATGTTATGAAGATTTTGTTGTGCCACACGTTGAACATTTCCATCCTTAGTTTTTGTGTTTCCATTAGCAAAACCTTCAGGGTTTTCACTATCATAGGCGACACAAAAACCACTCAACGCTCACTAGTACAAAAGGAGAGATAAGTGACCAGGCAACCAAAAAATTTGGTCACCACAGCTTTTTCAAGAGATAAATGACCAAAATTGATAAATTTTAAGTGAATTGACTAAAAATGACCAATTTGGTCACGGGATAAGAACTAAACTAAAAATGACCAAGATAAATGACCAATTTGGTCACGAGATAAGAACTAAACTAAAAATGACCACATAACAATTGGTCATTTATGTGGTCATTTTTAGTTGTGTCATTCCAGCAGTGGAAAATTATAATTTTGATAATGAATTTGTACAATTTACTAAATTTTAACACTGCAGATGGATTCGGAGACCCCCTTCAGATGGATTCGGAGACCCCTTTCTAGGGGGTCTCCGAATCCATCTGCAGGGTTAAAATTTAGTAAATTGTAACATTAATAATATACAACTTGGATTATTTTTCAATATATGTCTTCTAAGGGATCATTTCTTTGAGGCCATCCCGATACCTATTGTGTTAGATGATGGGAGAATCACTGAGATGCTTATTTAGGGGTTTCTCTACTAATTAGTGCCTTGGGTGTGGTGAGTTGATATCTAGATAATACATCATGTCTTGCATATAGTTTATCAAGTGATATATGAGTTCTTCTAAATGTGGTTGAGTTGAGTCTTAGATATTTTTCATCTTCCCCTTTTGGAATTGTCATGTCCCGAAGTTAGTGTCACTCCGTTCAGCTTGTTGTACTGGTTGTGTTCATATTTTGTTTGAACAAAACCATCGCCGTTTGACCATCTCGGTAGTCTGTTAAAGTTTCGACAAGTTCATGTATTTTGTGTCATGTTAGCTAAAAATTGTCAATTAATTCACAACCTCCATTAATTCTCCATATGCATTCATGTGGCATTCATTCACCATGGTTCTCTTTGCACCTGAGTTTGAAAATATTTAAAGTCCCCATGGGTCCCTCCCTTACAAGAAATAGCCAATATCCTCCATTTTGAAGAAAAAATAATTCCTCCCTTTTTGCAAAAATCCCTTTGTTCCCATCTCCTTGAATAATAATAATAATAATAATAAATACCAGATGGAGTCTAGGATTTCAGATGCCTTAAGTTCTTTGGTACCTAAAAGATCACTTTTCATGGTGAAGGGCGTTGCATTTCATGAATATACATCTTTTTTGGGGTGAATATCTAAGCTTGAAGGAGTTCATCTATCACATGCAAATACTCTGAAACACATGTATAAGTTTTGTCTCTATAATGGTTTGCTACTATTTTTAGCTGGGCATGCAATTTAATCATCTATCAAAGAAATATAAAAGTTACTTAGCTTATTCACTCTGATTATTGATTAATCATTTTAGCTATGTAGGGATTGAGGGTTCTGCTTTGTAAACATGTGATTACACTCTATGCTTGTAAGTGAACATGTAGTATCAAGCTATGAATTAAACCCATGTATCTAGATTATGGTTGGATAAGGGAAATATTTCTTGCGGGGCGCATGTGTATGGAAACCCAAAACCTACGGGGCAATTTATCTAATGGGCAACCCATTCTCGATAGGCCTGATTGGATTGAGATGGTGAGTACCAAACAAAACATTTGGAAACCAGTCGATTCTAGAGAAATATGACCACGCGGGGAATGATATCGGCTGTAAAACCCTTATCATGGCTCGATTAGTGGAGGATTTGGGTTCGGGTACTCCACCAGATAGAGAGGTTGATGCCACTTATCGATTCCCAATGGCCTGGTTCTGCGGCCATGGATTTAGACAAGGTGAGGATTTTTCTAATTGGGGTTGACATCACTTTCACATTCCATGACATAAAGGACCTTTATTTAAAGGAATCATCATCAAAGAGCTTTCCAAAGTGATTATCAATCACCAAGTATTCCAAGGTGATGCAGTCTGGATGAGTAAGAGATTGCATAGTTGCTTCTTTATATGAATTTGGACGTGGTGTTAAAGTGATTTTTTTGCTGGCCTTTTCCATGGTGAATTGGGTTGAGTTTGAGATCCTTTCTCTTGCTGGACTGCTCCACCTTCCACCCCTTCTCTTCTTCCATATTGCATGCTTAATAAAAAATAATAGAGAACTTATTTGATGTAGCATTCATGGCCTTATCCTGGGTTGGAGCTCTAACAGTTTGAGCATGAGATGCAGTGTTCTGATTTGAATGTTATGAAGATATCGACATTTGTGAGGAGATTTTGGTGGAGCTGTTTGGGAGATCATACGGAATATTGGCCCGAGAGAGTGCTGGGTGGGGCTTCCTGTTGGAGTAGTCCCTTGTTTGGTGATCCTGTGCTTGACACAAAATATTCATTGGGTAGGTTTAAATACTCCACCTTATGAAACTGAATACTATTGGTTGTGAATAGATTTAAACGTTGTGCAACTCTTTATTCTTATCTACTTCAAAGCGCTCTTCAATTTGAATGGAAAGAATCTTGCTTGACATACCAATTAAAACTTTGCCAAATATTTAGTCAAAGATATCCACAAATGGTATGGTGTTAGGTGGGAGCCCCAATAACTCAATTGAAAGAGGATATTGAGCCTCATTGATTCCCTCAAGATTTAAATTCATAGTTAGTCAATTTCTCACTCCTATAGTTATCACCATTCAACCAAACAAAGCCTTTTAAGATCATACCTTAAAAGAGGTTCATTTAGGAAACACCTAACTCTTTGAGATTGTGTTTTTAATATAATTAATTTAAAATTATGTTTTTAATAATAATTACATTTGAGGCAATGTATTCCCACTAAATGGCCAAGAAAAGAAAAATGAAATTCCTCTTATCGATGTTCCTCCCTGAAATCACAATTCCATCGATCACTTGAATTGCAGGCCATTGATTGATTGAGGGGCGGGAGGAAGAAGCAATATGCCGAGGAAGGGGCTAGGTGTGATGAAGGCTCGACTAGTGGGGGTAACTTCCAACCACACCCTCCTAAAGAAGAAGAGCGACGCCCATCGCACATCATGGCCGCGAAGGAGTCCATGGGCAAGATCATGAAGGCCTAGACCTTATCCCTCATGGAGGCCAAGTACACTGTGGAAGAAAACATCAAGCACATCGTCAGGGAGATTGTGGACCCTGCCACAATCAGGAGGGTCCACAATCAGGAGAACGTGGCCAGTTTCAAGATCCCCAAATTTGAGTACTATTCGGAGGCGGGCAATGGCAATAAAGGATCCACTCGAAGGAGCAACGATCTCACTGGCCTTGCCCATGGTGGGAAGTGGGTCTAGTTCTTCCGATAGGTTTACATGATAAAGTCCATCAACATCCTGGTGGAGCTGGTTTCATTGACTTTGTTTCTAACCCTCGACAAGGCCATCGAGGCCACGAATCGCAAGGTCAATGCCCTGGAGAACATGGTTAATCCTAGGTTGGAGAATACTATTAGATATATCAAGTGGGAGCTTCACGAGTTGGAGAGGGAGGATTTCTTCAGGATAAAAAATATTCAAAATTACAAGAAGAGGGAGCTTGAGAGACAAATGCAGAGTGCCAAGAACTTTGGCTACAAGCAGGGTATGGAGACTTTGCACTTCATAAGGGCATTTCGATGGGGGATGTGCACAATCTGTTGTCCATGGAGACTGAAAATGGTGAGGATATTATTTTATAGAGAGGTAATAGAAAGTAAAACCCACAAACGTTCTTTTCTACTACAAAAAAATGTGTAATTTTTGCCCTACTTTCTTTTGAAAAAAAAAAAATAGAAGAGCTTTCTCTGGATTGGAGTATCTGCTCTGCAATAGAATTTTGTACCAAATTGGTTGTTTTTCAACTTTGAAGTTAGTGGAACTTGTTTTGGGATTCAACCATATTTATTTTAAAATTCAATTCTACAATATTCGTCAAGGTATTTTACGTGATCTGTCCCTGAACTTACTGTAATTTTAAACCAGTTGGATGTTTTTCAACTTTCAAATTAAACCCAATAAGTAACAAAAATTTCTTTGAGGTTTGAGCCTGGGATCTACAACATGATTTACAACTATTTGTTATTTGTACTCAATTAGTTCTTTTCAACTTAGAAGTTAGCATAATTCCTTGTGGGGTTTAACCCATATGCTTTGATTAAAATTTAGCAGAAGTCCTTGTGGGATTACACATTTCCTTTATTCATGCTCTCAGCGCTTAAAATTGACCCATCCAACTGGTCTAGCTTTTGTTACTCCATCATTTTCCAAGTTTTGACATTTTCCAGGTAGTGAATACAACTCAAAAATTAGGGTCAAGTGGTGTCAGTTGAGATTCAATGGTAGATGGAAGCTTTCGAGAGGCCTCCATTAACTAGAAGGTCTCCCCTCCCTACCAGAAACTATTCTTTCCACCCTGAATAATAAAGAGATTCAAATTATGTATGTAATAATATTTTATCAATTAGATAGACTCTTACCTTTTCCCTTTTTGTTGAGGCTTCTCCAGCTTGCTTATTTTTGCAGCATAATGAAGAGTAGTTTGCTGAGCTCTATTTTTGCATCCCAAATATACACTGATGTTTCATATCTTGAATGCATAAGCTACCCTGTTGGCTAATGCCTCATGAATCCCCTGATGAAGAGTACTTAGAAGTTAGAACATTTTAGAATTCTAGTACCCTGACATGAATACCTTCTCATATTTTCACCAACTTTTATATGTTGTAAAACTTATTTTCTGAGAGTTCTCAAATTCTTATGAAGCTAGGCTGGTAATCACAGGTATGCAACACTATGTATTCAAGAAAACTGAGGATGCCTTTTCATCGCTACCAATTGCGATGCTGTTGGTCATTTTACTGATGCATAAGAATGGGAAGGTACATTTATTTGCCTTCCTCTTCTTGTAGTTAGGTTAGGCTTTTGAACTTTATTTAAGAACTCTTACTAGTTCAGTAATGCTCCCATGTGATCTTTAATAGTTATATTTTTTAGATTTAAGAAGAGCTCCATTTCCAAGATGGTCATTTTCAGATACTGTACTGGTTTGTTTGAGCATGGATGAAGAAACTTACATTTTATAATTTAGGTCTCAATTAACATTTTCTAGCATGAGAAGTAGAAGAACTCATGACTTTCACTTTTTATGGTAGAGACATCTTTTCTAGTATGATCTTTGCATAAATGTTTCCATGCAAAAACTACATAAGAAGCCCAACCCAAAATCCAAACAAAAAGATGGGGAAATTCAACTCTTCCTTTGCCCCAACCTAGTCAACCTCAACCTCAACCCACTCATGAAGGAGTTAAGGATATTGATCTTGTAATTGACCTTGAAGGAATATTGGGGAAACTCAATGTTCTTGTTCCTCTCGAAGAATTGATTAAAGTTCCATCAGAAAGTGAGAAGGCTAACAATTTCTTCAATCCTGATTGGAGTGAAGAGCTCAAAAATGACCCTCCCATCAATCTCCAAAGGCAAATCATGTAAGATTGGTGATGTGTAGCTTTTAGATAATAAAGAGCGATATAGAAACCTTTGGAAGGGAAATTTATTGTCTGTGGATGATTAGAAATAACAGCCAGTCACATGCAGACTATTTCCTCCTAAAAACAGCGTTGCAGGGGTGTATTTAGTTGAGTTATCAATTGTTCCAAGGGAAATTGTTGATTATTTAGGCAACATTAGCTATAGTTGGGGTTCCGATAAATTTTTCCTATCGAAATAGAAAACTAGCAGCGACTTGGAATTCTGTTCCTAACAGCTTCTGATTTAGAGGATGAGGATTTTGGGTTGAAACTCTGGAATTGTATAATCTGAAAAAATGATAAACATCAAGGATATGGCTGGAAGTGGCCTATTACAAGATTTCATCTCATCATACAGTCTAGGTACAACTGTTTTAGGTTTGGTGTTTTGGCATCCTAGAGGAGATATTGTTAGGCAAAATATTGAAGATTCTTTAGAAAGGAACTCATATACAACATGGATATGACATTATTTACACACAGAATGTGGCCAATGCTGACCCAAGGAAGAAATAAGAAGTGTTTTAGATATGATAGAAGCGATCTTGTCTCAATCTGATTTTAAGAATTTTGAAATAAATCTATCAACAAAACTTGAAAAGGCAGTGGGTAGTGATGTTATTTGGGAGAAAGCAATTTTTGCTTTAAATGATGCTCTTGAAGACAAGGGGTGGGATTATTCTGTTGATGAAGGAGGTGGTGCATTTTATGGTCCAAAGATTGATCTTAAGGTTGAAGATGCACTAGGAAGAAAGTGGCAGTGTTAGGAAGTTCAAGTAGATTTCAATCTACCTCAGCGATTTGACCTATTTTATATTGATTCAAGCTGAGAGAAAAAACTATCCACCATGATTCACATGGCCATCCTAGGATCTATTAAAAGGTTCTTTGGCATATTGATAGAGTACTATGCTGGTGACTTTCCTTTGTGGCTGTTTCCAGTACAAGCACATTATTTACCTATAACTTCAACTAAGTAGTTCACAGAAGTTTCCCATCGGCTTGGTCTTGCCATATCATTCACCTGATTCATAAGTTTGGTCCTAGTGCATATTCAAAAAAATATGACCATTATGTAGGGACATACATTCTTAAATCTCTATGCCACCTCCCTGCATTTGTAGTTCTTTAAGGAGCTCGAGAGGAGGAACCTTTGTAGTACGGGGAAAACAAGTTTCAGGTCGGGTTATTAGACGATGTATGATATTCTTAGTTTGGGGGCCATTGTTGAGAAGTAAAGACACCACTCTTTGAAAGTCTTTTGTTGTTTTGTAGACTTTCAAAAAGCTTTTGATTCAGTTCTATGGGAATCCTTGTTCCAAAGGCTCAGAGACATTATAAACTCAAATATTTTGATAGCCTCTATTATGCTACTCTATGAGGTAGTCCTTGGCCACCTTCATACAACATGCATTATCGGACTTCATCAAGAGCACCATTGAGGTGAAGCAGGGGTGCCTCCTCTTGCCCACTTTATTTGGTATCTACATAGATGAGTTGGGATGCTTTCTTGTATGAGCACATCCAACCAAGCGACAATGGTCAGCTCCACCATGTCCTGGTCTCCATACTACTCTTTGTCAACGATGTGGTTATATTAGTTTCCACACCTAAAGGTCTTCAGAGATAGTTGAATGTTCTTGCAACCTTCAGGAGTTGACGGTAAAACTTTGGAAAAACAAGGTAATGGTGTTCAATTGCTCGAAGAAGTCAAATGTAGATTTCCACTTTCTCTTCACATGGTGGAGGTTGAGGTTTGTGACATCTTACTTATTTGGGAGTTTAGTTTTCAGGGCCCAGATTTGGGTTGAGGCAGGCCCTTCTACCTCGAGTGAAAAAGGGGTATGGCTCTCTTGCTCTTATTGAGAGATAGTGTGTCTAGCACCATTTTTCATCCAAACTAGATCTTATGGACTCTATCATTAGATCCACAATTTTGTATGGTTCAAAGGTTTGGGGTTCGAGTCTGCTCGTGTCAGTTTGGACCCGCATAGAGAGAGTTCAAATCCTCTTGCTAGGCAAAATCACTCGATGCAAGCGGATATTACCCCCAACCCATTGTCTAGGTAGATTTTTCAGCTCACCCTTCCATGATCGAGACTATCTTCAGACTAGTAGAGATACTGTAGCGCCTTCAAACATTTGTTGACTTGGTGGCAGGAAGAGACTAGTACACATATCTTACTTATTGATCTTTAGAGGTCATTGCCTAGTCTGTCCTCCCCTTCAGGTGTTGGTATTCAAAGAATTCGTGTCTTCATCTGTTAGCTGGTATATTGATAGATCGCCTTCACCCACTCAAGTACTCACTAGATGCCCCTGATCCCCTCTTGCCTAATAAGTAGGAGATGAACATGATTATCTGGGAGGATGTTTATCTACAGTATATTCAAGTCACTTGGAAATTTAGCTTATATAGGAGTGGCCTTTGCACTCCCACAGTGTATCGCCACTTATGTACTAACCAGTCACATTTATCATTTTTTTGGTTGTTTGTTTGACATTAATAAAATTATCTTATCTTATCTAGTTCAGTAAAGAAAAGTGTAAACCATTTGGGACAATTTCACTAGCTCAATTTTTCTGATAGTGCTACTTAGCATAACAGAAGATGGAATATGCACATAAGGTCATGAAGCAAAGAGTATGCACGTAAGGAAAATTGAAACATATTGGTGGAAAGAAATCCTCTTTTCCCATAGGAATACATTCACCAAGTAACTCTTGTTCTCCCTTATCCCTTTTCACTTACATTTATTATTGTTCAATTAAGAGATTCTAGGTACACTACAAGTAGAGTGGTTGGGATCTCCTTATCATGTGCATGTCTTGTGCGCATATGCATGCAACCCTCGTAAAAGGGCAAATTCTAGTTTTCTAAAAATTGCCATAATTGAGAAATAGCTATAAACAAGCATAGACCCATTCATCTTACTAATCATATTTGACAAACAACTATAAACTAGCAATGATCCATATTAACCTTGAATCTAAATACTTATCAAATAGTATATGGTGGTGCAAAAAGACTGACCTTTCACCTCAAGTGTTTTTGAATCTCTCTTGGTGCTTAATAGATATGGGGTTAAGATGGATATATGCCAATTAAACATCACAAATGTGACACACACACATCTTAACCTAAGTAGGTGACTATTACATTCTGACTTTGCCACCTCTCCCAGCGTGAAAGACCTACAAACAAAATATATCATTGAATTAATATTATAGCAATAAAGTCATCTCAATCTAAAATTAGTTTTCATAATAATGAACCATGGGATATTTCCGGATAACATTAATAGTCCATACAAACTAAAATCTGTAAACCAATATCTATAAATTAGTATTATAGTGAATTGTTGAAGCTCATTAATAATATTTTAATCCTGCTGACCTGTAATTAACAGTTCAAAACTTAATTCACACACACACACACACATATATTCAAGTGCTAAATATCCTCCATAACCACAAGCTATGAGGATGAGTGACAGATGTGACTTGAAACGTTAGCTACTTTTCATTTCTATAATGCAGTCTTCCTGAAGCCACAAATGATTAAATACAAACTGAGGAAACCTCTTTAACAAAAATATCATTAACCTAGAGACCAAACTAAACATACTATGAGTTGTTCACCATGCTAGTCTTGTATTTCCAAGAGAAGTCACTTGTATTGTGCATGTGTACACTGCATTGGTGTCCCACAAATACTGTTTGTGCCCAGTATTTCTCCTGAGCACCCTATACCTCTGTACTACTTCTGTATCCTGTACATGATACGTGCACTCTCTACTTTCGACATTATACCACACATTTTCCCATGTACCCTATGTCAATATCTTTGCCTTGTACCGACCAATGTACATCATCATCCTTCTATGATGCTCCAGCTAATCTCGGTGTACTTTTTGGTGAACATCCAATCAACAGTGACCTCATTCTAGTGTTATCCTTACCAACCTGACACATTTTCATCTCCATGAGTGACATAAAACTCAACTTTCGGTGTCCTTATAACCACGCATTTCTCCTATTTTAAAATAGATGAAATTCTGCAAATGTCCTGGTGACTGCTACTTGTTGTCTGTCAAATTTTACTAGGGTTGTGCTTTCCAACCTAGCCTCTCAACTAATGTTTAGGTTCCTTTTCATAGTGTATAGAAAGGGTTTCCAAATACTATTTAACTCGTCTGTTTATCCTTTGTGAACAAATACATAATTATGCTACCATTTTTTCAACAAAAATTAGGCCAGTAGACCTCAGAAAGTACATAGGATCTCAGAAGATCTACAGCACAACCCAGCACTATCTTCCAACTCAACCCATCCAACATTTGGCATTAACACCTTTCACATATTGTAATACTGACTTTAACTAACTTCAACGTCAATATGATCTCTCTATCTGGATTCTGATTGTCAAACCTAAAGTAGGGCAGAAAACTACAATGTTTAGCCATATGTTACTAAGCTCCATAAAAAATTCACAATGTGATCCATGTTCTGGCCTATTGAAAAAACATAACCCCTTTTGAAAGATTTCAAGTGACCACACACCAATTCTCCCTCTTTTATTTTAAGCCAATGATACAAAAAGAATTCCATATAGCCCTAAATAAAATATATTTTCCTAAAAAGCACGACCAAGTGTCTTTTATAATTAAGTAATATTATCTATGAATAAATGTTCCATGCCACCACCGCTGCCCTTGTGAAATGTATACAGGATATCCAACTTGCCACAATTGAATTGACATTACGATATGCCAAGGAAATGGAGTGTAGGCTTAACAGATTGTAAGTGTTTCAGGAGGAAATAAATGCTTTATGCAATCCTTCGTGAACACATCTGCCCATCTTTGTCTTTAAATTGCAACGAGGCTGGATGCTGATTTAAAATCTACAGTGCAGGTCAAAGACATGATATATTGGTCTCACAAACCCTTGGGTCTATCGTACCTAAATCTGAGTCTCAATTCAATATGGATGGCTTAAAAAAAACCATCACAACCAATAACTGCAACTAGCATATTGTCTACTGAATCAACACAGTAACAATCTAGTGGTTAACGATCTAGTATCCTGATCAGCCATGGCCAGGGCTTTGGCATCTCTTATCGTGGAATTTAGGTATGAATTTGTAATGATAGTATCAAGGCTATAACAAACACTCAGAAGGTAGTGCCAAAGAAATTAGAGAAAAATCCATTTCTAATGGATGAGATTGATGGTCACTAGAGTAAAGTTGTAATCAAAAGGTACTCATCTGGGAGGGGGCAGTCAAAGATGGTTACATTGACTAGTTTAACTTAATCACTAAATAAGACCTCCCATCATGAGAAGAAATCAAACCATTTGTCAAACTTCTCAGCTCAATTGGGAGCACTAAATTTTATTGGTTGTGCTGATGGTGAAGCATTTGCGTTAACATACTCAGGGAGCTAACTTCCACCTCATACATCTGTTATAAGGATAAAGCACCTTCCTACGATACACCCCAACAAGAAACAATTAGCTGGCATATTCTAAAAAAGAAGAATAAGGATACTAATGGAATGTGTGTGAACTGCAACTAGAAAAGAGTGGTTTCCAGCTAAAAAGTGAAGTCATTAAAACATTATGAAGAAATCTCAAGCGTGAGGAGTTTGTACAAGTGACGCTCATCTGATATTTGTAGCATTTATTAGTACAAAATCATAAACCAAAAATAAAGTATATTAATAACATTTATTTTATTCTCACCTGCTTGTGTTTCAACTGACACCTTATATGCAACCAGATTTTAAGATGATCCAAATCTTGGCCAAGCTTAATTTTCTTTTACAACATTAATTTTAGTTACCTTAATAACTTCCTAGTTAAACATCTAGTCTAAAAATCAAGACAATGACATCATTAAGAACTGAATCATTAAGTGTACGGTAATCTAAACTCTACTGGACCCTTACTGCCACCCTTTAGGCTTCAACCATACCAATCTCCAGGAGCTTGAAAAAAATGAGCACCACCTACAGATGCAAAATAACCACATGATATGAACTGATAATCTACTATGTATAGTAAGCAGGATCCTGTGTGCAGTTTGATTCGCCACATGATCATAAACGAAAAATTGTACATCTCAGACAAGCAAACTTCAACAAACAGATCAATGGCTTCATAGCAATTGACATACACTCCTACGTTATTATGGATTGGGCTTCTCTGGCTTCTCATTCAAGTGGCCATCTGATGAAATATGGAATCCCTCAACCTTCTGTACCACATCATCAACACCCACTCTGACCTTGCCGCTCAATCCATTCACACCATAATTTTCATTCTCTTCAGGACTCATATTCAAAGTCTGCCATATTCTGATTGTTCCATCTTCAGATCAAGAGGAATATGATTCACCGCTAGGAGTAAAACGCACACAATGAACTGGGCCATGATGTCCCTTGTTACAATATGCATGATAACACATAAACAAGGTTACATGAACCATGGGTGCGATCGGAATTGGCTAAAGAATCGGATACGGGATTCAGCACTCATCCAAAATTAGGAATCGGGGATTCAGAACCCTAACCCTAATTTTTTTTTATAATATATCTTTATCCCTCCTCTTTACTACTGTTATTATTTAGGTCTGATTTTGGGATTTGAGAACTTGATGCAAATAGCTTAATACAATGTATTTCTTGCTTTGAAACTCAGCCAACAAAAGCATGTATAGCTTGGCTGTCTCAAATTCAAAACTAAACTTGACTCAGATTGATATACTATTTATAGCACATGATGAAATAGTATGGATCTTCATTCAGCTGAAGCTGCACATATGGGAAGATCCTTCTCGCAGCAGGGTGCAGTCCTCATAATAGGATTTCTTTCAAAAAAATTTGTTAGTTTGAGATCGAAACTTGATGACACTGTTGGCATGATTGGGTAGTCCTCTTGGCAAGGGAGATGATGGAAGCCCAATGTGTACCAAAGCACAATGTCTTTATTCTCAATAGGACGGTCCCTGTCACATACCCCAATTTTATTAAAATAATGTAACATTTTTAAATATTCCTGAGAACATTATGTTAAATTAAATGCTAAGTAGAAATGGATGACTCAGCAGAGTCTCCAAAAAAGGAATGTAAATTCTGAATAATTATTATTAATAAATAAATTATGGAGACAACAGCATGGGAGAGCTGTTAAAAGAGGTTACTGGTCTAACTGGTGGATGGAATTAGGTGGAAGGACAAAAGACAAGTGGCAGCATCCTCAAACACTTCCTGAGTTGCAGGTGGCAACTTCCCTATATTTTGGGGTCATGATTCCCCAAGAAAGTGGAATCTGAGCAGGTGGCTCATTAATGACAGTTAGCCCAACTAAGACCTAGGCAATCTTTTAAATACTACTCAATGAACTGAGCTGGGGGTTCAGCAATTGTTCTAGAGGGAGAATACATTCAGGTGAATGCTATTCAGGAGTCCCATTGAGGAAGTGGGAAAATAGTAAGGAAGTGTTTTGAGCAGGAAGTTGCAGTAACTTGGTTCCAGTATAGCTGTTTTGGCTGAGGGAATTATTGACCGTACTTAGATTCCGGCCAGTTAGACCAGAGCAAGCTCGGGGGTCCTGAGAAGTGCTGTCTGGGCACTCTCCAGGAATTGGTAGGGAGGAACAGCCTCCCATTGCTGTTATTGTCTACCATAGTTACAGGTTCTGTCACTCTTCCTGTTGTTGGTTTAATTTAGTTTCATATGAGATATTCTAGCACAGCTATGTTTTGACTGTTTTCAACTTCAGTAAATCAGTCTCTGTACTTTCTTTAGTATAAATTTCAGAATGCAGATGTTGTAGAAAATTTCTATTTGTATTTAAATGGAGTATTTATCTTATACAGAACCTAGTTGTTACTGTTACAGTTAACAATACCATGTTTATGCATATTCTAGAATTTCTGTTATTTGTTAAATAATAGACAGAAATGTTAAATAGTAGATATTCCAGATTTATAGCTATTAACAATCATAAGAACAAACCTAGATAAATCTTAGTTTTACTTCGAGCTATTTTCCTGTTAGAGTAAGCTACCTGTATATATATATATATATTGCACATTTCAGTTAACTTTAGTTTCATGTTATTCTTTTATCGAGTAACAGATAAACAACACTCATCTTAAGGTATAGTTCTTACTCAGAACATGTTGACAGCTGTTGATTAACTGAAGGGGCAACTGTGATAATATTTCATTGTTACCAGCTTCCATATCATATTAAACATTTACACAGTAGTCAAGTACAAACACTAGTAGCTGTAGATTATTATTTTTTCTTCTATCTAGTTTTAGAACACAGTAGTCATGTCATTATAATAGAAATAACAGAATTGTTTTTAAACAAATCAAACATATTATTACAACAGAGAAACAGTCGACGAACGCAACCATCATTGGCTGTTACAAACCATCCTAATTAACACACAGTAATAATATTTAATCATTTTACATGTCTCTCTTGGAGTTTTCTCAAAAACCTATACGGCCGTAGTCATACAATAACTCTACAACAGACTTATGGTATCTTATTACATAGTTCTAGGTTTATATTATTCTACTCACAGTGCTGTTTAATAAACAATACAAGAATCGAAAATAAACGTTGTTACAATTCATTCCCGGTCGCTATCTGGTTAACAAACTCCATGTATATAGGTTGAACACAAAACAGAACCCCCATTTCGCCAGAACAACCCTATGATTATAACTATTACAGGCACAGTCGCTAAACTTTCACCATGTTCTATTTTAACTTTTCCAATAGAATAAAAACGCAGAGAGATAATTTATGGTTTCATTTATAAACAGAGTTATCATCCATTGCACGCACTGAAGAATACATCTATCCATACATTCCAAACACATTCTAATAATTTATCAAAACATAAACACGACCATACCAGGCCCAGTATATATTAAGTATAAATATCATATGGCGAGGTTAAAAACCCCATGCTCAGCCATTACAAAGTACAACAACCGAAACCCTGGCCTCATAAGTCTTGGCCGTGAATGGCCTTCCATAAACTTAACAGGGTTTCAAACCCCAATTCATTTCAAACAAAACAACTTCATACTTATGACTGCACCTACAAACATCAGGTCGATAATGACCTCAACACACAGGAGTTGCCCTCCGAGACACAACCCTAACCACTAAAACCAGCAAAGGAAGAGACAGCCGTGGATAACCAGGCTTACCCGGAGGAGCCTGCGTGGGTGACAAAGCCCTGTACACCATCAAGAGCCGCGTGACCTGTTAAATAACAAATGCCGAGGGTTTTAGTCACCACTTTGAATGCAGAGAATAGAATTAGAAACGTAAATATACTTAATGATTATAAAAAAATAAAGACTGTAAACAAAAAAGAGAACTGTGATTTATCTTACCGAGACATGGAGGAAGTTAACAGTGGACCATCGGTAGCTACAAGCTGAATAAACAGAGAAGCCCCATCATCTTCATCAGATGGGTGAGCAAAAGAAACTATCATAACATTCTTGACAGCCGAGACAAGGTAACAGCTCCCAACGAAACCCTCACGCTGGGATTGAACCAGTCAAGAAGCAAACCCAAAGCCCAATGGCATCAACCCTCTCATAACCTACAGACATTACCGAAACCCTATCTCATACTCACACCAGCACAGTGACGAACTGTAAATAGCTGGGACTTAACTTATAAAGAGCAACGAGACCACGAAGCAATAAAACTATAGCAGACGCTATCACCAGAGCCGAGGAAATACCCTATTGCCGAATGGAACCTCAAGGCCATAACCACCACACTCTGCACATTGTTACAGTGCCTTCATTACAAAACTCAGACAGGGAGGGTTTCATCCTCAGGACCCGAGCCCGAAGGCAACTACAATAACCTGTAGGGTTTTGATAGCAGCTTATATATCGCCCATTGCATGGAGGAGATTCAACCACGTAGCACACAAATACATCAACGTAATATGGGTCGAGATTATATAGTCCAAATTGCAATCCAAATCATTATACACCGATTCCAAATCATGTCATATATAAGTCAAACGTATAAGATAACAAATGATATATAATCATTTGGCATATAGTGCATGCCTTGCAATTGAATCGTCGAGAATCCCAAGCATTGGGAATGTAAAATCACTACAATGATATAAATAAGAGTTAGTCAACATCACATATGGATTATTCCATAACTTAATAGGGTGGATAATACTTTAACATATTTTAGTTATAAATCTTATCCATGGTAAGGAAAAAACATTAGGACTATGACAAAATCAAGTTGATGCACATTTACAATGAAACCAGGGCATAGGTTAATGTCATTAGCATATCACTTTACACAAGATGTTGGTCAACTTCAACCCTAGAGTTTTCTCTATGGCCTAGTATGATAAATACAACCATAACACTATATAGAATATAAAGTTTGCCAATGTATGGAATATTATGATTATTGCACAATCATTATATATATAAATTAATACCAAGCCATAGATTAATGCCATGGGCATATTACATTTTTATGTTCATATAAGTATCAAGGTAGTCAACCTTCAAATGAAAATGCCTCGTTATTTAATACTTGAAATGTTACCAAGTCTTTAAGACAATAAATACATTGCCATTATATACTATCATCAGAATTGCTATCAATACTATTGTTAACAGTAACAATATGAAAAATAAACCTCTATTATTAAGATGTTGAAATAGAGCTTCATCTACAGGTTTACATCGTAAAGATAGTTAAAATCAAAGCACCGTCAAGTAACATAAGTTAAACTCTAAGTGGACATTGGACTTCGATGCATAGGATCATAGTGAAACAACGCTAGAGGCGTCACCTTCTCAACTCGCATTATCAATGCATGAACAAAACAGTAGTCACCGGTATTAAGTTGACAACAGGTCACATGATGCAAAGACACTGTTACAGCCAAAAATTCTGATATCACAAATGTTTCATTTTAGTTACAACAGTAACATAGCATAATAATCATAAAAACATAATTATAACTGAGACAATGTAAATCTTCGTAACACTTGACGATACTAGCTGAATAAGAAATATCATGACGATCATTAAGTTTTGAAGTATAGGGAGTATTGATGCTCACCAAGTTTAACATACAGTGATCCTTACTTCACTGGCGCACCTGAGAAACAAAAGACGACATATGCATTAACTCGTAAGCTAAGTAAGCCAGTCAACTACGACTAGCTCTTCCCTTGCGGTTCAAAACAAAACAGTCATTAATTACAATCACCGAAATCAAAGTTTTAATAAAACAGAGTCTTTAAACAGTTTATGTTAGTTGTTTAAATCAAAACAATATCAGAAATACTACCTAATTAACATTTATTGTTGTAAATAAAAATTTTTAAATTTTTCAGAAATAACGGGTTCTGACAGTCCCTGACAGAGATAATATTATCACAAGTTTTATAACTGTGTAACCTTGAAATTAAGTTAATGTTGCTCTACGTACAAATTCACTGTGAAGTTTAGTATCAAACATTCTAGAAATGTTGGAAAAGGAATTCTTAGTTTGCAAGCTCAAGTTCAGAAAGTAATCAAATTATCATCTTATGTGAATAAATTGATCTAGAGAACCTTTCATAGGATTGCATAATCCTGCTCACCTGTTCGACCAGACAACCAGAGTATCATCACCTTTGCTTTAGTAAACATATTTCCCACCTGCCCATTCATCACTTCTGTTATATGGAGTGACCCATATATGATGAACACAAATTCTTTGTCACAATGTTGTCCACAATGAAATATTAAGAGTTACATGAGCCCCTATGATTTCAGTTTTAATTTTCAAAAAAACAAAAAGAGATGATCAATCCACTATGCACACTTCCATGTTTTAGATATTGTGGATGGCCTCCTTATGTCTATGCATCCATAATTTGTGACTAGTGTCATGTGAATGGGTTGATTTTGGAAGGGCTTTAAACAGGAACAACACATAAAATGGGTATTAAGCAATTTTAGGAGCAAATTTCATTGCACTAATATGCGTCACAAAGAGACAAAAATTGAAGTAATCCAAATCCAAACCTGGTTGTTAGTGAAGGCCCCTCGAAGCTAGGGAGGATCGTCATGATCAAGCAAGCTTGCAGTAGTGGCCCCAGGAACAAGTTTATATCCCACTGGATTGCCAATATTTGTCTTCTTTGATGGATTGATCACATGAAACTCAGATGGATGATAGAGGCTTAGCTTAATTTGGGCATCCTTCTCTGTTTGGGCTATGTGTTTCTCTGATTTCCAATTTTTTTTTCTTGGAGTTGGTCCATTCTTCACTGTTTGCTTGGCCATCTTGACCTTAACAAAGGAGTTGTTTATACCATCTATATCCATGTCTAGATAGAAAGTAATACAATGGCCATGGATGACACCAATTCTATTCTCAGCAAGTAAAGTTCCATGAAGTTCATCCGTGGAGCTGATCTGGTCAACATTCTCATATTTTGTACCTTTGAAAATCAAAATCCCACTTAGTCCAACCTGTGTGCAAAAGAAATTGGTCAAATGCTCTGCCTTCTAAGTTATAACCTACCTTTGAAATAAAACAACTCCCTGAGTTGCTTCTTCACGGAAATGATTCTAAGTTTTCTACCTTAGCTCGGATAAGACCATCAGTCTGAAATTCCCAATCCACAATATAATCATAGTTTCCAACAGACGCTGCCATGTGGACTACTAAAGTCACCTTTGGTCCGACTTCTTGAATCTGTGGCATGATAGATTTCATGAATTAGAGATACAAACAAAATGTCAATCCAATCAGAAGTGTCAAATGTTTTCCATTTCTACCTTACCTTGTCCATGCTTAATTCCTTATAGAGATTGGAAGCACAAATATGAACTACTAGACACAATGTATATAGAAAGTTATGGTCTATATATACAGATTTATTACCACCTTATGTCCTAGTCTGTCCATGCAGATTTGGAACCACTTGGAACAATTCCTAACCACGCGGTTCAACAAAAGTTGACTTATTTCTAGAAAAATAAGGACCTACACAAAACAAGGCCACATGTAGAGAAAGTTTAGACTTGATTTGATGAACTTGGGGTTCTGATAGATGCCCAACACTTCCTACATTTCCCACCTTTTAGCATTGATCAAGGGTTACCAAGCAGATATGGAAGATTCAAATGTTAGGTATTGCAAACGTTGGAAACCCTGGGAATCCTCCAGCTTGCCTCTCAAACAGTTTTCTATGCACACAAAAACAACCTGATAAATAATCTGCTATGACCCCAACTTTCAAGGAAGGATATCTACCAATGGATGATAATAATAACTGATTACCTAATAAAAACCATGATTTTGCAAGTTGAAGGAATAACTTCAGATTTAGCCTAGACATCAAATGAATCTTACAAAGAGAATTACATATTGGCCAGAACTTAGAAGTTATATCAAGCTTGAGGAGGTCCATAACTTCTAAGTTCTGGCCAATATGTAATTCTCTTTGTAAGATGCATAAGCAAGGTTTAACTCAATAAGTTTCTTCTTACTCAGAGTCCAGACAGTCTAGAGAGTAGTGGTCTATTCAAATACTGTTTTCCTTGTTTCATTTCAAGGTTATTTCGTTTGTGCATTCTTAAGCTGAGAGGAATAGATTTTTTTCATGATTTTTGGTTGGGTGGTAACAACTTTTGGCTTTATTCTATTGCTCACTCAGGAAGAATTGGAGGCTAAAATCAAGCAATTGCGTAAGAGCCTTAATTTCAAAGCCACACCTATGCCTACCTTCTATCAGGAAGGAGTGCCGCCAAAGTCTGAGTCGAAAAAGGTGAAGAGAACTGGAAAGGAGCACTTGAAATTCCAAAAATTTCCGCTGGTTGTTTTTGAATAAGTGGTTTTCGCAATATATCATCTTACTTTTCTGTAACATAAATTTTTTTCACTGCATCCGTTCCTTCTCAAGATGTATAGTTCTGTTTCAAATGCCCCCTTCTTGGAAAGGCTGTGCAAATTATAATCCTCTGAGATGAATACAGTCATTGACTCTGAAATCTCTTTTGGTTTCATAGTTTTGTATATTGATAGTCTAATAAGTTTTTCAATGATTGTTGTAGATTCCAGTACCAAATATTGGAAGGAAGAGTACTAATTCGGGGGCCGATTCATACAGTAGCTTTGCACGAACCCGCAAGGTTTCTGGGCTAGTGGTTAAGAATAGTGGTTTTATAGAGAAGCATATCAACTTCACAGCGAAAAATGTGCCGGTTCCAGTGGCTAGTATTAGCAACCCTCCTAAAAGGGCACAGAAGGAGGCAGGATCTACAAATATATCAACTGTAAAGCCCATAAAATCAAAGCATTCAAGTAATGCAAGTTGTAAAACAAAAGCCATAAACCTTGCTAGAGTTGAGAACGCTTCAACAAAATCTGTTTGTAATGGATTGGAAGTAAGAGTATCCAATGCGATGGAAAATCCATCTGCAAATGGAGAAAGTTGTGGGAAAAGTGCAGATATCTCTCATGACAAAATATCAACAGTTCATTATGACAGTCAAATGGGTGCTAGGCATCCGGATTTAATGAAAGACGCGGTTATAGCTAACAGTGAAATGACTGAAGATAAGACTGAATCAGAGATCATTGCTAATCAGGAAGAAAAGGTGGAGGTACAAAAGACCTACAATGCCAAAGAAAAGGTTGGGTTTAAGAACAAAGACAGTATTACCATGAGCTGTGGTCTTGCTTCCAGGGGTAAACCAAGACCACATCGACATGCTTCTACATCTAGCAGCAATCAAGAGTACTCTAAAAGCAGGATAGTTAAAACCTCCAAACGTGATCTGCAAAAGATTGTGATGCCTCGAGAGAGTGGAAAGCATGAAGATGTACAAAATACTTCAGTGAAACGGAATGTTAAAGGAAATCCGAGATTGTCTTGCTTAGTTGCAGATATAGATGTATCCTAATAGATTGGTCAACCTATTATTATCAGGATGAGAGGCAATGTTTATTAGAATTGAGGTATATTTATAAACCATCAACGTGTTATAACCTGAAGATAACCTTGTTTTTAAACCTCTCTCATATGGTATTTCAACCTATCATCTATGGAAGATGCTCGACACTTGAAGGCATGACGATGGTACCCATGATACTTCCAGATGGGTGTGTTGGATACGCATTGTAAGTCAATGTGGCTTGGTAGGTAGCTGGGAGATACCTCAAATAAATGTGATATCTTTACCCTTGAAACATTCCTTTTAAAAACGAAAATTTTCCATAGAAGTAACTGAAGTATGACTTTTAACTTCGTCTTGTAGCTCCTTTATGAGACCTCTCTTTGCATATGGCTTCTTTCATATTATGATGTTGTTGTGGATTCCCTAGCTGCTACTCGCACTTTAACCCATCATCTGCATTTTGCTAGATAATATTTTACTCTGTTTAGATAAATGTGATATCTTTACCCTTGAAACATTCCTTTTCAAAATGAAAAATTTGCCATAAAAGTAACTGAAGTATGACTTTTAACTTCGTCTTGTAGCTCCTTTATGAGGCCTCTCTCTGCATATGGCCTCTTTCATATTATGATGCTGCTATAGATGCCCTAGTTTCTACTCACACTTTAACCCGTCTGGTGAAGGTTGTTAAGTGTTCCACAAAGGAAAAGGTAATTACCAATTTGTTTGTGATGTTACCTCTAGAGTCTATGTGTGTTATATTTGAGATTGAGGTAGATATTTTGTATTCATGAGCCTCTAATTTGTTTCTGTCTTTGGTGAATGCTCCTAGGTTGTAAGGGTTGTTGTTTTAACACAGAAAAACTTGCTTTTCAAAGGGACATTTGCAAGTGAGATGGTGGATCTTGGGTTGCCACAAATTGTGCAAAACTTAAAATCACAAGCCTGGAGTGATGAGGTTGGAAATCAGTTTCTCTTTTGAGTGGCCATAAGCTTCATTATTTTAAAATTTCTTTTGGTGTTATAGATAGCTAATTCTTTTGAGGATCTTGAAATGCTAATCATTTTATCCATTTATTCGTACAGGATCTAGTAGAAGCATTGAATTCTTTGGAAGAAGGGTTGAAAGATAGCATTAAAAGGCTAAGTTGTTTTGACAAGTATAAACAGGAAGTTCTTCTAGGAAATCTTGATTGGTCCCCAATGCATAAGGATCCAACATTCTGGCGTGAAAAAATCAATAAATTTGAAGATAATGACTTTCAGGTATGTTCATGGTATTTTTCTACAGAAAACCTTTTTATAGTGTACTCAGACACTATGTTGAGTGGGAATCCCCTCCCACTCCTACTCCCTGTTAGCACTAATTTCCGCACTTGTAATGACGATCCAGACCTATGAAAGTCAACAATGGAAATTAGTGCAACTTATAGGAAAATTCACCCACTTTGTCATCGATGAACCTCCTCTCCGTTTGGGTTGGTGCATGTAGATTGGGGGGGGGTGTCCCTAATCTTTGAATACTGCTGTCCAACTTATAAATCCGCAATATAAACCCATATAACATTAGAAAATAATGATCATTGGCTTGCAATTAAGCTACCAAAGGGATAAAAAATAGTTTACTGATTTTTTACGATAGAAATTCCTACATGTAACAATTTTAACGGTAAATGAATGGGAGAAAAGCGCTCTAAATGATAGTTAATCATCAAAATAAAGAGAAAAGTTATTTTAAGATAGATTGGCACCTCTGCTTATTTTCAGTTATTCATAAATTTTCATTTACATGCAGACTCCGGCTTGGTGTGTCCAATTTTAATATCTCACTCCTTACATTTTCCTGCGGGCATCTTCTAACACTGTTGGCGGGCATCTTTTCCATAAGCCGGCGGGCATTTTTCATCATGCCAGCGGGCATTTTTCTTCATGGCTGCGGGCATTTATTTAGTTGGAAATTTTATTCTCATATCAATCCATAAGGAATTCTATTTAAGGGTGCTAGCTCAATGGTAGAGCACCTGCCTTATAGGAAAGAGGTTGGTGGTTCGATTCCACCGTGCCCTATTTATATTCTGAAACCACTAAAAATAGATAAATGACTAAAAAATGACCAAAATTTGCATATAAATGACCACTAGCACAACATGAGAGATACGTGACCAAAAAAATGACCAAAATATGCATATAAATGACCACTTTTGAGTTGGCGATCGTTGGTAGCAAATTAGCGGTCATTTATCACGTCACAAAAAATGTGGTCATAAATTTGGTCATTAATTGTGACAATTAATGACCAAATATATTACCAAATTAATGACCAAATATACGACCAAATATATGACCACAAGATAAGCTATAAATGACCAAGCTAAATATGATCACATTTTTGGTCGCGTGATATATGGCCACTAATTTGCTACCAGTGGTCACCAACTCAAAAGTTGTCATTTATATGCGGATTTTGGTTGTTTTTTTGGTCACTTATCTCTCATTTTGTACTAGTGGCTTGACCATGTGAGGAAGAAGCTGATAAGAAACTATGAGGAAAGAATGACCATGGTCCTATGATGAGCATTTATATCCTCCATTGGGAATTTCCCTGTATGATTTACCATCACATATTGTTGTTAACAACCAATTCTCCAGATGTCTACTTAAACTTCTCAATAGTATTTTGAATTATTCTAATAGTAGAAATGATCAGTACCTATTCCAATGGAGCATAGTATGGTGCAAAAGCTAGAACAACATGAACACAAGGTTGATCTTTGTCCTCCAAAACCTTCAGTCGGTCATCAATTACCATTGCAATTGGGGTGGCAAATCCCACTACGAAAGACATTAAGTAAAGACTTTCTGAAGCCTATTTCAGATGAACAGATTTAAAAAACAAGCAAAGATCCGACTGTCAGGGTGATACATTTAATAACAATCTGAATATTTGGTATGCCTATTGACATCACATAATCAATAAAAGCATGACCAATTAACTGAAAACAATAATTCCAACATACTTTTCTCAAATTTGAAAAACACTCTAAATGAAAAGTGTATATGAACCACTTATAAATATGAATATATATTAACCAATATAGTGCTTGCTTTTGGCTAGCAATATTACATGGCTTGACACATACAACACGATCAAGGAGTTCACTATGACTGATTAAGCTTGCCTCAGGATCAAGAAGCCTCCACATCTCCAAAGCATAATCTCTTTCTAACATAATGCAAATATAAACCTCAAAGCGTTTACCTCCTTTAGCAATAAGGTAATTTTTCAAATCTTCCCAAGCAGGGCGCAGTCTAACAAGGACACTAGTATCTTGAATATGAAATTGAAAGTGAAAGGCTAATGTTGATATTAAGTTAACTATGGCAATAAGTATTATAATTTTAACTCATAAAATCTAACTCACCCAGTGATAGAATGCCAGGTTCTAAAGTAACAACACTCTAAATTCAAATTAGAGAATAAAAGTGAAAATTGTTAAAGCAAAGGTGAATTAGGTCTCTTTCTCCCCCTTTTTGACTGTCAAATAGGGTTGTTTGTGCTCAGATTTAAAAAAATTGCCTCATACTAGCTTAACTCCCATTAAGAAAATTGAAATAGAAACTCCAGTGATGAAAGGTAAGTCTGTGTCACTACATATAAATGCCATTACAATGACGGTCGATAGTGATGAAAGATAAGCCTGTGTCACTATAAACAAGTTCCATTACAATGATGTTTTGTGTGAAATGCATATGACATGCATCACATTCACAATCAAACCCATTTTGTAAAAGGGTTTATTAAATATTTATTAACTTCATAGATTTTGTCACTCATCTTCCTTTCGGAATGACTTATTATTTTTGTTTGTTTCTTCACCTTCTCCATCATAGTTGTGCAAAAAGATCAGATACTGTACAGAATGGAAACTCTTCTGCTTTCCGAGGATGTGGAGAACACTATTTTGTAAAAGGGTTTGTTAAGTATTTATTAACTTCATAGATTTTGTCACTCATCTTCCTTTCGGAATGACTTATTATTTTTGTTTGTTTCTTCACCTTCTCCATCATAGTTGTGCAAAAAGCTCAGATACTGTACAAAATGGAAACTCTGGGGGGATGGCTGGGGGTTGCTTGCTCTTAGATAGCTAGCTTGGTATTGCTGGTGTGGAAAGAGAATGGGTAAGACGAACAAAGTTAGTAACAGGATAATACATTTCTATTTCCATTTTAGCACTCTGGAAACTATATTTTTGATCGATCTTGATACCTGGAACAACTTAACAGACAAAGTTACATTTAAGAATGGAATTTTAACGCGTTCACACCAATTAATAGGGGGAGGGAACAAGTAGGAGAATTAGGTTGCTGCTTGCCTTACCTCTATCGACCTCCTAATGATATCTTCTCTCTCCCTCCTCAACCTTGTCACCTCACGAATCAGCCATTGCCCCCATCGTTGCATAGACAGAGAACCCATCTACACATTGCACTCAACATCGCACAGGTCTGGAAGCTTTTTGAGGATGTGGAGAACACTATTGATTCCCACCCATCAAAGCATTGAAACAGAAACTCCAATGATGAAAGGTGTTGGGCTTGGCCCAAGGGGGTCAATTTTTGAACACATTAGGTTTTTTGGGAACTGCGAAGGTGAGCGCAGCATGGATGGAGACTTTTTGTGAAAATCAGTTTTTGGAAGCTGGGAGGCTAAGCGCAACACTTTGGTATGCTGCAATGTCGTGTGTAGCGCAGTGTCGGAAGAGCTGTGAGGTCTGTGCTATGAGGAGTACAACGCCGCGATGTGCCACATCGACGGAGATCCAGCCTAGCAGAGCGTTGGATGGATGACGGCAGTTAGTTCGGTTAGGTCACAGGAGACCTATTTTTGGAAAAGATTGTCGATAACTACCAAGTAGTGGGTAGGTGCAGATTGGGAGGTAGGTGACTGATCACACAAACAGAGGACTAATACTACTTGAACCATTCATCTAAGGCCGCGAAAGAAGGAACAACTCGGTGGAAGCAACCTGTTGGCACGCGCGTGACAGAAGATCTGCTACCAGACACCTGTTGTCTGGTTTTGGGAAAAACCGTGACAGTTTTGTAAACCTAAGGGTTTTGCCTTCATAATGTAAAGACATGACCTACGGGCATGATCTATATATAAGGAATTTTTGTATGGGAAAGGGTTACTACTTTTGTACTTGGGTATTGTTGAATATTGTTAGGATTTTTTAGCAAAAGCTATTGTAAAGGCTCTGCAGCTGAGTGCGCAGAGACCTAATTTTGAGGAAGAAGAACGTCTGCAGTTGAGTGTGTAGGCGAAGAACTGTTGTACCCTTTCCTAAGATAATAAACAATAGTTCTTATGGACGTAGCTTCCCATCCAGGGGAGTGAACCACGTTAAATCTTGTGTTATGTGTTTGTTGTGTATGGTTTCCATTATTCAGTTGTTGAATTATTTTACAGTATGAATGCTTGAAGTTACAATTATCTGGCATATGTTTACTTTTATCTATATTCACCGCGGAAGGGATGGTATAAGATGTTAAGTAACTTATATATGGATAAATGCTAATGGTCAAGCATCTTGAAGTATTTGGATACATGAACCTGTTAAATAATCATAGGGTAATTGTTAAGGTAAGATCGTGATATTAGAGCACGAAGCATTGTGCATTACACTTATTTACATAGGTAATGAACATTAACCAGTCTAAGTATTGTTGAAAGAAGAAGAGAAGATAAAGGTAAGGGTGAGTGGAATTAATCCCACTGTGTAATCCGTGAATGCGTTCATTGCGCAAGCATCCTTGCTTGCCACAGTATTCGACGCGAAGTAGAAGACCTCGCGCAGTCATTAACCGCAGTACGCAGTCTATCACTGCGCTACGCATTAACCAGTTGAAACACTTGCATCACAAGGTTGTGGAAACTTGCTTCTGCAACCACCCCCTCAGCTTCTCCTCAGGTGAGACCTCAGGCTGCTTGTAGTCTGTTGCTGAAAGGGCTGGTGAATAGGGGTTTTGTTGGTATCTTGCACCGCGAAGTACTTGGGTCTACATTGGGAAACCTCTAGATCAAAACAAACACCAACAAATGGTTCCATTTCCACGCTAAGACTCAGTGATGCAATAGTGTGTTTCATAAAGTAATGTGCGAAGAAGAATACGAGTTCCCATTAGGATCAGACAACTAGAATCCAGAAAAGAAAGAGATCTGGGCTTGGTGTGATAAGATTGAAAGAGATTTTGCAAAGAAAGAAAACAAACACCCGCGTCTATCTGACGTACAGTGTTTGAACCGATACTTGTGGAGGGACATCCATGAAATTTTCTGGGCTTTGTTTCTGAACGAGCTACACGAGTGGATATCGCGCCTAGCAGAAAGAAAGAATTGTTTTCAAGGTGGAGTACCAACGGAGTGGACTCCAGAGCTTACTGAACAAATCAAAACAATAGACATCCCACTGTCGCGAGCAGTCGACTTTTGGGTCGATAACATACTTGAGGGATTTGTGATGGAGTTTGCTGTAGACACGCTGAAATCCTACAACCAAGCTGAAGCATACTTTTTTGAAGGATTCAGAGGTAAGTTCTTGAAAAAACTCAGTCTATACATTAAAATGCTTTTAGATGAGAAAGGTGTTTTAAGAATGCAACAATAATTCTAAATATGTCATGGTAGAGAATACACACATTGATTCTGACGAAGAAAACCATACCTTGAGAAGTGGAAAGAGATATAAGCTTACTAACGAAAAGTATCCCAGACAATCTAGAAATCGTATAGATACCAAAATTCCATGTGACCTCAATAATAAGAACACTCAGTTATTAGCCACAATACATCATATTACACCTCAAAATCCATCAGTCCAGAACCCAACCACTGCGAGCACCGCGTAGCTCATCCCACAGATCAACAATACTAGTAACACTGTAGGAGCGAGTGCTCACAGCGCTACGACTCAGACCATTCTGCAGAATACTATCCCTAGCACAATCCAGTAGCCTACGTCTACTTTTGTTGCAGGGAATCAGTCCCAAAACCGTACACAATCCGTAAGGAGAATGACTGATAACGATATAAAGCTACCGATATTCAAAGGAACGGGTCTAGAAGACCCTGATCAACACTGGTTTCTATGTGAAGCCGTGTGGAGTGTTAAGCAAGTTACAGATGATGCTATAAAAAGAGCGCAGCTCATCACTACTTTTAGAGATAGAGCACTACATTGGTTTATGAAGTATTCTCAAGCACAACCGAGAACCCTAGAGGACATCAAGACCGCGATATCAACAGAGTTTAAAAATCCCAAATCAGAATCACAGTGCATAACAGAGTTGAAAGAAATCAAGCAGAAACATACTGAATCGGTCTAGGAATTCGACCAAAAATTCAAAACATTGTTGGACCAAGTGAGCTTTGTTATAGCTCCGCAATAGCATCAAGAATGGTTCATTGCTGCTTTATTGCCCCATATAAAACAACCATTGATGCAACATAAGGTTGTATCTCAGGATGAGGCCTTGGAGATTGCGATGAAGTTGGAAGCTTCACCAATTGGAGAAAGTAGTTTGGGGCTGTTATAGATCTAGAACCAGTTGGCTACCTCGACATTACAATTACAAGGTATGAAGAATGGAAAGGAACAGAGACATGAGCAAAGACATGAAGTTTGGTGCACAGGATGCAAAGGAGAGGGCCACACTAGAGAACATTGACCCTTATTTCAATATTACCTTAACAGTGGTGCACCAAACCCAATGAATATGAATCAGAACCAGGCCCCCTGGTGTGAAATTTGTAGAACCAGAGGACACCAGCCTAAGGATTGTTACCTCATATAGAAATATGTCAAAACGTCTAAAAACTTATACTGTAATTTCTGTAAATCAGTTGGAGATGATGAGTCTAACTGTCGCGCTTATGAGTTGATGAATGAAAGAAAGCGAGATATGGAAGCAATGCGAGGTGCTGGAATGTACCGCGTCCAAGAAGAAAATCAGCCAAAGCAAGAAAACACCCACTATGATCAGGGAGGATATAGAGGCTGCGGTGGTCGATATCGTGGGAGAGGAAGAAATGTTGGCCCAGCTCAAGGAAGAGGCCGAGGCCAGGTAATATGCTATAACTATGTCCAGCCAGGTCATGTATCTAGAGAATGTACTAATCCATGCACCACATGCAACTACTGTAAATCGTTTGATCATGTGATTGAAGATTGCCCCGTGCTTGAGGTAGAAATGCAGAAGCGGAGAAGGACAGAAACACCGAACCCTAACATTCAGTTGATCGTAGCAGAGAACAGACCTACAGGCCAGAGTGTAAATGTAGTAACGTGAAGTGGCGCTAATACAGGAAGAGACAAAAGCACAGAAGCCTCGACTTTTGGAACAATTGATCCTAAGAAGAACCCTGGAGAAACAACAGGGATTAGAAAAGATCCTGGGAAAGCACCTCCATTGAACTTACAAAAAAATAAAGAAATATTTAAAGAAGCATGGGACATGTTCAAACAACCACCACCTACTTTACCAAGAATCTTGTTGAGGAGTGAAGTACCGTAGATAGAAGACATGCCGCTGGGATATGATCAGATGCGAGCTGCACCAAATACATCCATTTTTGTTGCGCATTTCCTCCGCATCTGCATCAAGTTATTAAAAAACAAAGACACTCTTATGGAATTTGAAAAACTGATAAATCAGTATGAATCATGCAGTAAGAAGGGAACTGCACATGGCACAGTACATAACATTAGGAGTCCCAAAAGAACCGGGAGGGAAATGTGGTTCACTGCACAGATAGGAGACTAAGAGATGGACGAGATCATTCTTGATCTTGGATTTGAAGTAAATGTCTTAACCAAGAAGACATGGCAGGCGATGGGGAAACCAAAGTTACAGTGGTCACCTATACAGTTAAGAATGGCTAATCAAGGCATAGTTATACCGCTGGGAAGGTTAACCAATACCATTGTCGACATTGACGAAGTGTGAAGTCATGCAGACTTTGAAGTAATTGAAATTGTGGATGATAGCAATCCTTATCCAGCATTGCTGGGCATCGATTGGGCAATGATGAACTCCACCATCATAAATCTGAAGACAATGAAAATGATATTTGAAGGCAATGACATAAGGGTTGTCGCACCATTGGATCCTTCGCAGGGGGAGCGATATGTTGAACCAATTCAGGAAGAGTACAGAGCTCAAGACCTTGACCGTATCTATAAGATGACAACAAATGTTGTAGATTATACTCATCCTATTGCGGATGGAACGCTCAGCTGGCGCTGCAATAGTTCTTGCATCTCAGACTCTAAGGCAGGATTAGAAAACTGGAAACACAGAATGCATGAAGTATCTTCCAGGAGATGCGCGACAATTACAAAGTCACTCCGCTAGATTGGAAATAAGGTAATTCCAATCCCCACTTATGATGGTACAACTAACGTCTATTCATTCATCAAAGAATACACTGCAGCAGTTGCAGATGAACATCGCGTCTCAGCATTAGACATGGCACTCCACGAGACACCTGCCAGATGGTGGGCTACACATAAAAAGACATTGACAACTTGGGACCAGTGCAAAATAAAACTACAGATCAGATTCGTTGATAAGGTTACACTACCATTTGAGAAATATAATGGCCAAACGGACACAAAGGCTCATATTGCAGCTTGTGCAAAATCTTGGGAAGAAAGACCACAAACAGAGTGGGTACATCTCTTTGTGCATATGTTGGAAGAGCCTATTCCAAAGAAATGGTACCTGGAGGAGGAGCTGCGCAGAGGAACCGCGGAATGGTCTGTCCTCATTGCGAGCTTTCAGAAGGACTTTAGCTTTGAAGATGACCATCCGACTATCCATGACGTGCTGTGGCTTATCAAGGAAAAGATATTTACACCAGATTGCATGGAGGAAACATAACATTAGAAGAGTTTTTTGAAGCAAACAACGTACTTGCGAGTCTACAACTAGATTGGGCAGAACAAGTAGAGAAAGTCTTGGACTGTTATAACTTAGCTGAAAAAGATGAAGATAAGAAAGACAACGATGAGGAGGACCTGCACAATATAAAGATCCCTAAATCAGAAGGAACGCGCGAAGTAGAAGGACCTCCACTAGAGATTCCAGATATGAGTTGACCGGTCAAAATAAAGAAAGTGAACATCGGTACCAATCAAGAGCCAAAGTTCGCAGCAATAGGAGACTACTGGGATGATGATACAGTTGCGGAGATTGCAGGTATATTACAGGAATATCAGGAAGTATTCCCGACCAAGTTCACAGAGATGAAAGGCATTTTATTAGACTTAGGAGTGATGAGAATTCCTCTTAAGCCTGGAGCGAAACCTATAAAGCAAAGGCCATATAGATTGAATCCACACTACAAAGAACGAGTTAAGGCAGAACTCAATAAGATACTCGATGCAGGGATCATTGAGCCCGTTCAAGACTCTGAATGGATAATCCCGATGGTCATCCAAGGCAAGAAAACAAAGGGTGAGATCAGGATCTGTGTTGATCTTAGAAAGATGAATGATGCTTCGATGCATGACCCATTTCCTACTCCTTTTACTGACGAAGTTCTTGATAATGTTGGAGGGAATGAGGCAT
The DNA here is from genome assembly GCA_027924585.1 of Larix kaempferi. Taxonomy (NCBI): domain Eukaryota; kingdom Viridiplantae; phylum Streptophyta; class Pinopsida; order Pinales; family Pinaceae; genus Larix; species Larix kaempferi. The sequence continues at coordinate 17,034,922 of BSBM01000291.1, forward strand.
ACTCTTTTATTGATGGATTTTCTGGATACCATCAGATAAGAATCGATCTGGCCGATAGGCACAAGACAACTTTTTCCACAGAATGGGGGTCGTTCCAGTATACAGTGATGCCTTTTGGTTTGAAGAACGCACCAGCCATATTTTCTAGAGTGGTGATCGCAGCATTTAAAGAATTCATACATAAGTTTCTAGAGGTTTACTTTGATGATTGGACCATTTTTGGGTTACTAAAGAACCATGCCGCGAACCTCAGGATGATGCTGGAAAAATGTAGACAACATCAGATTTCTTTGAATTTGAAGAAGTGTGTTTTTTGTGTTCCTTATGGGATTCTATTGGGGCACATAATCTCTAAGCAGGGATTGATGGTTGACCTTGCGAAGATTGCAGTTATTGTAAACTTGCCTACACCAAATTCAATTAAACAATTGCGCACTACACTAGGGCATACCGGGTACTACAGGAAATTCATAAAAGGGTATGCACAGATAACCGCAGCAATGGAGAAGTTGTTAAAAAATGATGCACTGTTCATTTGGAATGAAGACTGTGAGAAAGGATTTGACACATTGAAAGAGAAAATGGTCACTGCGCCGATCCTAGTTTTTCCAGACTGGGAAAAGCCATTTCACGTACATGTTGATGCTTCATGTATAGTATTGGGTGTTGTTCTTGCTCAGCCAGGAGAAGGAGGCATAGATCATCCCATTTCATTTTTGAGCAGGAAGCTGTCATCTGCTGAGAAGAACTATACCACTACTGAAAGAGAAGGACTCGCAATGGTATATGCTTTACAAAAATCCAGACACTATTTGCTTGGTGCGCACTTCTCAATGTTTACCGACCATTCTGCATTAAAATACCTGGTCAGTAAGCCAGTGTTAGGGGGGCGGATATGTAGATGGTTGTTACTCTTCCAAGAGTATGATTTTGAAATAATAGTTAAGCCAGGAAGATTAAATATAGGCCCTGATCATCTATCAAGGATCGAGTTAGGAGAGGAACCTACGAATCTGGAAGACAATCTGCTTGATGCGCAATTGTTTTCTATATAGGTTTCCAATGATTATTATCAGGACATCATTGACTTTCTAACTACCAGGTTTGCACCTACTGAATTCACTACGTAGCAGAAGAAGCAGCTGGTAGTGTGAGCTACAGACTTCACCATTATTGCAGGACAATTCTACAAGTTAGGACCTGATGAAGTGCTACGAAGATGTGTATTGGAACATGAGAATCCATTTATATTAGCTGATGCACATTCAGGAGTCGCCAGAGGTCATTATGCAGGAAGGGCTACTGCGCAGAAGATATTGCGAGCAGGGATATGGTGGCCTACAATTCATAAGGACTCCAAGGAACATTGCCAGAACTGCGATGTCTGTTAGAGGATAGGGAAGCCATCAAGAAGAGATGAAATGCCATTGAACCCTCAGCTGACCTTGTAGGCATTCGAAAAATGGGAAATCGATTTCGTGGGACCTATTAACCCACTGGGGAAGAGAACTGGTGCGAGGTACATTATTACTGCAACTGACTACCTTTCTAGATGGGAAGAAGCAAAGCTAGTCAAAGACTATAGTGCATCTGCAACCGTGCAGTTCATTTTTGAAAACATCCTTACACGGTTGGGATGTCCAAAGATTTTGATGAGTGATCAAGGCACTCATTTTCTGAACAGAATCATTGAAGCTTTGACTGAAGAGTTCTACATCCATCATCAGCGCAGTACGCCTTATCATCCGTAGGCAAATGGAACTGTTGAAGCGTTCAATAAAGTATTAGAGAATGCATTAACTAAGATATGCAATGTAAAACGCGATGATTGGGACCTGCGCATTCCATTTGTATTATGGGCATACATAACGACATGCAAGAAATTAACTGGACATACACCTTTCAGATTGGCTTATGGGAAGGAAGCAATAATGCCAATGGAGTACATTATCCCCAGCTTGAGAATAGCTACATTTACAGGGATGGCAGATAGCGCAGCACTGGAAGAAAGGTTGTTACTCTTGGTTGGACTGGAAGAGGATCGCTTCATTGTAGGCTTCCACCAACAAGTATAGAAAGAACATTAAAAAGCATGGCACGACCGCCACATCAAGAGAAAGTCTTTCTAGGTAGGTGATCTAGTCCTCTTGTACGATAGTAAATTTATGAAGTTTCCTGGGAAGTTTAAAATGCATTGGCTCGGACCATATACTGTCATACATGTTACTACCGGAGTTGCAGTCCAGTTAGCTAATCTATCCGGTGATACATTACCCAATTTGATAAATGAAAGCAGACTAAAGATTTACCGCGATAGCCCTACTTCACAGCACCCAGTCTTATTAAGAGGAAGAGGAAGTTTCTAAGTGCCAAGTACAGTTGGAATTGGGCACTAGAAACTGCGGAAGAGCCTGTACTAAAAATTGAAAAGATAGATCTATGTACTGTGCAGCATTGTTGAAACTACGCGTAAAAAAAAAAAAAAATTGAAAAATGAAAAATGATAAGAAAAACAAGGCACTGTTGCAATATTCAAAACACAACCCTGAAGAGAAAAGAAATTAGACAGCGCGAACTCACTGCGCAGAACCAAAGATGACCTGTCGTGCAGTCCGATGCAAGGCTCCACAAAATAGCTGTTACAGTGTCGTTGGAAATATAGTCGTTATGCAGTAATTTCCTACCGACCGCTCGAGCATTTAAAGCACAGATAGCCATTTTGAATGACTTAATGAGGGAATTGTTCGAAGCATATGCCAGAATTGGCTAACGGATACTACATTTAATGCTTATCCAACTATTAAAGGGCATGGAGGGGGATCAACCGCGGCTATAAATAATGCAACAGTTAGACTCGTGGGCATTACCAAAGCAGTTAGAAATTCTTGCACATATTGTTTTCTAAGTTAGTTCTGCAAGTTATCCACTGGTTAGCCGAATAGTGTGCAAGTGAATGACACAGAGGTCCTTTGTTGATAAAGAGTTCACGGCCGAAGAGACTGTGAGGTTGTTCCAACACAGGGAAATTGACGAGTTAATGAGAACCCCAAACAAGAAAGTCGTCATTGAACCAGAACAGGTTCCAAGAAGATCACCAAGACACGGCCCCTCAATGCAAGACAAAGGGAAAAATCCAGTAGCACCGAGATCAAAATTACCGAAGACAAGTTTGGTAGGGCCAAATAAGCCCCTTGCCGATAAGGAGATACCTTTAACTATGACTCCAGACTGTATTTCGCCACATGCAGTGGATGCACCAGCCATTAGAATACTAAAGAGTCCAAAGTATGAGATTCCACTCTCGCCAATATTGAAGCATGTTGAGGTGGACAAAAATCTGTTGGGAAAGATTCCAGAATATAAATGGGAGGACTATGATCTTCTTGCAATGCAGAAGGAGAAGCCCAGCGAGCCGAGGTTCCCACAGTTCCAACCTGACAAATACATGTGCTGGAAGAAGAATGCAAAGGGCGACCTCACTTTGGTTGCGGAAAGATGGTTGTCTAGAGTAGCCAAGTCGGGGCTACTCAACCTGCTCAGGCTCCCACATTTTGACAGATCACCAGAGCTCAATGTGGTGGTACAAACTTTGACGGCACGCATCCATCAGGGATATTTATGGCTTGACTAGAATATAGACCTAACAATTGACTTAATCCATCAGATAACTGGATTGAGTAAAAGGGGAGCAGACCCAAGGAAATTCTTTCAGGGGAAAACCAAGGATAAAGAGATAGCTGCATTAATGAATCAAATGCAGTCTGTTTTCAAAGGGAAGCGAGTCTTATAGACGGATGACATAAAGGACCAGGCAATAAGGTTTATCACGCAGCTGTTAGCGGGAAAAATTCTAAGAAAGTGCAGATCGTTAGAAGTCTTTGCGGGCGCAGTACTACTTGGCACTGCAGCAGCCGAGGGAGAAGAATTCAATTGGTGTCAATATCTACTAAATGAGTTCCTAGAGGAACTGAATGGCACGCAAATCAATGGTGGATACTTCCACTTCACCTGGCTAATCATAATGATCGCCTTCCTGGGATGGAGGGAGTCGAAGCAATACGTCGGAGTGATCACGGACACTTCGTACTGCAGAGGTGCTCGCTATCAGAATCTGTGGGCAAATTTTAATCCCGAAAGATAGCACGAGACGGCACTGGTCTTTTACACATATTATGACCAGCTGCACAGGGCCATCATGCTTACACCTCGAATACTAAATCAAGTAACAAGCAAATATATCCGCATTATCAACTTTTATGCTGCGATGAAATGCATCTCAATTTCAGCTAAAGCGCAGATGAAGAATCCTGACTAGTACCCAGGAAACTACCATATGTACGAGGAAGATATTGAGAATATTATGAAGGAGTGGCTAGCTAAATTCCGAAAGGAGGTTGTGGACATCCAAAGTGATTCTGGCGAGAATAACCCTATCTCGTGTCCCATAGTAGTAGATAAAGAGTCAGGCAAAAGGAAGGACGCTAGGAGTCCTTCAGGGCGCAAGGAACCAAGGAAGAAACATAAATCAAGCAAAGACCAATTGGACACAGTGCTTCGCGAGGATGACTACCTAATGATCGCTGCGAAGGTCACTGAACAAATGGAGGAGCTCTCGACCGACAAGGAGAAGAAAGAAAAGGCATTTCAGGATAGTTTGGACCAAAACCTGACGACACTGCAAGGGATTTCCCAAAAATTTGATGAAGTAAGTAGAAGGTTACCATTGCAACGTGAATCAATAGCTGAAGGGCAGTCGGCGGGAACTTCACAGCATCAAATCACTGTTCCTGCGAGGTCTCGTGTTGTCCATATGCAACCATTATCTATACGTTTTCCATTACCTGATCAAGTAATGCTAGATGCGAAGAATGTAGAGCGTGTGGAGCTTGATCTTGCAAAAATACCATTGCCAGGACTACATTACTTGTAGACGCAAGTTTATGAAGAAATGCATGACAGAACCATAGATGCGCTAAAAGGATAGGCGGAGCTGCAAGCAGCTAACAGACAGCTAGAGGAAGATAGCTCGTGAAAAACTATGCAATTGCAATATGAGCATGATCGTCGGATGAGATTGGAGACAACGATCACTGCGGTTGTAGATAACATAGAGGAATTTGAAGTACAACTAGAACTAGCAGATACTATTCTCAAGATTGGAGATCTGGTCAATAGTCTTAAGATGGAGAAGGAAGACATGGAGATTCTCCATGAGTCTGAAATTGCTGCCTTGAATGCGCAGATCAATCCACAGACCCCACCAGATGAACAACAATTAAGGCAGGGAGCAGTGAAAACCGCAACACAGAATATTGCAACCGAAGTGGCTATGTGCCAGAGTCTACTAGAAGCAGCGGCGAAGGCATTTAATGCCCTCGAGGAAGATCAACAGTTGCTGGAGGTAAAGAAGGAAGTGAAAGAAAAGCAAGAAGCACTCAAAAAGTTGGGTGAAGAAGTTAAGGCACTACCAACAAGAGATAAGCTCCTAAAATACAGAGAAAGCAACAACCTAAAGAAGGAAGTGCAAGCGTTATGTGAGAAAGAGACAGAAATGGGCGATAAGTCGCAACCATTATTAGAGGAGGCCGGCATGATCTCACAGGAGATTGAAGAAAAGTTAAAGGAGCTGCACGAGAATCACGAGTAGGTGGAAGGCTAGATTGGCCATGAGATAACACAGGAGATGCTGGAAACAGTTGGGAAAATAGAGCAGGATGCGAAGACCGCGGTAGAAAAGCTGATCAACACATTCAATGAGTTTGCTGCGAAATTCACCCCACAATCAGTGGAATACCTTGAAGAAGTTGCAAGTGGCTCGAGGGCGAGCCACATGTAAGTGTTAGGGTCCTGTTGGGCCTGGCCCAAGTGGGTCAATTTTTTAGCACATTAAGTTTTTTGGGAACTGCGAAGCTGAGCGCAGTATGGATGGAGACTTTTTGTGAAAATTAGTTTTTGGAAGCTGCGAGGCTAAGCGCATCACAGTTTTGGTATGCTGCGACGTTGCGCGCAGTGCAGTGTCGGAAGAGCTGTGAGGTCTGTGCTGCGAGGAGTACAGCACCACGATGTGCCACATCGACGGAGATCCAATCTAGCAGAGCATTGGATGGATGATGACAGTTAGTTCGGTTAGGTCACAGGAGACCTATTTTTGGTAAAGATCGTTGATAACTACCAAGCAGTGGGTAGGTGTAGATCGGGAGGTAGGTGACTGATCACACAAAGAGAGGACTACTACTACTTGAACCAGTCATCTAAGGCCATGAAAGAAGGAACATCTCAGCGGAAGCAACCCGTTGGCGCGCGCGTGACAGAAGATCCGCTACCAGACACCTGCAGTCCGATTTTGGGAAAAACCGTGACAGTTTTGTAAACCTAAGGGTTTTTCCTTCATAATGTAAAGACGTGACCTACGGGCATGATATATATACCATCCTAAATCCAAATCCTAGGCTTTATCAAGCGCCGAGAGGGATCAAATCTCCTGAGGTGCAAACCTCTTCTCAGGTATTGCACTCAAGGAGCTTTTCGAGGAGAGGTTTACACCTAGATCCAAATGGACAAACGTTATTACTTTATACTTTTCATTATTACATTTTATTAATGGCCGACAACAATATGGACAAACATGAACAAACGTTACAAGAACTCCCTCATATTATTACTTTTTACATTTTGTTATTACATTTTATTAATGGCCAATAATAATATAGACAAACATGGACAAATTACAAGATCTCCCTTATATTATTACTTTTTAATTTTTATTATTACATTTTATTAATGAACGACAATAATATGGACAACCATGAACAAACGTTACAAGATCTCCATCATATTATTACTTTTTACTTTTTAATATTGTATTTTATTAATGACCGTCAATAATATGGACAAACATGAACAAACGTTACAAGATCTCCCTCATACTGGGCTGCAGAGCGCCTCTCGACGCAATAAGGCATTTTTGTATGGGAAAGGGTTACTAATTTTGTACTTGGGTATTGTTGAATATTGTTAGGATTTTTGAGCAAAAGCTATTGTAAAGGCTCTGCAGCTGAGTGCGCAGAGACCTAATTTTGAGGAAGAAGAACATCTGCAACTGAGTGCACAGGAGAAGAACTAGTGTACCCTTTCCTAAGATAATAAACAACAGTTCTTGTGGATGTATCTTCCCATCTGGGGGAGTGAACTGCGTTAAATATTGTGTTATGTGTTTGTTGTCTATGGTTTCCATTATTCAGTTGTCGAATTATTTTACAGTATGAATGCTTGAAGTTACAGTTATCTGGCATATGTTTACTTTTATCTATATTCACCGCGGAAGGGATGGGATAAGATGTTAAGTAACTTATATATGGATAAATGATAATGGTCAAGCATCTTGAAGTATTTGGATACATGAATCTGTTAAATAATCATAGGGTAATTGTTAAGGTAAGATCATGATATCAGAGCACGCAGCATTGTGCATTACACTTATTTACATAGGTAATGAACATTAACTAGTCTAAGTATTGTTGAAATAAGAAGAGAAGACAAAGGTAAGGCTGAGTGGAAGTAATCCCACTGTGCAGTCCGTGAATGCGCTGGTTGCGCAAGCATCCTTGCTTGTCGCAGTATTCGACGTGAAGTAGAAGACCTCACGCAGTCATTAACCGCAGTACACAGTCTATCACTGTGCTGCGCATAAACCAGTTGAAACACTCGCATCACAAGGTTGTGGAAACCTGCTTCTGCAACCACCCCCTCAGCTTTGCCTCGGGTGAAACCTCAGGCTGCTTGCAGTCTGTTGCCGAAATGGCCGGTGAATAGGGGTTTTGTTGGTATCTTGCAACGCGAAGTACCTGGGTCTACATTGGGAAACCTCTAGATAAAAACAAATACCAACAAAAGGTAAGTCTATGTCACTACATATAAATTTCATTACAATGACGGTCGACAATGATGAAAGATAAGCCTGTGTCAATATAAACAAGTGCCATTACAATGACGTTCTGTGTGAAATGCATATGACATGCATCACATTCACAATCAAACCCATTTTGTAAAAGGGTTTATTAAATATTTATTAACTTCATATATTTCACTCATCTTCCTTTCGGAATGACTTATTATTTTTGTTTGTTTCTTCACCTTCTCCATCATAGTTGTGCAAAAAGCTCAGATACTGTACATAATGGAAACTCTTCTGCTTTCTGAGGATGTGGAGAACACTATTTTGTAAAAGGGTTTGTTAATATTTATTAACTTCATAGATTTTATCACTCGTCTTCCTTTCGGAATGACTTATTATTTTTGTTTGTTTCTTCACCTTCTCCGTCATAGTTGTGCAAAAAGCTCAGATACTGTACATAATGGAAACTCTGGGGGGATGGCTGGGGATCGCTTGCTCTTAGATCACTAGCTTGGTCTTGCTGGTGGGGAAAAAGAATGGGTAAGACAAACACAGTTAGTAATAGGATAACACATTTAGATTTCCATTTTAGCACTCTGGAAACTATATTTTTGATCGATCTTGATACCTGGAACAACTTAACAAACAAAGTTACATTTAAGAATGGAATTTTAACGCATTCACACCAATTAATAGAGGGGAGGGCACAACTAGGAGAATTAGGTTGCTTCTTGCCTTACCTCTATCGACCTCCTAATGAGATCTTCTCTCTCCCTCCTCGACCTTGTCACCTCACAAACCAACCATTGCCCCCATTGTTTCACAGACAGAGAAACCATCCACACATTGAACTCAACATCGCACAGGTCTGGAAGCTTTCCGAGGATGTGGAGAACACTATCCATTCCCACCCATTAAAGCATTGAAACAGAAACTCCAATGATGAAAGGTAAGTCTGTTTCACTACATATAAATGCCATTACAATGATGGTCGACAGTGATGAAATATAAGCCTGTATCACTATAAACAAGTTCCATTACAATGACGTTCTGTGTGAAATCCATATGACATGCATCACATTCACAATCAAACCCATTTTGTAAAAGGGTTTATTAAATATGTTATTGAAAAAGGGTTGGACCTTCCAGAGATAAGCTTAGGGTTGGAATTCCCACCAACGACCCACATTTATACTTCCCACCTATACTCCTGAAAGAAAGTGAAGAAGGTTATCCCTAATGCATTTCCACGAAACCCACTCTTTTTAAACCCGGTATAGACGTAGATATCACTTATTTATTTAACAAGCCCCAGGCCAATAAGCCCGCTTCAGAGCCATATTCTGTGTGATGTGAAGGCCAAGAGCGATTATGTTGCATGCCGCGGAGGCTAAGACGGAGAAGGAATAAACCCAGCAGAGCAACAACTTACCGAGCAATTCAGGCCCATGCCATAGAATGCCCGAGAACGCCACCACCATGTAGATTAGCTAAAGTGAACTACGTATTGAAATCTAAACAGAAAGCGAACTGGGTATTGAAGGGATTAGGGAATGAGAGAAAACCCTCTTCAACCAAAAAATGAAAACCCTAAGAAAACTCTATAAATGTTGAAAGAACAACTATCCTATGGTATAATCCAATAATTAAAAAAATCGAACTCATCTTTCCATAACCCTGTAAAATATAAAACCCCTCTTCAACTAAAAATGAAAACCCTAAGAAAACTCTGCAAATGCCAAAAGAAAAAATGGTGAAATTGGGTCAAGGATTGAAAACCTTGATGAGCAGATCACGATCCATTCTCCAACGCTTTTCTCAGCTTCTCTCTGATCAGCTCGTATGCTTAGCTTCTAATTAATTTCAACCTCTGTGTCTTCAACTCGTTTAGGAGAATCCAAACCAAAATTTTCATTGATATACCCTTCGCTCTAATGTCCATCCATTCCCGTTTCATTGTGTTTGTTTTGCTTTTTTTTTTTGTCCATCCATTCGCGTTTCATCGTGTTTGTTTTGCTTTTTATTTTTTTTATTTGTTAATATTACATATATTATAATACTTAGTTATAATATGTTATTATTATTTATACATTGTTTTATTATTATATTATATATTGTTATATTATATTACATATTGTTTAATTTGTATGTTTTGTATGTTAAATGTTTTAATAATATAGTTTTTATGTTTTTTATATATAGGAATTGTACGTAGTAATATATTGTATGTTGAGTTATGTATTGTAATATAAAAACTATAAATATATTTTAAAGCATTTTTTTGTTGTTTGTTTGTTAAGTTTATAAAGATATTAGGTATAAATATGAAAAACAATCACATTCCGTAGTTTTCACTAAAAAATTACTACTATGCATGCTTACCATCAACACAAGTTAGGAAAACAAAATGCAGATCCGCACTAACACTAAGATCAAGACTCAACAAAGGAGTAACAAATTTCAAGTCCTTGATCTTGCAAAAAATCTGAACCATAAAGGTAAGGAAGCTATGTGATTCCTCGAGAGTATTAAACTTCTGCTAAAGCCTTCATGATCTGCTAGCACCGAATCAGAGAGAACATGCTTGTTCTAGAAATGGTCTTGTTCCTAGTAGACTAGAGCCATCGTTTCCCTCTATCTGTCGTCATTTATCACACTTCTTCCTGCATTGTTAGCTCCACTGATATTTTGCAACTCCAAGGAAGGCAGAAGATTTGAGTGCTTTCTTTCATCTATGTGAATCACTAGATCCGCTAGAATCACTAGGTCCATATAATATTCCACTAGTCATGCACTCAAGCATAGTCCTTATAACAAGATTTTAATATAGGTCCTAGGGCAGGTTATACATTCACGTCAACTCTTGAAAGAGTGCAAAAGCAAAAGAAAAACCTGCTAACGCTGAGGAGGGGGAAATGTCTATTAAGTGAAGTAAAATGCCTTCTCTATTTGAGTGATCCATCTTGCTAAGGCCGACCCTTCACCACACGTCCTGCTATTTGACCGATGTGCAACATAACTATGGATCGTACAATTACAATAGGTGTCATTAAGCAAAATGCCTGCAATATCTATATTTTTGCATCACAGAAAGGCCCTAAATTGGAAAGAAGAAAGAATTTAGTCTCATAATTAAAAACCCCACATGGGGTTCGAATTGGGGCTAAAAATTACAAACTATCGACATAGGGTTCGACCGTTTGAATTCACAGAATATTAAAGAAAGCCCATAAATACAATGGAATCGAAGTGATAAGGGTAGGAATTGTTACCTGAAGCATGATTGTGTTACAGCAGTTGAGCTAGGGTTTTGAACCCACCCCAAAGATTGTTGAAAAAATTGATGGTGCATAGATGATCTGAAGCAATATTAAGAAGCCTATCACATAGAGATCCTTGCAACCATATGGAGAAATTTGCTTTCTGTGCGTAATTCATGGAGATCAGATCTATTGGAGGCCCTATTTTCTTTTATTTTCCCTCTCAATCCATTTTCTAATTTACTGCTCATTCACTTTACACTTTTTTTGAGTTTCCCTCTATCTATTACATTTGTTTTGTTTATATTTTTTTTTTAAATTTGTTAATACTAGTTACATATATTAATTATATAAATATATATAATAACTATACAATATATTAATATTATATATGGATGAAAAGATATAGGGAAAAATGTTTTTGATAATTTATTTATTTTATATGTGAAAAGAGAAGGGGTTAGGGATTATGGGGGTATTATTATTATTATTCAAGGAGATGAGAACAAAGAGATTTTTACAAAAATGGAGGAATGATTTTTTCTTCAAAATGGAGGATATTGGCTATTTCTTGTAAGGGAGGGACCCATGGGGACTTTAAAGATTTTCAAACTCAGGTGCAAAGAGAACCATGGTGAATGAATGCAATATATGGAGAATTAATGGAGGTTGTGAAATTAATTTTTTAAAGCTAACATGACACAAAATATATGAACTTGTCGAAACTTTAACAGATTGCCGAGATGGTCAAACGTCGATGGTTTTGTTCAAACAAAATATGAACACAACAAGTACAACAAACTGAATGGAGTGACACTAACTTGAGGACATGACAATTCCAAAAGGGAAAGACAAAAAATATCTAAGACTCAACTCAACCACATGTAGAAGAACTCATCTATCACTTGATAAACTATATGTAAGACATGATGTATTATCTAGATATTAACTCGCCACACCCAAGGCACTAATTAGTAGAGAAACTCCTAAATGAGCATCTCAAATATGATTCTCCTATCATCTAACACAATAGGTATCGGGATGACCTCAAAGAAATGATCCTTTAGAAGACATGTATTGAAAAATAATCCAAGTTGTATACTATTAATGTTACAATTTACTAAATTTTAACACCGCAGATGGATTCGGAGACCCCCTTCCTAGAAGGGGGTCTCCGAATCCATCTGCAGTGTTAAAATAGGGGGTCTCCAAATCCATCTGCAGTGTTAAAATAGGGGGTCTCCAAATCCATCTGCAGTGTTAAAATTTAGCTAGGGGGTCTTCGAATCCATCTGCAGTGTTAAAATTTAGTAAATTGTACAAATTCATTATCAAAATTATAATTTTCCACTGCTCGAATGACACAACTAAAAATGACCACATAAATGACCAATTGTTATGTGGTCATTTTTAGTTTAGTTCTTATCTCGTGACCAAATTGGTCATTTATCTTGGTCATTTTTAGTTTAGTTCATATCTTGTGACCAAATTGGTCATTTATCTTGGTCATTTTTAGTGAGTTCACTTAAAATTTCTCAATTTTGGTCATTTATCCTTTGAAAAAGTTTTGGCGACCAAATTTGGTCACTTATCTCTCATTTTGTACTAGTGTATATATTCAAACTAAATTTGACCTAGTTGTTTAAAATATGCTTTGATTATGATATTGCTCTACAATTATTATTGGGCCTAAGGCTTTCATGAGAGCATGTATGTTCATATTTTTTGTTTGTTATTGTTGATGTTTGGGACATTTTAAACATAAGTGAATGCACACTAATTATAGTGGTAGGGCTATAGTGGAATGGTAATTATTTTGGCACTATATTCGTGTAGAGTTGTTCAAAGTGTTCTGTTAGATGCTTTTATTTGTATTGAGAAGCTCATGACTCGTAGATTCTTTTATTCATATTGCCAAGTTCATCAATTTTATCTGTAACTTAAATTTGTTGGGTTTGGTATTTGCTTTACAGTATTTTGTTTTTTGTAAGGGTCATTCAGAAGTAAAATGTTTTTTGGTGCTTTGTTTTGATGTGTAATTGCTATCACCATCTATAAATGGATCTAGTTATGTATGATGAATATATGATTTAGTTGGAACATGATACTTCATTTTCATCATGATTATATATAATATGTACAAAGCATGTTTAACCTGAGATGTAGGTAGTCTTCTATTTGATATCTTGTCTTTTGCATTCAATGACGGTGGTAAACTAGTTTTACAACATTTTGCATGCTTTTGAAAATTTCAAGGACATGGATAGAGACACTACTTTAGTTTATCTGAGAAAAAATAGTGTTTAATGGAGTAGTTCTAATGATATGCATGATGATGCATTAATGTGCTTTCTATTCATGTTAGTGTATGTTGTTGGAGTCTAATCCTCGGTGTGAAGAATATTAATGTGCAAGGGAGACCAAGAGTCACCCGGCAGTCCAAGAGACCACTTGGAATTCAAAATCCAAGGATCACTTCTCATTGTATATATACATTAATTAATGAAAAGAATATGTGTTTTCATGCTTATTTCCCATGTCTTCATGATTTAATTGTTTACGTACCCGTTTGGGCACCTTATAGGTATCAGAGCATGTTATTGATCTATATGGTCTGTGCTCTCATGCGTGTCTGCCTACCCAGCCGTGCATTCTTCCTTTTGTCTGTCATATTCCATCTTAGCATAACTCTTGCGCTCTTGTAGCTGAGGAGCTCCCTAATTTGTGTCCTATCATTGTACTACCCCCGCACATGACTGTGACCGATAATTTGTAGGGTATTATTCTTATCTCATCGTCTTGTATTCTACCTGCTCTCTGGCATATGCTCAGAAATATCCTAATTTTGGCCATTCCAATTTTGAACTCATATAGGGAAAACTTTATGTCTTTTGAAGAAACTACCTACGAAATGCGTTAAAATTTCTTCCGACTTGCAGGTCATCTACCATTTTCATGTGTGTACTGGCAAGAAATCCCTAACGCCCTCCAACGTTTCTTTTTTTGTAGCCAAACGCATCATGTGCTTGTGCTATTTTGAGAACTTAGGTTCTGCGTATTCGTAGTCTCCTGTCTTCCTCCAGTCTGCTCCTTGGCACTTATTTTATGCGTAAGAGGATTTCTGACGCCATAAATATCCTTGGGTTCTGAGATTGCTCATACCCACTACACACGAACAAGGAAAATTTGGCCTCTCACTATGGAATAACATATTTTGTATTTTACCATATCATGGTGTCATTTCATCGGCTTTCTCTCTAATCGTTTGTGCATGGTGTTGATAGACTTAGATATTGCTTCATTATGGCGTTGGAGAAACTATGTTGGAGTTAACGTTGGTGTTGGTATTGCCTTTCACCTGATTTTTGAAGACAAAGTGGAGCTACATGTTGAATTGGGTTTCGAAACCCTTATTCAATTGTGTGAAACCTAGTGTTCTAGAGTTGCAGGTTGGAATGTAAAGAAGTAACACCGAGGATTTTATTTTGAAGAAGAAATTGTATTAAAGAGTGAAGGACAAGACTGAATTCCCTTGATGCGTTGAATGCATGTTTTTGCATCTGCTCTTGAACATTGCCGAATTATTGTGAAGCATTGTGAAGGCGTTCTCTCCAAAGTTGAAGGAAACCCTAGTCTTCATTGCTGGGTATTGTGGACCTCGTCGAGATGCACTTCTCCCATAATGTGTGCTACTCCATGGAAGCGTGAATACTTTGTGTTGAGCTGTGGTGATGTGACACTCTGCGTTGAGGGTTGTTATCAGCATTGTGATGGATGCGTTAAGAATTGTTGGCGTCGGTTGAGAGATCCGAACTCTCGCGTGGCTACTGGAGTGTGATGAATATCATTTACTTTATAATTTTCTATTACGACCTCTAGCCACCTTCTCTCTCATCGTCTAGCAACCTTTCTCATTGTTGATACCGTGGAGACCCTCAGATTGAATGCCGAGACTTGGTGCTCAGTCATTGAACGATGCGTGATTATCTCATGGCGAATGCTCTTGTGGTTGAAGTTTGAATTAGTTTGTGGTTAAACGCTCTTGAAGGTGAATTCTCCAGATCTGTGCAACTCCCGAAGTATGAACTAGACCATCAAACAAATGTGTGTCATCTCCATGAAGAGCTGCGACCTGAAGTTTGAGCTGCTACCAAGTGCTGCGTGACTCCATCTCTCTACCCGTGTCGCTGGTGCGTGAAGTTTTGGAGCTATCTTGAAGTGGAATGGTGTGGTTCTTGTGCATGGTATTTATCTCCCCTGGTGGTGAGAACCAGTCAAAAGACTATATAATGACTTAACATGTGGACTTCCCTTCCTGCGTACTTATTTTTTGAAGACATATCTCTGAAACCCTAATCTAGTTGGAGATGTGACTGTCTGCATGAGGACTATGAAATGGAACTGCATATCATCTTTGTGGAACGACCAGAATTTAGTGGATGAGCCTCCATTGTAAACTAGATCATTAAAGCTGGATATTGCGTGAAGAGTCCAACCTTTGCATGCTAGAGCATCTCTGTGAGCACATCATTGTGAAATCAATGAATGCAAATAACCATTTGGAGAAAATTAAAGCATACAGTGCAAGATGTCTTGAGAATATAAAAGGAACAAATAGGAAGATTGTTTCTCTTCTTGCGTCACCTTCGCCACCTATAGGGGTAAACCATTCTCTAACCACAAATATAAGTATCTTATCAAGGTACAATGTTCAAGAGTAGATGCAAAAACATGCATTCAACGCAGCAAGGCAATTCAGTCTCGTCCTTCAATCTTTAATACAATTTCTTCTTCAAAAGAAACTTTTGAGTGTTACTTCTTTACATTCCAACTTGCAACTCTAGAACAGGTTTCACAACTTCGATAATTATTGCAATTTTGAAAAAATCTAAATTTTGGTATTTTTATGGGATGTTACATGCGGTATTTTTAAAATTTTGGTATTTTTAAAATAGCAATAATTATCGAAGTTGTTAATGCAGAACATATAATATAATTAAATTTCTTAACTAGGATAATTAATAACGATGACACGTCAAATGCGATTACATGCGGCTTAAGCCTGTAACTTTTAAAAACTATAGATCTCACAGGTCCAAGGTTCGAAACCGAGGAAGGAGTCCTCCTTACAGAAAACCACTAAACCCTACATTGCAACAAATGGTCAGCTCTGCTACCTTACCACTAAATGCAACAATGAAGACAAAAAACCAATTTTCATTACTTACCAACGCGAGACTAGGTTTCGTTCTCAACCCTAGATCTTGTAGAGATCAAAGGTGGTTTAGTTTCCAAGTCGGGCACGTTGATATTCGAGCAACTATAGCAATCAATACACATTGATTAGTTCATCTACCAAATCGCCAAGTCAGCAGACCGAGAGCTAGTGCATGGCACAACTCAACATTATTTGGTGCTCATTACAAACTCATTCACGTGGAGACCATCCAACTGAGCTTTCCACTTCACATAACAGATAGGTAACATAAATGCTAGGGCCTGTCAACGACACTTTGGAAAACATGCCAAGTACCAAACTTAATACCCCGTCAATAGCAAAATCATTGCAATATTAGATCCATAAGTGTACACTTTATATAGTTCAAAGAATTGTTTTAGACATCGTAACAATGGTATTATATGCCAATATTTTATGTGAACGCATAGTCACTTTATAATATCTACATTTCATTTCTATGGCTAATGTATAGTCATATAGGATAAAGCTTATATGTCTCATATAAATTAGCCATATAAATTGTTAATCATTTGATAAATGGAGACCATAGATATAGTTAGGATTTTATTTATGCATAATGTCAGTTTATAGCGTAGATATTATGTACATTATATGTTTCACATATTAGCTATGTATTGTAATCAATTGACAAGAGTAAGACTATAAGTATAGTTCACATGCAAATTATAATGTTAAATCATAGCATAAACACCATATTCACAATATATTTCATATGTTAGTTATGTATTGCAAAGTCCAATGATAAATGTAATACTATAGGCACAGTTTAAGTGGTGACGATATACACTCTAATGCTAAGTTCATAGCACAAGCACTAGTCACTATACTTTTCATATATTAACTATGTAATGATAATCAAATGATAAATACACTATTTCTACAAGCTTTCTAATGGAATTAGCAATGGACATTGGTATCACTGCTTTTGATATTAATGACAATAGTTATATGATAATAAACATAGTATTATAAAAACAAATTGACGATGTGATTTTATATTACAGAAGAGTTTGTAAGCCAGCATGTAAACTACAATTGGAACCAAAATATCCATACCCCCAGTAACTTGTTTCGCACGGAAGTACTTAGCATTTTAATATTACATTGACGATGAATTGAAAGACACATGTACTCTTAACACATGTTTGTCATAGAATTTCTTACCTGCGTTTTGCACATGGAAACATGATTCAAATGCCTTAGCTAAACGTAGCTAAGAAACCCCAGGGTACCTAGTAGGACCCCTCATAGGACCCCTCAGATCTGAAAATTGTATTCTTGTGCATAATCATAAAAAGATCTTTCATCATTATTAATTATCCTAGTTAAAAAATTTAATTATATTATATGTTCTGCATTAACAAATTCTATAATTATTGCTATTTTTAAAATACCAAAAAAATACCCAAATTTAAAAGGGTTTCAAAACCCAATTCAACATGTAGCTCGACTTAGTCTTCAAAAATCAGGTGAAAGTCAATACCAAGAGCAACGTTAACTCCAACATAGTTTCTCCAACGCCAGCGAATAGAGAGAAAACCGATGAAACAACACCATGAAATGGTAAAATACAAAATATGCTATCAACACCACGCACAACCAAATAGAAAGAAAGCCGATGAAACGACACCATGAGATGGTAAAATACAAAATATGTTATTCTAAACCCGTGGCATGTGATTCCTCTGCCAATTCTGTTGCATTCCAGTATATTATTCTGACCTCTGCTCATTTGTGTAGCTGACAGGCCTGTGGATTAATTTTAGGTGAACGTTATTCTCCATAATTAGCTATTATCCTCATTCTGAATTTATGAAGGTAATCATTCTTGAGCGCTATCATCAAATTCTTCCCGGTTGCGTTTTTATTCTCTGCCAGGCAGTTATCATTCTCTATATGTTATGAATCTGACCCTACAGGGCTGCCACTGTACTGACATCTTTTGAATATTTTAATGTTAATTCTGCTCTATGCTTAACGCCCTCTACATTTTTGGATATATGCATAAACCTAATTCTGGCCATCTTCCTCTTGCCCGTTACCTTTTGACTCTGTCGACTGTCATTACATTTTTGGATATATGCATAAACCTAATTCTGGCCATCTTCCTCTTGCCCGTTACCTTTTGACTCTGTCGACTGTCATTACATTTCAAATCTGAGAAGACAGCCATCCAAACGTGTCATTACCTATACCCCAATGCTTCTCTTCAGGCCTGAAAAACCATAATTCAAGGACGTTTGTGACTAACTTTGCCTGTACACACTGAAAACACTTATGACTCTTGGATGTGCCACTCTTGTGACCTGAGAAGTTTCTTTGTGGTCTCCATTTGTTTTTTTATAAAGTGATTGTTGCGTGTAGTCACTATTTGCACTGTGGAAACAAAGCAGGTGCCAACGCCCTCAATTTTCCCATGATTGCAATGGATTTTTTGTACCAAAGGCAAATAAATATTTTGGTGGCTTAAAGAGTAAAGATGTAAATGGTTTAATTGATCGATTGGCATCCTCAGTCTCTTGATCTGCAGACTCCTCTTGAATGCTGGGAATTGTGATAAGATATAAATGTTTCTGCGTGAAGCCTTATCCATGATAGCCATACCATTGAGCTTGAGCTAGAGTGAGTATGAGCATTATTCTCAACCGAAATGGGCTACAATGCACATGGACATGGGAAGAAAGATATTGCATTGAATGGCATTCTCTGTGGACGTTGATCTCTGTTGTCCTGGGAGGTTACACGGATCTCCGTTGTCTTGAGAGGTTACTGGATATGAGCAAATGAAGTGAGCAGTTTTAGAATATTTGGTGCACCAGGCTCTGCGTGAGTGCAGTTGATCACACCACTTAGATTCATGCACTCAACGCTTTGATATCTTCACCAACATCAAAATTTTCCTCAATCGATAAGTGTGTTCCATGTATGAATGCCCACGGTGCTGTCTGGAGACTAGAGCTAATTGAGAAAAACTTATTTGGAGCTGCTTGAGGATCCTACACTCTACGTCAAAAGTGAGAACTGGAGCTGAGATTACTGCATTGAAGAGAGTTGTTTTTCGTTGGATTTCCTGGAGTATATTGCTTGGAGTGTATTTGCTGGAAAGTTTGGATGAAGCTTTGCATGAAGCAAATGTATTCACTCCACCTCTATGTGTTGTTTGTTCCGCGACACCCTCCATCTACCCAGTTTTTCCAGGGTTCCGCTCCTCTAAAACAAAATTCCTCTCCCTCTGCGTGAAATCATTCTAGAGTTGCGTGAGGTATGTGTGGAGCATGCTTCTTTTTCCGGCATCCGACCAGTGGTTACCTGCGAAGACTTTAATTCTACATCTGTTTGGATATGAGTTGTGAAATTCTCCCAAAACGTGGAATAGAAAACTATTGTTGCGGTGTTGTTTGCTTGGAACTGCGTTAAGAATGTGTTGAGAAGAGTGGAATTGCGGGCTCCCCTTATTGTACTGCTGGTGCGTAAAGGATCTATGATGAATCTTGTATCTCGTGGTTGAAGCTCTGTTTTATATGAGAGTGTGTTGCGAAGACCTACGTCCAAAGAAGACTCCAAGTGCCCATCGATTATCTCTCTTGTAAAGATTGTTGTGCCCATCGATTATCTCTCTGCGTGTGAGCATCATTCACACTGCTGCGTGGGATTGAGTCCAAGGATGAGTTCTGCGTCCAAGAGTAAGTCAATGGCTGCGTCTGCGATTTCATTTCTCTCTGATTGCATGAAGTGGAGATTTAGAGCCGCATTGATAATTGCTGTTGCTGCATGGGAAAGACTCCGTCTTATCACTAAGGTTGTATGCCTATGAAGACTGCTCTCTCTTGTGGTCATCGTAAACTCCATCACCGTGAACCCTAAATCGCTATATGCTTCAATACTGGGGAAGTATCCCCTGAGTGGCTTGTATTTGTATTTTCATTGTTGCGTCTGTCATTGAAAACCTTACCTATGCATGGAGTTATGTTAGCTCGAATCCACGCCGAGTAGTTCAAACTAGCTTTCAACTCCACCAGCCTTGTTGATTTTATTTGTCTAGGTGAGTGACAATTGGAGAGCAAGCATTGAGATATGGTGGGAGGGGAAGTAGCCGCAACAGAATGCCATTGATCGGTGCCATCGACATTTCCTATTTGCATGGTAACTTGAAAGCAAGACACCAAAATTCGCTACATCTAGGAGAACGCCACCTGCAACTTGTCTTGTGGACTGTCTTGAGTTGCTCCATTTATTTGCACACTAATTGAGCCTCTACGTGGCTGACTAGAGGCACTTCTTGGAGAATAGATAGCATTCACTGTAAATTGTGAGAAAAAGATCAAAGTCAAGTGTTGCAATGAAGACTTAATTGTGTGTTGAAGCCACGGTATTTTATACTTAAGTATAGTATTTTAGGCGATTATTTTCGATTTAAAAAAATATGTATATAGATAAGTAGGCGAATATTAAATATGAAACATACAATTTACTACCGAAATGTATAAATTTTGGCAAATATTATGATAAAAAAAACATATTTTATGTAAATATAGGCGATATTAGAGACTAAAAATGACCAAATAATGAATTTATTTTTTGAAAAAAAGCCCGAAAAATAATCAATTGACGAAATTTCGCCCTTAAAAATTACCCTAGTTGAAGCAGTGGAGAATATTGTTGAGTGTGTGCTTTGAAGTGTTGTGGTGAAGCCCATTGGTGAAGCTCCCACCAAAGCATAACTCATCTAGCATTGATGGAGAAATCATTGAGAAACTATTGCGTTTATGTTGTTGAAGAACCGACGAACTATTACAACATGGTGGAGTGATTTCTGCGTGAAGTCTGGAGCAGTTGCATTAAAGAACTACTAGTAAATTTATTTTGAAGTGTTCCTATTGTAAGCATGGTATTTTATGGCTTGTATGCTTGAAGACATGGAGTAATACTATTTCTGCATTAATTGCATTCATTATCCACTGGAGTGATAAGTTTCTAAATAATATTTATCATAGAGATAACTACTTTGAAAGTTTGTTGTATTGAATCTCTTTTGCAGTCTTAGAGATTACTGGAAAATATACTTGTTGTGAAAGGTGGCAGAGACATAGACCTGAACCTCTCTTTGTTCTCCCAAACACTGTTAACTTGTAGGCATTGTGAAGATATGATTACAGTTGGAGAAAATTTGGGACCAGTTTGGTGTGCCTGCTAGTAGAATTCAAGCAAGTTTGCAGTTGCTACAACTACCCCAAAGAATTAGACTGCAGAAGCAGATCATTCAAGAACTCAGGTATAGCAGATTCTGCAATTCAATAGTCATAGGTGTAACTTGCAAACTATGCTTTGTTTGTAAGTTCTAGTTCATTCTTTGGTAGTTGCATTTGTGTTTTGTGTATAGTACCAAACTGTGCAACCTATTCAGAGTTCCAGATGCCAACATTGTGATCGAGTTGGCCATGTGAAAGACCAGTGTTTTTATCTTCATCCTTGTCACCACTGTGGGAAGCGCAACCATTCTTCAGATCGGTGTGTGAAGTTGAAGAAACATGCAAGAGTGAAACTTGCAACATATTAAATTGTACTGCTTCTTACTTTGTACCTGACAGATGGGAACATGATGTCAGGTTTCAAGTTTCGAAGCCTTGTCCTTCTGACAACAAACACTTACAACCTTCCTCAAATAAGTCATATCAAGCGAGCCTGATCCACAGTGAGTTTGGACAGCCACCAAATGCAGAGATGCCACCTGATTCTGATATGCATGTATTTTGAAGAAAAAAGAGATATACATGACATAGAGTACTCATGTGTTTTGTGTCTAGTTGTGACAACATGAGACTCTCCTCTCCTCACATTGTTCTTGACAGGGGGGAATGAAGATCGTTGGTAACAAGCAAGAGAGTGCAAGCGAGCCTGTGAAGAGCTATGTTCGACTGAGCTCTAGAGTTGGTGGTCATCCTTAAACCACTGGTATCAAGAGCACCTTATATAAGCAGAAGCATGTGCAAACTTCTAGCTAACTTGGAAAAAGGTAGTCAAGATGGAAATGTTCAGCTAGTTGTTGTTGTTCACTTCTTGTTTTTAGCTCTCCAGTTGGTTTGTGCTCATTCTAAAACCATCATTCCAGAGAACCTATGAGTGAGTCTTGTTGCCAAGTTCGAGAGTTTTTGGTCAACATTGAACCACACACATAATAGAAGATTTCAACCTTCTTCTATCCTATTTCGATTGATGGTCAGCCTAAAACCATCCCTTCATAGAGCTCTTGTATTTAGCAGAAACATGTGCAAACTTTTATCTAACCTTCTTAGTAAAGGATGTTCGAGATGGAAATGTTTAGCTGGTGGTAGTTGTCCACTTCCACTTATTCAAATCTCCTCGTTTTCTTCAACTCATACACCCTTCGGATTAAAGGGGATTTGTGTGAGGGAGACCAAGAGTCACATGGGAGTCCAAGAGACCACTTGGAATTCAAAATCCAAGGGTCACTTCTCATTGTATATATACATTAATTAATGAGAAGAATATGTGCTTTCACGCCTATTTCCTATGTCTTCATGAGTTAATTGTTTATGTGCCTGTTTGGGCACCTTACATATGTTCTTATTTCTAATAACCCTTGCAAGTTCTAACTAACTCTAAAAATTATGATTGTCAAATCACATAACTCAGATTTTGATTGTCAACAAAAGAAAGGAAAAAGTGGTATTCGTATCTATAAAAAAATAGGTAGGCTATTTTTTTTCTTAGAGGATAGCTTAAAACTAGGAGGTTTGGAAAATAAGTTAATTGGGAATTCATACACTATATTAAGGTTGCAATCTCAATAAGACTCCACGTTGTAATAATGGTTCACAGGTGCCATAATCACTCCACAATGTAAAGTGTTCAAATATATCAGTTTGTCGGTTTGTCAAGATTTGGGTCCCCACATGTCCATTGGACCATTAAGGGACGAGATAAAAAGTGGAGTCCCCACCTCCCCTGAATCTAGTTAGTGTAGATGTGTTTCACCAACACCTTTAGTCATGAGTAACCGAACACTGCATGTGAAATGTATAAATAAATCCCTCATCTCCTTATTCATGTATTTGTTCATTCGAGAGTAAAAGAGTCGAGAGTGTCTAGAGTTGAGCTTTATTATATGCTCTTCTATTGCACTACCTTAGTAATCTGCAGAATCAAAAGCTAAGTCTTCCTGGCAAAATATTCACCAATATGTTACAAGGTTTTATAATTCGATGAAAGATTCACCAAGCTTTTACAATATTTTATAATTCAGTGAAATATTCGCCAAGAATTTACAATATCTTATAGTTTAGTGAAAGATTCGCCAAGATTTTAAAAGATTCTATAATATAATGAAAATTAGCCAAAAAATTATATATACATATTATATTATTGATAAAATAGCCCTTAAATTTTCCTATATATTAGGGAGATTCTCCCATTTATTATACATATTAATTTAAGGGGGGTTCTTAAAATTATCCTTGAATCTAACTAGTCTAGTATCCTATCCATACAAGCACCAAATAATCAAATTGTAAGAGAGGAAAAGAGAAAATAAATTGTAAGATAGATAACGTGGTAAAACCCCAAATGGGGAAACATCCATGAGATGGTATTATCTTCTTTATTCTTTAAAAATATCTACTCTTACACTTGAGAACCACCCACATATGCTTATCATAGCTTTACAATATTATTCACAATATTTTTGCAACATTACCCAAAGGGTCTCCTTCACCTCTATTATATTACTAGAGACATGAAAAAATTACATCCCATATTACATGTGGGATAAATGATTTTCCACCTCCTTATATAATGAATGGTAATAGGAGAATATTACTCCATGATGCATTTGTGATAACTCCTTTTACATAAGGTATAGAGAATTATGCCTTCCTTTGCTAGAGAAGACATCACAATATCTTACGACAATAGACTAAAGATCATTACACTTGAAAATTAACATTACACATTCCAACATTCCCCCTTAATGATGACTAGGTTTAAGAAGCACACATGGAGAAAGATGGAATTACATTAGAATTCTTCGTTTATGATAATTTCCTGCATTCCCAAAAAAATTCGAAGATGCACAAATTTCACTTCTGTCATGGATGAGGTGAATATATCTATTGCTTGTTGTCCCATGGGGCAATACTCCAAACAAATAACACCATTTGCAACAAGATCTCAAATATAATGACTATCAAGGTCAATGTGTTTGGTCTTGGAGTGATACAATGGATTATATGCAAGTTGAATCCCACTCTGATTGTCACATCTTAACTCAGTGGGAGATGACTTATGAAATAATCCAAACTTTGTAAGAAAATGTTGAATCCACATTGCTTCTTTACGACCACTTCCTTAGTTTCCCTATACTCTACTTCATAAGAAGAAAGAGAAAGAGTTCTCAACTTCTTACTAGACCATGAAATCAGACTTGAACCAAGTTGAAATATGTACCCTATAATAGACCTTCTATATGAATTATCCCTTGTGCAATCATATTCTATATAACCAAGAAGTGAAACTATAGCCCCGCTAGAATAAAAAACACCATAATGTAATGCCTCTTGTAAATATTTGAAAACTTGCTTAGCTACTTTCCAATGGATTTCATGAGGATTTTGCATAAACCTGGAGACCATACTAACAACAGGGCTTACACTCTACTAGGACTCGTGCTCAACAATGCTTACATCCTTCAAAAATCCATACCCAACAGGGCATAATACCTCCCCATCCTCTCGCTGTAATATGATAAAAAATACAAGTTGTTCATCCTCCGCGTTCTTCTCTTGGAATGAAACACTTCTGCCAGTATCATAAATACCAACATCCTCAGGACATCTCTTTTGCATATCTTTAAAACTCTTGGTGTCAATATCATACACCAACTCCAAATCAAAACCAGACTTCACAATAAAATGTGTTCCCAAATCCAACATTACATTCCGCTGCTCAACAACAAAAATACTCATTGTAAAGGATTTACCTTCCTCAACATTTTTGTCAAATGTATCATGTGAGTCAACTTCCATTTGCATATTTAGGGCCACGCTCTGCCCATTTCCTAGACTACTTTGGTCACTTCCAAATGCAGTCGGTTTCACATGAGGATCCACATTTTCCTCTTCTTCCTGCGGGTCCTTATGAACAACATCCTCTCCATCATCATTTGTACAATCCTTTGTATATACCAACATGTTAGATACCATTTTCACATAATACAAGGTCCACTCTATCACCAAAGGAAATATTCTTAGGGCCTCTGTAGCCTTCCTTTCTTCTACAAATCCTCCAATCTAACAACATACTTTCATCAAAATTTGATCCCTCTCACAAATCCTATCATTAAGTTTGGCTTCCACTTGCTTGATATATTTTGATACACTGAAAATAAGGTGGGTCTATTCCATCTCCATGGATTCCTTGGCTGCAATCCTCAAGGATTTATCATCCTTCACACATTCAACCTTCTATCCCACTGTAGTGTCTGCAAAAAAACCAACCATTACAGTCCTAGGTTTTGGAAATACTTCCAAAACCACATCATTTATGACATCTCTAGGAATTCCTTCTGCAACATGCTCATCATCCATATACAACACCATTCCAAACATATGCTCAGACCCTACAACTTCAAGGTTTCTCTCCAACATTAGAATAAAGCATCTTGACTCTCCCCATCCCTTTTTGCAAGTAAAAGATCCCTTACCTACTCCTTTCCTTTGATAGACCTCATTTGTATAGCCACTACACAAAATTTCTCTTTAAGATGAGATTCTTAAGCCACACCTTCCAATAAATTATTTGCCCACAATTATGTACAAATCTCAGAAGCAAAATATCAAGAATCTGTAATACACATACTAATTCAATTTCATAATTTTCCATGTGCTTCATAGATATTGTTTGTTCGTTTTTCATCAACACATTCATCTCTATCATGGTATTCATACTTCCCAGGAAATCTCTCATTCCAATGGAGAAATCCAAAGTAAGGACCAGCTGGGATGCCATCTTCTCAGTCACTCTTATCTTGTCAACCTCACAACATGCTTCTTTAATAAATACATCTAAAACAAACCCACTTTGCTCTTCCAACTTCAACATAAATCTTTCAACATTGAGTTTCCGCATACAACCAAGATCAAACACAACACTTTTAGCCAAGATCAATCCTTCATAATGGCGGGCTTTCTCATTGGCTCTTCTCACCCATAGATTAGTATCCTTTAAGAGATCTGGAATTTCCCATACATTAGGCTGACGTGCTTCCATTTCCTTTGGAACAAACATGTCCTGTCCATCTTGTGATTCTGCTATGAGAATATGAGTTCTCACATCATCTCCAACTTCACATTTACCATGAGCTTCCATGGAATCTTCTCTTTCCATGTGTACCTTCACATGATTTCACTGCACCTGCAAATACAATATCAAATATGTTAGCGAAAAGAATAGTTTTTCTCCCCATGGCATGCTACAACCATCCAGGATCTGTTTTGTTGCTGTAATGTTCCTTTTCTGAAGTTGATTCTTCTTCCGCTTTTCTTTCCTCATCTGAGATAGACACTTTCCCATCACATCGGTAACATCCTCACGCTGATTCCAATCCCACAAAGCTATTATCCACTCAATAATGCCAAATGTTGTTGCATTATTTTCACCCAACTCGATACTGCTGTACTTATGTATTCCATTTATGTGTTCCATCCTCTCGTAACATTTCCATCCTGTTTCTTTCTTCTCCAAGTCCTTGCTTCCTATGCAACATTCCTTTTTTCTCTATCACATGCTATCAAATCAGACAATGCTATTGAAGATCATTACCTTCAACAACAAGAATTCTTGGAAAAACATTTCTTTGGACAATGTCTTCAAATTTGAACATGCCTTTATCTTCATCATCTTCTCGGTCCTTCAATTGTTGCACGCTCCATTTTCCTTGCTGCAATGGGTATTCTTCAACTTCTTCTGAGGAATTCTTTATAGTGTCGAATCTTGTCACAATTCCTTTTCCAAGTTGTGTGTGGTTATCTGCTTCATCTTCCTAGAGTTCATCTTCCACATAGTTACACTTCCCATTGTCCTCATGGAAAATTTCTTTTCTAATTCTATCATCGAAAAAGTATTTAAGGTAATTTCCAACACCATTTTCATAACTTGGAATCCAACATTCTGCTACAAATTCTTTCTCTATTTCCCCTTGGACTCCAACAAATTTGAACTCAATCTCTTCACTTGGGCACTCTTGGACAGTCATTTTCTCCCTATCATCTGAATCTTCATAACTTGTAAGGTTATCTTTAGCAGCATCCTTTCAGGCGTCTTCATCCCTCCTAGGATATGAAATCGCATCTCTCTTAATGTCCTCTTTGATCCTTGTATTATCAACAACCTCATGGTCTGCAAGGTCATCCTATTCATTACTTTCTTTTACACCTACAAAAACAACAAAGCCATCACATGATACAAGGACTTCTTGAGTTTCTAGCTGAGCTTTCAGTCTCCACGCCTCTTCATCCAATATGCTTGGCATCTCCAGTACACATTCTTCCTCATTTTCTTCTTTTTTAGGCCAACATACAATCGCGAGTCCTCCATCTCTCTTTATATCACTTTCACCAATGTTCAAATGGGAGTTTTCTTCATCCTTCTTGACCTCTTCAGCCCTTGGTGGTTTTGCATATCGACCGCCCACATTTTCCAATACAGACTGCTATATTTTCTGATTCCCATACTTTTCTTGACCTTCAGAAGCCAAATGTACAAGCTTCCTCCTTGGCTTGCTTTCCAAACCATCCAGTCTTCCTTTTAGGAAATCTATCCAATACTTCTCTAACCTTTTATCCTCTACCATCTTTTTTTTCTGAGGTATTCTTGCTAGGATCTCGACCATGTATATCAATTCTCTTATTCTGATCATTTCATCATCTCTTAGGGTTCCTTTCTTACCCATTCTTGCCATCAAACTGCAAAATTATTATTATTATTATTATTATTTTCTCTACAAATTGTCACTTGCAGACTTCTATCGTTTTCCAATATTTTTCACAATCATTGTTGATGGTCTTAATTATTTTGGTCTGTTGGTTCTGTAGTTCCCTTGGCTCCTCTCGCCTCTCCAATTAGTTCCTCTTTGTGGCTATCTCTTCACACGCTTGCCTCGTAGTCTTAAATCTGAACTACTAGTTATAAAGCGCCTTGCCAACGCTATCTCCCACGAGCTCCCCTTACAACAATCATACTTGCTGAAACAACCTTCACTCAGGTCTCATACAACACTAATTTATACAAGGAAAAATTTCTCATAGAACCAATTCAACATGATCTAAATAGCTCTTTGATAACTCTATAATTATTCTCTACCTAGAACTGAACCTCTAGTCTACTAAAAAAAATTTCAGTCTTCATAAACCAAAGCTGAACCTAGATCCGATACCACTTGATGCAATCTTGTAGCCTGAAACTCTCTTAAACATGGCTTACAAGTTTCCACTGCCCATTAGGTGCACACTTATGACCCTTTCTTAAATAAATAATAGAGAACAAAAATTCAGCGTCGCAATAGAATCACTAAAATTGAACCAACATAAATTTTAGAGCAGCAATGTCTTTCTTTATTTAAATTTATCAACCCACTTATAATGCAAACAACAAATAACAATTTTATGTACTTTGCTTACAACAAAAATTAATTGCCAATCCGAATTTACCCTTCTGTAGCGATCTGAACTGACTCCCTTTGTCAAATGCTGAACCAAGTTGAGACGGGATGAACTACATCCCCAATTGTAGAGCCAACATTTCACTTCCTTGCTGCCTTCAAAACTGAACCCTTCTCCTTCGAAATTCCCCTTTTTATTATTTCATGTGTGTCTCTTCATTTTCCCATGGGGAAGGTGGATAGTTGTAACTGTTCCTCTTCCAACCAATTCCACCAATGAATCGTTGTCCAACTCATATGCTCAGCCTTGATTATGCCACCTCACTCCACGTGTAGATTTGATTTGATCTGTAGTTTGTGTATTCTGTAATCGCGATATGTAGTCTACATACTTTCCGCATCCGAACAAACTTTTCGTAGCTGAACATACTTTTTGCAGCAGAGACTTTCCGCAGCTGCTACAGACTTTCCGTAGCCGCTACAAACTTTTTGCAGCCGCTAGAAAATTTATGCAGCCGCTACAGACTTTCCAACGCCACTACAAACTTTTCGCATCTGAATGGATTCACAACAGGTTTCTGTAGCCGTTTATTTCCTCCTACAACAATTAACCGAACTAAATATTTTTGGGGTGATGTTAATGGCCCAAATCCAAGTATGCTCCTGCATCAATATATATTTCTAATTATATCTATATTTGACAAACATATCATATTACTAATATTTATTGTAAATATTGTATTTTTTTAAGATGACACCTAAGCATTACCCATGTATGCGTGACAACATATCTATCATACTCTGTTATAGAGCACCTCACTACTCTCAATGTAATAGAAAATACTTGCTAAAATTTGGGCCATACACTATTGGGCTATTATTTTTAATTTTTTTGAAGGCTTCATTCTTATTTTAAGTCCATTTAAATACAACATCTTTCTTAATCATTTTCTGCAAAGGCTTAACCATTTCAACAAATTTTTATACAAACTTGTTGACAAAATTTATCTTGGCAAAACAAATACTGCATTTCCTTCTTGTTAATGGACATGGGAATCTATGTGATGAATTTTAGTCTCTTTATGGATTGATCAAAATCCCATCTTTTGTAATAATATGACTAAGAACCTTTCCTTTTGAAACTACAAAAATACTTTTCTTTGGATTGGGAGAGATTCCATACTCCTACACTTTTCAAAAATTTGTTTTAGGTGGTGCATGTGGTCTTTCATATTATTTGAATAGACTATTGCATCATCCATATATACAAACACAATGTGATTTATGAGTCATCTAAAAGATATGTCCATGGCTCATTGGAAATTAACCCTTGTGTTAATCCATCTAAATTCCATTCTTCATTTAGGAAAAAGTTCCTCACTTAGTATGTAATGTGGTTTTCAACCTATATGCTTCAACCACTAGTAGTTTGTAATAATTAGAGAAATTGTCCAGTAGTGAAAACATTTTTGATCTTGACATAAGTTGTGAAATCTATTCCATCATAGGAACATGGTAATTGTCATTTTTGGTGCTCTATTCAGGTTTCATAAATCAACACATAATATGATTTCCCCTGAATTTTTTTTCGATTGGGACTAAATTTGCTACCCATTTAGTATGTCTAACTTTAAAAATGATTTTATCATACGTCAATTTCTTCAATTCCTTTTGAATTAGAGGATTTAAAGCGATGTAACTTAGTTTTTGTTGGAATGGTTTGACACCTTCCTTTAGGGGAATTCCATGTTGTATAAGATTTATGTCATATGATTTCAAGTTCTCATAAATCTAGAATATTGTCTAAATAGATAGAATGTAAGCATGTTTCTCTATAGGTGAAAAATATGTTCCAAGATATATAGTCCCGGGATGTTCTACAATTCCCAAATTTATCAATTCATGATTCATGGAAGAGCTATTTGTCTTGAAATTGATATATTTTTTATACCTACTCTGTAGATTGAATACCTTTTCCAAAGTTAGGGTGCTTCTTGGAATCAAATTTCTTTTGAATTATTTCATCTCATTTTGAAAATCATGCATAGATTTTGAGTTTTCTTCATCATCAATTACTAAATTTTTGAAAGTGTCCCCATTAGTAAAAAACTACATTATCTATTGGACATCATTAAATACCCTCCAATTAGCAGCAATTTTTGGCACCGAAGGGATGAAAAGTAATTCAAAATCCCTTAGTGGTTGGAGAAAATTTGAAGTAACATTGGTCAACATATAAACAACTAAAATTTTAGAATGATGACTATAAGTAATCTTAAAAGCATCAAATTCATTCATTAATGTCCATACCTCGAGTTGATAACTTTTCAAATTATTTGATAATCAATGAGTAGAATTTTTTACTTGCCTTACGATTATCTTTAAATCACAAAACACTTTCAAAGGTTTCACCCTAAAGTCATTTGTCTTTTTTAGACCTTGAATTAAGGCCTCATACTCAATAGTTTTGTTGGTGCGCTCAAATTTCTGAGTCTATAGGAACATATGGTGCTTTCTTTGATGTGGATTAATCAAGATACATCCATCTCCTACACCTTCCTATGATTTAGATCCATCCAAATATAAAGTCCAAATTTCGGTATGTATGTTTAAGTTAGTCGAAATGCTACCTTCTACAACTATTATGGTATAATCATCATGTTCATCAACTTAGGTGCAATGAAAAAATTCATATTTTTTCTGTGGTTCCAAAGGTGCTTCTTTTGATGTATAATTCCCAATTTCAGTTTCAAAGTAATACTTTCCCATAATTTAATGTGTAAACTATACATGTTCATTTGGTCCGCCTAATTCTACGACAACATGTTTCATACGTGCTTATCAATCAATATGCATTTGATTTGGTTGTCCCTTCCATGGTGGCCACAAACGGGACCAATATGTATCGAAATATCCTTGAAGATTTTGAGGCAAGTCCATGCAAAGTAGAAAACGGTAATTAGATTCATGCATATCTTTTTTTTTTCACAGAAACGGTTAAGTAGCTTTGATTAAAAAGAAAAACAAAGATTACATAGAAGGGCTAAAGGATTGCTCCCATAACAGGAAGGAATCCGCCACTCCTTGTTCATCTTTAACAGGCTTGTAATTGCAGTGAAATTTCCCTAACCTATGAGTGCTATAGCACCTTACATATTGACCAAGAAGATATAAGCAAGAAAAGTACATATCGATAGTCTTTGCAGACACAAAATTTAGAAATCTGGAGATTTCTATATTCCAAAAATATTGCATAGGAATGCGGAACTAACCAAACTTATATAAACCAGAGGGACGAAAAACATAGTAGAGGGCATTAATGGAAAACCTTCCAACCGTAGGCATTTTAAGCATTCATATCTTCACTAGCAGGTTCTGCTAACCCGAGATTTTCATCACTTTTGTCAATGAGCACGCCAGCTTGCGCAGAGTCTTCCTTATTCTTGGATAGAAGTTTCCCAATTGTTTCTAGCTTGCTACTAATGTCCTCAGGGTAATGTTTCATATTAGCCTTGTGAAGGTGGAGTGAGCCAAGAGAATCTTCCATCAGATCAAACAACTCATCAAATTTCTTATTATTGTTCTTCTCCTCCAAATGGGTCGAGTGAGCCAGAGTATAAAGACGAGAGATAACCCGTTTGAACTCGAGATTTTCACTTCAGATTAACCGAACCTGTCCTTCTATATCCTGAATATGTTCCATAATCATTTCAGGAGAGAGCTCACTTCTACGAGACTGAACTGAATCCTGAACACGTTTAGCACCTTCACGCCTGAGACCAACCATTGGGGGAGTGTCCTGGTCAACTTCAAAATCCATATCGCAATCCTCAAGTTGAATGGGCCAATTGCTCGTGCCAGGAGAGATTCCAATATGCTTGTTGCAGCGAGCACATTGTGGGCGCTTACTACCATCCAGGGAGGGGGAGCCGGTGTGAGGGTGAGCCATACTGCAGACAAAGGAAACGCAGACACAACAGAAGGCAAAACTAGACAGAGTTTCCCAAAAATTCTTGGTGTGAATGAGGGAGCCTTCCCATCCTTCGGAATTTATTACAGAGTCCTCTCTATGCATGCCAACCACCTGGAGATGGAGTAGGCTGGCGGTATTAATGAGTGATGGTGCAGTGATCCAAAAGAGATCAGGGAGATGGATTTGGTAATGGATCCCGAGGCATTGATATTTTGCCAGAAAAATGCTAAAACCATAGTTTGAAAAGGGGTCCTCATCCCACGAAAACCAACCTTAAGGGATCGAAGAATTTTCAATAAGGGCATGATCACATTCCAGGGTTCTGTATCTTAATTGTACTCCAATATTTTCCTTAGTATTTTCTTGTCCATTGAGGTCTCTCAAAATGTGATAGAATCTGATGTCTTTGAATTCTTTAACAAGACTGAGAAGGAGAAGATGTATTTTGGAGGAGGGGCTCTTTTTTTTTTGGATAATAATCTAGCTTCCCTGATGATGATATGAGAGTCACCAACAACAACCAAAGATTCTATCTCCATTTCTCTGGCAAGTTCTAAGCCTTTTATGAGACCTAGCCATTCAGCTTCATTATTTGTTTTTCTTTCGATTCCCCAGGAAAAGGTTCTTTGCTTATTCCCCATGGAGTCAAGGATAACTCCGCTCGCACCTGCCAACCCGGGGTTGCCTTTCGAGGCACCGTTGAAGAAGAGGCTTCTACAGTATAGATTAGCTCTCCAATTCTGAAAATCATCCTTGCACATTCTCAGTTTCCAGGTCGAAGGTCTCAAATTCTTTGTGGGATTGGTCCACATATGCGAGGGAGAAGGGATGAGAAAATCTGCCATCCAAATTATTTCTTCGACAATTAAAGGTTCTTTGTGTATATTCTGCATTCCTCTAGAGGACAAGGCTTCAATCCAAAGTGCTCTGGCTGAGGTAGAGACCCTTCCAGGTGTAGGGTGCATCCCTTTAAAAATGTCTTTGTTTCTGCTCGTCCAAATTTTCTAGCATACAAATCTGGGGAGGGATTCCCATGCTCTGGAGAAATCCGGCTTATGATAGAATAAGCCATGATAATAATTTTTCCAGTTTTTAAACATATCGATCCAATTCGTGGGCATGATAATAGGGGTATTAAGACTATGAAGAGAAAGATGCCAGAACTCCAAAGAGAAAGGGCAATCGAGAAAGATGTAGGGATTCCTCCGAATTTTTGTAGAGGGTACACCGCCCGGGGTCGATCATCCCACGCTTCCTCAGATTCTTGGCATTTAGGATTTATCTGTGTGCAAGAACCCAAAAGAAGACATTAATCTTAGGCAAACCATCCCTATGCCAGAACTTATTCCATGTGGATTCTTTTACATCTCTGTGCTTGTTGTTGTAGAGGTGTTGGTGTCCTTCTTTAACCGTATAACTATCGGTCTTACCCCATCCCCGTCGATCTTTGAAAATTATATGAATTGGGATTTTTTTCCTGAAGCAAAGAGAGAAAGACCATGAAGCAATCACAATCTTCTCCTCAGACTTCGCTGTCTCCTGATGATGATCCTACAGTAAGGATTGAAATGTCGAGAACTTTCATTTCACAAACGCAGATCCTCTTCTTCTTTTCAAAGACCATGAAGTCAGGGAGAAAATGATCCGAGGGCTTAAGACTCTTCCATCCGATCCATCTACCGGAAGAATTCCACAATGATAAGTCATACAGAGTGTTTATATTATTACTATGAAGCCAATCCTGTAACTCTCTCAGTTCCTGTTAAAAGTTCGCTGGGGAATTTATCCCAATATTGTCGTACCAGATTTTAATTTGTTTTCCATTCCCGGAAGTCCAATGGAGATTATCCTGAATGATGTGAACTGCTTTCTTGCAAAGGTCCCAAATGGGAGACCCGTTTTTGTTGATGTCGATTCCCTCAATGCATCAAAGTCTGGAACTAGCCATGTATTTTTTTCTGTAGGATTCTTTTCCACCAAGCACTCTCCCCAGAAGAGACTCTCCATAATATCTTTGCTCCAATAGCAAGGTTCATAATTAAAGGATCCTTCACTCCAGCTCCTCCATTGTTTCTAGGACTGCATACAGTTTCCCAATTGATTAGATGATATTTTCTAGTGTTGTTAGTCTTCCCACCTTTCCACATAAAATTTCTAATTTCTCTTCTAATCTCATGGATGCCATAAACTGGAGCCAAAGATATAGAGCATGCATAAATCAAATATGCAGCCAAGATAGAATTTATGAGGATCAACTTTCCAGCAGGGTTTAACCACCTAAAACCCTAAGAAGAAATTTTCTTTTTTATTTTATCTATCAAACTTTGCCAATCAGACTTCTTTTTTTTCCTTTGAATATAGGAACCCCCAAATAAGAAAAAGAATTCCAGCTCGTGACTCCTTCGAATCTAAGAATTCTTGAGATTCTGGCCATAAATCTGGGAGAACAGTTCCACCCATAGATCTTAGCTTTATTGTCGTTGACCTTCCCATCCGTGGCTTTTTGGAAGGTGGATAGAACCCCTTTGAATCTTCCAACAATGATAGAAGATGCACCTCCCAAGAGGATGGTGTCATCAACAAATTGAGCATTGTTAGCAGCACGGACACCTCTGGCTATTTCCAAACCTTTTAGATCCCCATTGTCTTGAAGTGATTGAAGCTTTCTGCTCAACGGGTCAGCAACCAAAATGTACAGGAAGGGATAAAGAGGGAAGCCCTGACAGATTCCCCTTGAGGATTGGAAACAATTGGTAGGTATTCCATTGACCAATGGAGAGATCCAAGGGTTGCTAATGCATGTTTTGATCCACCTTACAAATCTTTTAGAAAAAACAAATTTTGACATAACTTCAAAAAGGAAGAAATGATTGACCCTATCAAAAGCGTTTTCCATATCAAGTTTAATAGTCATACCTTGCTGCTTACGCTCCAAACTAGAATGAATGGCCTCTTGAACTATAATGATGTTGTCTATGATTTATCGCCCGGCTATGAATCCACCTTGAGTTTTTGAGATGAGATGACCCGTAACTTTTTTCATTCTGTTTGCCAAGATTTTAGATAGAATTTTGTAAGAGGTGGTACAAAACAATATAGGTCTGAAACGATCCATAGGTCGGGGGTTTTATCCTTAGGAATAAGAGCAAGGAAGGTGGAATTGGTGTCCCCTCCGATCTTATCATTTTTTCTCATCCAATTGAGCATTTTCTTCAGATCATCTTTGATAATATCCCAGGCAGCCCTGCAGAAATTAATGGTAAAGCCATCCGGTCCTGGAGCCTTGTCCGCTTGCAAGGACCAAATGGCTTTTTTTATTTAAAACTCCAAGATTGGTTTGGAAAGATCTCTATTTTCAGTTTCAGAGATGAGGGAAGGAATGCCATGCAGCAGACCAGCTTGCGTTAAGGGATCAGTGTCACCGGTATATGAAAAAAGCTCTTGGAAATGCTGGAAAATGTGAGACTTAATCTCCTCCTGATTAGTTATTACCAAACCATCTTTATTTTTTATTTCCTTGATCATATTATGACTGAGTCTGATTTTGGTTTGTTTGTGGAAGTAATTTGAATTACTGTCCCCTTCTTTTAACCAAACTGCCTCGATTTCATTCTCCATTCCGCTTCTTCAATTCTTCCAGCAGTTAGGATTTTCTTGCTCAGATCTTGCTCTTGCCAAATGAGGAAAGGGGAGATCTCATAGTTCTCCATATTAGATTGTAGATTCGAGAGATCAGATTGTAATTTCCTTTTCAGGTGACTGGGTTTTTTATAGTCCAGTTTTGCCCAATTTTTAAGGGAATAGCGCACATTTCTGAGTTTGCATTCCCATATATAGCTCGACGAACCAAAGCAGGGAATACTCCAAGTGGATTTGATAAGGTCTAGAACATTGGCGTTAAGAAGCCAATTGGGATTAAAGCGCAAAGGAATGGGGCCTAAATTTGCAGGTGAAGAAAGGGACAAGGTTATGGGTTTGTGATCAGAGATAGCCGAAGGGACAACAAAGATAGAAGGAATGAGATATTTATTCATAAAAGTATATCTAACCAGAAAGCAGTCAAGCCTGGCAACAATATGACCAACACCCATCCTCCGGTTGTTCCATGTAAATTTTCCATTCTTAAGTGTCGGATCCAGAAGATCTAAATCAGAGATCATATGTGTTCTAGATTCTCTCTGAAAGTACCCCTTACACTAGAACCACCACATTTTTCATCTTGTGCCTTAGTGACATTAAAATCTTCGGCGATGATGTCGTCCTTTCCTGCTAGAGAATCTTTCAATGTTGAAAGGCTATTCCAGAATGCATGCTTGTCTTTGTAATGAGTTGGGCCATAAACATTACATATATAAAAGAGATTCGGGTCATCCTTTTCATGGAATTCAATCAGAATCCAATTTTGACATTCTTTAACAACATTATAATCGTACTTACTTGAGAAAAAGGTAGCAATTCCCCCTGAGGTTCCTTTGGAGCTAATCGCTGAGCCATGGCAAGTATTCCAGAAGAGATGTGAGAGGGCCATGACCTCCACCTCACTCATTTTTGTCTCTTGAATTAGAAGGATCTCCGGTCTTTCAGATTTGATGATGTCTTTCATTGCGTCAACTTTGTGTGCTCCTCTCAGACCCCTGCAGTTCCAAGAGACCAATTTCATTACTTCTTTCCGAATTGAAGGGCTTCTCTAGCCCCACCTTCTGCTTTCCCTGGATTCTTGGGATTTCAAAGTAGCTTAGTCTCTTCAATACTTCGTTGTCTCCCTAGTTCCATTTCCCTCTCTGCTTCTTGCTCACGGTGGAATCTATGAGACTTTCTTCCTCTGGTATTTGGTGGGGGAACGGTATCAAGAGGTTCTTGGGATTCTTTGGAAGAGGATTCAGGTGATGAGGAGCGGGAGGGGGCTTTAATTTGTTTAACCATATCCGCCCAAGAGGAGATTCCTGGGAGAGGGGAACCCACAAAAGATATAACCGAGATTCCTTCACCGAAGAGTGGGGGGGTGGGGATGGGGATTAAAGTGATTCAAGGATCTGAACCTGAGTCAGCCAGAGGGGGATCCGGTTCATTTATCTCACCTTCTTCCATATTCAAAGCTGAAAACTGATTGTTAGTATTGATTTCCTTCTCGGGTTGGGATTGAGATTTACCTCGATCTTGTTGGGGTTCCTTTGGATTCGGATTTGTTGTGCTCATTTTTCTTCCTTTTTTCACTTGTTGCCATTCCTCCTCTTGGGGTTTCTCTTGAGTCTCCCAAACTGCTTTAGGGCATTTTTTGACAAAATGACCGTACTCGTGGCACTTCTTGCACTTGAAGGGCAATTGTTCATAGTCGACTTTCTGAATATGTTCCCATCCGTCCATACATAGGCTTACAATTTTTGGTAGCCCCTTCTCTAGATAAACCTCAACACTGATTCTGGCGCATGAGAATAATGGGCCTTTTGGCTTGGCTTTATCAATATATTTTTCAAATGAGTTCTCGATTGCCTAGAGGGAATCATCATTCCAACAATGAAAGG
Source organism: Larix kaempferi (assembly GCA_027924585.1). Classification (NCBI taxonomy): domain Eukaryota; kingdom Viridiplantae; phylum Streptophyta; class Pinopsida; order Pinales; family Pinaceae; genus Larix; species Larix kaempferi. The sequence goes on from BSBM01000291.1 coordinate 17,073,504, forward strand.
GAAGATGGGGCAAACGGACCCATACATGGACAACAGATGGGACATCCTTTTCAGGATCGAAAGAAAGTGTCCATCGATTGAGATAAAGCCCCCTTAGACCCATGAAATAGGGGCCACTTCAGAGAATCAGGTCACGATCATCTTTATTTTCAAATAGGAAGGTGAAAAAACATTTTCCACAAAAGCAATGCTGCAAACCAACAGAAATCAGTGGATTCAAATTCTTCTTTACCAAGATATCCATCATCTTAGGTGATGTCCAAATCCCCATGAACTATCCGATCAAACCCCTTTCACTCAAAGCAATGGCTTTGAGTCTCGAAGTAGTCGACTTGATCTGGATCTTAGGAGCTTTAGCTCGTTTTACAAACCCATCTCCAGAATAGGCCTTCGATCGAGGAGGAGGGGGGGAGGCGGCCACAAGGGCGCAAAATGCCTCATCCAGCAGTAGCCTATGGGCCTCCGAACTCAGGTTCGGAGGGAGATCCATCCCTAAAACAGAACGAGGGAACCCTAATCAAGCAGAGGTCATGCAAGCTCGGGCTCATGTAAGGACTTTTTTAATTAGATTCATGTATATCAACAACAATGATATTTGTGATTTTATAGACTTTTGGATTTGATGTTATTCTAATCAGAACACCTTTAAGTTCTGTCATAACTTTCTCATTTGATCAGTATAATTGTAAAAATAGGGTAGAACATTTGGTTGGGGTAAATTTTTTTTTCTACACACAGAGTAAGACATTACATTTGAAGAGGCTCCTGAGTCCACTAATCTCTTATGGACATTATGATTAAAGGTTTCCAAGGTTAAAAGCTAAGGCGTGGTTTGAGACTTAGACTTGTTTCCAATAATAACATCATGTACAACAAGATTTTGTTTGATCTCATCATTGGAATATGTTATATAAACTTTCTTCTTTATTTCCAAATTAACCATTATCCTTAGTAGTGGTTTAGGTGATATGTTTAACGTTTTTAAAATGAGGTCACTTTGTTGTGGGATACTGCAAGTGTCATTATTCGAAACATTGACCTTGGTTTTCTTCATATCTTCAATTACATTATAATCCAGGTTCACTATTTGTGGATTTGGCATTGATGCTTTCTTTGGTTGAGCATGAGTTACAACTTATTTGGGTGTTGTAGTGAGTTGTGGAGGAGTAGAGGTTGAAGGGATAAGTCCTGTACTTATAAGATTATAATCTTGGGATATTGCTTGGGTAGTTTGAATTCTTATATTCCCCCCCTTTCTTCATATTGCAATCCCAAATGACATATCCCATAGAACAATGTTGCTTCTTTGGAAGGTTTTTCCTCTTCTACAACTTCCTCATGCTCAGCCTCCATAGAAGACATTTCAGATTAATGCTTTTGTTGATTAAGAAATTGATTTGTGGTCAAAATCATAGAATGAATGTACTATGGGGAAGTCTTTCAGAATGGTTTGCATGATGGTATGTGTAGTAATTATCCATCCTTACTTCTTCTAAATTTCGATTAAAATTTTTAAGTTCAAGAAACTTTGGGGGTGTGATTGTTTTGTTGTAAAATGGTTTATAATTCCTTTGATTTGAAGTGACTTCAACAACTTTTTTAAATCAACAATTTCCTTGGACAATTTCTTAACTAAGCATAAAACACCATTCAAGTACATGGGTTCCTTTTGTTGTAGATCAATGTTTTTCTTTTTAGTGGTTTGGGTAAAATAATGAAGTTCTTAGCAATAAATAAGACTCTAGTGTCCTCATCTCTAGGATTCCAATTAGACTCAACAATTTTTTTCCATATTATTAGCACAATAGAAGTATAATATTCACTTACTACCTTCTCATATGTTGGAGAATTTGATGTGAATAATTTGGTGAGAAAGGTGGCAAAATGTTGGTTATAATCTTTTTTTTTCTCTCTTGCCCATTTTATGGTAATTAATTCATTCAAAAGTGCAGCTGGAGTTGATTCATCTCCAAATTTTCCTATCGATGCATTTTCAAATTTATCCCAATATGAAATTAATTTGATCGGGAGCTTGAAATACCATGTGGAAGATTTATTTTCAAAATCATAAGGAAACAATTTGAATACCACATCTTCATTTTCAACATTCATTGATCAAATGGACATGTAAACGTTTTTAATATGATAATTTACCTAATTTGTTAGGGTCAAATTTGCGAGGATGCACTCAATATGCTTTTGTAGATCATGGAGTTGACTTGGTAAACTCAAGGAATCTTGGGCTGTCCACTAGTAGATTAGGTTGATTTTTAGTTAGTTCTGTAGCTAAAATTCTCTTTGCGACTTCATATGCATGTCTGACAAATTTGGGGTTAATGTATAGATCTGAAGCACTTGAAGAATGAGTAGATGTAATTGAAGGAGTTAATGGATTTGCGTTCAAATAGTGTGGAATTTTATCAACATTTAGGTTAATCAAGTCATCCACAATGTCTACTAAGGTTTGTTAAGGATTTTGAATAATCCTCTTAGTAGTTATCCTTCATCTAGAAAGGGGGTAATAAGCAATTTACTAATACTATTTTGTGTATGCCTGGTTAAGGAATTGAAATTCATTGGCTCATGGTTGGGAATAATGTACAAAGGTTTTGTTTAAGAGAAAATAGGATTTTTGAAACTAGTTGTAGCATCTTGAAATTTTTACCAAGGTTTAATCTTTATCCTTGGTAGAAGTGTGATTGTCATGCAAAATTCTACTGAAAGATTCAATATGAGGATGTCATGATTGAGTTGAACATCTTCCAACCATTCAAGGTCTTCCTTTTATCACCAAAACTATTGACAAGGAAGAATTTCCCTTTGTAATCAGCAGGTATTCTCCCTAATGTGAAGTCCCAATTACACCTCACATTGTTTGGAATAAGGAATATATTTGGTTTCTAGCTCAATAATTGTTATAGGTTTTCAAGTAAGATCTCTGAAAAATGTAGAATGCAAATTTAGTCTTATTCTAAGTGCAGTATGTGAAAATCCTCACAGTGGATCCAAAGAGATGATGTAAACCTCACAATGAAAGAATTTAGGAAAATAGAAGAAGTATAGTGTAGCAGAACATAGATCCAATGGAACTCAGATAGAGGCAGAATAATTACACATATTACATTAATCTGAATAGTAAAACAGTAAATATACAATGCTCAGGATTCAAATACACTAGGTGTGATTCGAATTAGCTTGCATGGATAGATCCAAAATTAGCGGAGTGTCATCAAGCACAACTAGAAGTATATCTCATCATCGGTGGAGTCATCAATGCACAAGTAACTGTCAACCATCAGTCAAACTGAGTCTAACTGAGTGTGGTAGGTGTAACTGGCACATGGAGGCACTAATTGAATGAAGGAGGCTCAGTGGAGGGCGCATGAGGAGCTATCTGGAGTCAGAATGGGCAGTCAAGTCTCATTGGAGGTACATCGGAGTGATACAGATAGTTGAGAGTCAGACTAGCCTTAAATCAAGGAAGAAACTGATGATAACTCAACTGACTGAAGTACAACAAGAGTGGTAGGTGAGAAAAGGCGCCCTTCTCAAGTGGTGGGTGAGAAGTGGGCGCATCACTGGCTAGGAGGGCTCAATCTGAGTGGAAATAAGCTCCCGAGTGCTGGAAGACTAGGGACTAGGTGTTGGAGGTGTCAACCTGATGACTGGGAAACATGCAGATGTATGCAATGCATGCAGAATGCATGTTGCATGCATAAATGCATGCAAGACTGATAATGAAAATAAATGAAAGGTTGGTAGGACTAGGATGGAGTATAGGAATATCCTAACACCCCCCCTTAATCCATCATGGGCCCTGGTAACTAGGACCAAAGGTAACCCATACAATCAAATAAATGATAAAAATTAAGAACTGTCCATAAACTGAGGAAATGGGGAAAACCTCATGGGAAAAATACCCCCCCTCAAAAGAATAGTAAATAACTCAAAGAACCATCATACTAAGCAGAAAAGAAAGAAGCTTTCATCCGTGAAAACTTTTGCAAAAAACTTGGCAAGTTGATCCTCTGTAGGATGCCAAAGCAGGTGCGAGATCTATATCTGGTCTTCTGATGTGTCTCCCACTGTGTAGAAGATGTATTGGATGAAGCAAGTCTTTCAGGAATACTTTCTGCAACTGGAACGAATGGATCAAGATGAATCTTCCCAAGGGATGGAAGAGAGAACCCCACCATCATGCTGCATCTCTCATGGAGAGGTAGATGGCACAATGCAACATTGGCATGATATTGAAGTCTAGTAGCTCTGTAATCAAACAAATCCTCAACTGTGTTCTCAATAGGTGCAAGGACTGTGTGAGCCCATATTGGCCTTGGCTATGGATTGAGAACTGTTCGGGTACACAGGGTACTCCCAAAAGACCGAACACCTAGAGCAACGACTTCACACAAATAGATCATAGATCGATACACCGATGTTTTGACGTGGTCTAAACCCTCATGAGGGAAACACTCCACGGCCCCGGCCAAATAGCTTCTACGGGACAATTTATTATGCAAAGAAAGAAAGTTACAAATGAGCTTCTCATAATCGATCAACTTTCCAATGACCCTCCATGCTCTTTAAATAGAGATCATGGACCAATCGGGTGTTAAGCCACGGATCAAGGGTAGGTATGATCTAAGAGAAGTTGAGCCGTCAGATCACTCTATGTCGGGAACATATCGTGACCGTCGGATTAAGTATTTACAAATGCATACTAATGCATACTAAAGAAACACACTTTTCCTAATGGATATATTACACAAGTTGATCTTAACTAACTCCTAAGTGTCTAAATATCCTAACATCCCCCCTTAAGAACAACTTGGGATAGGATTAAAGGATTTACAAAAGTGACACTATTAGGAGAAGGAAGGAGGCACTAGAGCCTATCCCCCCTTAATGACAAGTTCCTGAACTCCTAACATAGATCAAAGTTTAGAAAACTTCGCTTCTGTAAGAGACTTGGTGAAGATGTCTGCAACTTGATCATCTGTAGGACAAAAGAGTACTTCAAGAACACGATCATGAACAAGATTTCTGATGAAGTGCATATGAAGCTCAATGTGTTTGCTGCGTTGATGTAAGACTGGATCTTTGGCAAGCTTGATGGCACTTTGATTGTCGCACCAAAGTGGAGTAGGCTGTTGTTGTTCGAATCCAAACTCTGAAAGGATCTGTCGAAGCCATAAAGCTTCTTGAATGGCATTAACTGCGGCTTGATATTCTGCCTTTGCTGAAGAAAGAGCAAGAGCTTGTTGTTTCTTACAATCCTAAGTAATAGGTCCAGATCCCAGACTAAAAACATAACCTACAGTAGACTTTCGATCATCAAGATCGCTGGCCCAATCTAAATCAGTGAAACCAACCAACAAAGGTTTCCCCCATGTACTGTAATGAATCCCGAACTGAATTGTACCTTGAATATATCGAAGTATTCTTTTAGCTACTTTCCAGTGACTTTCATGAGGTGTTTGCATATAATGGGCAACACGACCAACGACAAAGGAAAGGTCAGGACGGGAATGAGTCAAGTATAAGAGACTACCAACAAGCTGACGATACAAGGTGGCATCTACTTCAGGCGAAGGAAAAGTGGATGAAAGTTTGACTCCGGACTGGAAGGGAGAAGGGGCTGGTGTACAATCTTCCATGTGAAAGTGATGAAGAAGGTCACAAGCATGTACACAGGGTACTCCCAAAAGACCGAACACCTAGAGCAACCACTTCACACAAATAGATCACAGATCGATACACCGATGTTTTGACGTGGTTTAAACCCTTGTGAGGGAAACACTCCATGGCGACGGCCAAATAACTTATATGGGACAATTTATTATGCAAAGAAAGAAACTTACAAATGAGCTTCTCATAATCGATCAACTTTCCAATGACCCTCCATGCTCTTTAGATAGAGATCATGGACCAATCGGGTGTTAAGTCATGGATCAAGGGTAGGTATGATCTAAGAGAAGTTGAGCCATCGGATCACTCTATGTCGGGAACATATCGTGACTGTCGGATTAAGTATTTACAAATGCATACTAAAGAAACACACTTTTCCTAACGGATATATTACACAAGTTGATCTTAACTAACTCCTAAGTGTATAAATATCCTAACAAGAACATGTGTTGGTTCTGGATCTTAATGTTCTTGAACTTCGATCTCAACATCAAGATATTCATCTTCATCTTCATTAGAAGAAGAGTCACTTGAATCTTCATCAGATTCGGAAGGAGTAGGAAGAGAGAAGGGTAGAAAATGAGAGAACTCATATGCCTTGGAGGCATGATTTGCAAACCCTTTCGCTATAGTCTTACCAGTAGAGATCTCTGTAATCTCAACTGTGTCGGGACCAAAAGTCACCTTCTTAGGTGATCTAGTGTGAGTCCTCTGATATACAGACAACAAATTTGCTGTCAAGGAGGGAACGAATAGAACATTCTTGAACTTGCCATGCTCCATATGTACTGTACCCAATCCTTTGGCAGATATCTGAGAGTTGTCTCCCATGTGAATAGTAGGCCCATCTTTGAGATCTAAAGAGGAAAATGATTTTTCAGAGGCAACCATGTGGTTGGAGGCTCCAGAATCTATGAGGAGGGACTTTGATTGTGAAAAACCAGCCATCAATGCATGGCAATCCTCATGACCATCAGATCCTCTTCTAGAATCAGACATCTTTGGATCTTTTGGAATAGCAATTTTGTTCTGTTCAAGAAGCTTGGTTAGTAGGTCTATTTTCTTGTGCATGCAAGCTTTCTCAAGATGGTATCCTCTCTTGCAGTAGGGACATTCAGATTTCTTATGTTTGTCCTTCTTGGAGCTGGAGGCTCCTTTTGTACGGTGGAGGATTAAGTCATCCTTCGACGTAGGTCCTAAATGTAAGGTTGAGGATTAAGTCATCCTTGGACGTGGTCCTAAATGTACGGTGGAGGATTAAGTCATCCTTGGACGTGGTCCTAAATGTACGGTGGAGGATTAAGTCATCCTTGGACGTGGTCCTAAATGTACGGTGGAGGATTAAGTCATCCTTGGACGTGGTCCTAAATGTACGGTTGAGGATTAAGTCATCCTTGGACATGGTCCTAAATGTATGGTTGAGGATTAAGTCATCCTTGGACGCAGTCCTAAATGTACGGTAAGGATTGGATCATCCTTGGACTTTGGTCCTATGAACTGAGCCGTAGACATGAGGTCTCCGAGAATTGATAGGACTGGATCGTCCCTGGACTTCGGTTCAAAAGGTACATGTTAGGACTGGATCGTCCCTGGACTTCGGTTCAAAAGGTACATGTTAGGACTGGATCGTCCCTGGACTTCGGTTCAAAAGGTACATGATAGGACTGGATCGTCCCTGGACTTCGATTCAAAAGGTACATGACTAGATTGTATCATCCATGGACCTATGTCCTAAAGAGAGCGGGATTGATCATCCTGTAATATGATCGTGTGTGATATGCTGCTATGTATTAGTGAGAATACATGCTTTTGATGATGGATGTATTAGTGAGAATACATGCTTTTGATGATAGATGTATTAGTGAGAATACATGCTTTTGATGATATACGTATTAGTGAAAATACATGCTTTTAATAATAGATGTATTAGTGAGAATACATGTTTTTGATGATATATGTATTAGTAAGAATACATGTTTTGATGATAGATGTATTGGTGTGGATACTAATACAGATGATCCAGATGCTGTAGATCGTGATGATCCAGATGCTGTAGACCGAGATGATCCAGATGTTGTAGGTCGAGATGATCCAGATGCTGTAGATCGTGATGATCCAGATGCTGTAGATCGAGATGATCCAGATGCTGTAGATCGAGATGATTCTGATGCTGATAATCATATGATGACAATTCTGATGATCGTGAGGATCCAGATGTTGATGGTGTTGTAGCTGTTCGAGTGATGCAGAAGATAAAGACTCAGTACTGAAGATGTTGATGCTCCAGTATTGAAGATATTCCAGTAACTGCTTGAGTTACTGATGATGTTGAGAAAGCTTCCAATGATTTATAGATGTATCATGTATGATGTTGATGACTCCTTGCTTGTGTAGATGCTGTTATAATATCCTTCTCGTTAAGGGGGAGTGTTGAGATATTGTAACTTCAAAGAATATTATATTTGTACTTTATTATTCCGGAGATGTTTCATTCCTCCGTGAAGATCTTATTGTATATCCGGAGATGTTTATTCCTCCGTCGGAATGTGGTAACTCGGGTTATTAGACTTCCCTAGTGGGGGTCGGCCCTGTATGTGTTATGTGGGTCAAAGGGTTATTAGACCACCCTAGAGGGGTCGGCCCAGTCAGTTGTAGTGGGGTATTTAACCCATTGGTTAAATACGAGCCAACGTGTACTTGTGTAAAAGATATGTCAGAGTAGTGTATAAATAGAGGAGGTGTGTTCCTCATTTGACACACACACTCACTTGAGAGAGAGGCGCACTTGTGGAGGAGAGGTCTGCTATGGTGGAGGAGGAGATCATATCTTTGGTTTGCATCTTTGTATATTGCTGGTCATCTATATTGAGGAAGCTTTACTGGGTTTTCTACCCCATGAGGGTTTCCCAGGATAAATCTGTGTCTCTTGTGTTTATGCTATGCTTGTTGTTTCTTCAGTGATCCTGTATATGCTGTTATTGTGAAATGGAATGTAATGTTGTTATTTTCTATCTTAGCATATTAAATCTTAACAGCTCTTTCTTCCTCCAATGAGTGAAAGAAGACAATAACAAGGCTAGGTTGGTCCACCACTATAGGGTATAGAATTGAAATAAATCCAAGGGATTTGAACCCATAAACAAAGGGTTCTAAAACTAATAATTGAATACAAAAATTTAGCATGGACCCATTTCAAAGATTAAATGTATAAAATTGAAAGAAGCTACATGCACACTAGTTAAATGACATTTCAAACATTGCAAACTACAAAAGAAATAGTTAAAATGCATTTTAGATGTTGCATACTAGAAAAAGAAATTGTAGATCCATGCATAAACCCATAAAAGAAGATCATATACATAACATAATCATGAAGACTATGCATAAAAATGCATTAAAACAATCAATTGTGAAGAATTTTCAAAAACATAAATACTTGTAGATGCATGAGTAGAAAAAATAATCTAGAAATAGAGCACAACCCCATAGTTGTTGCCTTATTCATCAAGAGAAAGACCAAGATTTAACATATTAATAATACCTACTTAAGTTTAGTACCAATTAGGTCTCATTGGCTAAATCTATTTGTCATAAGATGTTTAAATATAAATGGTAATTTCTTGTACAAATTGTTAATGTTAATGTTAAACGCTGGCTGAAAGTAATATATTATGCTAATCATGCAAAAACATATAATCCATTATGCTCCCTCCCTACCAAGCTTACCTCTCTCATCTTAGAATAATTATGTTATTAGAACCTAATAATTGAATCCTTAGTTGTAATTATTAGTGTCCATCTAATTTATGCATGGTCACAATCCAATTTCTTGTCCATTACAATGCATTTTTTTAATACCAATTGGTTGAATGTACATGTATTGGTGCATCCTCATACATGACACACTGAATTCAAATGCCAGTACAACTAAATCAATGCATTATAGATGAGATAGCACACTAGTGCATCTCAATACATGGAGCACCGATGTAGGATAAAATATTTGATAATATAATATAGGAATTTAATTTTTTAATAAAATTATAAAACTATTCACACGGCGTTTAGGGCCACGAAACGCACTGATGCATATATATATACAATGCATGGCCAAGTCCAACCATAGGAAATAAAATATAGCTTTTTCCTTTTTAAAATTTCCAAAAACATGCTAGCGCATTGTCGTGTCATAACCACTTCGAGGCATCTAGCGAAATTGTGCATGAGCTAGGTCTTTCCAAATTTGATTCTGTGATGCACTTTAATACTAACAATGTATTAGTGCGATAATTGTTAGACACACTAGGGTAGGGGAAAGTATTGTTTTTTACTGACTAATAATTTCATTTTTAGTTTTATTTTAGTGTTTGAGACCACATAAGCACTGGTGCTTAACCTCATTGTATGATTGCCTTGTCATCAATCTTGTTGAGTTGTCAGATTCTTCCTTATGTTTAATTCACAAGTGGATTTGGAACATTTTGAATCTTGGAAAATGATCTTATAACTTCATCCTTTGTTTACGTGGAACCCATTCCTTCTTGGTCACAAGTGGATTTGGAACATTTTGAATCTTGGAAAATGATCTTATAACTTCATCCTTTGTTTACGTGGAACCCATTCCTTCTTGGTGTGAAACACCATAGGTAAATTAATTATTTACTCATTTACATTTTTAGTGAATTAAATTTTAAAATTTACCTTTTATTTTCCATTTTTTTCATTTTATAAAAAATTCCACATGGTGCATTCAAGTCATTTGGTTCACACCAAAATGTGTGGTGCACCTTGTAAATTCATAGGGCACATTGCAACTGTGGTGTGTTAACATGGTGCATTGTCTCCAGTGATTTTCTATTTTAATAATGCATCAGTAATCATGGATGTGAAAAATCCCATGCAATTATATGTTTCACTTTACAATATATAGAAGCACCATTAACGATGCTTCCTACTATTAGAAATACATTAATAAAATGTACAAATATTTTGTACACATGCAATTGTGTGATGCATTATATGATAGATATGCACCACATGCAGTGCATATTATCATTATAAACACACCATTCACAAATTTACATGTGGAGCTAGGTATATCAGTGTGCTTCGAGATGCATCAAAGCACCAATGCTGGTGCATCCATATATATTAAGTGCATCGCTAATACACAAAATTCAACAAAATTTTGGATCTAATCGGTGCAGTTCAAAGTGTATGAACATTCCGTATGTGTTGTGTCTATTTATGCAAGGTGCATTCGTAAGTGAGGATATTAAAAATTTATCATGTTTATCTAATACACTTTATAATATATGGAAACACTGTTAAAGGTGCTTCCTAATATTATAAATGCATCATAAAAATGTAGAACTATGTCATACACATGTAGTTGTGCGGTGATTTTTGTGATAGATATGCACTGCATGCGGTGGATACCATAATTATAAACACGCCAATCATGGTGTTGTGTGGGGTCAGATATATTGGTGTGCTTTGAGATGTATGGAGGCACCAAGGATGTTGTGTCCATATATATTAAGTGCACCGCTAAGATTAAGAACCCCTATGATCATGGTGTACATCATTGTGGTGCACCAAGCATCGTGTATGGTGCACTATATGTTTTTCAACACCACTAACTATGAGTTCTATTTTTGAAAGGCACATTGTTTTTGTTAGACAATTTTTTTGTAAAATAATTAATTTAAATTTTTAATAACTAAAAACGGTTATTTAATAGAATTTTTTTATGAAATATGTGTGTCCCTAATGAAAGTTATATGTGAATTGGATACAATGATGATGACAGGGGGAGGATTAATAGTAGTAGTGGGTCAACCCATACAACTTTTATGGGAGTGGGAAGCCGGAGAGAGGAAGTGAGATGTATACCCCCATTCTATTACAACATAGATTCATCTCCTCTTGAGGAATGTTGGCCTACTCAATTTTTATGAAGTTACATCCCTTAGGGGGATCATATTTATTTTGAGGTATCCCATTCATCATTGGGATCATGCCAGGAATGCATTTAGGTTCAATCCAAACTGTGGCATTAGCCCACAAAGGAGGACATATACTTCATTATTGGGTTGTTTAGGAGAGGAGAGGATTTTCCCTAGTTCCCCGATCTCCCACCTGACATTGTGGGAGAGGTTTAACTTATATATGTTTAGATATATTTCAGTGAGGATATCATTGACACTGGTCAATTCCAGGTTATTGATGGCCAATTGGATTTAAATTCATTTGGTGTAAAGGAGGTTAAGTGCCTCTCACTTTTGGTCTTGATAATGACACGTTACACCAATTATGGGTATTGCATCGGTTGCACTCTATTATACTTTGTAGATTATTTTGTTCAGATTTCTATATGTATTAGGTACTTGCCTATTGTTTTATTATGATGGATTCATTTAGTTTTGGATTGTTTTCATGTTATGTTTGAGGGGAGGATGGGATTCCCATTTAGTTTATATTTATTTTGTTTATTTTTTAATAGGTTTCTGGCCATTAGGCCATCATTCAACCACCTTGTTCCTAGGCCTAGGACTAATGTGCATATGCACATGCGGGGGAAAATGTTTCCCAAGAGGGGACAATATTTGAATTTCCCATGTAGGATCACTCCAAAGGTACTGCAGATGCTTGCTAGTGAGGATGATCATACCTTCAATCTTGTGCAATACCCATACAAAGGGATAGATTGGTCAAGATGTCCTAACTTCTTATTTACCTTATATGATCCATGAGATACCAGAGGTAATATCAACATTATATTTTGATTAATCTCGTTGCATTTTTTCATATTATTTAATGTGCATGCAATTTATTGTAACATTTACTTTAAATTGTCTAATTATTGTTGTCTATTATTTTATAGATATTGGAACGTCTATTGGGGAGGTGCCTCTCTAATAAGATGACAAGATGACAGAGGTAGATGAGCTACCCTAGGTATAGAGACTTGACCCATGCCATAGGCTAGATTGTACAATATACCAGGAGTTGGAAGATTAGTTATGTGTAGTGATGGCCTAACACAGAATGCACCTTGTACGAGTGACCTAGACCATATATGACCTATATATTGCTAGTATATGGGTGACCCTTCGATGTGATATGATTTTATTAATGCATTGTGTTGTTGGTATGGTCAAACAACTAGAGGAGGAGGTATCACCATTGCCATCAACCTTTTTCTTCTTATTCATTTTCTGATGATGGTGATCCTCCACCTCCTCCTCTTCCTCCTCCTTTTCCTCCTCCTTTTCCTCCTCCTTTTCCTCCTCCTACATAGGCCAATTGAAAACCTTCTTCTCCTCATCGAGCTAACCAACCACCATTTTCTCCTCCACTAATCAATTGACCACTATCTCTTTCTCCATGAGCTGATCGGTCATCCTCTCCTCCTCCACAGGATGAACAACTACCCTCTCCACCTCCATAGCCCAATTGACGACCCTCTCCTCCTCACCTATCTAACTAACCAGCATATCCTCCTCACCTAGTCATTCAACCATTGTATCCTCCTCCTCCAATAGTCGATCGACCAAAGGCGACACCCACTACACTTGTCGATACTATAGACAAGATGGTTGCATTGGGTGATATAGCTTCTAGTGAATAGATATACCAACTATTTCATTCTATATTTTTATCTAGCGAGGGCATTAATGCCTCTAGGTCTAGTGGTGGAGGTATTGATGCCTTTAGCTCTGGTGGTGGACCAAGTAGCTTATAGTGGTTATTGATCACATATCTATATTTGATTGTTGCGATGTGTCTTTTACATATATATTTGACTTGATATGTATGTTTGACTTATATATTGGTTACGATATCATCGTTCATTTGGTTATGATATCATCATTCATATGCATTTTTATATCATGTTGATGTTGATGTCGTTTATTTATAAAATTTATTGCGTGTATGGTAATGATTTATATTATTAATTATTTCTATGTTTTTAAATTAAATTTGAGATGTATGACTCATTCATATTTGAGATGGCATATTTGACATATTTGAGATGTATTACTCATTCATATTTGAGATGGCATATTTGACATATTTGAGATGTACATTTGAGGTATATATTGATTTTTATATTAGCGTTCGTGTATATTATGTCTTTTTATATCACATGAATGTTAATAATGTTGGTTATAAAATGTATCGTGTATGTTAATGATTGACAACACTAATGATTTATCTATTTCAAAATCAAATTTGAAATGTATCGATTATTTGAACTACAAATGCCATATAATGTTTAACTATTGTGATTACTGAAGTTTATATTCATCCTCTTCATTATTTCGATCACTGAAGTTTACTTGATTACGAAAATAATGAATGATAAGCTACCGTGATTTTTGAAGTTTATATCCATACTCTTCATTGATGTTAATTAAATTCTTTTTAATTTCAATCTCTTCCTTACTTCTTTTTTTTGTAACTAGGGGAATCGGCCACTGGAGACTGGGCTGGTACTCGCGTGACATGGGGTCCAGGGATCCAATCCTGCTACCACAATACCCCAGGTGCCCCACACACCCCGCAAGCATGGGACATGGGTAAAGACGAGTGTGATTTGAACTCATGACCTTCATTTACAACTGTGACTTCATAACAACTAAACCACCAATGAGCCACACCCGTGCAGGCTTCCTTACTTAATTTAGTAAGAATATGTTAAATTTTAATTAAAATTTTGATTTCATCAAAATAAATAAACTATTTAGGTTTTTCAAAATGTTTTATAAGAATAGATTTAGACATACTAAGTTCATTGTAAATGTCAACAGTTTCTCCCTAATCCTAGTCTTAAGTCACTAACATGTGCATCTTGAAATATGGTTACTTTCCTAAATATTATGCACTTTAGTTATGTATAAGCGTTAACATTATATGGTTATTCGTTATATGGTGGTTATTGGATTTTGTACTATATATGTACCTTATGTGTGAATACAATATTGATTTTAGCTCTCACATTTTTCTGCCATCTTCTTGTATTTATGGTTATCTTGATTTTCTTGCTATTGTTATTTCCTTCACTTGGCATAAGAACAATGTATGGTACTTGGGTTCCTAACATTGAATTGTGACACGCGCTTGTTAAGAATCCATGAAAGGGAGTGCGTTGGTCTGGTGATGAAACGAAGTGCGTTGAATGCATTTGAAGATGGAGCACTATTGTCAATTGCTGCAAGAATATTAGTTAAATAATGAAATTATGGTATGATAGAGATGTTTAATTCAATTAAAACTATTTTGTTGGAGAAATGTTGAAACTATGGTAGAGATATTCGCTAAAGTGCTAAGTTTTCATTGTAAGCATTGTATGCAAAGCTGATGAAGTTTTTAAAGCTAAAGGGATTATTTGTTTCTTCAACAACATATATGAGGTACACACTCATAGGCTCCATAGATAAAGATCTTCATTAACTTTTTGTATATCGAAAAGATGTGAGCACTCGTTATTCATGTGGCCACTGGCCATGATCATAGGAAGAGAGAGTAAGGTGTGGAATTACAAGTAAATCCGAGAATAAATAGAATCATAAACCTTTCATAATTGACTAAGGAGAAGACGAGCTGCGACGTACATGGGTTGCAACTTGTAGAGATGACTATTGTGATATGCATGGCTTAGAAAATAACTTTTTCTACAAGGAGACAACCGCAACATATTGATTACAATAACCTTAAGGTAATTGAGTTTTTATTCTTATTTTAATACATTTAAAACATGTTTATGGTGGATGGATAACCACAGAGTAAAGTTTACTTGTGATTTGAAAATTTGTTGTGCAAAGTTATTGCACATATTTCTATGGTCAAGTGTAATGTTTGCGGGGTGTATGGGGCACCTGGGGGTATTGTGGTAAAAAGAGGGCAGGAATGGGAACAGTGAAGATGACACATGCTTGTCAAAGATCTGAAAAGGATTCAATAAAATCAAATATTCATAGTCAAGAAATCAAACTGTTGAAAAAGGACCATGAAAATCAATCCAAGGTTACAATTTCAATGAAACCGCCAAGTAAGAGAAAGGGCAAAAATTAAGCACCAAACATAATTCTAGAGTTTCTCGAGGCAATTGTGGGAGGGTTGTTGGATGTTCTCATCCAATGACCCTCCCACACTTGCCTTGGGAAACACAAGGACTTTGTCTGTAAAATAAGTTTTTAAGTGTAATTTATTACCTAGAAGTGACATGGTGCTTTTACCTTTGGATTGTTCAAATCGGGATTTTCCTTTTGACACATGCAAATTAAATGTGCCAAAAGATGGAATATTAAAAAATGGATGCTCACATTCCAATGGTAGTGACTCAGAGAATTGAGTTGTGCAGCCAAACAGAGAAGTTCCTACTGTTGAGTAAAAAATGGTGTCTCAAGGAAAAGGACTCTAAATACATATGGTGATTTGCATGACCGTGATGGGGATTTACAAAATGGTTTTCATATATCTTCATCCGATACACCTGGTTATCTGGAAAAAAATATGAATATATTGTAAATATCATTCACTGTTTCGAATGTAGAGGTCACAAAGAGGAAGAGTTTAGAAAAAAATTCCTAACATGGTTCATCTTGCACACAACATATAAGTAGAGGGAAACGGTTTATGTTTTTCTTGACACTTTATTGGTCGATACTTTCTTCGAACTTGTCTCTAATAAGAGGCTTTAAGTTTTACCCAATGGATAATTTTGTACCAAGTTATGACATTGAAAAGGGGAGAAGTTAGAGCAATGGAACCTCACATTGATTCAGATCTCTTAATTTTTGTTGATGTATTTGTAACTTCGGAAGATATTCAATTGTATATTGTATGTATTACATTTGTACCTTATTGTATCCCTGACAGAGATGTTCTTATTCCTCCATTCGGAAGTGTCGTAACTTGTATTTGCAAGTGTCGCAAGTTTTATTGTAAGTGTCGTAACTTATATTTGATGGGTTATTAGACCTCCTTAGAGGGGTCGGCCCAATATGAGTTAAGTGGAAGGGTTATTAGACTCCCTAAGAGGTTGTCCCAGTTAGGGTAAAAGGCAGGTCAAGTTAAAGTATAAATAGAGTTGTTGCACCACTCTATTTGCTCATTCACTCACACATCTAACTCGCATAGTTGAGAGAGAGGAGTGCGCACAAGTGGAGGAGGAGTAGCTGCTAGAGACACCTATCTTTTGGGGTTTCATCTTTGTAATCTTTGTATTGGTGCTTATTCTATCTTTGAGGAAGTTGCAGGGTTTTTCACCTTTATAGTTTTCCCCGATGAAACATTGTGTCTCTTGTGTCTATGATTGTTATGTTGTGCATGTTATTCTCTTAGTAGGATCCTAGATAATATTTGAATGAAATTATCAAAATTCTAACATGGTATCAGAGTTGAATTAAGAAGAAGACATTGTGCAGCTGCGGAAGCTAGGGCTTATTGATTTTTGGGTTTCTCTCCATAGATCATCAAAGGTAGGAAGCTAGGTTAACTCTCCTAAGGAAGGTGCATCTTTCTGTCGAAACAGAATTTGATTCTGAGCATTTTCAGTTTTTGGCCTATCACTACTGCGGGAAATTAGGGCTTTTGATAGAAGTGGAATTTTGGAGAGCTCTCAGCATAGGATTTCTCTCCTTAGCAAAATCAAAATTTAGAGACCAAGATCAAACTTTTTGGTTGGGTGAATCTCCGGGAAAGTCAAACCCTAATTTGACTTTTGGACCAAAAAAAACCAGAAAACAAGAAAACCATATTTTGACAGAAGTTGCATATCTGAAATTCACAGGTCAATTTTGAGGGGTCAATTTTTGGATTTTTCAAAATCTAAGCACACCAGCTTGCTCGCCTCAGTCAATTGCATCTCCCTGTCCAGACAGAAGTTTGAAATTCCAAGTTTGAATTTTTAAGGTTTCTCTATCAAACCCTAACCAGCTCCAGATCCAGTTTCAGCAAATCAAGTGGTAAGACCTAAATATTTTATTTCAATTTGAGTTTCTCATTAAGATGTCTCACCACACCAAGCTTGAGGATAAGCTTGAAGGGGCTGATAACTTCCGTGCATGGAAGTATAGGATTGAGTTAATCCTAAAAGAGAATGAATTGGACACCTACATAAGTGAAGAAGTTCCAATTTGAGAGGGAGATGAGGCTAAGGCATTACATAAGAAGAACTTGGTCAAGGCCAAGAGAATCATTGCAGATTCCATCAAAGACCATCTCATACCACATGTGTCTTCCCTAAAGACACCCAAGGAGATGTTTGATTCCTTGACCAAGCTTTTTGAAGGAAAGAATATAAATCAGAAGATGACACTGCGGAACCAATTGAAGAGTGTGAAGATCCAGAATGGAGAGACCATCCAATCCTACTTTACGAAGGTCTCTCAAATCAAAGAACAACTTGAAGCTGTGGATGAAGTGGTGGAGAATGGAGAAATTGTGATGACCACTTTGAATGGCCTACCTAGGTCATGGGACTCCTTCATCCAAGGAATTTATGCAAGAAATAAATTGATTTCTTTCAGTAGACTGTGGGAGGAATGCTCACAAGAAGAAGCTAGACTTGTGGCCCGAGAAGAAAAGATGGGAAGGGAAGACCAAGCTCTCACAGCACACACCAAGAGAAGTAAGTTCAAGAGGGAGCAACCTCATCACAAGAAATCTTCTCACCATCATCAAAAGGAGAACATTAAGAAAGATTATCCTCACATTAGATGCTTCATATGGGATGAGAAGGGACACTATGCCCGAGATTGTCCCACGAACAGAAAAGGCTTCAACAAAAATAAGAAGAAGAACAACAAGAAGAGATATCATGCTCATGCTGCAGAGGATGATGATCCTCCCATAAAGAAGACTAAGGAAGAAAGTGAAGACTCTTCAAGTGATGAAGAGTATGTTCTTCCAGTTATAGCCCTATCGAACGATGGTTTCAAGGAAGTACCAGGTTAAGACAATTTAGTTTTTCTTTTTTTCTAGTTAATTCACAGTCACAGCAAGTAATTTCACACATTTCTGTTTATCCTCACTTTCTATTTGAAAAATTAACATTGAATATATTCTTATTACTGTTACGTGAATGGCTACACTGGATATTTAACTACACGTAACTATTTTCTAAATTTTAATTATCATAGAGTAGGTAGGATTTTATTTTTAGTTTTTAGTTTTCAATAAGTATGCTCTCCTCTATGCTTCGTGCGATCTGAGGATCAGAAAGTAGGATGGCTATAATGATTTTCAGAAAGAATAATGATGCTCTAATTTTTGAGATCTCCATTTGCTAAAAAAAAAAAAAAAATTGAATAAATGGCCTGCAAAAACTACATGCTGAAACTGTAAAAATCATGCTGAAACAACAGCTGTAACAGCTATAGCTAAAACAACGCCCAAACAATATCACGCCTATAAGTTTCTCGTCGGTTGGAGTCGCAGCAATGCCATATTTTCGCTTTTGTTTTGTCGATGCCTAGAACTAAGCTTGCAACAAAACATGAAACATTAAGTCTGCAACAAACAATTGAATAAAACTATGAGCGGGATAAAACAACAATTAAAACGTGCAAGAGACAAGAATGTGACAGGAAACCATAAAGAGATAAGGGATCAATTTCTCTAAGCATTAGGTCGTCCAAAAGAAATCTCGAAATCAGTATGGATTTGTTTGGAACTAGATCTTCGATTCTATCTCCTCTCCTTTGTCTTCAACGGAATCTTGATCATGAGGCTACTATTTTCTGATCATCAAAACTCTTAATCCAGCGTGGACAGCCAACTGAAAAGCATGGACAAGGTAAATCTAATTATTACAAAATCCAGCATAAATATCTAAGACTTCAAAATAAAGTGCCATGCACTATCATCCAACGCCTTTGCGGTCAATTTAATTTGTCTGTACTTATCTTTTCACAGTAATCTGCTCCTGGGATCTTTCCTCAGAAAATTTTAGTCAATTCGTCATAATGTTAGAACAATGAATGGATATAATAATAGATTGATGGACGTTGCCAAACCGAAACTCATCATTATAATCCTAAGAAATCTGGCTTTGGATCCACATATGCTAAAAATGGTTGCTGATAGTCCACCAAAAATCGGGCGGGATGAAAACCAATTGCTTAATACACATTATCCTTTATTAATAAACAACCAAGATAGGCGTGATTTGCGTATTTAATCCCATCCATGACTCACCCTTTTCATGACGGTTTAGAATGCTATACCATGACTTCACGATTTCCCTTTGGCTACCATAGATTGTCGATGTTCAACATAGGATCCACTTATATGTTCGATTGCACAAAGAGATTTTTCTGTCGGTGGTTGGACAACTAAAATCCCATTTATCGTTTAATTTACAACAAACTAATGAACTTCTTGCCAATTCATCTCTTCCAGAATTAATTGATGATCTTAATTTGTGGTACTATTCCTAACTGCCATGCTATTGCTACTTGCCCCAAATTTGATTTCACGAAGAAAAAAAAAATCCAATTCATTCTACTTGGAGAAGAACAACATGTAAACTTGCTTTCAGGTCTGTTCCATCCACAAGTCGATGCTATTAGCAAAAGGAATTTGGTTGAACCTATATCAGGTTGAGTTATTCAGTCGAATGTGTGTGCTCCATCATCCCTGCATATTACAGTTTCAATGAAGGTTTTCGCTAAAGGCTTTCCCTGGATTGCGTCTTCCTTTACAATTCTTTAACGTACCCACCTGCCTGAAGTGAAGAGTGAAAGGACTGTGGAAACTATTGCACAGGAAACCAGAAACTAGTATTCATGGCGATGTCTTCAGATGTCAATTCTTGTTTTGCGTTTTTTATCTTCATATTCACACTGGGAAGCTCAAAATTCTAAAGTTCTTTGCAGGAAGGAATTGACAAATGAGAATTTTGAAACATTTAGAGAAACCGTCAAGAAGGATTACTGATAAAGAAAGTAGTACATTGAAATCTTGTACAATAATGACCGTGTCATCGAGATTGGTGTTCATGTTGATCCGAGTTTTACTGTCAACATCTACCTGTAGGATAAAAAAGGATACAAAACATCTCGGACCGGTGATAACAGTATGTCGGGTGATTGAAATTTATAACTTCAGTTTTATGTGATTTTCCCATTACAAATAAACAAATATATAAAAAAATTGCTTGCTTGATTTTTGCATACTACTGCCACTACAAGCTTGACTCGGCATTTGGCAACGTCACAAGTGATGAAATAAAAATTAACTAGGGTTTCCATGCAATGCGAATGGATTCACGGGTCACAATAATGTATGGATCAAACATCATCATTTCGTTATTTGTAATTACCAAATTGATCCATCTTTCGCAGGTGTCATAACAGGAATCGCAATTTACGAGGATGAGAATTAAGCATAGACACGGGCGAATATTGGAACAACTTAGAGGTTGGAGACAATAAAATTTTCAATGATCGATGTGTTTTTGCAGGCAGCGTGCTTCTCTATTCAGGATCGACGTTGGTGTTTATTTCCAGGTTGCTATTGGTTGCAGAGAATTCTATGCTCCAAGATTCACAACTATTCTTTACCGCCTTTATCTAAAACTATTGTTGCCATAATTCTAATCAAATTGAGAGTGAAATTGACAAGAGAGTTTATCGCCAGGTCTAAATTTTAATCCAGTTGATATTTGATGCCAAGCATGGATATTTTACCTGCTCAATTTTTCCCCAGCCTGTTTATTTCCATCAAAAATAAAAGAAGCTTATTTATTGTTGCAATTATTGTCTTTTGTTTAATGGAATTGATACTGGAGTTCCACAAGGTTGAAGCCTTGAAATTTCGGCACTATAAGCTAATATACGATCTTCACTGGATTACGAGGACCGCTTTGAAATTTCCTCACTGTCATATTCATTTTAGAAGGGCATGTAATAGAAATTGCGGTCTGAGTGTGTTTTTGGCAAGCTCTTTTGTTGAAATCGTGGACTCGGAGAAGGGGTCAGGGAAATAATGAAATCTCCAATAGACAGTTGTTTTTCCAAATAGAATGCTCTATTTTGTGTGTGATGAATGCATATACCCAGATTGAATGTGTTTGCTCCCGGATTGTTATTTCTTGCACTAGAGATGTATGCTCTGAATTTGACAATATACAGGACTGATCATGCAAGAAAAACATTTGAAATTAATGCAGCAAATTGATGAGGATCATACTCTGGCACAACTTCTGTTGGCTTGAATAAATTTGATAGTGGCCCTAAGAAGCATATTTGAAAATCTAGAACTTTAGTGACAGGTATCAACAAGTAAACCGTTAGCATATTTTTTTTGCATTCTTCTTTTTGGTGGGTATTATCAGAATAAAAAAAAAATTATAAAATCGTGGAAAACCAAGAAAAAAAAATTGCAAATGGACCTTTCAATAATTCCTGAGAACGATGTCAAAACATGTTTTTACAATTCACGCTAATTTGTTTTTCTCAAGTCACTTCAAATAGGAATCGACGAAGAAACTAGACTCACCACGACCACCAGGTAAAAACACATTTCATTTTATTTTTAATTTGATTTGCTAAGCACATATTTTTCCTGCATTTTATATTTTTTTATGCTCTCACACAAAATTTGTAGCAGGATTAGTATTCACATTTTTTAGGTTTTGGAGACGATCACATTTCATGCCGAAGTGATTTTCGAGAATCACAAAAATTTTCAAAGACACATGCTTTTATTGACAGCTTGAAGGAGCCGATCTTCATCATACATCTCATGATGTTTGCCGCTACACAGATACCTTTCATAAACCCATTTGCGTCATGAATGTTTACCCATATATCTCCTTCAAAGCACATTAGTCATCCACGTTGAAGTCCACTTTCCATTGTCTTATCCGTTGTGACTTCACACACACCTATCTTTCTGAGTTGCATACATAATTTCCTTCTTTTTCAGTCCCTTTCTGCCTTTTGAATAAGAACATTCAGTTCCCTTTCCATAATTACATTTCCTTGCCATAAACACTGCTACTACTGAGATCTTTCCTATAGTACTACCAATCTTTTTGTAAAAACTCGCGTTGACTGGTGTGGGATTCCCTGAGGCCCACCTTTCAACAAGTCTTGCCCCATCGACCTCAGCGCCTTATATGGGATATAGACTAGAGTTCATTTTTTAGTACTTGGAGGCTTGCATGCCTTAATGGCAAGTTCTCTCGATGAAAATCATGGGAATACATCAATGTCCCTTGATCGTCATATCTTGCAAGGGGCTCGACATCAGCACATCTATTCGCACTTTGCAAGATGTACTCAGGTACCTTGGCACCCATTGACATCAATGGTGAGTTTGCCTCGCATTGGTTAACGGCATTCATCAATGGCCGGTAATCCAATGACTTCTTTTTATGCTCGACATCGACACATTTATTCGCATGACTAGAATCGTACCATCAGGTTTTGTAGCGGGTGAAGACTATACACTTTTTCATGACTCCCTCAGCAGTTACAACAACATAACTTCAGCTATATGAGAGTACCACAGTTCCACTTTCTGCCTTCGACATTTCCCATGATCCAGTTACAGCTGCAGCAGCATTGACAGTTACATTTTCATGATCCTGCAGCAGTGACATCTTCCATGATCCAGTCACAACAGTCACGTCCTCCATAATTCAGCAGCGGCAATTTCAGTTACATTTTTATCCTGCAGCAGTGACATCTTCTCTGATCCAACAGTTACAGTAGTTGCACCAGCAACATCACCAACGACGCTCCTATTGCATAGTTCATCATCATTCTTGGGTAAGTGGAGGTATGTTGTTTTCTAAATTTTAATCATGCAATTCCTTACATGCTAGCAATGAATAATTTGGAAAACTCCCTCACCACGCTACATTTCATTTTTCACTTTCATAACCCATGCCGAGTTGCACAAGGACATGCAACGAGTTCAGTTGGGGAGGATGAAGATAGAGGTTGATGTACACTATAGAATCTCAAATGCAACCATATTTTCAGAGGACAGGAAATCTTTGTGACAGTTTATTCATTTTCTCATGCATATTGCTCCTTATATAAAATGCAGAATTTGAATTGAGTATATCTCACAAACCATACATTGGATCCTCACGATTTTTGGACAGGGAGTGGATAATATTATAATGAACAAAATTGGCAAGTTTCAGCTTAATCTAATGCACGGATTTCAAAAAAAATAGCCATCATCACCTACAGCCAATTTGCAATTTTCTCAAAATCCATGATGTGGGTTTTTCTGATTTTTTGTGTGGAGATGCATTGGACTAGTAAAAACTTGCATGCAAAATTTCAGCGAAACCCAGATCGTAGTTTGTGAGATATGGTCTCAGGAAGTTTGCTGCAACACTAGCTGTTACTCCACCAGATTTGCCCACTTTCGCAGCTGTTACTCCACCAGATTTTCCCACTTTTGCAGCTGTTACTTCAGCAGTTGTTACTCTGCAGCTGTTACTTCACCAAACCTTCCATTTCGTAGCTGCAACTCCGCCAAATTCTCCATTTCGTAGCTGCAACTCCGAACTATATTCACTATCATCATTTCCCTACCATCATTCCATTTTTCCACTACCATCACTCCATTTTTCATCTCATTTATTATTCACTAACATTTCTTTTCCGACAAATCCTCTGTTGCACTTTGCTTCATACACATGGATACACATATTGGCATGATTCATAGAGGTAAAGAAAATGCTTTCTTATACAGATTGATGCTTTCTCATGCACATTTATATCTTATCATTTCCAAGGAGTACATGGTTAAATTATTATTGCAGCAAGAAAAAAAATAATGAGATAAATGTTGTTAACACAAGAACCAACACTCTTTGTATTCATGGTTGTTACACAAGAACCAACCATAAGAAAATGTCAACTGCTACTCACACCTTGGAAACATTCATTGTTGGAAAGACATCATCAATCAAAGCCAAAATTTAGATGCCAAAAGTTCTTAAGAAGATCCATGCACGGTTGCATGAGGACATGCAACAAGTTCAGTTGGGGAGTATGTTGGGACTCATAAATGTCTATTTTCATCCACTTTACCTTTCGCTATTCTTCACATTTCATCCTCCCATTAACCTTTCATCATACCATTTCCATATATATACTTGAGTTTCATCTTATTATTTTCCACTTTATTCATTTTAGTATTATAAGTGAATTTATGATTAAATATTGGAAAATAACATGTTTTTCACTAATATCTCAAGTATGGATGAGCTTTGTAATGTGTAGGAATATGGAAGGATCAATTCAAAGAAAGACTCCTCAAATATCTCCTCCACCATTTCATGGAGATAGTTATTCAAAGAATATTCCAAGGAGAAGATCATGGAGATTTGGTTGGCATAGCTTATTTAGGATGTATGAGAAACATGTGGAGAATTTGTGAGAGACATGTGGAGGATTTGAATGGATCATATTTTGTAATAATAGGAAATTAGTTGAGAGTGGTTGAGAGAATAGTGGATCTGTTATTATGAGATGGTTATCTCCTTCTCAAATAATTTCATGTATAAAAGAGAGTGCTCTCTCTTCATTTGGAATATGTAGATTAATCATAGATTAGGAGGAGATTAGTCTCAGATTGTAGAAGTTAGTCTTGACTTTGTAATATGGAGAAGGGGATTCTTGGCTTTTGTTCATAATCTTAGTTTTGATGCTTTCATGATTTGTCATTGATTTGTGTGATGTAAATTAAGATTTCTTTGTTGTTAATGTGAGCTCACATGTGTTGTCTCGTTGCTCTTCATATGTTGTCTTTCTTTTATGCAATTTACTTTCAGCAGTGTGTTTTAGCTTCCAGCATTAGATTAACAATTGTGTGTTTCAGCTTAAGGGGGGATTAGATTAGCAATTATCCATTAGTAGGGGGGGTTAGATTAGATTAATTTCACTTCAGTCCTGCATATACCTTGCATGTGCTTCATAAGCCTACAAACCTCAGATTGACAAATTAAATGGTTGGGAAAATACTACAACGGAATTAAACGACAATATTTCCGCCTAATAGTCCCAAGACCAGATGGGAAGTCTGTTGTGACCTCCAAGTGGATCTGCAAGATCAAGCATGCTGCAGATGGTAACATAGAGAAATACAAGGCAAGGTTTGTGGATCGTGGCTTCTCCCAGAAAGAAAGGATAGATTATGAAGAAAATTTTGCACCTGTAGCCAGATACACTTCCATCATAATAGTACTTGCTTTGGCTGCAGTGATGAAGTGGAAGATACACCAGATGGATGTTAAGACAACTTTCTTGAATGGTGTATTCGAAGAGGAAGTGTATGTGGAGAAGACACTCGGTTTTGAGACACATGACAGGGAGTCACATGTGTGCAAATTAAAGAAAGCCTTGTACGGTTTGAAACAAGTACCCAGGACATGGTACGGCAGGATTGACAGCTTCCTGACTAGTTTGGGCTTTACCAAGGATTCCAACCTTTAATACAAGGTTGAGGAAGGCAATCGAGTGATACTCCTACTGTATGTAGATGACCTATTTGTGACAGGTGAGAATGGGTTGATTGTTGATACGAAAAGGAAGCTTGCTGCCGAGTTCGAGATGAAGGACTTGGGTATGATGCATTACTTTCTAGGCATGGAGGTGTGGCAGAGTGCAGATGGAATCTTCCTTGGACAAGGGATGTATGCAATAGATATCCTGAAGCGGTTCGGGATGATGGACTACAAGGCCATGGCCACACCTATGGAATTGAACCTGAAGCTATTGAGTGATGCTTCATCATAGTCGGTTGATGCCACAATGTATCGTTAGATGATTGGGTCCTTGATGTACCTGACGAACACAAGACCATATATTTGCTTTGCTGTGAACACATTGAGCCAGTTCCTGACGAATCCTAGACATGTTCACTTGATTGTTGCAAAGCCTATTCTGAGGTACCTGGAGGGTATGGTTGATTATGGGCTCAAGTATGATGCAAATCAAAAGGTTAACCTGGAGGGTTATGTTAATTTAGATTGGGCAGGAAGTGCTGCAGATAGAAAGAGCACGTTGCGGTGCTGCTTCAGTATGGGATCAGGGGTGATCTCTTGGTTTAGCAGGAAGCAGTCATGTGTAGAACTGAGTACAGCCGAAGCAGAGTATGTTGCAACTTGTTCGGTCATTTATGAGGCAGTATGGCTAAGGAAGCTACTGTCAGATTTATTTGATCTCCAGTTGGATGCTACTCGTATCTTCTGTGACAACCAAAGTTATGTGAAGTTGTCCGAGAACCCAGTGTTCCATGACAAGTCGAAGCATATCGAGATCAAGTATCACTATATCATGGATATGGTGCAGAGAGGAGCAGTGAATCTCCTGTATGTTGCGACGGACGAGCAGATAGCAGATGTGTTGACTAAGCCACTAGCCAGGGTGAAGTTCGAGTACTTCAGAGAGAGGCTTGGTGTTCTTCAGATCGAAGATACTTCCAGGAGGAAGTGATGAGACACAGATGCAGGAGCCCTTCCAAGCATGGTGGTAGGTGGGTCCTCCCCATGGCTGTGGATGTAAGTGTTGTGTGATAAGCATCCGGATGATGCTCCGTCATGAACATCTGTATGATGTTTCATATGACGATGATCCGTATGATCATGAGCATCCGTATGATGCTCTGTATGATGATGATCTGTATGATCATGAACATCGTTATGATGTTCTGTATGATCATGAGCATCCGCATGATGCTCTATGCGAGGATGATATGTATGATCATGAGCATCCGGATGATGCTCCATGGCCGTGGATATCTTGCAGGTTGTGCAGTAGCATGTAATCAGTCCTGGGAGATCTTGCAGGTTGTGTAGTAGCACGAAATCAGTCCTAGGATGCTATTTCGAGGTTTTGTTGTTCGCATGTAATCAGTTCTGGGAGATCTTGCAGGTTGTGTAGGAGCACGTAATCAGTCTTGGGATTCCCTTTCGAGGTTTTGCTTATTCACATGTAATCAGTCCTGGGAGATCTTGCAGGTTGTGTAGTAGCATGTAATCAGTCCTGGGATGCTCTTTTGAGGTTTTTCTTGTTTGCATGTAATCATCCCTGGGAGATCTTGCAGGTTGTGCTTGGCACGTAATCAGTCCTGGGATACTCTTTTCAAGTTTTGCAGATGCACATAATCAGTCCTGAGATTCCACCGGATGGGCCGCTTACAGAGATGATGAAGACCTACATGGAGGCTAGGCCTACATCCAACATGAAAAAGGGTTGGCTATGTAGAACTTCCTATGAAGAGTAGAATTAAGAGATAGCACCAGTGATCGAGATGACGAGTACATCAACAGTGACGATGATGCTCCAGTGATCCAGTGTTGATGATCCAGCTCTCGTATTGAAGACTTATGCCTATATGCATTGATGTATGTGTCAAGAGAATACCTTCCTAGTTAAGAGAGAGTGTTGATATATTTGTAACTTCGGAAGATATTCAATTGTATATTGTATGTATTACATTTGTACCTTATTATATCCCCGACGGAGATGTTCTTGTTCCTCTGTTCGGAAATGTTGTAACTTGTATTTACAAGTGTCGCAAGTTTTATTGTAAGTGTCGTAACTTATATTTGATGGGTTATTAGACCTCCTTAGAGGGGTCGGCCCAGTATGAGTTAAGTGGAAGGGTTATTAGACTCCCCTAAGGGGTCGGTCCAATTAGGGTAAAAGGCAGGTCAAGTTAAAGTATAAATAGAGTGGTTGCACCACTCTATTTGCTCATTCACTCACACATCCAACTCGCAAAGTTGAGAGAGAGGAGTGTGCACAAGTGGAGGAGGAGTAGCTGCTAGAGACATCTATCTTTTGGGGTTTCATCTTTGTGATATTTGTATTGGTTCTTATTCTATCTCCGAGGAAGTTGCGGGGTTTTTCACCTTTATGGTTTTCCCTGATGAAACATTGTGTCTCTTGTGTCTATGATTGTTATGTTGTGCATGTTATTCTCTTAGTAGGATCCTAGATAATATTTGAATGAAATTATCAAAATTCTAACAATTTTTCATCATTGTTGTAATCACATCCCTATTGATTAGCTTCTAATTATAACTAGATTTGTACACTATATTTATTATATCGTAAGGGTTTTCCATTTGGTGAATGCTATGTTTTTTTTGTGCTTGAGGAAGATTGATAGTTGTCGATGGTTGTTAGATGACAATCAAAAACTCTTGGCCCATCAATTGCTCATCCTTTCAATTCTCAATTGGAAAGTGGCATTACATACCCTCTTTCAATGCATTTGACTGACCATTTCCCGCTTCATTCAATTATCGTTTGGTACGTGACATACTTTCATACCCTCTTTCAATGCATTTGAATGACCATTACCTACTACATTCAATTCTTTGCAGACTAGGAGAGGTGGTGAGGCTCTCATTTGTCTTTTATTCACAATGGTCCAACAAATTTCTGGTTCCATTTCTTAGTTCACCTGCACATCCTTCAGCTCCTTCCTTCTTTTAGAGTACGATAAGTGTTTTTGTGTTCGTTAGTGTAATGAGAGAAAATGGCTCGGGAGAATGTGGCGACCATGGAAGACAACTATTAGAGGAATGGAATGGAAATAAGGGAATTCATTTTAGGCCATAAGAGAGCAGATCTTCGGCTTTGAACCTCTGTGAATCCTTCCCCCATGAATGGATTCACATAGCAGGTGACTTCCATGGGAGGTCCCAACTATAGTTACCAAGTTCGAGTTCAAATACAAATTTGAATTCAGTATGATATGAAAAAAAATCGAAAGATAATTTTTTGATTCAGAAAAAAATATGTCTATATACCTCTTAAATTAGTAAAATATCGTCAATACATACAGTTTACATGGGTTGTAGACAACTTTATTAAATTTAGAAAACACTTTCAACTTCCACCGATACTCCCATTCCCCCATTCCCTCCTAAAAATATCTTCAGGAATCTTTCAACAATGGAAAAAATTGAATAATTAGAGTAGGGCCTTTTAGTATCAATCCATGCTATGTATATAAAAGAAACAAATTAAACACTAGTGAATCGAATTAAACCTACAAATTCATGAAACGAAATGAATAGTTGAATTTATGTATGTATTATCCCTTGAGAAAATTTGGTAACTATGGTCCCAACATGTCTCAGACCATCATGAATGGCTTTAGTCCCAAGGTGGTTCCTGTATATAACACTCTTGTAAATGAGTTAATGTTATTTGTGGTATTCTATCAGTGGTTTGCTTCAATTTCATCCTTGACACAACCCAACATACTGTACGTTCATCCTGGGACTTCCCATGGAGACACCAACAATATCCCTAATCTCTTGGCCAACAGATACCTGCAAAAAACCATCTTTTAACACATAGATGTGTCAAGTTTGCTTTTCGAGATTTATTATCAGGACATCCCAACCATTCAGTTCTATAGAAATATCAGAAAAATCAAGTATGTTGGCAATTTGCACTCTTATTCCACAAAATTCAAGCTCCATGCGAGGCAAGGGAAGCTGCCAAATTACATGCTTCTGGAGCAGTTGTACACAAACACCAAGTTCCTCCATTCCAACAATGATCATCCTTTTCACGATGTAGCTCAGGATCGAAAATTCATGAAGGAGGTGTACGATACGCTCAAATACAACCCTCAATCTCTAGTATGTATCTTGTTTGTATTTATTGGTCATATCCTCTTTACCCAAAGATATTGGATCAATACTATTAATCTTGATATACTATTTCTTGGAACGTACAGACTTGCTTGCTACTTGTAATTTTTGGTGCGATGTTGCTTATTATCATCATAGCCCTTGTGGCATAATTGGTGACCTATTTGAGTGTCAATCTGGTATCATTTTTTTTAATCTACAACAGTGTCTATAGATGGGGGTGGGACAAACTTGGACCTTTTTACTATTTCATTAGTACAATTTTTGATGTGTATGAAAGGTTGGGTCCTTTTCTCTGTATTCAATACCCCATGTATTTCCTTGCTTTTTGGCAGGTGGCATCAGTTTTATGACAAGGAAAGGATCGTTAGTTTTATTTCCTTTCTTTTTGGTAGGTGGCATGGGTTTTATGGCAAGGATGGTTAGTGTTCTGATTCGATTTGTATTGAGAGATGAAAAAACTAATCATGTGTATTATGTATAGTTTGAGTCATTTGTTTGATAGTGGTAGATAAGTATTTAAGTATGCACAAGGTGTTACACCAAAATATCGTCACCATGAGTCATGTGTCCTCTATATGCTATGATTCCTAAAGTACTTGGGCTAAAACACCAAAAGATAATTTGATGTTCATCCCTTTAACTTTGTGTTGTCATCCCGACGCACCTTGATCTTTGGCGAGGTGCGTCAGACTTAGGGTGACACGCTCTGCACCTTAGCAAAGTGCGTCAGTGATGCTGGATGTTCTCACACAAGGCGCGTCTCCCTCCCATTGGCGCAATTTTTCCTTGTGCAAAGTGCGTCGCTATTGGTTAAAATGGATAAAGAGAAGCTTCGAGCGACTTCTGGAAACTTGGATGGCGTGGAGACTTATCCCTACATATCTGGAAAGTTGGTATTCGATCCCTGTACCTAGTGGGATGATCCCTTAAGCCTCTCCCCTAAATCCTCAACCTCTCCTATTCCTTTAGCCCTATATATATGAACCCCCTCTCCATTGTTAAGATATTAAGGATAGAATACCTACATGCTGGTGGAATTTTGCTAGGAGATCCTCTTCATCCATAGGAGGCTAAGCATTTGTTCTTGGAGGCTAGAATTGTTGGAAGGAGGTTATGGCTTCAAAGCATCGGTTGTAACACCTCTCTCTTTGTACTTTTTATTATTACATCAAATACAAATTATTTCCATGAATTGTTGTGTTAATAATGTTTAGGATTAACCTCTTTGACTATTGATCTAGATTGATTCACAATCATGTGCTTTCACTACTTGTTTGTTTCCACATGTTTTGTCTTGTTTTGCAGCTAAAGATATGAAAATCAAGGACTTGGATCAACAAGGAGAAAGGAACTACATCTATAAGGTAAGTCATCTCCTTACTTGTCTTGCATTTCAATCAAGCTAGGAAAGATATTTGTGTTATGTACTTGTTTTTTTCTAGAGCTGAACCATTCAGACTAGGGAGATCCGTTTGAGTCCGCCCTAACAGATTGTCCGTAAACACAAGGTTTCTTTGTTCTTAATAGTGAATTGTTGTTTTAAATTTTGTGTAGTTGCAGTTATGCTCGTTGAGGAATTCATTGATTAGTTATGTATCTCCTATTTATTGTTCTATCACTAACATATTCATCATACTTCTCGGATTGTGAAAAGATACTAAATTTTATTCTTTTGCATCTCTCATATTTGTTTACTAATACATCATACCCCCAGCCTGCTAATTGCATTGCAATGAAGAAAATTCAGGCCTTCTAAGGTAATTTGAAGTTGTATGAAATATTGCCAAACCATATATTTGTTTTCTTTGGCCTCATTTGAAGTTGTATGAATAATCCCGAAAACAAATTTGTCCCAATTCTCATAAACTTTCGTCGCTACCGCGGTTCCCAAATCATATTTGGATGAACTTTCATTACTACCACCATCCCCAATCAAATTTGGATCAGTTTTGGTAAAATTTCATTCTTACTAGGAGTCCCAAATCAAATTTGGACCTTGTGGTAACTTTCATTGACAAAGTGCTGAGAGTCAAACTTGTGCCACTTGTGGGAAAATCCCATCAATGTAGCCCATTTGTGAATTTGGAAGAAATGTTCTTAGTTATACTATTGATGTTAATAGGTTAAATGAAGTACCTGAACCCAAGGATCATGATGAGGAATGTGAGGATAAGGATGATAATGTAGTTGATCATGATGAATATGATGCACTTGAAATTGCTAAATTGGGTCGTGTACCTAAATAGTGCCAACATATCATCGAGTTGACCATATTGCATTGCACTGTTTTGATCTTACACCATTTATTTTACGTGGGAAGAGAAATCACCTTTTAGAAAGTGTTGGAAGAAAACAAAGATTCAAAGAAAACAAGCAAGTTTTAGATGGTTAAATACGTTGCACTGGACATTGGAATCCAAGTTGTTGGAATGGTCTTATTGCCAGATTCATGCATAGGTACATGCATGCTTGATTAGAGGGGTTTATACTACGTATGGAAATGCATGTTTTGATGTAATTGATGATTCAGGGCATGATCATGGCCCACTTGAAGCCATATTTTGAGTTGAATATCAAGCCTTGAGGCTCCACTCAAAGATAATATGATTACCCTTTTTCCACTTTTAGGGGGGTATATTGATATTGTTGATTTCCAAGTCCCATGAATTCTCACCTTTTAGTGACAGGGGGGAATATTGACGATGTTAGACTTCAAGTTTCAAAGTCTATTTAGTGATTTTTTGGACTATGGTTTACTTAAGATGATGGATTCAAGAATTATTTTAGACAAGTGATGGATTTAGGACATAATTGATCACAGACTCAAGATAGGATGATGGATTCAATATTTGAAGATTAATACAAATCACTCACGTCACAGAGTTTTGGATTGCTAAGTCTGATCTTCAACACTTGATATTTTTGAGGATTTTTAGAATTTTGATGATTTTTTAATGGATTTTCATGACATTGGTATGGATGGATGGTTTTACACATTTTGGTATTTTAGGACATTTGAGGACTCAATCACTTGCATATTTATGATTTGCATTATTATTTGACATGTTTGATTGACATTTTAGTTTTTGGATTTGGAATAGTACTACCTTTTCACATGGTTTACTTCTCAACATATTTTGGAAAAATTATGATTTAGTCATTGTCGAAACATTCATATCATTTCATACACAATTTTTTACAAGATACAATATTGATATGTCAATCGACACATTTTTCTATCAACTACACCATTGACAAGTTTTTTGTCGATATTTGAGGGTTTCTTTTGTGAACACATTTAATCACTTGATAGTCTTCGGAATTTATAGGGATGGAATTTGGACCTTACAGAAGACATATGATTCTTCTTCATTTTTGCTTGGCACATTGGATTGTCAGACATTTTTTGGATTTGGCATGTGATGG
Source organism: Larix kaempferi (assembly GCA_027924585.1). Classification (NCBI taxonomy): domain Eukaryota; kingdom Viridiplantae; phylum Streptophyta; class Pinopsida; order Pinales; family Pinaceae; genus Larix; species Larix kaempferi. Next base: position 17,107,282 of record BSBM01000291.1, read on the forward strand.
ACTTGTAGCCAATTCACTTCTCATGAGTTTTTTCTTTCATCAGTTTTGGGTTCACATTAGTGAACACTTACAAGTTGTATGGCTCATTTGTTGCATAGTGATTTTTCCACATTTGTTTTTTGGTATCCACTTTTGGAAAAAATTTCCAAGTGGATCTTCATCAACACTCGTGAGGTTTTAGACCATAGGTATCATGTTGAATATTGGATATGTTTCCAACATTTGCACAAGTATTTGTTGCCTAGATAGTACACTTGTATGGACTTCTAATTAAGAGGGGGGATTGTTAACAATTTGTCCCTAATCCTAATCATAAGTCATCGACATATGAATCTTAAGCTGTAGTTCCTTTCCTAAGTATTATGCTCTTTAGTTATGTGTTGGGGTTTACTATTATATGGTTATTTGTTACATGGAGATGATTATATATTTTACTATATATGTACCTTATGTGTGAATAAAAAATGATTTTCGCTCTCTCTTTTTCTTGTCATCCTCTTGTCTTTATGGCTATCTTGATTTTCTTACTCTTATTATTTCCTTAAGTAGATGGAGTACACTTTGACAAGATAATAAACTTTTCATTGATTACTATTTATTTCTCAAACCTTGTGAGTAAAATGGAGATGGTATTCTTTGACTAAATTAAATTCATTTTCAATCAAGCCTTCAATACAATCATAAAATACTAGATATATAAACATATTACACATTAAATTATTTTTTAACCAACTAAAATGGTTTAAAAAATCATCAAAAATATTAGTGTTTATAACATTATAACAAATTATTTGTAAAATTTGATGAAAGATTTAGATGTAACCTTTGATTTGTAACCTAAACTTTTTTTTCATAGGAGCAACCTTGCAGAAAATCTTCTGAGTACTTCCCCATGTTCCATGGATGGTAAATGGGGTAAATTTTCAGGCCTGAGTACGGATCCTAACCCCGAGGGGATCAAGAGAGTCAAACTCGTGACCTCCCCAAATTTTGGGGTAGATGTCTCACATCTAGCTTATGGTCACTTGAACTAACCTTTGAGGCTTGAAAAAAAAAACTAAACTTATAGGTATTATAGTTAGAATTCTTTAACTTAATTATAATTTATATGATACTAAAACACAATTATTAATGAAATATGATTATAGTTTTTTTTCGAGGAATAAGCTTACGAAAAACCCTTCAATTACTTCCCCATGATTCATGGATGGTAAACCGAGTAAACCATCAGCCCTTATTACGAAGCCTAACCGAAGGGGATCAAGAGAGTTGAACCCATGAACTCCCCAATTTTGGGTGGCCTAGATCTCACATCTAGCTCATGACCACTTGAGCTAACCCTTGGGGTTGAAATATGATTATAGGTTATGGAGGACAACACTTTAAATTAAATTTGGTTGAATTATATCTTTATTTATTTGGTGTCTAACTTAGTTGAAATTATAGTAAACATAGATAGTTAAAATGGATAAAACAAATGTTTCTTTCTAGTATGAGATTATCAAATTTAACCTTTACTTGCTCTTTTAAGGATCTTCAACATGAAACTTAACATACTATATTGATTTTTCTATGTTGTAATTTTTATGTAGTAATCGTTTAATGCCATTATATAATGTTTAACCATTTTTCAACGTGAATTCTTCACTATGCAAGAAGATACAATATATGGATCAAACATGTTCACAAACTTGATTAAATGAATCAAACATGTTTCCATTTTTTGGATTAAATTGTGTTTTTAAATATGATTCTCAAATATTTTTACTATTAATTTTGATAAAATTAAAATTGTTATAGTTAAATCTAACATAATGTTTTTTATGCCTCCAATTTTTTTATAGCATCATGCATTTAAGATCATAAGAACAATTTTAATTAAATCAGAATTGATTTTTTAATCAATTAATTTGATTAAATATTTCATTAATCATGTAAATAATTCTAAAGTTTAATATTAAATATGTATTGAGATAAAAATAACTTCATAACGAAACCTCTTTAAGTACTTAATTTTTCTTTTTTCATAACATGTGACATTACATCTATATCATAAGTTATCAAAATGGAAGGCAGATATTCATCATTATCGTTTTTTATTAGATTCTTCCAAAATAATTTAATTTGTTTTCAACATGAAGGTTGAAAATAGTCGTTAACATTTCATTTCCAACATCATAAAATGAATTAAAAAACACAATTGGAAAATTATAGATAATAATGATAAAATGACACATCCACAATATAAATGTTGAAATAAAACATGTACATATCACTCTCCATGACCATCACCCTAATTATATTCATTGCTTGACATTATAACATTGTTGATTTGAAAAATATGTTTTGATCCAAGGTCCTATCCTAGTATGAACCACCAATCCCTATCCAAAACATTTGGGTAAAAATACACTTGGTTGTAGTGTTTTGGGAAAACATAAGGCTCCTTAGTTTCATCCCAAATCCTTCTATAACTATTACGTATTATCCCACTGTCACGATATTCCTTTACATTACTTCATTTGAAGGTATCCCACCACTTGCACCTAAAAATAACTTGGAAATATGAGAATTCCACTTGCATGATCTCTTGTATCTTTTCGACGTAACCTAACTTCCCCTCTATTATGTTATGATCATGTTGGCTAGCATGACTAGATTAGTCTAACTTGACTTCCACTCCACACTCGAGTGTGAAACATTCATCATCGACATCCTCGGTACAAAAATGATGTTCATATTCCCACATAGATGTGAACAAATCCTGTAAAAATGTGAAAAAATGATGGTGTCATATGTATAATAACTACATAATTAATAAACACATATAGATGTTATAATTCAAATGTTCATTGTAAATTTAAAAATGTACATAGAGTGATTATTATAGAATTGCTACGCTCGATCCCTATGTTTAGTGCATCCTCTTCACCATAGGGGTAGCAACTACCTACACCATATTTCTCTCTATTATGGTCATCCACCCAACTGTTGGATAGATAATTGGCATATTTTTTTTTAAATGATCAGGATAAGGGGTGCCTCTACTATTCAATCACATGAATTCGTGTCACTCTCCCATTTCCTTCTCTTCTCTTCATAAAGTGTGACCCACAGTTGCATCGCCTCTACATTGTAAAGAATGAATTTATTAATGGCACCAACTTGAATTTGTTGATGTATCCATAAAATAATAAAAACAATAGTATGAGATTAAACATATATTATCAAGTTTAATGTAAACATTTACTTTATAGAAATTTAACACAAGGTAAGTGACTTACTCTTTATCATGCACCTTTTTCCACTCGTTTGGAGTAGCTCCCTTTCCCTTTTGTCTCCATTGCATTAGTCATACCAAACCATTGTAATTGATGTGTCATTGAATTTATTAATGTATCATTGGCATAATAGAATGACTTGTATGCTATGTACCTCTCCAACATAGACCCCTTGGGTTTTTCCCTTTGACAAACAAACCCCTTCAATATTTTATGTACATCTCTAATAAGAACATCCAATGACATGAGACCACCCCAACTAATTCAAACTCATCAACTCGGTGAATTAGAATAAGAACTTGCAAGTCCATGAAACATGTGGGAAACTCCTTCTCAAACATACAAACAATCACATCTATCTCTTGATGCCACTGTGGAATGATATCCATATGAATATCCCTTGATGTGATCCAATGTACAATTGTTGATAATTTAGATATGCTACATTGAAAGTCCTTGTGGAAGTCATGGTTCACACACCCATGCATGAGAAAAGGAAAATTACAGTACAAAATAAACACATACAAATTTAATTGTCATAAAATTGTGAGTGCATAGTATATTATAACCTACACTGTAGGAAAACAAGCATGTATTCAACATACATACCCTTAGAATTTTTAGATGGTCAAGTGATTTCAACCTCGTCAAATGTTCTTCTACAATGAAACAATGCCATAGAGTCGACTCGTATAAACAAGGCACCTTCACACCCAATATAACTTCTATTGCCAAAGAAAGAAAATCTTTCTTCAAAATCCATGGGACATCACCTTCTTTAAAATCCCAAGAGGGAGTAGCCTCTCCTCTACTTCCTTTTCTTGGCTAATGTTTGTTTTTAGTATTTGAAGAAATATGGTCTCCCCTAACACCCAACATGTCACTTTTTTTATGATATGTGCCTCCATAAAAGAGATGAAACATTTTTAAATATATGCATGGGATCCAATAAGTGGACATTATTAAGATGCATGCAATATGGAAGAACATTAAATATCTATTTCCTTTTCATCCCAAAGGGCATTTTCTCAACATAAGTTTTGAAAAATCCAACATCATCGAGCAATATGGGTTCCCCATTTGAATTGAGTTATATTTCTGCAAATTCCTTCTCCTTCTCTGTGTCACATGCCCCAAGTTAGTCGGTTAGCGTCATTATTTTAGGTCATTGGGATCTCTTTGGTTTTCTATTGAAAACATATGTTGTTCTTCTATAAGGGTAGTCTTCTGGGAGAAATTCCATTGAGTAGTCATACAACGGATTTTGTACATGGTTGGACCACCTTTCCTTTATAAAACATCCACAACATTTACATCCATGATACCCTCTTGTTACAAGACCTACAATGTTATTATATAATAATGGATCATGTTAGCATCAAAGAATATAGTTTGAACAAATTAATTATTAAAAATAATGGTACAAATTTAAACAAATAAATCAACTTCTTACAAGGAAACTTCTAATACTAGATAATCATCCATGGTGTATGCACATATGCCATATAATGTAAAAGAGCTCTCCATCGGGATAGGTCTTGATGCATGATCATATACAACTATCCCTTCCCATAATTTATTAGCTTCATCAATAAATGATTGTAGGTAGGCATTCATATTCCTAACTTGTCTTCTACTAGGGACTATAACAACCAATATAAGATATTCATTCTTCATGGAAAACCATGGGGGGATATGATCACAACTACTAGACAACGATAATATAAGTTGGTGTTTTGGAGGGAACACGGGTAAACTCCATCTATGGCTATGCTCTATCCAAGGATATGTACTTCATCCTTGAATTTACCAATCCATGTGTCCTCTATATGGTTCATGGCTATTGAATCTGTTGAAATTCACATAAATCTTGGCTTACTTATTTTATAGGAATGCCACCCTTGCAACAAGACTAATTATTTTCAATATATGATCCTTTGAAGCCTTGGTATTATAGTCATGTGCATTTATATTTTATGAATAGAACCATTTGATTTACCCCTATTTTTTATTTCTTGTACATGTCATGCCCACATTCTAGACATATCTCTTTGTCCACATATTTTCTCTATATGGAATACAATCATTTGTGCATGCATGATATGATATGTACTCAACACCCAGCCTATTCAACATTTGCTTTTCCTCTTAACAACTATTGTGCAAGATATTTCACTCAAAAGTACCTTATCTTTTAGTAACCTACAACTAGTGGGAAATAGAAATGTACGCTATCATCAAACATGCATAAAATTGACCGTTTACAATGTTTATTGTGTTTTATAGGGGACTTAATAGTTCGTTACCTCAAAAGTGTCAAGAAACACACATTTGACACACCCTACATTTATTTCAAGTTGTATAGTAATATTGTTTTCCATAGGTGGGTAGAATTTGACCCATGTCCAAAGAGAGGGGTGGTGGAAGTATATGTCAGGCTGTCAAAAAAGGTATTGGTGATATGCACATCATCCCCTATATCATCTTGTGGGAATGAATGTAACAACATTCCCTCCATGGAACTCGTATCTTGTAAGAAATCATCCATACCAACTTCTATTTCATTGCCTTCATCACTAACATGTGAAGAACCAATGTTACTATAAACATTTTGAATTGGTGACTCGAGACATAGTGGTAATTGAATAGGTGGTGGATTCAACCATCCTTGGTATGTTTCCTCTTCATATATTCTCTTTAGTAGTATTCTCTTGATTTGGCATCGTAGTGGGGTGCAATGGAAGATGGTGGATAGGTCACTTGTAATCATGATTATGATTGCAAAAATATTGAATATTACATGAACATCAATGATACTAATAAACACAATGTATTTAGTATGTTAAAAAAATTTACCAAACAATTATTAGAAGCATGGAATTGTTTTCCAATAGTACATGTGCAAAAAACCATTTTTATAAAACAAAATGTCAAATTAGGCAATACGTTTACATTAATTCCATTGAAAAAAATGCAATTACTCAATGATCTTTTTCTTATGCCACAAGGGGATGTCTAAAGGTAGTTCAAATGCAAGGCATCTTTAATGAGTAATTGGTGGTCTACAAAAGTTATAGTTTATTAACAACTTGTTACCATGAGAAAGACTATGTATTGCATGCACACCAAATTTGTATGCTTTCCTTTCCATAAATAAATGTTCTCATCGAAGTGTTCCTCAAATGAACAATTTTCTCTAAATATTGAGCACCTACAACTATCTATGTAGCTTTCAATGTTCCCATGAGTGAGTGGACAACCATCGATATATAACAAGTTCTTCTTGTTAAAATTTCTAGAAGAATAACCATTCATGCACATAATATACATGGAAGTACTATGTTCTTATTTAAAAATATTTAGGTAATCAAACTGATGATAAATAGGAGCACAAAATCCCATAAGTGCTACTCATAATCTGGGAGGAATAAATACATGTGAAAGGATAAAAAACTAAATATTTGTACCATCTATTTTAAACTTTGAAATCATATAGTTATTACCACAAAAGGAGAATTTGGTCCCAACATTAGGCACATGCTTAGAATATGGCCAAGTGCCATACAAAGTGTGGTTCCAATATGTTTGGTATTTACTTTGTAGATGGATAGGAAGAAAGAAGTCATTGCTACCCTTCAACAATTGAATCGACCTTGGTGTGTACTTGGAAATTTTCTCTCTCATCGTGTACAACTTTTTGGATCTCCTAGTAGAGATGTTTTGGGTCGTATTGATATCATACTTTGGCTCCTATAAATCTTGGTTGAATAAAGTGAAGGAGATGGGTTGGTCAACTTAAGACAAAACATAGTTGTTTTGACTTAGATTTTTTCAAAAAAGGAACATATGGAAGTGTTCCTATCACCTATCGAGTTTTTTACCATGGTGGGAGGTATTAGAATGTCAAGGTTGGGTAGACGATCATTAACATAATGGGACAACATGACACGCCGAGGGTTCTCCTTCAACCCTTTACATTTTGAACAACCACATACTACTGGGGTGTCATAAAAGAGATCCAGATGATGGTGACGTACCAACTATCCATGATGATGGTTGGAAGATGGCATGTTGCAATTGACAAGGTAAAATGACTCTCCATTTTTTGCTACCAACTGCTTACAATATCTTGCTCTTGATAAGAGCTTGCAACCTCTTTTGAATAGTGGAATATCTTATGTATCCGAACTTGATCCCAAATTAGGATCTTGCAAAATTCAATGCATAATTATTCATATGCACATACATAAATAACATAAGTTCAATTATATGATTAAAATATAATAAAATGTGAACATACTACAAATGGTAGAGGGGAAATTGATTAACTTTGAACAATATGGAATGAATTGGAACCTGAAGAATTGACCATTTGATATTATATTCTCCCTTCATTTGAGCCAAATCAACAATCAGTACATGTCTACATCTTAAAATAAATTTTGAGAAGCATATAACAATCTAACTTCAAATAGAGTTTTCAAACCATTTTTAACTATATGGTGTGATTTTAAGCATTATGTGTATCCTATGGAGTATTGTAATTTATGTTCGTGTATTATTAAAGGAAAGTTTGGGGTATATGTAATAATTTAACTTCAGACACAGATTCAAAGGGATTTGTATTCGAATCGATGTGTTTATTACATATTACCGCACTGGTGCATACATAAATGTAAGCCACACCATTGCACTAAAATATTATAAGCACTCCAAACAAACATCCACAACAACTCTCGCAAAATAAAATATACACAAAGTTTTAATAGCATATATTTGAATTTGTATCTTGCTATTTTATATTAAAACCGTGTGTTTTACATATAGACCACACTAGTGCATTTCACTATTTTAGGTGCACAAAGATCCAAAATTAAAATAAAATAAAATGACAACGCACATATTTTCATCAATTAATTGAAATATCTAGCGAAAAAATGAGTGCAAAATTCATTTTCTAAAAGTGGGTTTATAATATAAACTCTAATCACTATTTCATTATTTCACCAAAAGTTTGAGGGGAGACTTGTGCAAGAGAGATTTACTAGAAAAGAAGTTTGTTATGCAACAAATTCCACAAAAGAGCATAAATAGACAAGAGAGAGTAATCCATGCCTTAATAATGAAGAAAATAGATGAATATAAAGCCTCTTCGAGGGGGAAACCTCCTTATACAATGTACTGAATACACAAGACAAGGCAAGATGCTTCAAATGAAAAGGTCTGATTCATATATATAGGAGACAAAGAGATACAATTACAACTAATGGACCCAAGCTGACATCAATAATATAATAATACTAATGACAATTGCCACTAATGGACCAAAGCCGACATCAATAATATGACAATACTAATGTAATGTACCACAATATAGGGGGTAATGTGCCACCATTTAGGGCCTAACAAAGTTGGAGTGACCAACTTTTTATGAAGAGCCAAATTTGTAAGGGATTGTAGGTCACACACAACCTTATAGAGGAGAAACATTGGGTATGTAACTTCTTATTATTCATCTCAATTTCCCCTAATTATTTAAAAAAATAACTAATTTTTTCCTATTCCTATTAATACTTAAATTGACTTTTGAAAAAAATAAACATAATTACTTTCAAAGTTGGAAACCCTAGCTTTATTATTGCTTCCCTTATGTTTTATGTGGCTACAAACTTTAGCATTAAGATTTACCCTCTTTACTATTTCATAATGATAATTTTTTTATAGGAATTGAATATTTAATGGCTTTGTGTATCTATTTATGGACCGTTGGGCATCTATGGAAATGGGACCATTAATTGCATTGGATCCCAAAATTTGCCCCTATCAATTTAAAAAAAAATATTTGTGGTAATCAAAGTATAATGCATCAATGCTCTTTTTTAGAAAACACACTTTTTTAGATATAGTTCATTTAAAAAAATGTACCTGTGTGTATTTTGGTGTATGATTCACTATTGTGTATACTTGTACAATATGCACTGATCAATCCAATAACATTTTTAACTTGAAATTTCATTTATTTTATTTGTAAAACATATTTCATGGTTTCTCTATTTTATAATGCAAGGCATTTATTGATAGAATGTGTCTATTAAAATTTCAAGGAAAAACACTTGTTGCAATGATTATGATGGGGGCACATCCCAAAAAGACAACAAGGCAAGTTCTTTGAAATTTTAGTATAAAATTGATGTATTTGAATTATTTGTAAGTTTAAATGATGTATATTGGTTAATGTGTCTCATGCAGAGCAAAAACTTGAAGAAACTCGATAAGATTGTTTGCGATTTGAACGCAAAAGAGCATAAAAACTTGGTGGAAACATTGTCAAGAGATGAATAAGGTGAATCAAAAGGTAATCAACTTCACATTTATCTTTGAATTTTTAGTAATAACGTACTTATTAAGAATAATCACTAACATATTCCAAACAATCTATTTTACATTTGTTGAATGTTGTTTAGGGATCGATAGTAAGGAAAGGGTATGCCATGCTAAGAAGATACACAATAAGAAGGATGTAAATGGTGATGAATTTGTCCTCAATTCATCTAGAGTGGTGCGGAAAATTAATGAAAGGAGGAAAAACTTTTATAAAACTATGAAAGATATAGTGGAAAGAATGTATAAACGTAGTTTCCATTTACAATACCAAAATCAATCTATTGACTCAAAGAATCAGTTTATATATAAATTACAACAAGCATTTCTAGAGCAATGGTCAATGAGACTTGTCAAACTTGCAACAACAACAACAACAAAAAACATTCAAAAAGTATTATTTCTAAACATTTTTTTCTAGATTATGTATATATTATGACAAAAAATTATGAAATTAATATTTTCTCTATATTTACTCTCATATCAATATAATTGTTTTTGAACTTTTCATTTTTCAAGAAAATTATGAAAATTTGAAAGGACGAATGAGGTGATATCCAAAACATGTAATAGGGATGTCCAAAAAAAGTACAAAGATATGGTCAAAGAAATGAACATAATTGCTTCGTAGGAGGAGCCATCTCAAGAATAATGTGCATCAAACAAATGTAATCATTGATTTTTTATATACATTTAATTTAATTATTTCATGAAATACTACTTTTTATTTGTTGTTTGCAAAAATTAAAAGAAAATGGAGCCCATTAAACACGTAAGACAAGACAACAAAAAAGAAAATGGTTGATCATAAAGTTTGTGAGCACAACTTATGTTTTCCTTACTCAAGATTTCATATTTGTTGTGAGATGTATATTTTAATTAATTTAAACTCATTTTAGGATGCCTTCTAACATATGTTAATACAAACAAGAGACATCTGAATAATTGATTAACATTGGGTTAAATATGGGTTGATAGTATATGTTGCAGTATCACAAGTGAATGTTACATTTTACAAGTATCTATGTTGTTTTACTTCCCTCATTTTATAATTAATGGAACAACAAGACACCTTTATATTAATTATATCAATGCTTTGTCATGATGTATATAACTTGCAGGAAACAAAGTATGGAGCACATACATCATAATAGTTGATGAGAGGTGTCATGATAAATGGATTTGAAATAATGTGTATTGTTTATGATCACTTCTTACTATGGTACACTTTTCAATTTACACAATCATGTATATTAAATTATAAATGTAGATGTACTAATTACACTTTATTTCTATGTTTGTAGATGAAAAATGAAAAGGAGGAACATAGTCAAGTCAATCAAGAAAAGATTAGGTCAAATAACCCAAGTACAATATCACCTATTGGTGAATCTAAAGAAATGAGGCATGCAAGAAGCTCGAGCAATGACAACAATTCAAGTAAAGAATGGTGATCAATATAATTGAATATTCTTGCAAATTGTCTGTTTTGAAATGTTTGTTTGTGGAAATCAAACATTTTATTTAATGTATTGGACATACTATCCCAATTGGATGACCACAAGTTACCAATAAGTGTAACAAATACATATTGGCATTTTGATTTTTTTGGACCTTTATGTTGTCCCATTTTGTACGACGAAGGGATTCTTATTCATATATAATAAAATGAGTTTCTTATTATATTGCGTTGTCCAATGTTGCAAAATTGTACATTGTTGATTAATTATATGAATGATTAAATATTACAATGAACAGATGTGTAATCCGATAGTATAACACATTAATACAATTATTATATCTAAACATAATAATTTAAATTTAAATGTCAATATTAATATAAAAATTATTTGTTTTTTATGATTAATTGAAAATTCAAAAAAATAAAACAATTAATTAAAATATTGACATATATGTGCATTGTATTTTTTTGAATGCATTGAACGACATGGGGCATACACAAATTGTTAAAGGTGTGGTGCTTTTTATGTTGCGATAAATTACGCACCGGTGCTTTTTATTGGATAAATCACACCCATGCTTCTAGCTGTCATCAATGCACATGTATCACAACTTGCTTTAATAAGAATCAACACCGATGCATTATATAGAACATCCACATTGGTTCGATTATGTGTAGTAAGTGCACATAAGTCCTCAGTAAACAACAACCCAATGGTTGTTATCATTATCGTTAAATTTACAGGACATTGCAATGTGGATGGAAACATAAGCACCCATGCATAGTTGTGAACGGTCGACACTGATGTGTTTAACAAGGATAATAAGCATCAATGCTTGAAATCATATTACATGCACTAGGCCGTTGTATAAATGAAAAGCATTGGTGCATAAAATTTAAATTGTTTGCACTGGAGCTTGTATGTTTGTGGTGCACCGATGCATAAAATTTAAATTGTATGCACTAGTGTGTGCATGTTTACGACAACCAGTGGGTTTGTTTGATATATATTCATTAATATAAAACCATTACTGTAACATATGGCTATCTAATTTTTTTAGTTATAATAAATGTCCAATATAACCTCCACCAAACACATTATTACTAATGATAGAGGATTTAGCAAAGTTGCTATTAAAAAAATTGTTGAACTTCCACTAAAAAGTGTTTTCCTTATACTGCATGTTATAACTTACATACTTGCTTACAACATTAAGAATGAATACGTCATAATAAATAAGTTTATGTGTGTTTTCATACCCCTTATATATATGTTTTAACTACTTATTTAACCGCATAGTTCATTTGGAAGACATTTTGACACATTAGAATACACATTATAACATAATCGCATGTAAGAAACTCATATAAAGAAAGAAAATGTAATATCTAAACCTAAACATTCTATTCACACAATCAAGATTGATTTTAAATTTATATACAACATTTTTTAAAGAGTAAAACATTACCTTTATCATGTTAACATTATCCTGTCTTACTTATGGCTTACTTAAGTACTTTTTTTTAATATTATTAAGGGGTTGTTGCAAACCAAATTAGCCAAAATATACATTAGAGTCCAAAAATTTGTACAACAAGGATTTGTTGAGTTGTATTCTTTAACCAAACTTTTGAAAGAGACAAAATTGTAAGCTTTCTTATCATTTCTATAGTTGTATTGATGTACAAAAGTGCCCAAATCAAAATACTAAAAAAGATCATATGACTAATATTAACCAAACCGATGCCCACTGTGGGCTTCCTCCATCTAAAGATCCTCCTAATCTTGCTTTCCATCTCTTTTGTACTAAGCTTGCCCAATTATTGCTACACCTATATACTGCAATCTAGCCTCTTCCTTTGCATTCTCCATTGCTAAGCCTTTTAAAAACAATGGTTTCCTTGCTACCGATTGTGCTTCTCATGAAAATTTAAGGACCATGTTGTAATGCACATCCATTTTCTTTGTCATCATGTCCATCCTAGTGCTATTCTCTTGTGATTTCATTTCTAACTTTCCTAAACTTTTTCTCTTAAAATTCTAACTAACTGGTCAAATAACTAATGGCTTGTCTCATGCCATCCATCTACCCATACACTCTCCTTAACATTTTTTTAGATAAAATATATTATCAAACCTAAAGTCTCAAAAAACATGGAAAATTAATCATTGCACTATCCTTTTTATAATTATAAAATGGGCAACTATGTAACTACAATGCTCAAATTTTACTAGTCAAATTTCATCAACAAACATACTGGTCATTTCCAGGATAGCCTCTTAGGTTACCTCTTTAGCATAGCAATAAATATCCCAACATATCACGTGTTCAATATTACCCAGGTAATTACCATAGGATGGGGAAATTCAATGCTACTCAACAAGTTACATTTGTCTCAACACACACATAAATTCCTTGAAAAGCTAGTGCGGACGTTTGCCTAAGGATGCCTTAGACTCATGCGAAGAAACTATAAGGGAAGGTCATGGTTACCTTTGTTCTCGACTAGTCAACCCTAGAATGATGCTTGCAAGCACCAACCACTTTCTCCCCATGCTAATTTGTTGTTAACTATGAATTGTGCCATCCAACGCTAATGTAGATATATCCCACATCCTACACACTCGAGCCAAATTAAATGAAGTTTAAAAGGCTATACCCAAGATGTATCTCCACAATAAAGGGGATCAAGATCATGATGAGACTTGAATGTTCCCTCACGCAAATGAAAATGAGAAGGGTGCGTGCATGTTCTGTTAACATGTTATATCACCAGTTGGCTTATGGATTGTTCGTAAAGAGTGGGTCCTAAGACCAAAGTCCCTTCGCACAATTATTTTTTTCCATGAAAGGTGATTATGGTATCCAATGGTCTTCATTTTTTTTTAATGAAATATTCCTTTATCCGAGTAGGAAGCCCTATTTGCCATTTGATTTGTTTTCTTGTTGTTGTGTCAATGAATGTGGAGGATCTTTACCTTTTCAATAATATATAGTTTCCAAATGATCCTTTCGATTATTTGCCATTTGATTTGTTTTCTTGTTGTTGTGTCAATGAATGTGGAGGATCTTTACCTTTTCAATAATATATAGTTTCCAAATGATCCTTTGGATGATTATGCTCATTCTTGTTCACCTATTGGACACTTATTTTTTTAATCATATTCACTATTATGAGTGAATCACCAAAGATCAATAATTTTTTAACTTAGAGGGATTGAAGGATTGATAATTTTTGGAACAAAGTAAATGTCTTTGCTTTATTGTTCGATGTGATTCCTACTCTCTAGGAATACTCAATTTGAATTTCCACCAGGTTCATATAGAACCCCCCTCGCACCTACCACCCCTATGGCTTACTTATGTACATAGTTGAGTCTCATATAATCATTTTTATGCATTTCTTACCATGTTTGTGTATCTTTCAACATTTTTTAAGCCTTCCCATACTTTTTTCTCCAATTCTAACTTGCTCTCCCAAATTGCTCCTTTCGCCTACATTGTGCTTCAAAATAATGTTTTGAGCAACATAATATTCTTGGTGACAAACTAATGTGTGGATTTCTTCGCTTATTTGTACCTTTCAACAATTTTTTAACCTTCACATACTTTATCTCCAGTTCTAGCTTGGTCTCCAAATTTATCTCTTTTCTTAGCAATATTTTGATTAGGATTACCTGATTCAAGGGAGAAGATTTGATTCACTGCTTTTCTTGAACAATTCTAACACATGGCACCTCCAAGAAAGCCATGTGATTAAAAGGCCAAGATACGATTCTTGAATTTTCTTGCATGACGAACAATATTCACCCTGCAACCGTATAATACATATTGTATAGGTTGGGATATACATCATTTGATTTCAAACACTTCAAATCCAACAGTGTTTATCCCAGCCTATACAACATTTATTACTCTAATGAGGGGTGCATATTGTTTACCTTTCTTACGTAACTCTAAGACACCTCCAAAAAAATCATGCCATTTGGGGAATCTCCAAGTCAACTCATGCATGTACACTTTACTCATGGTTAAGACTCGTGCCTCTATTCATATTGAATTGTTTTTTGGGTTGGGATTAAAGTTTTGGCATTAGAAATTCTTTTATTGGATATTTTGCATTCGAGTTTAAACATTTTAAATTTATTTTTAGAAGATTCTTTAGTTTTTGGTGTGCAAATTTAAAAAAAAATAATAATAATTGGATGAGTGTACTTCAATAGTCCATCATAATAATTGTTTCTCTAAAATTGTGAATAATTCAACCAATTAAATTAACTCTTTTAATTTACTATCAATCAATATATATTTATATAGTCTCATATTAATAATAAACACCTTACTTTGCAATGTCCCCATTTTGACCCTATGGCATTAAAATCGTAAATGATGTAATATTATTATAGAATCGTGGTGGGGAGCTCAAGGCCAAGGCCCTGCCATCAATTTATTGATGCATATGGTTTACGTGCTAGCCATGCACAATGGAATTGTGAATATCATGTAAATACGCATTTGAATAAAAATACCCACAACTAGCTATGCAATGCAACAAGAGATGGGGGCATGATTTTACAAGGAGTTGGGAGGGAAATATTCAAACCCTTGGAGCCAATCAAGCCAAGCCAAGTGTCAATTAGAGAACCCACAAAACCCTCAACTACCCATGTTGACTTTTGTACCCAATCATTCATTTCTCCCAAGAGTTGGTTGAGGTAGTTAATGCCTTGGGGAATGGGAGGTATGGCTATCCAAATTCGAGTATGGGCAAGCCACCTTGCATGCAAAATCGTGTTTGGCTTCCTTGGCAAGAAAAGAGCCATGAATTGCTCCCCAAGCCATGACCCATCAACCAGTTTTGCTCTCCCACGAGTTTAGAGCTACCTGGGCGTTTTTCTCCATGGATTTCATGTGTTTTCCTTCATCTTTCAAGCTGGGAAGGGCATTTTTGTTTGGTTACCAATGGGGAAGAGAATAGATCGATTTGGGGTTACAATGAGGCTGTTATGTCCATTTGAAACGCTCATAACTTGGGAAGAAATCGGGTTTCTCCCTAGGGACGAATTTCCCTTCCCACAGTTCGTTTTGGGTGAGCCACGATTTGGGGAAAACCCATGGCCATCCTGTTTGTAAATCCCATTGTTGGAAATGGGTAACTATGCCTAGTTTTTGAGTTTGTTGTGTGTAAGAGAAGGTTGGGGTTGAGATGGGTATCCATTGCTTTGGCTTGAGCTTGAGTGCAAGCATCCATAAATGAAGAGGGTTCAGATTTAGCCTGATAAACCAGCTGTGGACTGGCTTGGCTTAGATGAAATGACTAGTTGGCTGTGTTTGAGCTTGAATGACCCCTTTTTCCTTGTAGAATCATGCCCAGCTTGGGGGTGGCAGTTGTGTTGAGAGATTGATGAACACAACTGGCCTATGGTTGGGTGGAACGTTACAACGACATAGCTAGTTGCTTGGGACAATTGAACAATGAAGATAAGTATCTGATGTGTATTTACTTTTGCAATTGTTTAATTTGAGGATTATTTTGATATGCCAGATGAGCATGAATTGTGTGTGGATGATATTTTAATTACGTTGTGCATGCTTGCTTGATTTGCATCTGCACACCTTTGTTTTTAATTGTATGAAACTAATGAATGGGCTGAATTTGTGTAAAAACCCAGATATTGGTATCATGTTCCCTTCAAGGAATTGGGTCCACAGGAGGGGACATTACATACTTATTATAATTTCTTTTACGAAAAAACAATGCATCTTTTTGTAACCTCATATTAACAATAAACCAATCTCATATTAATAATAAAAACCTTACTTATTATAATTTCTATTATAACAAAAAACAATGCATCTTTGTGTAACCTCATATTAACAATAAAAACTTGTGTACAATAAAATTGGTTTTACCAGCAAACAATGCATTCATGCATAGTGCATAGAGTTTTTTGATACCATTCTTTCATAAAGAAATATATTTCTCCTTCCCTTTTAGTCTATGGTCATATCAATTTGATAATTAAACCTTACTTCCACTTTCACCCTTTGTTTTTCCATAATCTATTATTTTAGCATTCACTTTCGAGTTTGCCTCTACAACCAATCAAAATTTATTCAAAATGCATAGTGTATAGAGTTTTTTGATACCATTCTTTCATAAGGAAATATATTTTTCCTTCCATTTTTAGTCTATGGTCATATCAATTTGATAATTAAACCTTACTTCCACTTTCACCCTTTGTTTTTCCATAATCTTTTTTTTTTAGCATTCACTTTCGAGACTGCCTCTACAACTCATCAAAATTTATTCATTAGTTTTTAAGTGTTTTTCATTCATATTTCCATATGATGAGAAGAATAAAGAGTAGGGAATGCAAATTTTTAGTCCTCACTCTTTTTGGGTTTATTTCAACTATTTTATATATTTAATTATTTTATATATTTAATTGGTTATTATTTAATTTGTTTTTATTTTCTTTTCAATATAGGAAGGACATTATAATAGCTGGAATGTGATTGTATTTGTTGAAAATGTTGTGTTAGAGATAGTAAATCCTTGGAGGATGTGGAAACCCAATATACAAGAATGATGTGCCCTACATTACCAACATATATGTGTCTTTTTTTACTAGAGCAATGTTTATACTTTGAGTGTGAAACTAAAGTAGGAAAATTGTTGTGTTTGAGGGAGTGAATCCTTGGTGGTTGTGGAAGCTTGGGGTACAAGGGTTTGTTGCCCCATGTTACCAACATATACGTGTCTTCTTGTGCGGAGCAAGGATTCTACTTTGAGCGTGGAACTCAATTAGGAAAATATCTAGTCTTCTTGCACTAGGCAAGACTTCTATTTCAAGTGTGAAATTGAAGTTGGGAATACAAATACAAATTCTTATTACTAAAACCCTATTTCAACTTATTTATTATTTATATCTTTATTGATTTCAATAATTTACGTCCAGCAATTTGCTTGTCAAAGTGACTTATGAAATAAATATTTGTGTTTATTTTATTATTGTTAATAATATATTGGAAAAGTTTGGTCACAAGCTCACCTCATTCTTTCATTAAAAAATGTCTCTCTTATGTCAGAGTGGCATCTGGTTACGACTGGTTAACGAGCATCTTCAGTGGCAGTTTTTCCTAAAGCGCGTTGGTGGTTTCATGTGGCTCAGCGGCAATAGCTTGGAGAGGGTTCCTTCTTGTGATGGGGCAACATGGGGGAGCTTGTGGAAGCTAGGTGTTCTCGTGGCTCGACGGTTTTGGTTGCAACAAAAAGGAGTAGACCGCCGAGTTACCTATGAAGAGTAGGGGTGAGCATTGTTTTCTTATGGCTTGGTAGTTTTGACGTGGTTGAGTGGCGTCGGTTGTTGAGGAACCCATGAAGAGCAAGAGTGAGTCAAATCTCTCCCACACTGCACAAGTGATTAGTTCGGGTTGTTTTTTGGGCACTGATGTTCAAGAAGGGAAAGGCCGTCAATGCTCGTTTTCATATAACTTTCACCTAAAGCCTCTTTCTTCCTTTATGCTCTTTTGAGCATTTTTTTGTAATGGTGCTCTATGTACAGTTTGGATGCATTTTATAATGATGTAGTTTTTTTGCTACTAGTTGTGGCTAGTTTAGTCTCATAAAAAGATGACTAAAAATAACATTCATGTTGTGAAAATGTCCATTATATACTTTGATTCAATGTTTGAATATTAAGTATAATTTTTTTCTTAGTTACCATACCAAACCTACTAGTACTCATAGAAAAAAATCCTACTTATGACATGGCCCAAAAATATAATATCTACAACAAAGGCCCCACCTCCATTATAAATCATCGAAGTGCCTTCTCTCATTAAAAATGGGCCTTCTTTATTTCAACGTTTCCCCTTTCATCTTCTATGAGATGTCTACTTTGGAGTGTGAAAAAAATATCATATTTTCAACATCGCAAAATTTATTCTAAGAGTAGTGTAATTTTCATTAAAATTAGAATATTCTTTTGAAATATCTTAGAGAAAGATTAATAATTTTGTTATTTGTTCTTACAATCTTTTCTTCGAATACGACTATTTTTATTTATCATAATTATGCGTTGAAGAGTTACAACCCAACAATGACACATCAAAATCATTACAAACTTAGTTGGGTTAATAGTTCAAGTAAAACAACGCTGATGGAATATAAGTGTTATATGATGTGTGTCATTATTGAGTGTTCTCATTGACAAAGTAGGATACGATGTGGAATCCATATGAATATGAATATTATCGATTGGACAAAGACGTTTATCTATACAAATTTGGTTTTCCTTTTTACCCAATTCATTGCATATATCCCATCGACTAGGACAAACTCATTCTTAGCCAATCAAAGAAAGTAGTGTGTGCACTTGATTCATATATTAATCCAATTTTGGAAAAGGGAAGATATTTAATTATTTTTAAATAATGGTATTTTAGTTGAGTGGTAATATGTCTTTTATGTGATATATAGGTGTATGTGTATGATAATAAACAATGTAGTTGGCTTTGGATTTTTCTAATCATTTTTGTTGGAATCCGAAGATGAATTTTTGCTTAAATCATGATTTTGCATTGTTCAAATTGCATTTTTTATTGCATAAATGGATTCAGTGCCCTTAAAAACCCTAGGCACCCTGATTCTGCAATTCCAACAACGTATATATATGCAATTCCAACAATTTATGTCGGATTTCGACGAAAAAAATTGTCGAATAACCCATCCATAACGTAGAACATTTAGCCTACACAATTAACAACGAAGTAGCCTAAAAAATGGATGGTTTTGACTTTTTTATGTAATCATTGACGAAATCTGGCAATATAATCTCGGCCATATTTTAATGTTTCATGGTTCAAATTCCATTTTAATTGTAAAAATGGATTCAATGTCGTCAGATACCATTGTTACACTCAAATTGTTGTCCATTTTGCTAGTATCACCAAAATTTGGCCATGTAGTATTTGCCAAAATTTTAATTTTGAATTAATAAACATGTTGTTTTTGATACACAAATGGATTCAACAACCTTGAATAACTCTATTGCAACCCAATTATGCAAAGTTAGCATCTATATATGCAATTCCATCAACCCAAAATTACTTATGTTTGATTTCGGGTTAAAATAATCGGTTTCCCTTCATGTTATTTTAAGTGGCTTGAAAAAGACAAATTTATATCATGTTTAGACTACGACATTCACCAACACATGCAATTAACAAGCATGGACACAAACACAATCATTGTTGGAGAGGAGATGTTAGAAGCATCTCATCTTCATCAATTCGACAAACCATTGTTATTAACATTAATCTTTAATTTAGTTATAAATTTATATTATAAACATACATTTATCATTAGCAAGATGTATATTCAGACATTAAGACAATTATAATCAAATAAAATATATTTGTTCGTATACCAGTTTTACATAGGGATAGATTTTGGAAAGAGAGAATAGGAATCTCCATCCAAAAGGATTTAATCTCGACGTTTTGATCCCTCAAAGGGATCATCATCAGGAGATCAAAGTGCTCAAAGGTCAAAAGCAAAGCTATGCATCCATAAATATATGTTATGGCGTGAATGTTGAACATCCAGGTCAACTGACTATATTTCTTTGATTCATAAGGGTTTGTAATAAAGGGTTCCAAGTTTCGTTAATTTTTGTGCCTTCATCTCTATTAATATTCTCTGGACAAATTTTGATCTCCACCTTCTCTGTGATCTTTCTCTTATGTAATGATCGGCTTTGGCTATGACTTTTGCATTCTATAGGAAATCCTGATGTTTATTATTGTTAACATGCTATGTTAGAGTTTATTTTTAAATTATGTTGTGTCTTAGATCCAAAATATTCTCTTTTAATCTAACTTCACATGACCTTCTGATCTCATCAATGTAAACCTTACCACACGAGCATGGAATGCAATAGACCCCTTTTTGAGATCCTTCTCTTATCTGGTATTTTCCTAAATCAGTGATCCTCCTTAACTTGGTGTTTGGAGGGGTGAGCATGACAATTATGTTTCTTCTCAGGAGTATCTTGGCTACTTTGTTAATGGTACCTTTAATGTATGGAAGAGGTACCATTAATGTTTGTTTGTGGAAATCAAATATTTTATTTAATGTATTGGACATACTATCCCAATTGGATGACCACAAGTTACTAACAAATACATATTGGCATTTTGATTTTTTTGGACCTTTATGTTGTCCCATTTTGTACGACGAATGGAGTCTTATTCATATATAATAAAATGAGTTTCTTATTATATTGCGTTGTCCAATGTTGCAAAATTGTACACTGTTGATTAATTATATGAATGATTAAATATTACAATGAACATATGTGTAATCCGATAGTATAACACATTAATACAATTATTATATCTAAACATAATAATTTAAATTTAAATGTCAATATTACTATAATTTTTTTTTTTATGATTAATTGAAAATTAAAAAAAATAAAACAATTAATTAAAATATTGACATATATGTGCATTGTATTTTTTTGAATGCATTGAACGACATGGGGCATACACAAATTGTTAAAGGTGTGGTGCTTTTTATGTTGTGATAAATTACGCACTGGTGCTTTTTATTGGATAAATCACACCCATGCTTCTAGCTGTCATCAATGCACATGTATCACAACTTGCTTTAATAAGAATCAACACCGATGCATTATATAGAACATCCACATTGGTTCGATTATGTGTAGTAAGTGCACATAAGTCCTCAGTAAACAACAACCCAATGGTTGTTATCATTATCGTTAAATTTACAGGACATTGCAATGTGGATGGAAACATAAGCACCCATGCATAGTTGTGAACGGTCGACACTGATGTGTTTAACAAGGATAATAAGCATCAATGCTTTAAATCATATTACATGCACTAGGCCGTTGTATAAATGAAAAGCATTGGTGCATAAAATTTAAATTGTTTGCACTGGAGCTTGTATGTTTGTGGTGCACCGATGCATAAAATTTAAATTGTATGCACTAGTGTGTGCATGTTTACGACAACCAGTGGGTTTGTTTGATATATATTCATTAATATAAAACCATTACTGTAACATATGGCTATCTAATTTTTTTAGTTATAATAAATGTCCAATATAACTTCCACCAAACACATTATTACTAATGATAGAGAATTTAGCAAAGTTTTTATTAAAAAAATTGGTGAACTTCCACTAAAAAGTGTTTTCCTTATACTGCATGTTATAACTTACATACTTGCTTACAACATTAAGAATGAATGCGTCATAATAAATAAGTTTATGTGTGTTTTCATACCCCTTATATATATGTTTTAACTACTTATTTACCCGCATAGTTCATTTGGAAGACATTTTGACACATTAGAATACACATTATAACATAATCGCATGTACGAAACTCATATAAAGAAAGAAAATGTAATATCTAAACCTAAACATTCTATTCACACAATCAAGATTGATTTTAAATTTATATACAACATTTTTTAAAGAGTAAAACATTACCTTTATCATGTTAACATTATCCTGGCTTACTTATGGCTTACTTAAGTACTTTTTTTAATTTGATTAAGGGGTTGTTGCAAACCAAATTAGCCAAAATATACATTAGAGTCCAAAAATTTGTACAACAAGGATTTGCCATGAAAGGTGATTATGGTATCCAATGGTCTTCAATTTTTTTTAATGAAAGATTCCTTTATCCGAGTAGGAAGCCCTATTTGCCATTTGATTTGTTTTCTTGTTGTTGTGTCAATGAATGTGGAGGATCTTTACCTTTTCAATAATATATAGTTTCCAAATGATCCTTTAGATTATTTGCCATTTGATTTGTTTTCTTGTTGTTGTGTCAATGAATGTGGAGGATCTTTACTTTTTTAATAATATATAGTTTCCAAATGATCCTTTGGATGATTATGCTCATTCTTGTTCACTTATTGGACACTTATTTTTTTAATCATATTCACTATCATGAGTGAATCACCAAAGATCAATAATTTTTTAACTTAGAGGGATTGAAGGACTGATAATCTTTGGAACAAAGCAAATGTCTTTGCTTCATTGTTCGATGTGATTCCTACTCTCTAAGAATACTCAATTTGAATTTCCACCAGGTTCATACAGAACCCCCCTCGCACCTACCACCCCTATGGCTTACTTATGTACATAGTTGAGTCTCATATAATCATTTTTATGCATTTCTTACCATGTTTGTGTATCTTTCAACATTTTTTAAACCTTCCCATACTTTTTTCTCCAATTCTAACTTGCTCTCCCAAATTGCTCCTTTCGCCTACATTGTGCTTCAAAATAATGTTTTGAGCAACATAATATTCTTGGTGACAAACTAATGTGTGGATTTCTTCGCTTATTTGTACCTTTCAACAATTTTTTAACCTTCACATACTTTATCTCCAATTCTAGCTTGGTCTCCAAATTTATCTCTTTTCTTAGCAATATTTTGATTAGGATTACCTGATTCAAGGGAGAAGATTTGATTCACTGCTTTTCTTGAACAATTCTAACACATGGCACCTCCAAGAAAGCCATGTGATTAAAAGGCCAAGATACGATTCTTGAATTTTCTTGCATGACGAACAATATTCACCCCGCAACCGTATAATACATATTGTATAGGTTGGGATATACATCATTTGATTTCAAACACTTCAAATCCAACAGTGTTTATCCCAGCCTATACAACATTTATTACTCTAATGAGGGGTGCATATTGTTTACCTTTCTTACGTAACTCTAAGACACCTCCAAAAAAATAATGCCATTTGGGGAATCTCCAAGTCAACTCATGCATGTACACTTTACTCATGGTTAAGACTCGTGCCTCTATTCATATTGCATTGTTTTTGGGGTTGGGATTAAAGTTTTGGCATTAGAAATTATTTTATTGGATATTTTGCATTCGAGTTTAAACATTTTAAATTTGTTTTTAGAAGATTCTTTAGTTTTTGGTGTGCAAATTTAAAAAAAAAAAAATTAATAATTGGATGAGTGTACTTCAATAGTCCATCATAATAATTGTTTCTCTAAAATTGTGAATAATTCAACCAATTAAATTAACTCTTTTAATTTACTATCAATCAATATATATTTATATAGTCTCGTATTAATAATAAACACCTTACTTTGCAATGTCCCCATTTTGACTCTATGGCATTAAAATCGTAAATGATGTAATATTGTTATAGAATCGTGGTGAGGAGCTCAAGGCCAAGGCCCCGCCATTAATTTATTGATGCATATGGTTTATGTGCTAGCCATGCACAATGGAATTGTGAATATAATGTAAATACGCATTTGAATAAAAATACCCACAACTAGCTATTCAATGTAACAAGAGATGGGGGCATGATTTTACAAGAAGTTGGGAGGGAAATATTTAAACCCTTGGAGCCAAGTGTCAATGAGAGAACCCACAAAACCCTCAACTACCCATGTTGACTTTTGTACCCAATCATTCATTTCTCCCAAGAGTTGGTTGAGGTAGTTAATGCCTTGGGGAATGGGAGGTATGGCTGTCCAAATTCGAGTATGGGCAAGCCACCTTGCATAGAAAATCGTGTTTGGCTTCCTTGGCAAGAAAAGAGCCATGAATTGCTCCCCAAGCCATGACCCATCAACCAGTTTGGTTCTCCCACGAGTTTGGAGCTACCTGGGCGTTTTTCTCCATGGATTTCATGTGTTTTCCTTCATCTTTCAAGCTGGGAAGGGCGTTTTTGTTTTGGTTACCAATGGGGAAGAGAACAGATCGATTTGGGGTTACAATGAGGTTGTTTTGTCCATTTGAAACGCTCATAACTTGGGAATAAATCGAGTTTCTCCTTGGGGACGATTTTCCCTTCCCACAGTTCGTTTTGGGTGAGCCACGATTTGGGGAAAACCCATGGCCATCCTGTTTGTAAATCCCATTGTTGGAAATGGGTAATGATGCCCAGTTTTTGAGTTTGTTGTGTGTAAGAGAAGGTTGGGGTTGAGATGGGTATCCATTGCTTTGGCTTGAGCTTGAGTGCAAGCATCCATAAATGAAGAGGGTTCAGATTTAGCCTGATAAACTAGCTGTGGACTGGCTTGGCTTAGATGAAATGACTAGTTGGCTGTGTTTGAGCTTGAATGACCCATTTTTCCTTGTAGAATCATGCCCAGCTCGGGGGTGGCAGTTGTGTTGAGAGATTGATGAACACAACTGGCCTATGGTTGGGTGGAATGTTGCAACGACATAGCTAGTTGCTTGGGACAATTGAACAATGAAGATGAGTATCTGATGTGTATTTACTTTTGCAATTGTTTAATTTGAGGATTATTTTGATATGCCAGATGAGCATGAATTGTGTGTGGATGATGTTTTAATTCCATTGTGCATGCTTGCTTGATTTGCATCTGCACACCTTTGTTTTTAATTGTATGAAACTAATGAATGGATTGAATTTATGTAAAAGCCCAAATATTGGTATCATGTTCCCTTCAAGGAATTGGGTCCACGAGAGGAGACATTACATACTTATTATAATTTCTTTTACCAAAAAACAATACATCTTTTTGTAACCTCATATTAACAATAAACCAATCTCATATTAATAATAAAAACCTTACTTATTATAATTTCTATTATAACAAAAAACAATGCATCTTTGTGTAACCTCGTATTAACAATAAAACTTGTATACAATAAAATTTGTTTTACCAGCAAACAATGCATTCATGCATAGTGCATAGAGTTTTTTGATACCATTCTTTCATAAAGAAATATATTTCTCCTTCCCTTTTAGTCTATGGTCATATCAATTTGATAATTAAACCTTACTTCCACTTTCACCCTTTGTTTTTCCATAATCTATTATTTTAGCATTCACTTTCGAGTTTGCCTCTACAACCAATCAAAATTTATTCAAAATGCATAGTGTATAGAGTTTTTTGATACCATTTTTTCATAAGGAAATATATTTATCCTTCCCTTTTTAGTCTATGGTCATATCAATTTGATAATTAAACCTTACTTCCATTTTCACCCTTTGTTTTTCATAATCTATTTTTTTTAGCATTCACTTTCGAGTCTGCCTTTACAACTCATCAAAATTTATTCATTAGTTTTTAAGTGTTTTTCATTCGTATTTCCATATGATGAGAAGAATAAAGAGTAGGGAATGCAAATTTTTAGTACTCACTCTTTTTGGGTTTATTTCAACTATTTTATATATTTAATTATTTTATATATTTAATTGTTTATTATTTAATTTTTTTATTATTATTATTTCTTTTTATTTTAAATAGAAAATGTTCTTATTTTCTTTTCAATATAGGAAGGACATTATAATAGCCGGAATGTGATTGTATTTGTTGAAAATGTTGTGTTAGAGATAATAAATCTTTGGAGGACGTGGAAACTCAATATATAAGAATGATGTGCCGTACATTACCAACATATATGTGTCTTTTTTACTGGAGCAAGGTTTATACTTTGAGTGTGAAACTAAAGTAGGAAAATTGTTGTGTTTGAGGGAGTGAATCCTTGGTGGTTGTGGAAGCTTGGGGTACAAGGGTTTGTTGCCCCATGTTACCAACATATATGTGTCTGCTTGTGCGGAGCAAGGATTCTACTTCGAGCGTGGAACTCAAGTAGGAAAATATCTAGTCTTCTTGCACTAGGCAAGACTTCTACTTCAAGTGTGAAATTGAAGTTGGGAATACAAATACAAATATAAATACAAATTCTTATTACTAAAACCCTATTTCAACTTATTTATTATTTATATCTTTATTGATTTCAATAATTGACGTCCAACAATTTGCTTGTTGAAGTGACTTATGAAATAAATTTTTGTGTTTATTTTATTATTGTTAATAATATATTGGAAAAGTTTGGTCACAAGCTCACCTCATTCTTTCATTAAAAAATGTCTCTCTTATGTCAGAGTGGCATCTGGTTACGACTGGTTAACCAGCATCTTCAGTGGCAGTTTTTCCTAAAGCGCGTTGGTGGTTTCATGTGGCTTAGCGGCAATAGCTTGGAGAGGGTTCCTTCTTGTGACGGGGCAACATGGGGGAGCTTGTGGAAGCTAGGTGTTCTCGTGGCTCGATGGTTTTGGTCGCAACGAAAAGGAGCAGGCCGCTGAGTTACTTGTGAAGAGTAGGGGTGAGCATCGTTTTCTTGTGGCTTGGTAGTTTTGACGTGGTTGAGTGGCGTTGGTTGTTGAGGAACCCATGAAGAGCAATAGTGAGTCAAAGCTCTCCCCCGCTGCACAAGCAATTAGTTCGGGTTGTTTTTTGGGCACTGATGTTCAAGAAGGGAAAGGCCATCAATGCTCGTTTTCATATGACTTTCACCTAAAGCCTCTTTCTTCCTTTTTTCTCTTTTGAGCATTTTTTTGTAATGGTGCTCTATGTACAGTTTGGATGCCTTTTATAATGATGTAGTTTTTCTGCTACTAGTTGTGGCTAGTTTAGTCTCATGAAAAGATGACTAAAAATAACATTCATGTTGTGAAAATATCCATTGTATACTTTGATTTAGTATTTGAATATTAAATATAATTTTTTTCTTAGTGAAAAAAAAGTTACCATACCAAACCTACTAATACTCATAGAAAAAAGATCCTACTGATAACATGGCCCAAAAATATAATATCTACAACAAAGGCCCCACCTCCATTATAAATCATTGAAGTGGCTTCTCTCATTAAAAATGGGCCTTCTTTATTTCAACGTTTCCCCTTTCATCTTCTATGAGATGTCTACTTTGGAGTGTGAAAAAAATATCATATTTTCAACATCGCAAAATTTATTCTAAGAGTAGTGTAATTTTCATTAAAATTAGAATATTCTTTTGAAATCTCCTAGAGAAAGATTAATAATTTTGTTATTTGTTCTTACAATCTTTTCTTCGAATACGACTATTTTTATTTATCATAATTATGCGTTGAAGAGTTACAACCCAACAATGACACATCAAAATCATTACAAACTTAGTTGGGTTAATAGTTCAAGTAAAACAACGCTGATGGAATATAAGTGTTATATGATGTGTGTCATTAATGAGAACAAAGTAAAACAACGCTGATGGAATATAAGTGTTATATGATGTGTGTCATTATTGAGTGTTCTCATTGACAAAGTAGGATACGATGTGGAATCCATATGAATATGAATATTATCGATTGGACAAAGACGTTTATCTATACAAATTTGGTTTTCCTTTTTACCCAATTCATTGCATATATCCCATCGACTAGGAAAAACTCATTCTTAGCCAATCAAAGAAAGTAGTGTGTGCACTTGATTCATATATTAATCCAATTTTGGAAAAGGGAAGATATTTAATTATTTTTAAATAATGGTATTTTAGTTGAGTGGTAATATGTCTTTTATGTGATATATAGGTGTATGTGTATGATAATAAACAATGTAGTTGGCTAATCATTCTATGTTTTGGATTTTTCTAATCATTTTTGTTGGAATCCGAAGATGATTTTTTGCTTAAATCATGATTTTGCATTGTTCAAATTGCATTTTTGATTGCATAAATGGATTCAGTGCCCTTAAAAACCCCTAGGCACCCTGATTCTGCAATTCCAACAACGTATATATATGCAATTCCAACAATTTATGTCGGATTTCGACGAAAAAAATTGTCGGATAACCCGTCCATAACGTAGAACATTTAGCCTACACAATTAACAACGAAGTAGCCTAAACAATGGATGATTTTGACTTTTTTATGTAATCATTGACGAAATCTGACAATATAATCTCGGCCATATTTTAATGTTTCATGGTTCAAATTCCATTTTAATTGTAAAAATGGATTCAATGTCGTCAGATACCATTGTTGCACTCAAATTGTTGTCCATTTTGCTAGTATCACCAAAATTTGGCCATGTGGTATTTGCCAAAATTCTAATTTTGAATTAATAAACATGTTGTTTTTGATACACAAATGGATTCAACAACCTTGAATAACTCTATTGCAACCCAATTATGCAAAGTTAGCATCTATATATGCAATTCCATCAACCCAAAATTACTTATGCTTGATTTCGGGTTAAAATAATCGGTTTCCCTTCATGTTATTTTAAGTGGCTTGAAAAAGACAAATTTATATCATGTTTAGACTACGACATTCACCAACACATGCAATTAACAAGCATGGACACAAACACAATCATTGTTGGAGAGGAGATGTTAGAAGCATCTCATCTTCATCAATTCGACAAACCATTGTTATTAACATTAATCTTTAATTTAGTTATAAATTTATATTATAAACATACATTTATGATTAGCAAGATGTATATTCAGACATTAAGACAATTATAATCAAATAAAATATATTTGTTCGTATACCAGTTTTACATAGGGATAGATTTTGGAAAGAGAGAATAGGAATCTCCATCCAAAAGGATTTAATCTCGACGTTTTGATCCCTCAAAGGGATCATCATCAAGAGATCAAAGTGCTCAAAGGTCAAAAGCAAAGCTATGCATCCATAAATATATGTTATGGCGTGAATGTTGAACATCCAGGTCAACTGACTATATTTCTTTGATTCATAAGGGTTTGTAATAAAGGGTTCCAAGTTTCGTTAATTTTTGTGCCTTCATCTCTATTAATATTCTCTGGACAAATTTTGATCTCCACCTTCTCTGTGATCTTTCTCTTATGTAATGATCGGCTTTGGCTATGACTTTTGCATTCTATAGGAAATCCTGATGTTTATTATTGTTAACATGCTATGTTAGAGTTTATTTTTAAATTATGTTGTGTCTTAGATCCAAAATATTCTCTTTTAATCTAACTTCACATGACCTTCTGATCTCATCAATGTAAACCTTACCACACGAGCATGGAATGCAATAGACCCCTTTTTGAGATCCTTCTCTTATCGGGTATTTTCCTAAATCAGTGATCCTCCTTAACTTGGTGTTTGGAGGGGTGAGCATGACAATTATGTTTCTTCTCAGGAGTATCTTGGCTACTTTGTTAATGGTACCTTTAATGTATGGAAGAGGTACCTTTCACCTATCTACATCCTCATGTCTTCTTAACTATGGCTTTCTTGCTTTTAGGACCAAAATGTTGAATAGTTTTTTTATTATAACCATTCCTACTGAAGACCTTTGAAAGATTATGTAACTCAAATAAAGAACACATAGAAGATAAGTTATGTTATCTTTCATAGGTCTTCAATGGGAATGGCTATAATAAAAAATTTATATTCAACATGTTGGTCCTAAAAGCAAGAAGGCCTCGATTAAGAAGACATGAGGATGTAGATAGGTGTAAGGTATCTCTTCCATACATTAAAGGGACCACTGAAATAGTAGCCAAAATACTTTGGAGAAGAAACATAATTGTCACGTTCACTCCTCCAAACATGTTAAGAAGGATCCTTGATTCAGTAAAAGACCCAATAAGAGAAGGATCTCAAAAGGGGGTCTATTGCATTCCATGCTCGTGTGGTAAGATATACATTCATGAGATCAGAAGCTCATGATAAATTAGGTTAAAAGAGCATATTGTAGATCTAAGACACAACATAATTAAAAATTCATCTCTAGCAAAACATGTTAACAATAAAAAACATCAAGTTAGCCTCAAGAATGCAAAAATCATAGTCAAAGCCGATCATTACACGAAGAGAATGATCAAAGAGAAGGTGGAGATCAAAATTCATCCAGAGAATGTTAATAAAGACGAAGGCACAAAAATTAGCGAAACCTAGAACCCTTTATTACAAACCCTTATGAATAAAAAGAATATAACTGGCCGACTTGGACGTTTGACATTCACACCATAACATATATTTATAGATACATAACTTTAATTTTTCCATTTGAGCACTTTGATCTCTTGATGATGATCCCTTTGAGGGATCGAAATGCCAAGCCTAAATTCTTTTCGACATAGATTCCTATTCTTTCTTTCCAAAATATATTTATTTTTATGATACCTTTATATTATAAACATGTATTATTAATCAACACAATTATGTGCACATACACAAAGTTTAAGGGCATAATTATCTTATATTTACATATCTTTTTCTTGTGTCTTTTCTTCTAAATTTACACTCCGTTAGAGTTAGAATACCCAACTTTTCGGGTGGGCACTCCATCCATCTTAGGGAATGAGAAGAAGTTAGGTATTCTAAACTCTAACACATTGAAAATCCAAAAATATTCACAATGAATTACCATATAAATCTAGAAATATATACACAACAAATTACCACAATGAAAAGATACATACTCAGAAATCTTATTCTTTATTACTAAAATGTCAATTATACATAAATATCTATAAATATCTTCTTCTTTATTAATAAAATGTCCATATAATGGTTCAAGAATCCAATAAGAGCTTCATAATAACAAATACCTTGTTAACACTAACCATGTCAATATTAAAGACACACGATAGCGAGTATCTTGTTAACAATAACCAAATCGAGATTAAAGATATACAAGCTATTAGAACTTTTTAAGAAAATGATAGCTAACGTTTTTTAAAATGATAATTCTTATGTTATAATAATAATGTTAGAGTTTATGTTTATAACTAAATTGTCAAAGTTATCTTTCTTCAAATTTTAGGTATTGATAAATGATAGTTTTAATAATTATTTTTTTTTTAACAAAATGATTAGATAATGATTACAATTTGATATATAATAATAATGATGATTTTTATTAATTAAATGTTTTTTCAATAAAAGTACACCAACCAACCCACAATGAAGAAGCATATCATTTTAAATTTAAATTCAAATTCTAAGAAGAATAATAACAACTTCTTATTGACAAACTCGATGAAAGTAAGGTGAAAATTAACTTCAACATAATGCAATTTTAAAAATTCTAAACTTTAATTCAAAATTTAAAAAAAATAATAAAAACATTCTGACTAACAAACCTCTTTAGAGGAAAATTAACTCCACCACAATACAATTCCAAAAATTCTAACCTAATATTTGCTTTAAACTTGAATTCAAACCCTAAAACAAACAATTGGAGAAAATAGTTGCATTTGCTTTTCAAGAGGAAGCTTACTCATAGAAGAATGCATTGAATTTCTCAATTTTGGGGTGGTTGGGAGGTCCACGCTTAACTTTGCAATAAGCATGTGGTGGGTTAACAATTATATTCTCCGACACCAACTCCAAAAAGAGTCCACAAGTTTTCTTACCTAATCCTTTATGTGGCCCACGTTTTACCACGATAAGATCGAATAACTTTTTTTAATTATCCTATTTTTCGATTTTTTTTCATATAAAGTTTTTTTAATACTCGATTCGCGAAGCGTTCATTCAAAACATATAAATTAAATTTTACATAATTCTATCAGAATAACATTAATAAAAAATACCATCTCTCTCTTTTTTTACACTGCAAAGAATAAATCAGTGCTTAAAGTATCTTATAAATATTATAACAATTGGATATACTGACACATCTTTTTATAAAAAAAAAACAAGCGCTGAATAAATATTGTTTTGTCAACAAATGCTTAGTTAAATAATAAAGTTGGGTATTTCATATTTCCAACAAAACCATGTTATTTTGGCGAGTGGTTGTTTTACATAATGAGATTATGTACAAGTTTTTAGGTGAATTGATTTATATTATAATATTTCAATGGCAATGATAGTAACTCTAAGTCGTCATAATATTGCTTGTTTTAAAAATGAGATTATGTACTTAAGTGTTTTTTAAGGTGAATTGATTTATATTATAATAATAATAATAATATGTTCATTACAATGATATTAAGTTATGATATTTTAAAATTGAGGGACTAGAGGTTAAGGATACGGTGGTTCGTTGGTGGGGATAAATGGATTTCATTTTATCCATTTGGGTTCTATTCCATTGAAACATGTTCAGGCTTGGATGATCGGCTTACGGTTTGCTTGACCTATCATCCACAATATTTGGACAAGTTTGTTGGGATTTCTCGTGCGTGTTAGCTTTTCTTAATTCCTTCGAAATAACAGGAAAATTAATTTTTTACATAAAAAAAATCATATATTGAGGTTTTAGTTTTGTTATTCAAAACTCTTATATAAAACAAAATAACTGCAAAATTATAATAAATAAAGAAATTATCAAAATGACATATTATTATAACTTGTATCATAAACTAATATTATATGAGTTATATAAATTAATAATCTCTTCATAATTTATTTAAAAACATTGTTAGACATAAATTAATAATCTCCTAAATTAATCATAAAAGGGACATAGTCAAATTAATGCGTTTGGATAGGAAACCAAGAAATGAAAGTTTTTAGTAAAATCCATGACCAATTCACACAACATGTTTCACTCTTCTTCGAACTTTTCTAAATTTCAATTTGACTGGCTATTTCATTATTGAGATAAAAGATGGCTACCTGGATGTTTTAAAAAAGGCATTTGATTCTCCGTTTGTTTTGACATACATCCACCATTGTTAAACTATACATTTTCCTTGTTGATAAGTTATAAACTATGATTTTATGGAAGTTGGAATAAGGTTGGAATGCCCCATTTATCCTTAATGATCCAACATCTCATTTGCCAAATGGTTTGCATAATTGTCACTCTTTAAATTGAGAAGAATTCTATAATTCAAAGCTCCTTACTACTCGTTGAACTTTGTCGATGAATCTTTCTCCTTAATGATCCAACATCTCATTTGCCAAATGGTTTGCATGATTGTCAGTCTTTAAATTGAGAAGAATTCTATAGATTCAAAGCTCCTTACCACTTGTTGAACTTTGTAGATGAACCTTTTTAAATCAATGTCTTTGGGTTTGATTAGTTTGTCACATTCTTGATTATAATTATTGAGTCCTCTAGTATAGTGAGACTCTTTTCCCTTTTGAACTTACAATCTTTAATCCTTGATATAGAGCTAATGTTTTTGTTTGGTTAGTGAAAGTGTCTCCTAAAGTTTACTTCATGATTTCCCTCAAGATCGAAGGTGGACTCCTCCACACTTGCCACCCATGATAAGGGTATAATGTTGTTGTCAATGCATGCTCATGTTGGTTAAATTAAAAAAAAAAATAAAACAATCTAGCCTAATCCTAGATCTATTAAGTATTGAGAGAGATTGAAAAGAAACCACACACAAATATTTCAATGCTTAAATTGTTAGGATTAGGTAGGATCCATGTTTTTTTTTTCTAGAGAAATAAATTTTCCCTATCCTCCCACTTATTAAGTGTTCAAGGAAGTTGATACCTTATTAACATCCCATAGATTGCTCATATCTCCAGTTTTATGGTTGGAGGATAATGCTACCAATGAGCTGCAATATTAATTAGAGGAAATTTAGGATCTAAAATGGGCCTCCAAAGAAAAATAATAGAAAAAAGCGACGTCACACTACAAATATGCCATGTCACACTAAGTTAAATGCATTATCTAGTGAAGGTCAACCTATAATATCTCATTAATGGTAGTTGACAAGAATGTTGGGTTTGTGTAGAGTTAAGAGATGATGGTTGAAAATAATAATGAAAGGTTTAGATTCTTGTGCATACACAATAAATGATATAGTGGTAAATTTTTTTAATTTATATTATAATTTTTTTAATTTTTTAATAAATGTACCACTACTTTTTTTTTATATTTAATAAAATTTAAAACTAAAAAAAAACTAAAATTATAATGAAAAAAATTTAATTACAATAATACTAAAAATAAACAATCATTATTTTTATTTTATATGATCACTACTTCGAAGTCTTTTAAAATACAAATCTCACATTAATTAAGATGCTAGTGGAGTAATCTTGAAATAATAAAAGCATTTATATAACTAATCTCTTGAAAATAAAAATAAATAAATTTTTAAAAGTGTTATAAATAAAATAAAAATAGGAGAGAGATAAAATGATATTTCGCTATTTTTGCGATAACTTTCTCCCCCGAACTCGGAATTTGACGTTTTTGGTACCATTAGAAACAGGAGAGAGATAAAATGATATTTCGCTATTTTTGCGATAACTTTCTCCCCCGAACTCGGAATTTGACGTTTTTGGTACCATTAGAAATGTTTCTAATGGTACCAAAAACGTCAAATTCCGAGTTCGGGGGAGAAAGTTATCGCAAAAATAGCGAAATATCATTTTATCTCTCTCCTATTTTTATTTTATTTATAACACTTTTAAAAATTTATTTATTTTTATTTTCAAGAGATTAGTTATATAAATGCTTTTATTATTTCAAGATTACTTCACTATCATCTTAATTAATGTGAGGTTTATATTTTAAAGAATTTAGAAGTAGTGATAATATAAAATACTCTATATTTATTATTTCAAAATTACTTCACTATCATTTTAACTAATGTGACATTTATATTTTAAAGAAATGAGACGTAGTGATAATATAAAATACTCTATATTTATTATTTCAAGTATATTTATCATATTTCGAAATGAAATTTTCAAATTTTTAACCAAGGTATATGAAGTTAGTTATTGTCAAATAAAATTATGACACATAAGCATCTTTGACTTCTATATGGCCAACTCAACTATAATGGTTGACCAAAGTTATTGAAATTCTATTGGTTTGAGAAATCCAACCCATCCATGGCAAAGTTTTTTATAAGGCCCATTTT
The DNA here is from genome assembly GCA_027924585.1 of Larix kaempferi. Lineage (NCBI taxonomy): Eukaryota > Viridiplantae > Streptophyta > Pinopsida > Pinales > Pinaceae > Larix > Larix kaempferi. The sequence continues at coordinate 17,143,060 of BSBM01000291.1, forward strand.
AGACCTCAAATTTCCTCTAATTGAACAATTGGTAACCCCACAAGACTTGGTGGGAATGATTCCCGCAACCTATTTGAACATTATGCTTAGCGGAAAGGTTGAACCAACCAAGTTATCTTTGGGTCAACAATCAACCCATGAAGAGCCCAATCAATAATTGACTCAGAAAAAACAAACATGTCATAAGCATGATTTTAACTAATAATATTATTACTATGGTGCGTTTTTTTTTGACAAAATGCACATCATAGGAAACCCTTTGGGCATTTTCCTTCATTTCGAAGATGGTACCTAGGGTAAATCATTTGGTTGTAGTTTTGGCAATGTAAATCGATGAGCACATCAATTGAGGCCCACAATATTTATAGAGGAAGTCAACTTGAGGACTTGACCCCTTGACCTCCTACTTGTAATTTACAACACTTAACCACTCGAGCTAACTCACTATACTAGTGGGAATTTATTTTTATTTTTATTTTTATAACACAAATCAACTTTTCTTGTATTTACAATTAGACGACATTCTCATCCATTTTGAACAAATAAAACAATGAAATATCTCAATAGACTTGATAAATTATTAATACATACAATCTAGATTCACCTTAACTTTTGATATATCAAATGTTCAAAGAAGTGCAAACTTTTGCTCAAATTATTACATGATAAAAAACTTGAGAACTTACATTACACCCTACCAAATTTTAATAAATCTAATATTAATTTAAAACTTTATTTTTTGTAAGGCTATGCACATTATATTACTTTGAAGCAAAAAAACCATACATGAGTCATCAAAAGCAGACCAAGGGTCACATGGCTAGACTGCCCATAGGGAAACCCGACCAATCATCCATACCAAGTCCCAGAGTTTCAATTTCAAACCATTCTAACCAAGTCCAACAGTTTTAATTTCAAACCATCATAACCAGAAACATACTAGACCTACAGTTGATAGAACAAGCAAAACAACTATCTGTCACTAACCATACTAGAACAACTAGACCTGGGCCTAGGCCTACTAGACATCATTAGTGTAACGATCCCCATTACCATAACTCAAATCACATCGATATATATATATATATATATATATATATATATATATATATATATATATATATATATAAAGTCTGCTAATTGCAGATAATATACCCAATCACCATAAGCTAATGGAAGTGTTGTCTTTCCACAAGATATTTAAATGGATCTTAGGTAAACATGATACACATTTATTAGAAGCAACAATACCAACAAGGTATCTATTCCTTCAACGCCTTGGTTATAAAACCAATAGCTAGGACCTTCCTGTACACTTCTTTGAGCATAATCACATAATTTCTACACAACTTCTATTCCTCATCATGATCCATATGTATTCCTATATAAAAGTCTATGCTTCATAAATGATATTCTAGCCCCTTCTCCACCAACATATGCATAATATATGTATTTATTTAAAATACCAAAATAATTGCAAATACCAATCAACCAATACATAAAATATATGTATGCAATTACCAAACAATCTAACGCATAGAATGTAAATGCAAACACCACACAATTCGATCCCATGGTTACACCAAGAGGCGCTTTCTACAACCAAAGAGAGTGAGATGTGTCACGTCTATAACAGTGATGTGGCACACGTAGGCTCCAAAAAATAAATATATAATTTTTTTTATAAAACCAAGCACATGCCCCCTAGAAACGAATACATATATAAAAAAAATTACAAAACCAAATACATGTCGGCTTAAATTGTTTAAATTATCAAAACACATTTATATAAATATATATCAAATTTCAATTTCAAATTACATTGAGGGATCGTGAAAATCTTTATTAATTGATAGAGACACCTTAGATATTAAATAAATATTTTCATAAGTAGTTGTAAAACACATTTATATAAATATATATCAAATTTCCATTTAATTCAAACTTAAAAAAATTCACGTATTCTCATAAATATAATCAAAATCAAACTTTAATAATTGAATGGAGGCATGCATGTAGCCTTACCGTTCTATTAATTATGTGGATTTTGGAAGTGGTTGAATGTACGAATCCAACACATGAATTATCACCTATTTATACATCTTTATTTAACTCTTACTACTTGGCAACATGAATATGTGTATTTATTGTTATCATAAGAGTCATGTGAAATAATTTGTACAAGAAACCAAACATGGAGGTGTATAATTTCCCAGTACAAGTTTATAATGGATTGATAAAGAATATGGTTCACATTTTCTATGATTCCAAGCTTTTTTCCTAGTTTCATTCTCACTAATGGTGATCCCTCCTCCGTCCTTGGTAGAGCCATAATTAAGATGGATCTATGTTGATATTTACATGCAAACCAATCCATTCTAGCCCTTGAAATATAAATGAAAATACCACTCAATTCCAGCCCATGGTATTTACATGCAAACCAATCAATTCCCTTTGAAATATAAATGCAAATACCACTCATTTCCAACCCATAGTATTTAGATGCAAATACCAATCAATGTAATGCATAGTAATTATACCATTACCAAGGCATAACATATATGTAATTACCAACCTATGGAACACATAAAATATGCAATTACCATTACATAGTATATATTTACAATTAGCAACCATTAAAAAATGGATAAGACATTACCAATGCATCTAATGCAAAGAGTAATACATGCAACTTACCAATCAATTTCAATGCATATTATATATATACAAATACTACTCAAATTTCAGCCCATGGCATTGATATGCATTTACCTATTTAATTCGCAAAGAACATGTACGCATTTACCTATTCAAGCCAATTACCTATTCAATTCACCTCATGGAACAACACATGCAATTACCAATCAAACAAGATAGGGTCACGCCCTTCTTCTACTATTGCACACATAAATGGGTGCTCTTAGATTCCAAATCGTTACCTAATCTCCAGCCACCAGTAATGATATCTATGGGAAATTCTTTTCATTATAGAACCAAACCGTTAAAGTGCATTTACAGAAACTGCATTTCAATTTCAAACACGGGGTATAGGTTCCAAAGATGCAGTAGCAGAATTCTACACACAATTTAAATGTAGTAAACACCATATTACAAAATGGACAAGCAGTTACTTAAACTCTATTTAAGAGTACATCAAAACATGGTTTAAAGCAATTATGGAAATGAAAGTCCAATAATTCTTTGCAAGTTAATTGTGTAAACTTCCAAACATAGAATCTAACATGAAATAATAACAATAATTCTTTACACTTTTGTTACCGAATACTATGCTCAGATTGTAATTATCTAGTCAACATAATGTATTTGTAGAAACCACATACCCAACAATTCTTTGCAAGATAGTTGTTTTAACTTCCAAACCATAATCTTATCATGGAAATTCTGATAAGAGTATTCCCTGTAATCTAACATTTAAATGCCAGAACTAAATTTCACATAAGTCACTACGATTTCCAACAGTAATTATGCAACTACATGATTATTCAATTGTAACACCAAAACCCAAGTTGCAGTTACGGAATTGTTCATTTTCAATGGAAAAATAGAACTAGAGTGGCACTTGTATAATTTCTTTGTAAATTTGAACAAAACATAGAAATACAACTGCAGATTAACCTTCAATTTCATTTGACAACTAATTAATTTCTAACATAGAAGGTAACCATGGTTTGCCATGAAAACCATAACCATAAATTAAAAATACAAAATTGGAACAATTCAAAGTTGATTTACTTATCTGATTAGCCTAGAAAACTCCAACAACCAGCTATGGTGAGGCACACACCTCCCAGCCTTAGGCAATTGAGCACATTAATCTCTCAGCCCACTTGCCACCCCCGAGCTGGGATCATGAACCCACAAGGAAACAATTCCATAACTACACACAGATTTGAATGGTAGATTCAATAAGCTTATAGGGTGGTTTTGCAATTTCTCCTTACTCAGACAACTCATGTCCCAACCCTCTTCCTCTAGCAACAAGCATGAATTGGCATAATGGGTATGTTGCATAGTGACCCAAAACAAGGTCGAATTCACCTTTTGCATGGTAAAGGTCACCTCTACCACGTGGGTTCCCATGGATACCCACTCTCTCAAACCTTCATTAATAACTCACCTAACCACTTTTAATCACAAGCAAGGTTTGGTTTTAATTAAGGATGTGATTAAGGTGTAACTAAAGATAAAGATAGTTTTAGGCATTTCAGGAGAAGGGTAGGGTCATATGATAGTCCTCCGAGTCCATTTATAGCGCCCTTCCCATCACTCCATGCCCTGTCGCTCTCTTGGATTCATGGTCCCCCATTATCTTCTACGTTCGCCTTATCCATAACCAACTATAACTATTTTATTAATAAAGCAGTTCCCATTACATTTACATTGTATTTTGGTGCAAAACCAATTTAACTAAAAACAAAATACAAGGAAACACTTGGGGTGTTACAATCAGAAATGGTGACAATTTGCACCTTGGTCTTGCGTGATTGATCACTAGACTGGGCCTCTGACGCTCTTGGCTTGAATACTTTTCCAGTGGTAAGCTTTGCCAGAACATTAATCTTAGAAATGAGCTCCTTGATGGCACTAACAATCAAGTTTAGGTTGTGGTTAAGCTTCAGGATTTGGTCTTGATTCCACTTTGTAATTGTCTTGGCCCACTTGCTAGTTTTTGAGCAGCTGTGTTGAGTCTCCATCAATGTTAGGTCAACCAACATCTTCATTTTCCAATACAATAGAATGGTTTTAGCATGCTTTGTTTCGCATGTGCGTGATGAGCCCTCATCCTCCACCCAGGTCGACTAGTCTAGCTGCTATTTTAGGTTGTCCTGTGACCCCTACTCGACTTCATTATCACCCTTAGCTTGGTTAAGAAACTGCCTAGCTTCCCTCTGAGACTGCCCCGTGGTAAACTTGCTTTGCTCTAGTCACCTCCCTTTGCACTCGAGGCATATGGGAGCCTCTCGAACTCCTCCCTCGATCCCACAAAGACCTTGGCTTGGCCATATAGCCAAGAACCTTAGCAACCATACCCCCACAATCCCAAACACACTGCATAGCTGGTTGTAGGTTTACAGACTCAACACCTTGCTTAGATTGCCGACAAGTTGAAGAACAATTGAGCCATAAACTACTCTTGAGGTTGCGATTAATGAGTCGAGGCCAAATTGTAAACCCCCTACTGAAATGATGTTCAAGCGAGGGAGGGATTTGGTTGTAATTTCCAATGGTCATCATCTCCATCGTCGCCAATACTACCATATTCTTGACCTCTGTCGCATGCCACCATCTGAGCCTGTTATCATCATGACGAGGGTCCACGAACTTCTCCTCATGTCGATTGCACTTCAGGTACACTAACCAACCAAGCCTTGAACCAAGTTTAATTATCCACCTTTGGCAATCATACATGTGCATGTCATCTGGACATGAGTGATTAAGGATCCATCAAGTGGTGAGATAGTGGGCCACGAGTCCCATTAGTTGTGCCATCCATCACCGCCAAATTTTACACCTGCATCCGTAAATATAAATCCAAATTAATTTAAACCATTTAATCTAAAAAATATTAACTAAATAAAAATATACAATAATGATAAAATCATTTTTAAATCAACGTATAACCAATTTAAAACTAACTCTTTATTTTCTTATATTTAGTTAAGCTAATATTTTGCTATCACTAGCACTATTCCATCCATCTTTAAATTAATGTTTAAGCTATTAATATTTTATTTCATAAATTTAACTAAGCTAATATTTTTTTATCACGAACACTATTCACTTTCTTGATTTTTAATTTAAAGATGGTAAAATATCTGATTTCCTTATTTGAAAAAAATATATTTATTTTGAAAAAGATAAAGACTTTTACTATATAGATTAGCATATGATGTATTATGTAATTTTTCATGGTATATTGATTTTTAATTAGAGGTGGTAAAATATTTGATTTTCCTTTTTGAAAAATATATGTTTATTTTGAGAAAGAAAGAGATTTTTACTATATAAATTAACATATGATGTATTAGGTAATTTTTCATGTAAAGTGATTTGGATTTTTTAATTATTATTATTTGAATTAGATTATTATTTTTTTGATTTTTAATTCAAAAATTCAAAAATATTTAATTTTTTTATTTGAAAACATCTTAAGAAAAATAAAAACTTTTACCATCTAAATTTAACAAATGCTTCATATAAAATTCTTCAAATTATATAATTAGATCTTTTTCAACTATTAACATCTGAATTAAAGTATACAATTTCCATTAAATTTTAATTTTTTATTATTTCACTTTTATAAATAACTTAAACCTCTCAAATATCCCTATGACATCTACATTATACAATCTCAATCTCAACCACTGATATATGCATTCCATCCCATGACTGTTAAATTCGTAACCCAACCATGGAAAAATATAATCTAAAAAGATTCAACTTTAAGTTTAAACCACTGACACACCCAAATTAGGTGGCTGACATGTTGTTTGATATTTTGAATGGGCTATGTATACGAGAGCGAATACTTATACTATGTCTATGTTGTAGGTATGTCTATGTTGTAGGTGCCTAGATGAATGAGCTGCCAGCCTCCTACGCATATAGCTGCAAAGGTCTTGACTAAGCCACTCCACTTTCATCTTCCACGACACTGCACAGGCCTGGAAATCATTATGTTATGGTCTCTAATCGGAGTGGCCCGAAATACTATGCCGAACAATTGTCATCTACGACCAGACAAGTTTCCATGGACCATGAACTGCGGTTAGAATGAGCTTGTGAATACTTAATCCAAACAAACTCTTGGTTTTACAGAGTAGCAGAAATGGCAGCTTTGAGAAAAATCCTGGTAACTTATGCCTATGTTTGCTTGTGGATATTCCTGAGTTCCACAGTCATTCTGTTCAACAAATACATTTTGGACAAGAAGATGTATAATTGGCCCTACCCATTAAGCCTCACCATCATTCACATGGCCTTCTGCTCTGTCTTGGCATTTGCATTGGTCCGCCTATTCAGATTTGTGGAGGAGCCTGTGGGCATGACCAAGAAAATTTATGTTTCTTCAGTGATGCCCATCAGCGCACTCTACTGTTTGAGCCTCTGGCTGTCGAATTCAGCCTATGTCTATTTATCTGTTTCTTTTATACAGATGCTCAAGGCCCTCATGCCTGTTGCAGTGTATTCCATTGGAGTTTTGTTGGGAAAGGAGTTCTTCAGTTCAAAGACTATGGGAAACATGGTTGGAATCTCTGTGGGTGTTGCCATTGCTGCATATGGGGAAGCCCAGTTCAATGCAAGGGGTGTCATACTGCAATTGGGTGCTGTAGCCTTTGAGGCAACGCGGTTAGTTTTGATTCAAATACTTCTGACCGCTAAGGGGATTAGTCTGAATCCAATAACATCACTGTACTATATTGCCCCTTGCTGTTTTGTGTTCCTGTCAATACCTTGGGCACTAATTGAGTTCCCAATTCTAAAAGCCTCTTCTTCATTTTATCTGGATGTCAGGCTTTTTGGTGCCAACTGTGCTTGTGCATTTCTGCTAAACTTGGCAGTTTTTCTTTTGGTTGGTAAGACATCTGCCCTTACAATGAACGTTGCAGGTGTTGTCAAGGACTGGCTCCTGATTGCCTTATCATGGTCTGTTATAAAGGACAGAGTGACTGGTATTAATCTATTAGGGTATGGCTTGGCTTTCTTGGGGGTTTGCTTCTACAATCATTTGAAATTGCAGTCACTTAAGGTGAAGGAGGCTCGGAAGAAGGTTTTAGATGGAGATAAAGATGCGAGTGGGTTAATTAGAGAAAACCCAGATGCCGAAGGCAAGAGCAAGAATGATGCCAATGTCTAGAGCACCCAAGAAAGGTTGTTGATCTTGTTCTTACAGGTATCTTTGCATGAACCGATGTGATATAGTATGATTTTCCTTTTATTTTACATAAATGCTTCAAGGGCTACATCGCAAAGAGTGGACTTCCTTCAGCTTAGGTGTACCTATTCCACCAAACTTGCCCAGGACTATCCCTATCCTCGTCCCTTTGAAACTCATGTGATGCAGGAAGGGCAGACCACAACAACAATAGAACCCTGGTGGACAGCAACCTCAGCAGTAGATCAATGCTCCGTTGGCAGTTGTGTTTACTCTTTGTGGCAACCGGACCTTTATCATAGGATGAATGCAAAAGGCGTTTTATTATTTATTCATCATCCTATCCATTGTTTCGTATTCCTCTTTTAATCATCTTATTAATCAAAGGTAGAGATGTAAAACTTGGCAGCCATTAATTGCAATCATATTCTTTTGGATTGATGATTTTAGCTGTGGGGACCTTGTAAACTTATGGAGCACTGTATTCTTTGGATAAAGGTCAGACAGGAGCTCTGTGTCTAGTTTTAGATATTGTGATATATTCTCCTTAGTTTCGATGAAATAATTTTGTTATAACGGCCTCATAAATAAATATAACAGTTCAAAAAGGCTGTGCAGGCACATGTTGCTTTGGTGAGCTGAAAGTTTGAATTTGAAGGTATTATTTGATTTTTCATTTCATTTAAAAAAAAAATCATTTATGATATAGAAGGTAAACAGTTATAGAAAAAAACTTATGAACTACATCTATTGGACTGTAACTTGGATAGCCTTATTTGTTCCTGATCCAGAATTAACGACTCACATGATCCTGAATGTGCACTGTTCGTTCAAAATTTTTCCAGAGCTCATTCTGGAACTCATCGCTAACTGTAGCCTCTGAAGCATTCTTCAATCACTGTCTGCCAGATTAATGATGTTACTTATGATGCCATCAACTGTCATTTGTAAAATTAACCATAGTTATTATTCTAGGCTAAAAGACTGAAATTCATGCTGGTAGTTGGATCTAGTTTGATGTCATTCAATATGTGCCTGCTGGTGTTTGCATGAGAATGGCTCCATCGTCATGCAGCATGCTTGATCTTCTTCTAGTGTTTTATGACTTGCTTGAGTTAATTTGTTGCCAGCCTATTTTCAGGATCCATAAGTGTACTCTATCTTTTCTGAGTAGCTTGGCTAAGCAGTGAAAACAGAGAACTAAAACTATATTTGATGACTTCCCTTCAGTAAGTTAGCAAAAGCTGTAGCTTCTGAAGCATTCCTTAATTACCGTCTGCCATATTAATGATGTCACTTTTGATTCCATCAACTGTCATTTGTAAGTTTGTAACAGTAACCATTGTTATCATTTTAGGCTAAAAGACTGAAATCCATGCTGTTAGTTGGCAGTAGTTTGATTTCATTCAATAGTTTCCTGTTGGTGTTTGCATCAGAATGACTCCATTGTCATGCAGCATATGCTTGATCTTCTTTTAGTTTTTACTTTTTAATGACTATCTTGAGTTATTTTGTTGTGAGCCTATTTTCAGGATCCATAAGTGTACTCTATCTATTCTGAGTAGCTTGCCTAAGCAGAGAAACAGAGAACTAAAACTATATCAATTTTAGGTCAATGGGAGATGCTTCAAAGTCTGTTGACTGAAGTACTGGAAATACGAAAAAGCAAAATAGCTATTACTTTGTCACTTTCCAAGTTTCCAGTGTATTCTATCAGTGGGCTTGAAATTAACGGTTCTATTCTCAACAATTATGAACTGTGCAAATGGATAAGAGTATTCTGGAATCCAACATGGAGTGCTTCATTTTGTCAATTTGTTGCTTGATAATGCTCAAATCTATAGGTAATATTCAGAGCAGATTTAAACATGCTCCGGTCTTAAAGGTAGAAAGCCCTCTGCAAGCCAAGAAAATTTGTTTAGTAATTATCTCTGTTCCAAGCCTCAAGTTACTTTCATTAGAAATAAGAAATGTCACGGGAAGATGAATTTGAGAGAACCGATAGGTATCTGCAGCAACTTTATATTTTGTAATATTCTGTTTCAATAAGGAATCTAGCTTGTAGACTTATTTCAACTCATCCATTCATTTACAATCTTACTTTGCTCTTCTGCAATGTTAAATTCATTGCACTAGGAAAGTCCCGAGGGATAGAAATCAGTTATCCTTCTCTAATTGTTCAGTTTCTTCCCCCATAGCCTACAGTAATGGGACATTAGTTACTTCAAGCATATGCTGCTTGCATTTGAAGATCCCTTTTACTCATCATTTTGTAAGAAATATGATTTCCGACTTAATTTTGAGCAATCATTTATATTGATTTTCCTATTTTAATTTTCAATGTATTTCTTGTAATTTGAGATCCATTTAGATTGTGATATGATCACTTACATTGTTTCTCAAAGTTGAATGGTTCTTATCGATTGTTCTTTTTGCAATTCAGCATATATTTTCTACAAATCGCTCTCTATTTCTGATTCTGCTCACATTTGCTGCATCATGGCTCTACAAGCACATGTATTCTGATCTACCTGTCTCATCTTAAACGTGTAAAATGTTGATTCCATGCATTTCTATTCCTTTACAAACAGAATTCAGGCTCTCTGGATGATTCCTATCAATCACTCCTTACTACGACACAAATTATAAAGATCATCATCTTCCCCAGCTTCCCCCCACCATCAATATTCAATAACCTTCTACTTTACTGATTAGAAACTAATTTCCAGGGAAATTGTTAGATTTCCTCATTTTTAAGCTTTTACCAATGAACCACTCAGCACATATATGGCATGTAACTACTACTATACACAACCTGTAAACCTTACAATGTAGAGATTTAATTTATATACCTTAGAGCTTTGAAAGGTTTCATCTGCAGTTGAGTATTGATGAAACTATCAAAAAGTGAACATCCAAATATGTAACATGTTAAATTATATTACCAGGCAACATGGCTATCTTCTTCTGATTTCTCACCATATAAAGGTTTGTCCTAATCGATTGGAAAATAAGAGTAAATACCAAAATTTAGATTAAAGAAGAATGTTTGCTATAACATCTCTACTTTTTCCTAGACTGGACCCTTTGCATATATCCCATTGATTCTTGATTTTTTTAGTGTGCATTGGATGTTGTCCCTAACATGTTTACTATGGAAACTTGTACCCTTGCAGTTTCAATTACTGATTAGAATTTAGTGGTTTCAGTTCCTAGAAATGTCTATTGATTTCTCATTTTGGTTTACAGTCTCCAAATCAAGTTTCAATTCATTTACTTTTTGCACTGTCGTCATTCTGTATGTGTTTTATCTCAATTAGGGAACATTATAGAGTCGAACAGGTTTCTGAATATTAGGATTTAAACCAGAACATTTATTTTTCAAATGAATATATTGTATTGAACTTCGTTGTGACTTTGACAATATAAGAAACTTTCCAGAAATCTTGAATTCTATGTGGAGTAAGAGCATGTCTCAAGAATACAGATCAGCAAAAGGTTCCAACGTCTGATTGATGCTTTCCATCAAATTAGTTGAACATGGGGACAGTGCCAAAACATAAATAAGTCATTGTAGTTGCAGACATGGCCATTACCTCATTTACTAAGATTGCTATTTATTAAAAACTGATCATGAGGGACTTTACTAAGCAAATCTGTACTCCACTTCGGAGTGTCTGGCTAATATATTTCATTGCGATAAATTTAGAGATGCCCGAGGAAAACTCTTTTCCATGCTGTTCAGAAATACTCGTTACATGATTGCAATACTCTTTGATATTGGAATTGTCTTTAATAAAGCCATTCGTTTGCCAGTTCATTGCATCAGAATAGCACAATAATTGTCAAATAAGTTCACTGGGAAGGTAGTCAGTCAAGTAGCCACCCGGTTGTTTGTCTAGCCCAAAGCACTGTATAAGGCTTCCACCCACTTCTCTTATGAGAACTATCTCCAACTGAAACAGTATCATCCAATGCCACACTATTCGTATGTATCATCTTGTATTATGCTTGGTTGAAGGAGACATTCCAACTTTACAGATTGGAATACTGTACTAGCCCTGTGCATCATCTTTTATTATGACTAGTTGAAGGAGATATTCCAACTTTACAGATTGGCCAGTCTCTGTTATTATGCCCTTGCAGAGTATGGACAGTGTTTTCAAGTCAGAGATGAATTAATTTTTAAGTTTTTGGTACTTGTTTTTACTGTGAATCTGTGTCTTTTTTGGGGATCTTTACTGTCATTCTTTCTTGCAAGTTTTGATTCACAGATGATATTTAATATCCAATAAGATGAGAATGTTAGTTTATTTCAATTTTCATTCTACCATTATGTTTGGCCTTAAACCTTAGAGAATTCAGTAGCATTCAGGAAGGTTGCTGCATGTAAAGTTATATTTATCAAAGAAATCAATAAATGCCTATTTCCAGATGTTGTTGCAACAGCCCACATAACTTGAAAGGTTATGGAGGAGTTTGTTTTGAACACTCTTTTCATTCAAGTATTGGAATCCATATAGAACGGTTTGCCAAATGTTTGCTTGATAAACCCACTTCAACTTTAACCCAGTCTAAGTAACAAGGTAGGGTTTGTCGGCTCCTTGTAAAAGTGCAATGCTCAATTTCATCCCTTGTTATTGCCCATCATTGATATTTACGAAATTTCTACTTTGATTTTGAGTTAGTGGGAGGGTTGAAATGCATGCCATGTGTTTGTTAGATGCCTGCATTCAGGTACGGCTCGGGGGATACACAATGGACATCAAGGCCCTAAATGTGAGAGTTTGAGACCTTGTAGGTCCCAGTCTTGATACAGGAAATCATCTAAGTGCCTTCTCTACACCCAGCAGTGTTTGGTGGGATGCATCTCTCTTAGCCAACTAGCCAAAATCTTCCATGCCCTGTCAGAAGGCAAGTCCTACCAATATTGGCATTGGTTTAATGATGAAATCTGATATATATAGATCAGTAGATTCTTTACCTGAAAAGCATTGACTGAGCCTTAATAGCTGTTAAAACTTTTCTTTCATTTCTGGCACATTGTTCCTGGTAGAGCTGACTCCATTATTCAAGTTGAAGTGCATTTTTGGTTAAACATTTTATCATGGTGCCACATTTTCCAATCTATGTTCGACAACTCTATGCAGAGAAATTTGTAGTCTATGGACCAGACATTTTCTCGAGCAATTCAATAGCTTCCTTACTGACAAAGCTATTCCTAAGAGAAATCTAAAATTCCCCTTACATGGAACTTGTGAATTGTCCAAGGGGAAAACTTAATCCAGATTCCATACTTTGCTAACTTTCTAGCTATTCAATCTTCTAGAAAACAAAACAATTGCTATGACCTAATCCAAGAAGAATAGCAAATCAAATAGATATATGTCAAATCTATCAAGCAAGCTGCTATGCAGGAACACCCTACAACCCCCATGTTATAGGAACAACACATGATGCAACACTATGTTGTGAGACCAACACCCTGCATAATTGCAACCATAGTTTACAGGACCAGCATTCCCCAAAACTTTAGGTCATAGAATCAACAAACCCTGCAACCCTAAGTTGTGGGACCAACATGTTGACAATCCCAGGTTGTAGGATCAACAAATCTCACAGCCCTATGTTGAGGGAATGGCATGCCTTGCGACCTTGGGTGGTAAGATTATCAAATCCTTTCAGAGTGTGGGGGAGTAGGCCTGCAACGAGTATTTTGGTCTTTTATTTCTTCCACAGTTATGCTAATAAACCTTAAAGATGGCGAGATTAGCTCTCATGGGTGCAACTTGGTGCTTACCACTTGTTTTATCTTAATCTAGAGTTTCAATGGCTGAAAGATTACACCAATTCAAAATATTGTGATTGAAATGAAAGTAAAGCAACGAAATGCAATTGAAAGCGAAGCTCTCAAATAATGTCCCATTTCAAGTGAGCCAAAGAAATTCAACGTAGATAAGTCAACTAGAAACCAATGAAAGGAGAAGCAAGGACGCAATATTATTGAATGAGAGAACTTGCAATACAGAAGCATGGATATATATTTAGATGTAAAATGAAGGGTGTTGAAGCCTCCAACTAGGATACATTGAACAATCTGCTGTGAAAGTTGAGCTCTAGCTGGCAAGGTTAAGACTCGTCTCATATACCTAAAATGCTGAAGGACATAGGAAAAGAAGATACAAAGCAAGCTACATGGCATAGATTCGGGATGCTAGTAACACCGAAGGTTCGTTCAAAAATAGCTCACTCGAGATTTGATCCCATAGAGATGAATCTTTCAAGATCCATGAAATAAATGTAATTGAGAAAATCGGTTCGAGTAACAGAATCTAACTAACGGATTGAATGAATTCTTCGATGGAAATAGTATAACATAATATGATCACTTTTGACAAGACTCGTAGGAAACGTGTATTAGAAAACATTCCGATCAACACATGTCTGTATCATTTTGAAAGAATAGGATTCGTACGAATAAGAACCTTCTACTACTCCAGAAGACGTTCGTCAGACATGAGAGGTATTTCGCTTGGATTTCCAAGGTTTAGATGGAATCTTTAACCTATCTGGTCCGGTGATGATATAGAAGTATCCCATATCAAATTTATTCAGAAGCCCACTCATGACCCTGGAATGAGAGAGGAGGACTAGTCTGTCCAGATCCTGACATGATCATTCTTGGAAATACAATAGAGTGTCTAGAAATCCACTGGCTATCGATCATGAAAAATAAGTATTAGAATGAAATCAATATTCATGGAGAAGAACAGAAGGAAGATCTACTTTCAATCATTGGGAATTAAGATCTACTTTCAATCATTGGGAATTATCTATAGGGATCTCCGTGGGATTCCGACTTAGGAGGACTACCTGTTAATCGGTTCATGGGCTTCTCATGATAATAAATGCATGCCACAATCATTTAAAACAATCCTTCAAAAAGTAGGTTTTCATGATGTCCTTATGCTATGTAACTATATTTCCTTGCTATTCTTTCTTGTATTTAGTAGTATTTTTAATATTTTATTTACATGCATCTTTGGGATGTGCATGAGCACATGAGACGAGCATAAATGGATGGGAACATGAGGAAATGTTGAAAGTGACTTTGGGGTGCGAGTCCTTTTGTAGAAACACAAAATAGTGGCACTATGTGATGTCAAAAGCCCAAATATGTGATTTAATTGCTTTCCCACTAAGCCAACCAACTTTTGGAAGATCCTCGTTGGTTCAAAGTGTTTTACATGAGGCTAGCATAAATGGATGGGAACATGAGGAAATGTTTAAAGTGACTTTTGGTTGGGAGTCCTTTTTGTGGAAACACAAAATAGTGTTACTATGTGATGTCAAAATCACAACCATGTGATTTAATTGGTTTAGAGTGTTTTATAATTGATTTAATTGTTTAGGAAAGATTATAATTAGACATGGTTTAGTCCTTTTTTTATTATAAATCTCATGGACTATATGTTTTGGAAAACATTTTTGGGTTTTTTTTCTTATTTTGAGGATGGTAATTGGAGTAAATTGTTTGGTTGTAGATTTGGTAACCTAATTTGGTGGGAACATCGAGTGAGGCCCACAATATTCATAGAGACAGTGAGTTGAGGGGCTGGACCTCATGACCTCATACTTGCAATTTACAATAGAACCACTCGAGCTAACCCACAAGGCTAGACATGGTTCAGTCTATAAGAATATATTTTCATAATGTCTTTATGCTATGCAACTATATTTCCTTGCCATTCTTTCTTACATTTAGGAGAAGTTTTAGATATTTGATTTATCGATGCCTTTGGAATGTGCATGAGCATATGATGTTGGAACAACAGGTTAAATAAGTTCATCATATCTTTTGATTTTTTGGAGGTTGTTAGTTGATAGTTAATAGGCAATTGAGAGGTTGTTTGGGCATTTGATTGGTTGGTCGGTCAACTATTGTCGACTAGTGCACAAGTCGAGGTAGAATTCAAGGAGTTCATTACATGGCCTAGCTAATCAAAGATGATTGTGTCTTCCTCTCTTCAAGGAAGTTTAGTTACATTTTGGTGTTATATATACATGGTCTTATGAATTGATCTATCATGAAAGCTTTTTGGTTCCTTGAGTTTTCTATTTTAAGTTGAGCTATGCTCATTTGTGTTGAAGTGTTGCAATGATGTCTTTAGACACCATGTCTTCTTGAAATATATAACACCTTGATCTATTAATTCCCCAATTCTCCAACATGGTAATAGGTATCAAAGCTATAGGTTTGGGATCTACCTTATTGTCTACAAGTCTTTTGGAGGTTGTTGCTTGCATGTGATCTTATTGAGTTGGATCTCTCCGATAGATTGACTTTGGGTTATGTTGAACATTGAATCAGGGTTTAGATTTGTAATCAATATTATGAGTTCCAAGCAAGAATCTATAGTTATGAATGACCACAGTTATGGGATGTGGTCATAAGCTATGGAAATGTTATTAAAGAGTAAAGTGCTTTGGCAATTTGCAAAGACTGTGGTTTCAAATCCAATGGATGATTAGCATAGGTTTATCATCGATAAGAAGAAGTATGGGGTTGTAGGAGCTACACTGACCTACATATTAAGGGAGATTTGCTTTCTTATGAGTAGAATCAACTCTTCGAAATAAGTTGAAGATTGTTTTGTAAAACCTATAAAATTTGTGTTATGCATATTAAGAAATAGTTGATCTCTCTTAATCCTCTTTCCTTTGAAAGAAATGAAGATTATTTTGGTTCATGAGAAGGCACTTCAATTGAAATTGTGTGAATGTGAAATGGATTTTTTGAAGAAATATGGTCAACTCATAAAATTGATCATAAGACACCCTATGATGCATTTTGTTCAACATTCAATGTTAGTTGGGCTTCTAGAAAAGAGGATGGTAAGGATTATTCCTTTGATTCCTTTGGTGGTTTGCCGACTAGGGCACAACAAAAATGGCTTGAGAAGGGAAATTTGAAGTTAAACAACATGCCCATTTGCTTAAAGGAAAAGATTGACAAAGCTATTATGGAGAAAGAGGCCGAGTAGGCAATCAAGAGAAAGAATGAGATTGTGTCAACCACAATATTAGGAAGAAGCATAATGCATAGAGATCGACTAAGAATGGTAGGATGAAGAAGACCTACCATTATTGTGGGAATTAGGATATATGGAGAAGGTTTGTCAATAGAAGACTAAAGACCTTGAAGATAAAGTCAAGAAGCTTGAAGGATATGTGTTGAGTGGATAGTCGACAAACTTGCAACATTGAATTTCAAAAGGTAAGGAATATAACTATACATCCGTTGTTAAAGCTTCTATGGCTTTTTGTGTCTACACTTCTAAAAGTGAGTGGATAGTTGAATCTAGCTATACCTATCACATGGATAAAGATGATTTTCTCTTTTCTTCATTAAGTTAGGCTACAAAAAAAATCTTTGTGGTTGACAATTATGCTCTTGTCGTTGTTGCCTGTGGAAAAATTGAATGTTAGAATGGTGTGATTATTGATGTGTATCGTGTACCAAGCTTGAGTGCTAATTTCTTATTTGTACTTGAACTAGCCTAGATTAGAAAGAATGGTGAATTTTGTCCATATTGGTTTGATGTGAAAGATATGCACAACAACTTTGTTGTTGTTGAAGGTATTGTTGATCCTAATGACAAACTATATAAATTTTGTGATTTTCCCATAAAAGACCTAGTACCTACTGAATCCATAATAAATATCGATGACCAAAGCATATTTTGGCATAAATGATTTGGCCATTTGAATTTTCAAAGTGTGAAGCTTGTGGTAAAGCATGACATGGCTATTGGATTACCTAGGCCGTTGTTGACCTTAATGGTGTATGCGAAAGGTGTGTGCTTGCAAAGCATCATTGCATTTGAAATAGGGAAGGCTTGGATAGTAAAGGATTAGTTGGAACTTGTTCATAGAAACCTATATTCCCTAAACAACCATCACTAACAATTGCATGTTTTTTCTTTTATTAATGAATTTTCTAGATATAATTGGGTATGTTTCTTAAAGAATAAGGATCATGACTTTGAAAAATTCAAAGAATATAGGGAATTAGTTGAAAAGCAATGCGGTCAACCTATAAAATGTTTAAGATTAGACAATGGATAAGAATACGTGGGCAAGTATTTTGAGAGTTACTTGTCATGGAATGGTATCTCTTGGTAGATATTGATACCTTACACAATTCAACAAATTGGCACTATTGAAAGAAAGAATCATAGCTTGGTCGGAATGTCACAATGTTTGCTTTAGGCCAAAAGGATGTTGACTAGTTTTTGGGTAGAAGTTTACTTCTCAAATTACCTTTTGAACTTGATTTTGCCTAATGTTATATGGGACATGTTTCCTCTTGAGAAATTGAGTGGAAGAATGCTCTTAGTGGAACACCTCAAAATGTTTGGATGATAGTGTGGGCTCACTTTCTAGACGATAAGAGAAAGAAGCTAGATGAAAAGAATCATACTTGTATTATGATGGGCTACTTAGAAGAGTTCAAGGCCTATAGGGTGTTTGATCCAAGAAAAAAGGGGATTATTTAGAAGAGAGATGTTGTCTTTGATAATTAGACCTTAGGGATTACCCCATTGAATTCCTCTTCTAGTTTGTTAAACAATGATCCACTAAAGATTTGAAAGAATTTGGGATCAACTAACTACTAAACTAGTCTGTTGATTGGACAATTGACTTATATACCAAAATTAACTTTTAGTTGACCTGCCACCACATAGTTGACCAAAAGTTTTGAAATCCCTTCTTATTCCAATAATTGAGAGTTTGGTACAAGAACTCCTTCAACAAATGACTCAAGGAGAACAATAAATTAGAAACAATGTGGCAGTGTTGCTCTAATGGCATGTGTTCTACATGCATGTGATCCCAATACTTATGCAGATGGACATGGTAAACTTCAATGGGAGAATGCTATGACTAATGAGTATAATACTTGATAACGAATGAAACATGGGATGTAGTCTCTTAATTGCAAGGAAAAAATGTGGTGAAATGTTGATGGCTTTTCAAGACCAAGTTCACATTTGAAGGTGTTGTTGAAAGGCATCAAGCTTGTTTGGTAAGAAATAATATTTCTTAGCAAGAAGACACTGACTATTATACTGAAACCTTTTCCCTTGTTGCAAATATAAATTATGTTCTCATGTTTCTTTCACTTGTTGCTCGTTTTGGGTGGGACTACATTAGATGGATGTTAAAAGTGTATTCTTATGTGGTGACCTCATCGAGGAGATTTATATGGAGCAACTCCCTAGCTTTTAGAAGGATGGTAATCTTGTTTGTTGATTGAAGAAATCATTGTATGTTTTGAAACAAACCCTAGGGCATGGTATACAAGAATATTGACCTATTTTTCCTCAATCTGGGTTTCAAATGTTGTGGAACATTTCATGGTATCTTTGTCTTACATGTAAATGGTGAAACCTTAATTGTTGCATTGTATGTTGATGACATAGTCATTGTTGGAAGTAATGTTGATCTACTTTTGGGTTTGAAGAACAATGAGCAAATACGTTTGAGATGATTGACCTTGGTCTATTGCATTTCTTTTTGGGCATTCAAGTCTTACAAATGGATGATGCTATTTTTCTTTCTCAACCTATTTATGTACTGAAAGTATTATAGATGTTCAAAATAGAATACTATAAACCATGTGCTACACCTACCAAGTTACGAGTAAATAAAACTAAAGAGTGTGGTTCTCCAAAATTTGATGCTACTCTCTATAGAAAGCGTATTGGTAGCCTTATTTATCTAACTCACAATTGAACTGAAATTTCCTTTGTTGTTACTGTGGTCTTTTGGTTCATGTACGATTAGTGGGAGAACCACTTGAAGGCCACAAAGATAATTGTTCATTGTATCAATGGCACTTATCAACTTGGTATAAAATATTGCAATACTAAGAACGAATTAGTCAGTGGCACTTACTCAAATTGGGTTGGAGATGGAGGTGATTGGAAGTCTATGTTTGGCTATGCGTTTCATATTGGCTTTGGGCCCATTGTTTGGTCTTGTAAGAGGCAAAAGGTGGTCTCTCTTTTGAACATAGAAGCAAAATATTGGGGTGTCGTTAATGTTGGCATAGAGGTAGTGTGGATTCGTAATCTTTTGGTTAGCTCATATTTCTAGTTGAGGCATCCACTATAGTAAATTGTGACAATCGAAGTGCAGGATGTGCCGTTGAGAATCTAGTCACTCATGGTAAGATGAAGCATGTGGAGCTTCACATTTATTATTTGAGGTAGTTGGTACAAGGTGTTACTGTGCATCTAATTTATTGCGGGACATATGATTAGATTGTTGATATCTTTACGAATCCTTTCACAGAAGCTAAGTTTGAGAAAATTTTAGCTATGCTTGGGCTTTAGGAAGTTGCAATTATGGGGGATGTACAAAGATAATTTCACCTTTTGAATTTCAGAGCATTATACTAATGGGAGGGTGCTGGAACAATGGGTTAAACAAGTTCATCGCATCCTTGGATCTTTTGGAGGCCATTAATCGACAATTGATAGTCGATTGAGAACTCGATTGAGTGATAGATTGGTCATTCCACTAGTCGGTCTAGATGACTATGGTTATCCATAGATGCAAAGTTCGATCAATAATTCAAGGAATTCATTACATGCATGGCCTATCCAATCAAAATTGACTATGTCTTCCTCACTTCAAGGAAGTTAGTTACACTTTGGTGTTATATATAGAGGCCTTATGGATTGATTTATCATGGAAGGTTTTTAGGTCCCAGTGTGCTTTCTATTATATGTTGAACAATGTTCACTTGTGCTTAAGTGTTATAACAATGTCTTTAGAAACTGCCTCTCCTTGGAATGTATAGGTCCTTGATCTACTAATTCCCTGGTCCTCCAACATATGAGACGATCATAAATGCATGGGAACATGAGGAAATGTTTAAAGTAACTTTGGGGCACAAGTCCTTTTTGTGGAAGCACAAAATAGTGGCATTATTATGTGATCTCAAAAGCACAATTATCCAATTTAATTTCTTTAACACCAAGGGAAACAAATTTTGAAAGATTCCTACTAGTTCTAAGTGGTTTGGGATCCCTAATTGATCTAATTTCCTAGGAAATATTATAGCTAGACATGGTTTGATCTACAAGGATGCAGTGCTATATGATTTGATTGCCTAGGTAGGGCTACCCAAGTGTTGCATGAGTGAAATATTGCAACCAAATAGGGTGGGCATTCAAATCATTGGCTTTAGGGATTTTGAGTGTTAGAAATAATGAAAAACCCTCTCAAGCATAATGTAATTGTGTATAGATAGTGAAGCATTGAGTTTGGCACCAATGTGGTTCTGACTTGGATATATGTGGACAAGATGGATTGTTGAATTAATAATGGTTCGCTAATGCCATGCAAATGAGGTTGTTGATATTATAGAGTCAAGAATGAGCACAAAGAAAGTCAAAATTGATCACCAATTTGGATGTACCAATCTTAATCAAGGAGTTGCAACTTTCATATCATACCTTTGGGAGAAGAAACAATTAATGATTAGAAAACCAAGTTGAATGTGGAGATCAATGATCAATTTGATTCTACAAATGCAAGGCACAAGCTAGTGATAAGTTGGTAAATATAGCAAGGGTGAATAACCAAACCTACATAGTAATAAAGAGCAATCTAAGTGTAAGTCTAAGCTAGCTTCTATATAGAGCAATATATATGCATTAGTTGCATATGGAGATAGTAAGCTTAGAAAATATTAGTTAGTAGTGTTTTGACACTAATTGAGTTAATTAGTAAGAGTCATAAAGCATAGACCAAAATTTGATTGAACCTTAGGTTATAAATCATATTTTGATTTGGAAGCATGCCTTTACAATTTTTTTTGGTCTTTTGTGTTTGTACATGCAACAATATGTTGTTGTATTATATGTAATTTTTACTCTAGTTTTTTAAGTACTTAGAAAGTTTTTTTCAATATTATAAATAAAGCAATCTTATAGTTGAATGATTTGAGTTTCTCATGCCAATCTCATGACTAGCAGTAAATGTTGAATCAATTTACATAAGTTCACTGCTAGTTTGATGTTCCTTAAAACACTCATTACTACAATTTTGACTTTTAGGGGGGGTTTTCTTCTGCCCCCCAAAATCACTTTTGGGGGCAGTTTTGGATTTGGAGGCTGTCTTTACAAAATCGCCCTCAATAGCACCGACGCTAAAAGTCTGAAATTTTAGGGGCGGTTTTGGAAGAGATCACCCCCCCCCCAAAAAAAGTGACTTTTGGGGGCGGTTTTAAACCCCCCCATAGATACCTACAGGGGCGGTGTTGAGCCCCCCTTAAAACCCCCTATTAGAAAACCTTATGGGCACGGTTTTGAACCCCTCCTAAAGCTCCCTCTTAGAAAACCTACAGGGGCAGTTTTGAACCCCCCATAAGACTCGACCTATGGGGGTTGTTCTTAACCCCCCTCTTACACCTCTTACAAAGCTGCGAGGGCGGTTTTTAACCCCCCTCTTATAAACCTACAAGGGGGGTTTAAAACCCCCCTCTTAAATTCTTACAAGGGTGGTTTCGAACCCCCCTCGTAGGAACATACATGGGTAGTTACAACCCCCTCAGCATCGAAACATATGACATCGGTTTAGAAACCCCGTCGTAGGAACTTACAAGGGCGGTTTAGAACCCCCCCTCGTAGATGTATATAAGGGTGGTTATGAACATACAGGGACAGTTTAGAACCCCCTTCATAGCGACCTACGAGGGCAGTTTAAAACCCCCATTGTAGCAACATACAAAGACAGTTTGAAACCCCCCTTGTATATAAATCATCATAAAAAATATTTTATTAAAAATATATTGCAATATTAGTAGGGTACGGAGGAATCGAACCACCAACCTCCTGCTTATAAGGCAAGCACTCTTCCATTGAGCTAGCACCCTTTAAGATTTTGGGAGATGAACTTACACCTAGATTGCATCATTTGTAATTTAAAAAAAATACAATAAGATCCAAAGATAATCATGCTTAAAGTCCAATTTATTTTTCCAAACACTAATAAGTACAAAAATATACCATGATCAAGCAACAAAATATTTGAAACCATTATGCAATCTATTAAAGTGGTCCATAATGACTTCCTAGAACATAAAAATTCTATGTAAAACAACTAAATCAATATAAAAAAAGGACAAGAATTACCTAATTATTTAGATTTGTTTGGATCCCTGGGTTGTAATTAGATATAAACCCCTTATACTTCCATTAGTTCTCCATGATATGCCTATTAAGTGCCTTAAATCCCTACCAAGATTTAATGGATATGATGGAGTTATAGCAGAAAAACACATGTCATCCTTTCAAAATTATACAAATTACTTGGGGGAAAGAAACTCGATTCTAGGAATCGAGTCCCAGCATGAATGTGCACAATAGGATTGGAGAAAAAGGTAGTGAAACTTGAGATCTATTGCGGGGTGGGTACACTTACAAATGATGAAACAGTAGTGGGACTCCGACCACTCGGTCACTTGAGAGAGATGGTAAATTTGAAGTCTTCAATTAATTTGGAATATTGACCAATGATGGAACTGGAAGTGAGATTGGAGAGAAACTGACTTTATGCAGATTAGGGGTAGGGGAGGGATAAAGGGAGGGTTTTGTTTGTGGTGCTTGAGGTTGTTTGTATATTATTGATGATCATTTGTTTGTCTTTAAACTAGGCTTGGACAAAGGAACAAACAATTATGTTGAGATGCCTATAGTGAAATTTCTATTAAAATTGGCAGTAGACAAAGGGATCCCTATGGGGATTCCGAGGTCATCCTAAACTGAGTAAAACAAAGCTACATGATGGGTAACTCTACATCCTCTTCTAAAACATATCAAACTTATGGAACATATGTTCTCTACCATATCTTACCTACACATCTTAGCTATACATAGAGATATGAGCTTTCCGAGGCAAGTTTGCAGCTGGAAGCCAACACTGGATATATAACTAAGTATCAAGGAGACATCTTTCAGGCTGAATCTCATCTGATAATTGTAGTCTAATTTTTATTTTCTCAGAAGTGCTATTGGATACATAGTTCTGGATGTAATTCTATCTATTTAACTGTTGTTATTTTCAGTTTGTGCTATAAAATGGAGTAATAGGATTGTTAAGTGTGACAGTGATCAGGCGAAATGTTGCACATATGTTATGTATTTTGAAACCCCGAACCTGTAAGTATGCCTTTTTCTTATTACCAAAACTATATGATGAGCAGTAGCAAGGATTTGGAGAACTTAGTAAGAATTTCGTTTTTTACCCTTGGATATTGAAGAAAAAGACATGGCTTTTTCTTTGAATATTCGAAATGTAAAAGATGTTTCAACAAAACATATAGGATGTACTCCTTTTTATTCTACTAATGAAAAATATACAATTGATTTCCAAGGAATAAAAAAGATAATATTTAAACATACCTAGAGTATCTGGGACAA
Organism: Larix kaempferi; assembly: GCA_027924585.1. NCBI lineage: Eukaryota > Viridiplantae > Streptophyta > Pinopsida > Pinales > Pinaceae > Larix > Larix kaempferi. The sequence continues at coordinate 17,167,453 of BSBM01000291.1, forward strand.
CAAAGCAATCTTAAGACAACTTGTACAAGTTTCTTACTAGCTGGATTTTCTCAAATAGGCCCTCCAAATAATGATTTTAATGTAGGCTCATAGTGAACTTAAATTATATATATATCATATTAAAAACAAATAACAAGTCCTCCAGATAAATACAAGGTTAAACTTGAAAGTAACTTTACATATTTTAAATGCTACATATACTCTATAAATAAAACAAGAACGGTCCTACTGGAGCCTGAGGGACTGTGGAAAAAATGTATTACGGATGCTATGTGATCTCACCTTGTACATCTAATTATCTCATTAATATTTCCCAAAATAATTGTTAATTCCAACCGCATGAAAATGAACAAAAGTATCTTGACCTCGGCATCAAGGTATGCACTTTCAATTAAAACCCCATCAGAGAAGAAATGGTGATATACAATGAGGGGAGAATGGAAACATGACAAATAACAGAAGAGAAGAAACTACTGAATTTACATGGACATGCCAAGAGAAAAATTAATAGAGATATGCTCTTAGGCATCCAAGAAGTTACATATATCCATTCTAATTAGTTTTATGCTTATTTCCAAGTACAAACCCCATGGAGCCCTGCCAATGTCAAACCATCTTAACCCTATTGTAACCAATACCCCAAAAATATGACAAAAACCAAGCATGTGAGATTGCACATCTATAGAAAGAGACTCAACATCACAACCAAAAAACACTGAATGTGACTCTCACAAGCAGATTCTAGAACCAACTCCTCATTGACCTGTTCTTAATTCATTTGTGGGCATTAATAAAATTATCTTATCTATTGACTTTCAATTCCTTTGTTTTTCTTCTCCAAAACAACCTTTTTTATAACTGGAGCTGCAATTAGGAAGAGAATACAACCTTCAAACTCCTATATATGGTATAAAGCTAAAAAAATTGTGGATTTGTGGTTACCAATGTTAGTTTTTGTACCTAGGGAAGTGTTCCCCAAGTGATATTCGCCTAAAGTCACTTAGAAGGAGGAAAAAGGCGACCCTCACATTAAATGCACTTAATGAGACTTTATAACGTCAAAGTCATTTTTTGATAAATTTAAGTGGGTGAGCGAAATTAATTATTTATGAGAAATAAATGGAACATTTAATTTCAACCGTAGATCTAAATCTATCTCATCCATTGGATTTAGGAAACCCTAGGGTTTGATCAAAAAGGTATGAGGGAGGCGTTTCACTTCACTTTTGAGTGATTCAAGAGAGGAGGAAGAGCAAGAGAGAGAGCAAGAGAACAACACGATTTCCAAGGAGAGACTCCAACACAGAAACCGAGGTGGATCTTCAGCATTTATTGTTGGCACATTTCCCAAGGAATCCGTACTGTACAGATTTCCAGGCACAGGTTTCTAGAGCAGCACGGTTTTCAAGAAGGCACTGTTTTCAAGGCATTGATACAGCACAGAAAAAGAGTGACCGTACAGGCTATACAACAACAAATATGGGCACTGTTTTCGAGGAAGATTCTGACACAAATTCCAAGAAATATTGGCACAGATTTCAAGGTCATCTCAGGCACGAATTTCAAGGAGATTTTTGTACAGTTTTTGAGGGGGTTTTCAGCACGAAAATTGAAATCCGTACAGTCTGTACGGACTGTTTTTTGGCACAGATTTCGAGATCTGTTCTGCATGCATTCCAAAGCTGCATGCACAAATTTCGAGGCACCGTTAGTGGCACAGAAATCGAGAAGAAAGCTTGGCACAAATTTCGAGGAAGATTCTGGGTGGTGGAGATAAGTTGTATTTTTCACAGTATTTCTGTCCTGTAATTTTTGTTGAAGAAATAATAAATATCTCTCTCTCTCTTACTGGTTTTCCCTGTGGGGTTTTTCCAGGGCATAGTTGCCGAAAATCTTGAGTCTAAAATTTTAATGGTGTGCATGTGATTTTAATTTTCTGTCTGTTAGTATGAATTTTCAGCGTGTTTAATTCTCTCAGAAAATTTCATAAGTAGTTTGCAGCCTATGCAAAACCCGCTGTAAATGAAAACCACTGAAATGTTGACATAAACTAGCAAGCAAAAAACTCAAGAAAAATTTACAACCAAGGATGTCTATGATTTAAAATTTTCAGGCTCGTCAACCATAGGATGTACGCATAATTATAATTTATGCATAACATGTTAAGATTTAAATTATACATAATCAATGCCTATGTCATTGATATTTATTATTTACTGAAACCCTAATTTTACTAAAATGGGTCAGTTTTCCATTGTATATTAACTTTTGTTTGCAAAGGCATCTTACAATTGTTATCCATTGTATATTAACTTTTGTTTGCAAAGGCATCTTACAATTGTTAAGGTGGATTTCTCTTTTTAAGCATTAAAAACACTCACTCAAAAAGGGAGGCAAACCAATATCTAGTAAACAACAAAGGACTAAAAAAGGTAGCCTAGAATTAGCTTTGCATCTAAATAGACAAAATTTAAAAATAGATAGGGAAATTAATATGAAAACAGAAGTGATGTCGTAGTAAATTTTAAATTGGCACCAAGATGTTTACATCCTCTCTAGTTTTAAGTACAACTTAAACATTATAGTACCTCTTACATTGACATAGTACTACTTCCTTCAGACCTGGAGAATAATCGGTGACTCGTTCCTATTATCATTCAGATTTCAAGGTAAATGTTGTTCTCTTCAAACCAGTTTTTACCCAATAATATAGCTCTGAGTCCTGACAATCCACAAGTTACTACAAGTGTCCGTCAACATCTAAATGGTTCTATTTCTAGACCATTATAGCTGCTCAAGCTGGGAACTATTTTTCTTATCATAAGAACTACATTAAAAATATGTCCTTGATGCCTGGCAGAAACTATAACTGATTGTAAATAAAATATTTTATTTAGTATTAAAACATTGTTATCTTAAAGGTAGTCACTGTATCTATCACCTCAAGACTGTTAAAAATTCTAACTTTATATGTGTCACTGTCAAATGCTAACTGTTATTTTCTCCTCACAAGGAAAACAAAATATAAAATAATTTCCAAATATATTATAGTCACCCTCACTGAAGTAGAACCTAGGTTCAGATGATGCATGTGCAGTCATGCGTGACTCCATGAGATAGTATCAGAGAGATTGTTACACAACTATTTTTCTTTGGTAATAATTCTCTCTACTTGGCCAAGATAGATAGAGTTCCCATAACGAAAGGTGGTTGCAACTTGGATGGCATGTAAAGTTAACACTAGAAAACAACAAATGAAATAAAATATGTATGTAACCACTAACAGTTACACCAAATGATAGAAAACAACATAATAGCTTTGTGACCAATTTTATATTTCATAACCATGTATATATTGTCATGGAGGTTCAAGATAGAGCGTTCCTAAATTCAATTTTTCCATTCTCATTAAGATCCAATCCATGTGTCTCATACATGTTTTGCTTAAGACTTTTATTGCTTGAATAAATGATGAAATATGATCACAATTTATCCTTCAAATGTTTTGAACCAACAACTCTAAACCCATAAGAAACCATGATTTCAATTTTAAGTGTCTTCAAAGTTCTAAGTGAAAACTATGAACTGTTTCTATAGTGCAAGTCTGAATTGTACCTTTGCAGTATTGAACACTACATTTTTGCAAGCAGGGAGAATCTCAGAATGCTGACAGACCATGTGGGCAAATGATAAGGGTTCCCATTGAACTTTACATTTTTGCAAGCAGGGAGAATCTCAGAATGCTGACAGACCATGTGGGCAAATGATAAGGGTTCCCATTGAACTTCACAGTTGCATCAGACTGGGTATTAATATTAGCAAGAAACGTTGCACATGTTCCGTATCCTGTAGAGTAAACATGTGCCTGCAAACCAAATGTTCGAAACCAGATTATGCTCTGCATTTCACTTTGTCTCGATAATTTACTAGTCTAATCCAAGCATACTCATTGCATTTTGCCAGTAATGCATACACCTGGGGCAGATTACAGTACCATTTGTAAGCAATACGAAAATAACTACACTTTCAAAACTAGAAATAAGATACACATAATAGACATACATGCTGATAAGATACACAGGTTATGAGTCCATAAGGGATAAACATAATTTACAGAGGGAACAATAATTGGACATGAAATGGAAGATTCTTAAAAAAGAGTATGTTGGGAACACAACCAATCATAGGCACTAGCTGCTAAGTAAAATCCAACAATGACTAAAGCCCTTGATAAATCGAAGTATCTACTTGTGAATTTGCATGGTAGTTACAAACTCGATAGATTTATTTAGTAGAACAAACCATTATCACATTGAGATAACAACATATTATAGATATTAACATCTTTTTGTTATATGACATCTTTGGTATGGTTGATGTACATCAATTGATCTTGGGAACATGGTTGACTGCCCGTCTCTCAATTTTATGGATAAAAAGGAAAAGACTTGTACATAGAAAAAGACATACAATGCAAACAAAAAATGTAATCTTGGAGAAAAAAGTAAATAATAAACATGTATAAATCTAGAATTGCAAGAGCGAAATAGCTATAGTAGAGCACCCACATTAGGTACTAATTCCATTGGCCAAGATATGCATGCTAATAACTTTTTTACGGCAGCAATAAATGGCCAAATAGATAAATTGCATAAATTTCCAATATAACTTTGGAAATATAACAATGTGGTGAGTAAAATATCTCATTTACGGTAATAAGAAGTATAATTGTAAATAGATGACAACTATGTGTAGCCTACTTACTGCATAGTTATAATTTTAAAATAAGACACTGGTTTCTAGTAGTAGGATAGTTAGCTACAAATAAAAGAAATTAGTGAAATCACATAAATATTAAATATATAATGGGAGTTATAACAAGGATCATTATGAGGAAATAACAGTAAAAGCTGATAAGGATTGCTAGTCAGCAACCTTGGGTGTTGCATTTGGGTTCAGTTATATATCCTAAATCATTTTATGAAGGATCCAAATCATTAAAAACCCATACCTCTTAGACAACAGATAGCAACCCACGCATAGCTTCAACCAGGAACCACTGTACACACTTGTACTCACTTGTACACTATTACCAACCCACTACACATACCAGCATATTACTCCTTCCTATCTGATACTTAAAACCAAATTCATATCTCATATCTTAGACAGACATGACACACTTAGTACTTCATAAAACACCAACTACTACATCTTCATCAACTGTCTCAAAGAACATCTTGAACCTAGACAAAGCACCAACAAATATACTACACGTCGAGATCAGTACGTCAATCATAACAAAACCCATCTCTTCCATTAAGGATAGCCATTTAACTACTAGATAACCCTCCTGGTCAATTATAAACTAGCCGGACCCACCTCTACTTAGCCTTAGCCTTGTAGCCTTCGCATAACACTTCGTTCCAAAGAGATAGAGAGCTGGTTGGATCTAAAGAGACTGGCCTTCCTGACTGGTTATACAGTTAGAGTGGTCCCTTACCTAGATAAATGGGCTAATCCCTAGTTGTACATAGAATTGTCCTCCCGTGTCGTGTTGGCGACCTTAGGGCTATAACATGGAGTTTAAAAATATAAAACTAGAACTCCCAATACGGATAGAAAAATATTAAGCTACCTCAAATAACATAGAATTAAATTGCTACTATATCATGTGCATATATGCGACAAAAATGAATTGAATCTAGCTTTATGTGAATTCAGTTTCAATATCATACCTTTTGGAAAGACATAAAGCCTTACCTCAAATAACATAGAATTAAATTGCTACTATATCATGTGCATATATGCGACAAAAATGAATTGAATCTAGCTTTATGTGAATTCAGTTTCAATATCATACCTTTTGGAAAGAGATAAAGCCTTACTAAGTGCAGGTCTTTCATATGGAGCTACCTGTATAAACAACATAGATTGTCATCATAAATCCAATCCATCATGCATATGGAAAAAGATAAATAGTTTACTAATATAATAATATTACTTTATAATATAAGAAAATGTGGATGATAAGAAAATATGCATCCATTATCCATGTTTTGGTGTAAAATATTAATACTTATTTAAATAACTTAATAAGTGGTTTCATTGTCTTCTCTTCTAGTTTTTAACTACTTAAACTAGCATTCTAGGACAAAATTAGCACAAGGAGAACACTAATCGTATAGAGATTGAAGAATGAAAGTTTCCACTTGGGCTTCGATTGGAGCAAGCACCTAGGCACCTACAATAGCCTCATTTTTTATTCTTGACACATACTGGTGTTACTTCTCTACTTCCCAAATTAGCATACATGTCTATGAGGGTTGTATAGACAACAAAAAAAACTTCTAAGAGTCAAAAACAAATTCAAATAATATATCCATGAATCCACTTAACTTGTTGCAAAGCTTTAATTGGCCACATACCTGAATCACACTTAACGTGGTAACATAATCGTGCCTCATATTTATGAATCCCGGCTTGCTAAAAAGTGCAAAAACATCAGTATTATTCCCATTTTGATAGTATTTGATTTCTTTAGTTTTTACATCTACAAAAGAAATTGAATTATTATATCACTATAGATGCCTTGCAAATGGATACCTACTAAAATTAATACTACAGCTTCATTGGTGTAGTTTAATTCCTTTCAAGAGCTACAAAGTTGTCATAATGTTCCCATGAATATTAAAGTTTTAATTATATTCATGCTTAAAGTGCAAACAGAGCAACGATTTTTTCAAAATGTTTGATAGAATATATTGGTCACATTATTCTATTCATAATATCTACAATCTATCCAAAGCCAACGAATAATTCTAGGAATTGGAAATGATGGGGTTAGGATGAGGATTGATTAGTTTATCACTGTTAAACACCTAGATTTTCACTTTCTACAAATCAATTGTTAAGTCCAGATATTGTTCAGTTCATCAAGCATTTTCTTTGAAAATGATTACGTTGTTTTTCTACAGTACCTTGAAGAGAACATTGGCCATACCTATTCCTCAGTATAAGTCAAAAGATAATATGATATGAGTAGATTAAAGAGTCTGCTGATTTTAGGTGGTTATTATATATGTCTAACTCCTGATTGTAGAGGGTAAAGGTCCTAGTTGGTGATTTTCCACGATTAACATACTCCATATTTTTTAATGTCTGGAAATTTTACAGTGGAAAATGCAATACATTTGAGTTGAACAAGCTATCAGTGCACCTAAACAATTATCAAGTAACTGAGAGTAGTTTGAACTGGAAAATGATAGATGGATCCTAGGAAATCTTAACATGATGTTAGCATATTCTTTTTTTTCAAAGCTCCGATTGACTATGACACAGTTACTAAACAACTATCAAGTAACTGAGAGTAGTTTGAACTGGAAAATGATAGATGGATCCTAGGAAATCTTAACATGATGTTAGCATATTCTTTTTTTTCAAAGCTCCGAATGACTATGACACAGTTACTAGTGCCATTAAAGGTTTTGGTGTTGCTACTCTAGACACATAATTGGGATTCATCCTTCCCATGGGGCTATTTTATCCTTTTATATTAGCTCTCGTTTGGAAGGGATCCAAATACTTTGTCATGGACATGTTTTATTGTAGTTTCCATTGTCAAACTTCAGATGCTCAAGGCATATTTTAGCTACTAATGAATTTTTTCATCTTTCAAGGACACCCAAGATGATATATCTATAAGTAAATTTGAGACAAAAGGATTTCATAAATATAACCACAATGTTGGAGTTAAGGGAATGTATATATATTCAGTGAATTTAGTCAATTTACTGTCAAGAGCATTAGGTTGGGTACAATTAAGATGAAGGGACAATAATAAGCTCACCCATAGTACTTACAAGAAACGACTTGTTTTAAACTGAAGAGGGACATTCCAACTAACCATAACACTTCCAAGTCGTGAGCTCCAATCCCACCCGAGTTTCACTATTATCGGGAACAAGATTCCAACCATCCCCTTTGAAAAATACTGAAGTGGATTTGAGTCCTAGATTTCCCTGTCCCATCTGCTTGCCTCCAGCCATTGTTAGACCGCCTACTCATTCCAGTTATTGCCAAGGAATTTCACAATCAAGTCCATAGAGACCCTTCTGCTCCAGCACTATATTCGTATATAGATGTCGAGTAGTTTTGGGATTTATTAAGGTGGCGCCATTAGATCGATAAATGATTTGCTCTGGCCCACTCAGTCCACCTACTTTGGAACGATTCACTTGGATGCTCCAGCATGGATGAAGTGAAGGGGGTAAAAGGTAGACCATGTTTAATCACGTCTCCAAGTAGCTCAGCTCTTTTCCTTTAAGTATGTTGGAATTTCGGAATGGAGCTTAGCGAATTGAAAATCGATGACAACTATCTCAAAAAAGAAGTTGATTAAGATAAAGAGAGTCTGCAAACTCAATAATGGCATACTAAGAATGTCTGGAACTCCAACTAGTAAAATGCAGTATTTACATTAACAGATTCCACTTTCCCTGCCTTGTCAAAGTACAAATAACACCTAAAGAGGTCTGCAAAGCTTCTGGTTTAAATCTTTAATGTTGTACAGAAAAGTTCCCCTTCCTTCTTAGTAATAGAAGCTTTTGTCTTGTATTGACTATTTTTTTTCTTGAAGTCTTAATCAAATGTCCATGTAGTCCCCCTACTTTTTTCTTGAACCACTTCTCTCTCTATATCTCTTGGTGCCAATAACTATATGTAAAGTTGGAACTATATATATCCCTTGGAGCTAATATATATCCCATGTGAAATAAATGAATTATAAGTAGGGAGTCTTGTAACTGCTCTCACGAATATGATACCTAGAACACAATGTAAGCAACTCACTAGGAAAGAAAAGTAATGCCCACAATCCAATTGAGTGACTGACAGACAGAATCCATGCCCAAGCTCTTCAATAGAAGGTTTTAAGCATCTTTCTCCAGGTCATGGTAATGATGTATAGTAGAAAAAGTAGGCTAGAAGAAATCCAAAAACAAAGATTTAAGCATCTATAGATTATCTGAGATGAGGGTCAGAAAAGGTCCTTTAGATACCTAGTACTCCTAGTTAAAAAGAATGACCCATTTGCATGCATAAATTACATGACCTTGAATAAGTTTGCTAGTATAGACACACAATATGATTTTTTATTAGCTACAGGATGTATATAATGGAGTCAAATATTTCTTAAGGGTGACCTGATATGAAGGCGATGAAGAATTGATGACACCTCAAACATCTTTATTGATATGTGTGTTAGTTTTTCATCATTTAATTCAATAGATCTAGGATATTAACTGAAAGAATAACATGTACATCATATCAAGCATAAGAGACAAGAGACACAAAACATTTCACCGAGGAAAACCAAGAAGGTGAAAAACCCCGCAACTTCCTCAGAGATAGAATAAGAATCAATACAAGGATCACCATGATCAAACCCAAGAGATAGATATCTTCAGCAACATGCTCCTCCTCCACTTGTGCTCACTCCTCTTCTCTCTCACTAATGCGAAGTGAGTGAATAATAGAAGGTGTAAAATGAGAGAGACACACTCTCTATTTAGACACTAACTTTCACTTGACCTTTACTCAACTAGGTCGGCCTCAACTTAACCACTTAACATAATGCTTACTGGGCCGACCCCTACTAGGGTGGTCTAATAACCCTTTGACCCACATGACTCATACAGGGTTGACCCCATTAAGGTGGTCTAATAACCCATCAAGTATAAGTTACGACACTTACAATATAACTTGCAACACATGCAAGTACAACTGACGACACTTCCAATCGGAGGAATAATACATCTTCGTTGGGGATACAATAAAGTACAAATACAATATACAAGTGAATATCTTCCGAATTTACAAATACATCAACACTCCCTTTTAAATAGGAAGGCATTCTTTTGACACAAGTCATCAAAACATATAGGCACAAGTCTTCAATTCTGGAGCTGGATCATCATCACTGGATCATGGAGCATCATCATCATCACTGCTGCTATACTCGACATCTTGATCACTGGGCTATCTCATAATTATTCTCATCATAGGAAGTTCTACAACGCTAGCCCTTTTTCATGCTGAATGTAGGCCTAGCCTCCTATAGGTCTTCATCATCTGTGCGAACGGTCTGACAGAGGTGGACTCTCAGGACTAATTACGTGCAGATGCAATACCTGACCAGAGTATCCCAAGAACATTTATGTGCCTAAGCACGACCGGCAATATCTCTCTCAGGACTGATTACATGCATCTCTTCACAATACCTTTAAAGAGCATCCCGGGAACATTTATATGCCGCAGCACGACCGTCAAGATCTCTAAAGAGCATCCCAGGACTTATTATGAGCACACAGCTCAACCTATCGGATCTCCAGGATTGATTACATGTGAATAGGAAATACCTTTAAAGAGCATCCCGGGAACATTTATGTGCCACAGCACGACCGACAAGATCTCTAAAGAGCATCCTAGGACTTATTACGAGCACACAGCTCAACCTATCAGATCTCCAGGACTGATTACATGCCTCCATAGCAATACGTCGAAAGAGCATCCCAGGACTGATTACGAGCACACAGCTCAACCTATCGGATCTCAGAGGACTGATTACATGCTACTTGCACAATCTGCCACATATCATCCATGACCTCGAAGTATCAACCTGATACCCATGATCCAACTGATCATCATCGCACGGTGCATCAACCTGATGCACACCAACATCACATGATCATCTTGATCATCATCATAACATCATCCTGATGCATATCATCCAGAGCATCATCCTGATACTCATCTCAAATGATCATCCCGATCATCGTCATAGCATCGTCCTGATGCATATCATCTAGAGCATCATCTTGATACTCATCTCAAATGATCATCCTGATCATCGTCACTGTATCATCCTGATGCATGTCATCATACATGACCCAACTGATCATACAAAGCATCCAACTGATGCATATACATATACATGATCCAACTGATCATACAAAGCATCCATCTGATGCATATACAAATACATAATCCAACTGATCATACACAACATCCACCTGATGCATATACAAATACATGATCCAACTGATCATACACAATAGTAACTGGAGCATCGTCCTGATGCTCATCACACAGTGCTTACATCCACAACCATGGGAAGGATCCTCCTATCACCATGCTTGGAATGGCTCCAGAAAATGTGTGCCATCACTTCTTCCTCGAAGTATCTTCTATCTGAAGAACACCAAGCCTCTCTCTGAAGCACTTGAACTTCACTCTAGCTAGTGGTTTTGTCAACACATCTGTTATCTGCTCATATGTCGCAACATACAAAAGCTTCACTGCTCCTCTCTACACCATATCCCTGATATAGTGATATTTGATCTCGATGTGCTTCAACCTGTCATGGAACACCGGGTTTTCTGACAACTTCACACAACTCTGGTTGTCACAATAGATACAGGTAGCATCCAACGGGAGATCAAATAACTTAGACAGTAGCTTCCTAAGCCATACTACCTCACAACTAGCAGAACAAGCTACAACATACTTTGCTTCGGCTGTACTCAATGCTACGGAGGACTGCTTCCTGCTAAACCAAGAGATCATGTTTGATCCCATACTGAAGCAGCACCCAGAAGTGCTCTTCCTATCTGCAACACTGCCTGCCCAATCTGAATCAACATAACCCTCCAGGTTAAACTTTTGATTCGCATCATACTTGAACCCATAATCGATTGTACCCTTTAGGTACCTCAGAATATGCTTTACAGCAACCAGGTGAACACCTCTGGGATCCGTGAGGAACTGAATCAATGTGTTCACCGCAAAGCAAATATCTGGTTTCATGTTTTTCAGGTACATCAAGGACCCAATCATCTGACGATACACCGTGACATCAACCAGATCAGATGAAGCATCACACAATAGCTTCAGGTTCGATGCCATAGGTGTGGCCATGGGCTTGCAGTCCATCATCTCGAACCTCTTTAGGATCTCTACTGCATACTTCCCTTGTCCAAGGAAGATCCCATCTGCACTCTACCACATCTCCATACCTAGAAAGTAATGCATCATCCCCAAGTCCTTCATCTCGAACTCGGCTGCAAGATTCCTCTTGGTGTCAGCAATCAACCCATCCTCTCCTGTAACAAACAGGTCATCCACATATAGGAGTAGTATCACTGGATTTCCTTCCTCAACCTTGTAGTAAAGGTTGGAATCTGCTTTACTCTTGGTAAAGCCCAAACTGGATAGGAAGCTGTCTATCCTGTCGTACCAAGTCCTGGGTGCTTGCTTCAAGCCATACAAGGATTTCTTCAATCTGCACACATATGACTCCATGTCATGTGTCTCAAAATCGAGTGGCTTCTCCACACACATTTCCTCTTCGACTACACCATATCCATCTGGTGTATCTTCCACTTCATCACTGCAGCCAGATCAAGTATTGTTCTGATGGAAGTGTACTTGGCTACATGAGCAAAAGTCTTTTCATAATCTATTCCCTTTTTCTGGGAGAAGCCACAAGCCACAAACCTCGCTTTGTATTTCTCTATGCTACCATCTGTAGCATGCTTGATCTTATAGATCCACTTGGAAGTCACAACCGACTTCCCTTCTCTTCTTGGGACCACATCCCAAACATAATCGACTGGTACTCCTTGATCATGGCATTCTTCCATTACTGCATCCTAGATCCTGGGAACTTCAGATTCTTCAATATCTTCAATAGATAGTTTTCTTGAACTTCGTTGCTGGAACAAATGTTGTAGTCCTTCTTTTGTAGGTGATAGTACACGATCTTTCCTACAAGTCAAATTCAATTGCATGATTAGAAACTTCTCATAGTTTTTTCAAAAACACATTCTTATCCATAAAGATATATGTCATACAGTCATGCAATTATCTTAGCCAATGCTTCAATACAACATTTATCCATATCCCGTAACTTTATAAATACTTTCCATCTCTACCAGAACATTGCTAAGAGTGTGCACAACTCCCAACATGTCAACAAAGAGGTTTCATTCTAGATAAGTAGCAATGGAATGTTGTACAGTACCATAGGCCACTTACCCATTACTTGCATATTAGTAGTATCTTGTTCATTAATGCAACTTTTCTAATATGCATAATATACAACCTAAATCTAGGAACATATACATGATTGAACAACATCATTTAAGTAATAAGAAATGACAATTCAAATACTTATCTTTGTTTGCTTGTAGGGTGGACTCCCTCTCAATCTTTGCTTCCTTGCAGGAACTATTGGAGTGTGCTCCCTCTTGATCTTTACTTCCTTGCAGGAACTTTTGGAGTGTGCTCCCTCTTGATCTTTGCTTCCTGGATTACCTGTCCTTGAACTTATATCCATCCTGGACCAATATGCATGCTTAAGTGTGCACTAGTGTCATCATTGTGTTATCCTCAAGATCTCATACATAACCATACATACATTAGTATAATCTCAATAATATCAAAACATTATGATCCTAAATAATCTTAACATGCATGGTCATGATCATTTCATACATCGGTAATAAGAATTAGTATTCAAGGTTTCAGGGAGGACTTCTATTACTCATGCATATTCTTATTTGACCATAGTACTCTTCTGGTTAGTCATATCATCAATCAAAGTAAGAAACATAATATGCATAAACCCTTGATTACTTAAACTTCTAACTTCAAGAATAATCATTATCATTCATACAAAAGTATAAGATCCTAACACAAGGTAGGATTCTAACTTGATATAGGAAAAACATACCTGGTTATCATGTTTGCTAGTTATGTCTAACATACCCAAACAATGTCTTCTTGTTATCTTCAATGACTTGAGATTAGTAACCTGCATAACTCATAAGTTAACCATTGTAGAACCAAAATTATACATACCTCATAAGTAGAGCTTCTATGTGATCCATGACTATGAATGAGTCTTTGTCTTCATGTCACCATGGTCATATGTTCTTGATCTAGAACTTGATTTGTACCTTTCATGTTAGCAGACAACATCAACCTCATACAACACCATAGTGCATTAGTACAATCATAAGTGCTATAACCCTAATCAATGAATGTCTTCTATCATTCACATGCATTCATACTTTTACTAGGGTGATAAGACAAGTATAAGATTAATCAATATTGTACTAACCTTAATAATATGAAGACAAACATATCATAAACTTAATCATGAATATATTTCAAAACATACCTGTATATCCTCAAGTCATACCTGCCGAGATTGCGTGTAGCATTCTTATGTAAGGCCTTAGCCTCATCTCCCTCTGGAACTGGAACTTCTTCACTTATGCAGGTGTCCAATTCATTCTCTTCTAGGATTAACCCAATCCACTTTGATTTGTTGAGACTGGATCTGGAGCTGGATTAGGGTTTTTCAGAGAAACCCTAAAAATTCAAATTTTGAATTTCAAACTTCTGAATGGATGGAAAGATGTGCCTTGCTGAGCTGCTCAAGCTGGTATACTTCAATTTTGAAAACTACAAAATTTGACCCCTCAAAATTGCCTTTGAAACTTCTGGATCTTCTAGACAGGATCCCGAACTAGGGTTTGATAAAGCCCGGTCTTCTGTCCAACCAAAAGGTTCGATCTTGTACTCTAAACTTCGATTTTTTTGAGGAGCTTCCAACCGTGGTCACAGATTTCAAAAATTCCAACTTTTGTAGAAGCCCTAATTTTCCACCTTTCCGATCAAAATCCCGAACTAGGGTTTGATCAAGCCCGAGCTTCTACCCGACCAAAAAATTCGATCTTGGTATCTAAATTTCAATTTTGATGAGGAGTATCCGGCCATGGTCTCCGATTCCAAGAATTCCAACTTTCTTCGAAACCCTAAATTCCCGCAGCAGAGACAAACCAAGAATGAAGGTGCTCAGAATCCAATTCTGTTTTGACAGAAATATGCACCTTATTGTTTCTGGTGCATCTCTGAAATTACGAATCCACATGGTCTAAAACTTCGGCCTGTGGTATCCTGACCTGTCATCTTTCCAACCCCATAGGTCTGACCTCAATTGGATTCTTTGAGAGAGAGTTATGCCAAGTGTCGCAACGTGACCTATTTATGGGATAAAACATGAGAGTGAACTTGTATGGCGTGCCACGTGTCACTGGTTCAACTTCAGCCTCTGAAAAAATTACCTAAGAAACTATAGTCCGTTCTCTTACTATCACTTTTTACAGAATTTCATTTGGAGTTTCCTAGCCCAAGTTGTGACCTTTTTTCCTAGGTCACCTGTTTATGACTGAGATCTGGAAGAGGCAGAAACCCTAGACTGTACAGATCATATCTCACAAATTACAACGAATCAGATGCTGTGCTTCGGACACAAGATACATGGGGATGTCACCTTCGACCTGTAAAAGTTTCAGAACCTGATCCTTCACCAAAATGGATTTATAGCGAAAGTTCCACGATGACTGGTTTTTACTATATCAAGCCCTAGCTTCCAATT
Organism: Larix kaempferi; assembly: GCA_027924585.1. Classification (NCBI taxonomy): domain Eukaryota; kingdom Viridiplantae; phylum Streptophyta; class Pinopsida; order Pinales; family Pinaceae; genus Larix; species Larix kaempferi. The sequence continues at coordinate 17,182,958 of BSBM01000291.1, forward strand.
TGTCGCAAGTGCAACAAGTCTCATAAATGCCATAGCATGCCTTCCTTCAGGCTAGCTTTGATACCATGTTAGTTTTTCATCATTTATTCAATAGATCTAGGATCTTAACTGAAAGAATAACATGTACAACATATCAAGCATAAGAGACAAGAGACAAGAGACACAAAACATTTCACCGTGGAAAACCAAGAAGGTGAAAAACCCAGCAACTTCCTCAGAGATAGAATAAGCATCAATACAAGGATCACCATGATCAAACCCAAGAGATAAATATCTTCAGCAGCATGCTCCTCCTCCACTTGTGCGCACTCCTCTTCTCTCTCACTAGTGCGAAGTGAGTGAATAATAGAATGTGTAAAATGAGAGAGACACACTCTCTATTTATACACTAACTTTCACTTTACCTTTACTCAACTAGGTTGGCCTCAACTTAACCACTTAACATAATGCTGACTTAGCCGACCCCTACTAAGGTGGTCTAATAACCCTTTGACCCACATAACTCATACAAGGCCGACCCCATCAAGGTGGTCTAATAACCCAGCAAGTATAAGTTACGACACTTACAATATAACTTGCGACACATGCAAGTACAACTGACTACACTTCCAATCGGAGGAATAATACATCTCCGTTGGGGATACAATAAAGTACAAATACAATATACAAGTGAATATCTTTCAAAGTTACAAATACATCTTACAAATATATCAACAATGTGTTGGTGTTAATGAATTCATAGGGATGACATCTCTCTTGACTAATGTTACTATCTATCCAATTCCTTGTGAATGGTACTTTGGAACCATTTCTAAAAACGTTTGGACCAAAATGGACTCTAATTTCTATTATATTTGATGTAAGGTCCAGGCACTAAAGATCATATCTAATGAAAGTATGCAAAAAAAACATGACTGAGTTTATGGGTAATTACTATAAGGAAAAGGAAATTGAGTTGTAACTAGAATTCCCTCATTCCCAACAATATAAATTCCCTGACCAACCTGTGGTGGAGCATTGGAGGGAAGGGAGATAGCTTGAGGGTCTGTTTAACAAAGAAGGGGGTCTCATTCCTGGTGTTGTTCAGGTTCGAGGGGAGAGATTCTGGTTGAGTGGGATCGTTGTGGTTAAAAGGTTTGAAAGTTTAACTCCTTATCTGTGAAATATGGGAATTGTGTTCTGTGATATATTTGAGCCACGACTTAGATAATTTTCCTCGTGGATCCATAGCCTCGGCTTGGGGGTGGCCTTCATGATAGAGTTCCTACAGATGGGTGGAACACACTTCATTCACATACAATTGGCTATAAATTTTTCCAGATAAGATGAGTACTCTTATGTTGGTTATGAATATATAAAAATGCATTATGTTGTTTTATCTTTCCATTATCTAATTATGTTCAAAATGCGGTGATTGAATGATATAGTTAATATGCTTACAATTTAGTTTGGAATGCATTAGAGGCATGTCTGTAAATTAGAAATCTCCATGCCTTTGAGATGCTTGCATTCAGTTACCTATTCATGGTTATAATAGTTGCCATTGTATGCATTATTTCCACCTTAGAATGCATCAATAGAGTGAATTGGGTGTTTTTGGAATACCCCTCCCTTTGAAGTGGGACAGAGGGGGCTGGGTACATTACAGTATTGCAACTATCTTTTTCATGCACTTGATGATTCCTTTGGGGGTTTCCATTGAGGGGGGTTGTACTATGAGACAATGGCTTAGAAGTTGGGACGGGTTGCCACCATGCAAACAACCCAGGTTCAAACACTAACGGGGGTAAATCCCTTGTGTTTGTGTGTGTGTGTGTGAGGGAAGGTATTTGACCTCCTAGGGTTTAACAATTTAACACATGTCTAACGAGTCAAACTAGTTTTTTTAAGAGGATATTTCATCCTTATTCCTTACTATGTAGTAGGTATTGCTCGCGGCTAAAAACCAAAGACTGGAAAACATACTAGACCTACTTCATTATAAAATAAATGGTCACTTCTAGCTAAAGTTCATAAGATTTTCAACAAAGAGTATGTATGTTTCTCCAATTGTGATGATCTAATACAATTGTGAGGTTCAATAGCATTCAACTGAAATATAGAGGTAGATCACCTATTGTTTATATTAGTCCTAATTATAGTGTTCGAATGGAAATTGAACACTAAACATCAGTTGCAAAAATGTTGCAATCATGTTTTTCCTCTTATTTTTTGTGCTTGTTGTTTTGTATCATTTTATCCTTGATAACCTAATGGAATAAAAAAAGTTCCAAAAAAAAGTTTCAATTACCTGAGATGCTGCAGTGCCCACTTAAGAAGGCATAACCCCACCATATAATCTACCCCAACCTTCATCCCTTATAACATGCGAAAGAAATTATCCTTGAATTATGGGTCAAGATTCAATTGTACTTCTATCATCTATAAACCTCCCTCTGATAGGAAAAAAAATAATATGAACTTGGAAACCGGAAAAAACATGCTTGATCATGTTTGTCATTGATTTGATATATAAATGTAATCTTGGTAAGATAGAAATCCCAAATTGGAAAATTCCATTTGATAACATATATACTTTCATAACTGCCAATGAATTTCTAATCATACATTTGATGAAAGGCTCCATTGGGATTCTGATGTTGTTTTTGTGATACGCTCTCCTCATCCTGTTTTAAAGCATCTATCAATATCCCTCTAATAGGAAAAAAATAAAATGAACTTGGAAACCAGAAAAACCATGCTTGATCATGTTTGCCATTGATTTGAGCTATAAATGTAATCTTAGTAAGATAGAAATCCCAAATTGGAAAATTCCATTTGATAAACAGAGTATTTAACACATATACTTTCATAGCTGCCAATGAATTTCTAACCATACAATTTTTTCTGAAAGAAAAACCAAAGGGTGGAAGTACAATAACCTGGCATATTTGATGAACGATGTTTTTGTGATACACTCTCAACATCCTATTTTAAAGCATTTTTGAGTTTCCTCTTAGTTTGTTGTCTTGTATTGACTTGCTTGCAGGTATGCATATAATTAGTGTCAATACATATCAAAATGATTGAATAAATAAAATATAAACCTGCTTTGGGGTAGTGGTATAATGCAATTTGTAGTGATGCTTCATTGTTCAAGAGGAATTCTCCCATGGTCTTCTTTTGTGGACTCAACCACAATGGGTCAATCTTTTGTTCAATGAAGATGACAGAACAATAGGTTAACTACTCTACTAGAAAATCCTTCATCCTCTCCATTGAACCAACACCCAATTGGTTACTGAAAATTTAGATGTAATGTAACCCAAAAAATTAAAAAATGTGAATTGGAGGAAAAATAAAACTTTCACAATTTAAAAAATTGGCTGGGGCATTGCTTCACAGATGAAGTCAATTAAAAGTTAACTCTTCCCATTCTTGTTGCTGTTTGGACTCTTCCCCACTCAAATGACACGATTTCTAAAGGGATGAGGCCATGCATAAATCCCTCGAAATTTTGGTAGAATTGTAATCCTTCGACATTTGAAACCTACAACAAAGGACGTCTACTCTCTGCAGTGTATCCTGTTATCACCTATTTTGTACAATAGCTGAATTTCTTGTGAGCCGCCAGTTTATTGAACATGGTCCATGTTCATCATCAATTTTCAGAAGTTCAAAAGTCATTTTCAAAGCATTTTTGCCCCATTTGTAATAACTGCATGTTCATACCCCCATGGGGAAAATGTAAAAAGTTGGTCTAAATGGGGTCCTTTAATAAAAGACTCGGCTATCCGTAGGTTTAGCCATTTGAGGGATACTCTGGAGTGTTTTTGTCTTAGGAACTATGTGCTACTCATCAGTGGCGTATAATCCCTGAGTTTTTCACTCAAACCTCCAAAGCTGGAGTATTTTCCATGGTGGTCAAAACTTAAGGTGGTTATTAGAGTCTTGTGTCTAGGATTTTTTACATGTTAGCCATCTCGATTAAGTCGTATGAACATGCAATAGGTCCCCTAGGAGTTTTGTTGGATTCCGAGAAGAATACATTTTTCCATAAATTAGACCATTTTTTAATGGTTTAATTAAAAAATTTCAAGAAGTGATAAAAACCTCACCCGGAGGCGGAATTTGGCACAGGGAGGCTCGTTTTGATGCTCAGAGCGTCCTCTTTACCCTGGCACCCTCATTCTTCAGATTCGGGCAATTACGTCACCTCTGGGGGTTTATTGGCTAAAAATGCATCATTTTGGCACTTAATTGCTAAAAGTGGTGAAAATGCACCATGAACCAAAAATTAAAATAAGTCAAAAATGTGAATTTTTACTTTGGAAAAAGGTTGAGGACGTTTTAATGAGGTGTACGAACACATTAAAGGAATAAGTCACATGGTTTCAAAAGTCAAATTTAAAAAATTGGATTAAATGTTAGGGTGGCCTCCCTCTTCCCTCTTCACGTGAATGGTAGTGGGCGCATGGTGCTCACGAGTTGGGCTTTGAATATGATCTTCATGAAGCATGTGTTAGTATCCACATTGAAATAAATATTAGAGGGTGACGTGAGCAATGGAAAGGCATGGGCTTCCACGTGAATACATGGTGGGCGGCTTAGCTCACGGTTCTGTCAAAGCATTGAATCTGTTGTGAGGTGGCTGCCACATCCTCAATCATACCAACCGAAAGCTGCCAGTTAACAAGTAGATCATGCTCCAATATGCTAATCACGCCAACTCTCATGCTCCGAACCTCAATCATGTGGATCACACCTACCAGCATCTTCAGTTAACCATTCGATTGGTCACTCCAAGCAATCAATCAAAGGAATTCGGCCTCTCTTCATGCTAAATTCGTTTTAGGGTTTTGGTAGTGTGTTGTGTTATTTAAGAGAAGCATTTTAGCTTTCTTCTCATGGATTTCTGTGTAAAGAAACTCTGGTGAAAATTGTAAGCTCTTTGATTAATAAAATATTTTGAGACTTTGGAGGTCATTCGATTGGGCTTTTGGCATTGTGTCTTCATCTCATATGAAGTAATATTTCTTTCACCCTACTCGTATTTGCAAATTTGATTATTATGCTTATTGAGGACTAACAATCTAGTACTTAGGCTTCTAATCTCTTGCATTGAGTGTTTGTGTCTTTAGGGAATTCATCTATTGGGAGCTATTGGCATCTAACACCTTCACCATTCAAGTGCTCCATTTTTCTTAATATTTTGTTTTGCAGAGTTGCGAGCTACACCAGATCTTCTTGCCTTCTCCAACAAAGAACACTATTGTCAAACTTTGGTTACTCAGATCTAAAGCTTCCCTCTTCTAAGCTCTCTTTTTTTGCTTGAAACCCTTTTCTTTGACTTGCTAGTCCACTTTCTTCTAGCCATCGCTTCCTTAGTTCCTCATTGCCTCTCATTTTGCCCATCACTCCTAGCTTCGTCCCACTTCTCTCCTCTTCTTTTAGGTTTCATTTTAGCTCTCTTTAAGCTTTCGTTTTCCCCCTTTTTTTCTCTCACCTTCTCCTCTCGTTTCCCTTATATCCTCCTCTCGTCACCTTTCCTTAGCTCCTTCTTCCTTTCTTCCCTTCTTTCACCTTCCTCTCGTCCCACTCCATCTTCCTTTTTTCCCTTCTTTCACCTTCCTCTCGTCCCACTCCATCTCCTCTCACCCTCCTACCTTTGTTCATCCCCTTCGTTTTGCTTTCTCTCCTTTGCCTTCTTTCTCCCTTGGGTTTGCCCCAAGTCCCCCTTCCAAAAGCCCTAAAAAAATCACAAATAAACAAAAACGAATTGTAATATTGTTAAGTGTTAGTATTGGTTAGTTTTCATAAGCTTGTTAAAAGTTATTATTTAGGCATTCTATCTTATCCTTTGCATTAGTTAGTGTCTATATCTATACTTTTACTTCTTGCATAGTTAGTATTTAGTGTTTTTTTCTAGTTTAAAAGTTATTTGCATCTAGTTTTTTATTAGTTACATTTGCATTTTTAGATTTCTTTTAAAAAATTAAAGGTTGGCATTCAAAAGTAGATTGGTCATTTAGTTGTTTTTCTATTTATTAGTTTGGATCTCTTATTTGCTAATAACTAATGGGTGCTTGAGTGGTTTGGATTTTGTTGTTGTATGTTTTGAAGAGAAGGGAAACAAGCCCAAGGAGGAACCAAGGAAAAGACTTAAGAATAAATTTCAAAGAAGATCAAAACTAGAATCCAAAGAGAAACTTGGACTAAGAAGACATATTATACACATTCTCCTTTGTAAAGTTTGATTTTTGTATTTCAGTTTCCTAAAAATCCTTTCAAGGGTTTCATTCCCAAAGGCACTTGTAACCGTTTAATAAAAAGGCTAACTGGGATAAGGCCTCCCACATTTTGTTTCTTCTTCCCCATTTGGGGAAGAGTGTTTTGTGCATGCTTAGTTAGATTTGTTTCAATTTTCTAGATTAATTTTCATTTTCGTACTTAGAGTAAGTTTTATTTCGGGTTTTGACTCGAGAAGCCTCTTGGGATTTGATCCCAAGTGCCGCATTAACACTGCGTGCTACTTCTCTTTCCCCACCGTGTACTGCGTAGGACTGGCTAAGCTGGAAGTTTCATGAGCGGTGTGTAGAAGTCACTTTGACTTCACTTGTTAGATTAGTCTCTGTTGTGGTAGAACACTAGTTTCATTTTGCAAATAGTTCATTTCATTTGATATCATTGTCTTGTTTCATTTTATCATCTTTTGAGCTATCATATGTGTTCTTGGTTTTAAGCTGCTTCTATTTTAACAAAGAACCAAAGTCACTTGAACTTGCAATAACACAAGTCAAGAGCGCTCTCTATCGGAGAGCATTCCCACTGCATATACCTGCATCGAGCATATAGTTTAGTTAAGTCTCTTGAACTTCTGTCTTAAGACGAAGTCAAGAGCGCTCTCTGTCGGAGAGTTGAATTTGTGTGCTCTTAATAAATAAAACTTTCCAACTCACACTCCCCCAAATAAAATTTATTTTCGTTGCTATCCATCGCTGAGTATGCTCTGTCGACCATTATGGTTGGACTAGTACCCAGAAAGGTGTTGGATTTGTTAATCTTGAAAGTGATAACATTAATAAAATTTTCACGCTGCAACCAATGAACCGGCGTTGATTATTCAAGAAATACTCAGGTAGTGGGCAAAGTTCCTAAACCTGGTGGGGTCGGAAATCACCGTTGTCTTAGACTTCGAGTTTGGTTAAGTCATTGGACACCTGCTCTTGATAACTGGATGGTCCGTCATACCATCAGAGGGGAAGCCACTGAAAGTATACTTTTCTGGTTGGATGCATGCCTTTTTCTTGCTAGCCTAATAATCAAGATCATTAAAACTTTCAATAAATCAAGATAACTTGCATAACGATCTCACAAACAGTTACTAAGACTTTTATCTTCAGCATCCCCCAACACTATACACTTATTTGACTCCATTTAGCACTGGTCACTTTACATTTTCATGTTTTAAATTAAGTTGGGCCATTTGTCCATTTGATTTTCTATTTTTTGAACTTATCTATCTGTGGGTGCTTTTATTTCTCAAGTCTTTATATACTGTTAATCTCATATCTTGTATCGCAACGTGGATTGCTCATTTATCTTGTGTTTGTTTTAATTAGAAAACTGTGATCTCTCATCTTTTAAAAACTCCTAAACAACACCCATCCGCATCACTCAACACAAAAACATCTAAAATATAAGAGCCATAGAAAAACTCTTTACAGGGACTACCCCCCTTGGCTTCATTAGGAGTTAGCCTAAACGGAGGAGCTGGGATTCAGGTGACAGTCCCTGGTTCATTGCTTGCCCCCAAGGCCACACTTCTCCCACTTGTAGCGAGGAGACAACTTTCAAAAGATTTCTGCTGTTGGTGTGCATCTCGGCGGACAACATATCCCATCTGTACATGTTACTCAAAAAACCTCCAAAAATATAATTGAGTGATTTGGTGTAATCAAGACGAAAACATATCAAACCTTTGAATTTTTAAATATCGACCTGGATTTTGGGTTTTGTTGAATAGGTAGTCTAAGAAGAATCTAGGGTTTTGTTGAATAGGTACTCTAAAAAGAAAGATTATGAAGAGAGAAGAGAAGAGAAATATTATGAATACCATACATAGTCTAGATCTGGAATAGAAAAATAAATATCTGAGTTATTACTTGGCCTTATGGGTCAAAGAAATCCTCCACCTTCAGGGAATCGACCACTTGTTCTTTTTCTGTGGAAGGAGGAGGTGCCACTTCCTCAGTGGGGACAACAAAATCTCTGAGAATATCCATGGTTTGGTGGGTGCACTATTCAACCTTTCGGGCCTCTTTTTTTTTTTTTTTTCACCGAGCTTTTTTGCACACCTGTCGACCTTCGTGCTCCTCGGGTTCGTTGGTAGTACTCTCCTCTATGCGGTTGAATTTTACAGGGGATGAAGGAGCGTGATTATCCTCCACATCGGACCATGCATGTTCCAGTACAAAAATCACTTTGGTTTCCTGATCCTTTTCCATGATTGGCTCTCAAACAAAGGATACTTAGGCTATTGAGCCTACCACCTTTTCGAACACTAACGCAGACAGTAAAATTTGGGAGCCCATTTATAACGACTGTGACAATGATGGTAACCTGGAGTAATCATTTTGGCATGATCATCCGATTAGACTCTCCACATGAGCGATAATGATGACTGAGATCTGGGTTGGCGTTATACTGATTTAACTAGAACTTCGTGGTAAGCGAAAAACATATGACAACTTTGATGTGGCCTCTTTCCTTTAGGCTATCATTCACTCACAACAGAGGTGCTTTTCAACCATCCATCTCCATGATCGACCCAACACCATCGATCTTGATCTCATTTTCCTCCAGATCGTCCAAAGTTGTGCCCCCTCTACCAAGGTTCACAAATTTGGAAAGTTCCTTTGTCCTTGCAAGTTGAATTAGGGAAGAAGATGCTGACCACCGATCTACTTCACCCTAGATCTCAGCCATTGAAACCTGTGGGGTTTTACCATAAATTTGCAGATTTGAAAAATTCGCTTCTTTGTGCAAGTTCAAACAGCGATGCATCTGATGGTCGTTGATTTGCTTCCGCTCCGGATATCCACTATTGAAGTGTGTGGCCCCTACCTCGCCTTTGCTGATTTTGGAGAGCTCTTTTTATTAGCGCATGTGCTGTCGGGGAACTGTCTGACGACCGTCGATCTCCTCCAAATCTGATGGTTGATTTCATTTGGAAGTTAACACCATGGCTCCCATATCCAAAACTGGTTTAACCTAATCCTTTCGCATCTGCGAAATTTGTTTGCCACCCTTCGTCAAGAACCTCCATTTGCACGCGCCTTTATCCAATTACTTAGCCCAAAAAATGGTGCTAACACAAAGTTTATCCCAATGTGTAACATCCCCATTTTAACCCTTAGAACATATTGGCTTTCAATGTAAATATTGTATACCTGCGATGTATGTTTTCCTAGCGTGGAGCTCAAGGCCAAGGCCTCTCTAGTGGATGCTTGGTTTTTATGTAAGAGGCAAGTATTGGATATTCTGTTATCCATGTGCTATTAAGCCACGTGACATTGCAATTGATGTAAATATTAATATGGCAATAAAAATACCAAAGAAAATGGCTATGGAGGAAACTAATAAGAGGGGGCCATGTGTATCCATTAGGGATAGGTGAGGGTTTGTGGGATTGGACCATAGGCTTACAAATGTCACCTTTAGAACCCATTTGACCTTCCTTGTTGACATTTAATTCTGCTACAGGAAGTGGTGGAAGAAACTATTCATGAGGTCGATGGAGTGTGGGCAACCCAGAAATTCAGATGGCAGGGTATGGGACTCTGTTTTGCCTTGATCCACAAGTCACTCTGTCGCCTAGGAATTCGTTTCCTCATCCACATTCCAGGAGAGACTAGAAACATGGAGGGGGAAGGAAGAACATAGGGTTGAGCAGTGAAGAGAAGAAGAAAATTATGATTCTGGGAGAAACCCTGATTGGGACTACCGAACCCACCCAGAAGTTCGTGTGGAAAGTTCAATCCAGCAAGGGATTCGTCGACCAGAACCCTAGGGAAAATTTACAGAGTGGGAGATGCTCAGAAACCTAGGAGAAAACCCTGAATTAATGACCAAGAACCCAGTTGCGGGATAGACTCGCTTTGGCCATAGAAATTGAGAAAACCCAAGTGGGAATGACAGAGAAGAATATGACATAAGGTAGGGTTTCTTGATAAACCCAGTGAAGGATAAGATCTCAAGAAACCATCAGCTTGGACCTTTCTATTCCCACCCTGAAGAGAACTGGAGGAAAGGGGTGCTTGAGGGACTGTGCAGCAGAGAAGGGGACCTTCCTTGTGTTGGGTGTGGTAGGTATTGTGGGTGCCAATACCGTCTGAGAGAGAATTGATATGCCTGTAGCTTTGAGGTTGAGATCATTGGCTTAGCATCCTCCTTCATTGTTCCTTAAATGATTAATAAACCCAACTGTGTGTTGGATTAGCATGTTTGTTGTGTGAAGCCATGGCTGTGAGTGAGACTGTTTAGTTCCTCCTTAGTGGATACACAACCCAGCTCAGGGGTCGTCTCTCAGATGAACGAATATAGGCTAGACAGAGACCTATGGTTGGGTGGAACGTTGCTCTCACATAGTGTTGCAAAAATTTCTTCCTATGGATAGAAAGAAGCCCTCTTAGTTTAAAGCAGGATAAACTGAATCTAATCTAAGACAAAAGTAAAACAAATGCTACCTTGAATCCTAGATCAAACAAGCATTTCAAGATTTTAGTATTGAAGAATGTGAGAGAAAATAACTGACCTTTCACTCTGATGTTTGTCCCGCTTGTAGTCCAGATCTCGAAGTCCACGCGATGAACCTGTTAAGATCATACAAGATACAAGCATATACAATTCTCCAAGTACCTTGAATTACAAGTTAGAATCCAAATCTAGCTAGATACAAATCATGTAATCGAATCATAATCAACATACACAAATTGGGAAACAAGAAAAGGTATCTTTATTGGAAACTTGATAGTGCTTACAATGGTTGCTTGATGTCCAAGCCAACTTTCAGCTCCAAGTTCCTCCTCTAGATATCTTTGCAAAAGTATCAAGATCATAGGTTAGATGCCCCAAATATTCCTCCCTTTGGCTCATGGAAGGTCTCTCCTTTATAGTGTTTGGAAGGGTTAACCATAAGGAGAGTAAGGTGGATCTAATGAGTGTTTAGTGGATTAGCCAAACTAAACAGGGAGAGGGGGTTGGGATCGAATCAGGACCGATGATCCCAAGAAAATCTCTCGAAGGATGAGATCCATGATCCATGGAAAAAGGCTGAAAAGGGATTTTCGCGCCCCTAGGTCTGAGCATAATGCAACAATTTCCCAGATTATCACACCCCAGGGTCTGAGCATAGCGCGAAAACCCTAATTTTCGCTACCAAGCAGATGTGCAAAGCACGAAAATATATGCAGATAGGGTCAGCTGTTGTGACACGTCGCAGACAAGGTCATGTCTCGGCATTCAGTCAAGGGATTTTGCTCCTGGGTGTCCAGATGAGACCAAGGAGAGAGCCAATAATGTATGTTGGTCATTAGGGAGAAGTGTCGCTAGGTCACATGGTACAAATATGCTACACTAGGGATGTAACTTTGAAGTATAACAGATGCCCCATAAAGTGTGAGGTCAGAAAAGACTGATGGTCGAAAGACTTTACCAAGAATTTTGCAGAGATAACATCGAGGGAAGCAACGAGGAGCTGAAACAAAAAACAATATGTCAAAAATACCATCGAGGCGGGCATACCCATGCTCGAAACAACTGACTCAAAGCATGGCTGCCGACCAATACATTGTAGATCCATGAGCACTGAGATGACATAGACTGTAAAAGAGTCATGGCTACTATGAACAATCGTAGATCCATGAGATAATAATGACACAACCACGACCAATACATAAGTGGATCTGTGTGACAATACAACAGTGAGGTCATCCATGTAATGACTATGTGGAGACCTGCTCAATAATCGCCATCGCAACCTGGATGAGGAAACAATATCAGAAACGTCCAAGGTCTTCTACCCGAACCCAAAATGATATGAATCTAGCCATGTGATTACAAGGTGTTGAAGTCGAACATGGTAGAAACCACTTGATTATCGGTCAATGATGTGAACCGTTAACAAGTGCAAGGGAAATCACCAATGATGACAATGATCCCCAATGTATATCTAGTACATATATACTAAATGCGAATAAATGAGTTGACGTCGAACATTCGTGAGATCATTCGATTAGAAGTCAATGATGAAAACTTACTGTCGAACACGAGGAAACCTGCCATTGAGGCATGCAGGCACCAAGGTACTAATGGTTGATTCCTAAGCCTAATTCCTGGATAGTGAGTTGGCGTCGACAGGAATAGACTCGTCGAAGGTGGGCCATGATGAATCCCACATCATCGACATGAAATCGTTATGAGAGAGGTATGTCTCAATGGAACAAAATAACATGTACTAACACAATGGAAGGTTTGACATAATGGATGACTCAAAACAACACAGACCCTTTGAACATGTAACAACATGAAGCAAAACTTGGCAGCAGGGATTATAGACAGCAAAGAACAACCATAAGACGAGTGGGCTCATGGCCAAAGAGACGACTCGGGACTATGATCATAAATCAGCAGGAAAAGATGAATACCCAAAGGAAGACAAGGTGTAAACGCATGCCATGTTCAAAGGTAATGACTGACAAGTTGCCAACAAGGTAAAATTGACTCATTTCCCATTTTTCCCCGACATGATAGACGCGTACCTCTTTGTTGTTTTATGAGCTTGAAGAGGATAAGAGATGCTCGGTATAGATCATCTAACAGATGAGTCCAATCTCACATGTTTTACGAACCTGAGAAAGAAGGGGTTTGTCCTAAAGCGGGCCCTTCGATGTTAGATTTTAATGAGTCAAAGGAAGGAAAACTCGGCAGTTTTTCATATTTAGAGAGTCTGAAAAACTTGAAGAAGGCTCCAAAATGCACTTTTTCATAAATTTAGTCCCCCAGTCCCGAAAAAGTGTAAAACAATTCATGAGAGAACTCTTCCAACCAAAGGTTGACTGAGGTATACCTTTCTCGTAAATAGTCTAGACGGGACGAAAAAGGGTAACCTATCACCGAATAGACGTCCTTTCAAATACTTTTACAAGCATGAAAGAAACAAGTGCACTTGGAAATCTTTTCGCAACGAGGGAGTCCGAAAAGAGCTTAAAGAGAACTCCAATGGTCTTTTTCATAATTTTTAATCACTTTGGCCCAAAGAAAGAATAAAATAATGCCAAAATGATACTTTCCTCATCGTTTTACGAGCACGAGTAAAGTTGACTAAGCTCGACACTGTTTTTATAGGGTTTAACTAGCACAACTAAGGTGTGAAAAGTGCTTGGAATTTTTTTCATGTTTGGATCCAGAGCACAAAAAAGGAAAAAGTAAGCTCAAAATGAAGGTAAAAAATTTCTCAAAACCGGCGTGAACAGTGTAAAAAACCCTGCCAAAAATTGGTCAACCACCTTGGAAAACAAGACATTAGTAATATGGAAAATTTGACTCAAAAAGGGTTTTTATAATAAAATAATAATAAAAAATGACTCTTTAGATGTATAAAAGAGGGGTAAAAGAGGAAATTACTCATTTTACCTTGTTATTTCACCTAAAGAGGAAAATTACCTTGGAGAGGGAAAATCTTCCAGTAGAGATATCCGGAGATCCAGGGCACCGTTTCAACCACCATCTGAACCAGGTAATTGCTCTCGTTCTTCTCTTTCATTTCATATAAGCATTTATCAATTTCAGGGTATTTTTTCTTTGTTGGGAAAGATCCCAGGGCATCATTTTTCGCCCCCTAGAATTTTCACACTGTCCCCATATCAGGAAGCGCGATAAACTCCAGATTATCGCACGACATGGTTAGGATGGAGCGCGATAATTACCAGTTATCGCGCAGCGCGAAAATCGACAGAGAAGAAAAAAAACTCAAGTATTTTTAGTTGTTGAAGATGAAATCAAGTTTTCATCTTCTAATAGATACTTTGTTTGGCTTTTCTCAGGGTTTTACAACTTGTCTGAGAAAAGATGGTTGATTGGAAAGAGAGGGAACATGAAGAGGATGATCGATTGGCTGCAAATGAACAAGTAACACTCACTGCGCTGCGTGAATGTGGGTTACTCAATTTCTTCAAGACTAGGGGTATTCGGAAGCAAGGAAGGATTATGAATCACATAATACAACTATGGGATAGTGATACTCAGGATTTCCGGATTGGGGAACACACCCTCGAGATTGAGCTCGAAGACATCTAATTTCTCACTGGCCTCTCTAAAAGAGGGGCAAGGGTTAACTTATCTGGGTACAGGGCCTCGGAAGAGAGCACGAGTGATTTGATTGGTCGTTACTGTAGACAGGGTTCCCAAAAGAAAAGTGGGAAAGTTCCCATCCAAGACGTGACAGAGCTTCCGATGAGAACCATATTGTTTGCCATTACACAAGCAGTGGGTAGTGTGGGTCCTCACCATGCCACACGAGGGAAAATGACTCTTGCCGTAGAGTGCATGTCACCGACACTATTCAACTGGTGCGAAGGGGTCCTAACCAGCCTCAAGGAACAAGTCACCAAGTGTAGAAATGGGGACACTCGCCAGTTTGGGTATGGGAGTATCTTGGTCACCTTCTTTCTGGAAAGGGTTCCATTGTTGCATGCATATCCGTTCTCAGACTGAGCTTTGGATGGGGAGATGGAGTGATTATGCAGGACAACTCGATGGGCCACAAGTCAGCATTCGACGAAGACTTCTTCTCGTGGCTCAAGGAGCATATCATTATGATCGAGGACTACCCTTATGAAGGGGTGGACTTTCGTGAGGATATTGACTTGGAACTGCCTGAGGATGAGGATTGGGACAATTCAGGTATGACCTTCACAAGGGTGTTTTTTAATATATGATTTTTAGTAATTTTTTTTAATGTGTATTAAGATCTAATCTACGTACATGTTCATGTCACAGATCGTGAGCCGAGGAGACCAGCGAGCTATTCACCGTTGCACCGAGGAGGGGTCCAGCATCAGGTTTTTGCTGAGGAGGAGGAGGACGAAGAAGAAGCAGGAGGTATCCGTGATGTAGAGAGAAATATCCAGGGCCTGAATCTGGGAGTCCCTGCTATGAGGATGGATGACATCCCTCTCCATCTCCAGTGGCATACAATAGGTGTGCCAAGGCATATCGGCCAATTGCTCCATCGGGTAGCTAGAGCAGAAGTATGCTACCATGAGCAACGAGAGGATGATTATTAACGTTTAGACAACATTGATTCTTTTTAGCGACATGTACACGATATGTAGGCCAGAGGGACAAATTTTGTGTGGGACGAGATCCCAAATTTTGTCTTTGGACACATCTTATTATATGTATTCAGAAAAAAAAACATTTTATATGTGATTATATACATGTGGACCTATTTCTATGACTTGTTTATTTACGGTGGCTTGTGTGCTATGTTTATAATGTATTTTATGTATGAGCAAGATGCCAACCCAATATGTAGTTAACCAATGAGTCAGTTAAAATATTGAATTCTTTCGGTACATGTTGATATGAAATATGATCAAATGATCATTCCAAGAGGCATACCCTTATAAATAAATGAAGTAACGTAGGATCGCAGACAGTGTAGACACGGTTCAGATGGGATACCATGAGTTGGGAATCCAAGTAGACCGAAAAGGTGCGGATTCCAAGGGAAGCAACTTCAGTTAAGAGTACGAGGACTACATGGTACTCTGCAATGTTGTTGCTTGCAGGGACCAAGCAAGGGCCCTCTGAGGATATCAACTTGCCAGCAAGAGAATAGATAACCCATGTTGCGGAAGCAAGGTTCTAGGTATGTCGGCTAGCGCCATCTACGAATCCGTAGTATGCTGACATTTGTGCATAGAAGCATAAGTCAAGGTAAATAAAGGTACATGAAATAAAATCCATGCACACACACACAAAAAGAAATTAAACTGAAAACAAGCTAAGTACACTATGTACAAGATGTCTCACGTAGGGTAAACCTACACATAGAACCGTTTGAGGTACATCTCGTTGCGGGGCCATGCCAAAGGTGTGCCATCATAGTCGATGAGCTCGTAAGCTCCTTTCTCCAATACGCATTTCACGATATAGGGACCGTACCACATCGACTCTAGCATGCCTTTTCCTAACTTGTCATGCATTTGGTCATATGTAAGGACTAGGTCTCCCTCATTAAAGATCTGGGGTTGAATGGATTTATCGTATTGTGCTTTGACGCGTTTCTTGTGGGATTCATTATCCAGAGCGGCATCGTGGCGAGTCTCATCTAGCTTGGCTAGATACAGAAACCATTCCTCCTCAGAGGTTGTATTGGGAAGTAACTCAATGGTTATCTTCAGTGATGGGATTTCACATTAAATCGGTAAAATAGCTTCCAGGCCATACATCAGTTGGAATGGTGTGAACCTGATTGCATTTTTTACTGAGGTTCGGTAGGCCCACAGGGCAGAAAAAAGAGCCAAGTGCCAATTTGACTTCTAAGTACCAAGAGTGCGTTGGATCATATGTTTCAAGACCTTGTTAATGGCCTCTACTTGACCATTAGCTTGTGGGTAGTACGGGGTCGAGTTTTCATGACGAAAACCCAACTTGGCACTCAATTCTTCAATCATATGGTTCCTAAAATGGGAACCATGATCGGTCACAATAGATTGTGGAACTCCGAACCTAGCTATAATATGGTTGAATATGAACTGTGCTGCTGTTTTGCCGTCTTCTGCAAAAGTAGGCATCACTTCAGCCCAGTTTGTGAAGTAATCCACGACTACTATGACATAGCCATGCCCCCCGGCTGAAGTGGGCTTATAATGCATGAAATCGATGTCCCATTTGTCAAAGGGGTCGATGGTAACAATAAGATGGAGGGGAGCAAGATGAGAGTGCTTCTTACTATGGAAAAATTGGCAAGGTGGCACTTCTTGACCATTTCAATGCAATCTTTGAAAATCGAGGGCCAAAAATATCCCGCGCGTAAAATATTCTGGGCCGTAGCCATCCCAGAGAGGTGACTGCCACATGCTCCAGAGTGACAGTCATTGAGAATGTGTTCAGCCTCATCTAAATTTAGATAACGTCGTAGAACGGTGTCAACACCATGGCGATACATAGTATCGCTAATAATAAGGTACTACTTAGCATGGTGTCTGATACGATGACGTTCATCCCGATTGAGTTCGGGCTGAAAGCATTGGGTTTGGAGATACAAAATGATATCCCCATACCAAGGATCAGATGTTCCAATGAGAAACAACAATTCATCTAGGAGAGAATCGATGGGGTCTGGTTGCTCAGTGACACGAGGCAAAGTACAAATCAGCTCTGCGAAGACCAAAGATTCTTGGATTTTTCCTTGGCAAATTCCAAGTCAAACTCTTGAAGGACAACAATCCAATGAGAATATTTTCCCCCAAACACCTAGCGTGTGAGGATGTAGTACATTGGATTGAAGTCTACTATGAAAGTGGTCGTGCGAAGAAGAATGTAATGGCGGAACCTCTGGACAACAAAAAATGTAGCCAGAGCCAACTTTTCAACATGCGAGTAACGGGTTTCGGAGTTGAGAAGACTCTTACTAAGATAATAAACTACATGTTCTATGACGTTGGCATCTTCCTGGACTAACACCATGCCAATGGTGGAAGTGGAAGCTACGAGATACAAGATGTCATCCCGTGTATAGTTGGGGGGTTGAATTAAGGGATCCTTAATGAGGGCTGCCTTCAAATTGTCAAAGGATTGTTGGGATTCATGGTCCCAGATGAAAGGGATGTCCTTTTTCAGAATCCTCATGTAGCCCCTTGTGATCTCGGTAAAATTACAAACGAAACGGCGTAGAATGTTTGCATGCCTTTGCAAACTTTGGAGTGTTGTAATGTCAGTGGGTGAAGGAAGAGGGAGAATGGCTTCTACCTTCGCTGGGTATAAACATATGCCGTCCTTGGAGATAATGAATCCCAACGGTGTTCCGGCTTCAACACAAAAGATGATTTTTTGTGGATTTAAGCGAATATTGTAGTGGTGATACCTTGAAAAGATGGTGCTCAAATGATCCGAATGATCATCCTGAGTTTGAGAATGTGCGGGAAGGTCATCGAGATATGGTTCCACAATATGCTTAATGTTGTGAAATGCGTATGACATTGCCCGTTGGAATGTTTCCCCGACATTCTTAAGGCCAAAGGGTAGTTTGCGGTATGCAAAGATCCCCCATGGAAAAATGAAGGATGTCTTATGTTGGTCGGCAGGGAGTATCTCTATCTGATTATAGCCAGAGAAGCCATCCATGAATGAAAAGATGATGCTCCTGGCACAGTTATCGATAATCTGGTCGATAAACGAAGTTGGATAGTTTTGTTTTGGACAAGCTTTGTTCAAATCTCGGTAATCGACGCGGACTCTAATCATACCCTGTTTCTTTGCTACGGGAACAATGTTAGACACCCAGTCTGTCAATGGGACAGGATAGATAAAACTGGCACGCAGGAGTTTTTCAATTTCTGCCTTGATAGCTGCTGCTTTGCGGGGATGAATGGGTCGGAGTTTCTGCCAAACGGGTTAGGCACCAGGGAAAGTTTGGATTTCTTGGACCATAATTGATGGGTCTATTCCTGGAATCTCTTCATAACTCCAAGCAAACATGTCACAGAATTATTTGAATAAGGAAGTATAAAACTCCACCTCAGTGGGAGTGCATGTCTTGCCTATGTGAATATTCTCCACGACACCAGATTTCACCGAAATGTCAATAGGAGTGGTTGCCATGATGTTGGCCAAGTTTCCCTCAGAGAAAATATCGTCAAATGAGGTAGGAAACTTGGGTTTGACAACTTCAAGTGAACTACTGGATTGGGTATCTTTCTCGATCGCCTGGATAGTTGGGAAAGAAGACCGATGGTGGTAATCTTCCCAAGGTGGCTCATCAACGCACATGACCTCCATAATCGATTCATTGGAAGGAAAAATATGTGTGAAAGGATCAATAAATGGCGACGATGGACCAGCCTCAGACGAGAGTTGTGCCACTACATGATGTGTAACAGAATTGACCCAATTTGTGGCTGACTAGATCGCCTGGTAAGTCACAAGGTTCCTGTTCAAGGGCATGGAACTGCCATAGGTTTCAATCTTTGTAGGACTCGGTATCATCCATGAATCAGTAGGTTCGTTGGATGGAATAACACTTGACGATATCATGTTTATGGAAAAGACAGGGGTTCTAAGTTCCAGAAATACCCCTATAAGGGAGGAACCCTTCATAAGACCAACGCCGATATCTTCAAAATGGTGTTGGGATTGACCGAGCAATGGGACATTGTAGGCGGAGTTCTGATGAATGTCCATAGTACAAAAATCCAACTGATCTATAGTGACAATTTTTCCCTGATGAGGAAATTGTACTAGTCGAAAGACAGAGGTTGTGATGGCGGTCATGGCATAGAACCAATTCCAGCCGAGTAGAAGATTATAGTCTAATGGTGCGTCTACGACTTCGACGTGGATAGATATTGTCTTGCCCCCTAGTTCAATGGAAAGTGCAGGGATGAGTCCATATGGTTGAAAACCATGTCCGTCAAGCTCTTTAAGAGTAGTAGGAGAAGGTGTAACCTTAGGTGAGCCTATGGCTCTCCAACAAGTCAAGGACATGATCGATGTGGAAGCACCCTCGTCTAGGACAGTGCGATGAATATTTTTTCCACAGATCTTCATCTGGATCTGGAAGGCTAACTGGTGTGAAGTCCTAGGCTTAAAATACTCCAAGTTAAACATGATCATGTTAGAAGTATCCGGGTCCACTGCCCCTAGTGTTGAAAGTAAGGTCCTACGCTGTGTGGGACAGTGTTGTAGAACCTCGAGAGTTGACATCGCACATGGTGCTTGAGCTAGGTCCTCAACAATATTGTAATTTTGGGTCGCTCATGCATTAGGGTTGAATGTCTCCTTTCGGATAGTGACCTTAGGTGGGCATAGCACCATGTCAGTGACAGGTCTCTCAATCTGGATATGACCATTGGGGGGAGGTGTGATGGAAGGATATTCAAGAGGAGTCTTTCCATGGGATGTATCTGTTTTGTTTGAACTTGGAGGGGTATCGTATGTCCTTGCTCGAGTGGATATATGGATCTCTTTGTTACTCATCATCAAAATATTGCGGTTTGCATATGTTTCTCCATGTGGTGGGTTGTTCGGATTTCCCTCTTGCAGGGGATCGTGAGTAACCATTTGTTGTTGTTGATGGGGGAAAGGATCGGTTAGCACTGTTGGGCGGGAAGACCCTTTAAAAATTTATTGACTTATTCCTTGTAAGGACAGTCTCGTGTGTAGTGGTCTTCCCGACATATAAGGAAAGGAAAATTCACTTTCCGACGTGGTTTTTGATTGTTGTTGGTTTGTTACGGCTTGGGGTTTTCCTGCTGGTTGGGAGGTTTCTTAGATTTTCCTTGATTATTCTTCTTCTTTCCCCCGGATTGTTGTGACGAAGATTGGAAAGAGTTCACTTCGGAGGAAGTAGTAGGAGGGGTGGAAGTTTTGGGATTATCCTGGTTCGGAGATGGGGCAACATTCTGTGGCTGTCCACTCGATTTGTTCGCAGGCTGGGCCTTTACTGAACCGACGATACTGTCAATAGGGGGTTCAGTGGTGGGCTTGGTAGGATTAGTAGTGGTGCGGGAGGCGTGAGGAATAAGCTCGTATAAAGTTCCGTATTGGTTATATACCAAATCCATATACTGAGCGTGAGAAATCGCTTGTTCCTCCGTGACAGGTCCGCCCATAGTAATATCCTTGGTGATGGGAGGAAAAAATGACTTAGTGAACCAATCAATGAGTAATTGGTCTAGGATGGGTGCCTTGATTAACCTTCAGCGTCGACGCCACTCATGGATATGATCATAAATATGCGTGGAAGTGGTTTGACGCAACGAATTCAATAGGTTTGTTCCAGTCTCATATCGTATGGGGAGCTATAAATGTGTCAAAAACCGCATAGAAAAGGTATTGAAATATCTAAAAGAGTATTGTGGCAGCTCGATGTACCATTTTGATGCCATGCCAGTGAGCATGCATTGGAAGAGACGTAATCGAATGGAGTCATCCATCAATGAGTTAGATGAACACCAAAGATGGAAAGTCATAACGTGGTTCTTGGGGTCTTCCCTGGGCTTGGCATCAAACTTTGGAATGTACGATGGTAGTTTTGCTGGGATGGGTGGCCAGTGTGGTTCGTGCCATATCAGATTGTTAATAAGTCTAAACAAATCAGGTAGGTCGAGCGTGGCCAAAAATGGAAGTTGCCAATTAGGCTGCGAGTATGAGTAATAATTGTAGGGTGTAGGGATACCCATGGGACCTTGCACAACATATTGTTGCATATTGTACCCATACATGTTCCCCGCAGGATACTGCTGAAAATTCTGAGGATAGTAGACCATTTGGTTAACCGGTGGCGTATTCGAAATCATAGGATTTACTGTCTGATTTGGAATCATAGTAGTGACCGGTTGTTGGATATTCTGTTGGGTGGGAATAACAGGTATAGTTCCCTGGGATTGTTGTGTCCCATGGATGTTTCCAGTTCCTTGATCGGGTATAGTTCCTTGGGATTGTTGTGTCCTGGGAATGTTTCCAACTCCTTGATTAGGTGGTGGATTGCCCATACCTGTGTTAGGGGGTTCCTGGAAGAATGGAGTCCATGGAATGTTGGTTCTGGCCTGATTAAGAGGTGGAGGTTGAAGAGGTAGGTTCCATGGAGTATTCGTAGTGTTAGGATAAGGAATTCCGGGTTTCAATTTAGGGGGGACAAAAGGTTGATTTGGTTTCCCCCCAGCTTGATTCCAGTTTTCAAATAAAGAGTACCCCCCACTCTATGGGATTTGAGGTCCCCAAGAAGGAATTGTACTTGATGAGGGATCTTGGAAATTGGCTCCGGTTGGGATACCAACATGAGGTTGTCCACTTCCAGGTGAATTATATGTGCCCAATTGAGCATATGAGGCTAATGGAGGGGGTTGTTGAGTGGTTCCATTTGGGGTGTTAACAAGTGGGATACCTCCAGAAGGTGTAGTATGTGGGCCCTGCTAAGCCAATGGAAAAAATGGAGGTGTTTTTTGAGTAGCCCTGGTTTGGATGGCACCAAGCGGTTGTCCTCCAACAGGTGTGGTTGATGGTCCGACCGGAGGAGGTTGGTTACTGGGACCGATGGTTCCAATAGACGGTTGTCCTCCAGAAATGGTATATATGGTGGCCGAAGGTGTGCCTCTGGTCAGAATAGATGATCCAATAGTATGGATAGATGTTCTTCCAATATTGGCACTAGAAGGATGAGGTAGTGCAGGTTGGCCAACTGCACTAAAGGCGCCGAATTGTGAAGGGGATCTTCCGTGAGTTCTGGGTGGTGATGGTGAAAAGATTGGGTTATCCCTCATAAGGGGTGCATCCCCTGAAGTTAAGCCGAACATGTTGTGCGAAAATAAGTGCAGGGAGTATAACCAAGGACTTTTAGGCATCACATCCATGGGAATGGGAATGGTGCGAAGATCATCGAGGGCTTGGCCCGGATTTGTATCCCATAAAGTGGAGGCTAGATAAAAAATTGTGAGCTGTCCTATCGGGGTCCGGAAGGGGTTCAGGTATAGTCTGGTCTGATGGTCCGGATCCATCGGTGTAGGATTCGTGATACTCTGTGCTAGACAGAGGAAGGGGAGCTTAGTAACCAGGATGGAGTGTCGGTGGAGAGGTGCATGCAGGGGGGTATTGGGAAGCCGATGTGAGCATTTGAGCTGTATCACGTCTAAATTGTTCCGATGCTAAGGGTGAATTAGCTAGACTAACCATACTGGATTGGATTGATGCCATGATCTCATGTCTTGAAGGAATATTAGGGAAGGACACAGTGAATGGTGCGTTACTAGAAGAGCCTATTTCATAAGTATGAATAACTGATGATGTAGTGGTGGCAGGTGGAGGTTCCACCTGTGCGGTAGGAAATTCAAAATCAGAATGAAACGGTGTAGGAGGTAGTTCAGTTTCTTCAATGATTTCAATGTATCCGCCCGAGACTTGAATCAAATCTATCGTGTCGTTGTCAGATCCTTCAATAGTCTCAATGTACCCTTCAGGGACATCATATAATGCGGACGAGTGTAGTGTAGTGCTAGTCTCTGGGAGGATGAGGTCCTCCGGTATAACATCAAGTGAAGTACTGACTTCAGCAGCCAAGGTAGTGTCCATTATGGTAGGAATTTCTGGAACAATAGTGGATTGTGGTACAGCATGAATCTCAGGTGTGTTACTGGTTTCAGTGACTGTAAGCAGTTCTAAGACAATGCTGTGGTCTATGGGTATATAAGTAACTGAAGATGTAGTATGGATAGGTGGTGGAATAGTTCCCCGACCAGCTCCGTGGCTGGTAGGGGCAGGGATATGTGATGCAGGCGGACCAGAAGTCCACGGTGGTGGGTCAGGGCTTGGTCCCTGTTGTCTCCATGATCTCCTTTGATCAGCCATGATGATGGGATTACAAGTTGTGGGGACAGTCTCGTAGAAAAGAACTCAAAAACCCTAGAGCAATCGAGTGTGTAAAAGGGGAGCTAGGAAAATACAAGGCTCGCAGGCCAAAAAAGCAAGCTCAAAAAAATATACCGAGACTGGCGTCACAGTAAGTGAGTTGAAACAAAAGTGTTAAGAATGCCAACAAGCAGCACTAAAAAGAAAAAATACCCTCTAAAAAGGTGAAAATAGCAAGCAAACTTCCTAACTAAGAGCTGGAGACCTCAACAAATCATATCCTTCGCAAGGTGATGAAATCCAAGTTAAACAATACGAAATGAGAGACCAAAGTGGAAGGATATCCCTCTACTGAAAGGGATCCTGGGAAAAAGAGCCCTAGAAGAAAGGTCACTGGGCTACCTCGTTCATGACACGTCGGAGAAAGTGTATTGGCACTTCTGTCTTTGAGCCCAAGTATCACCTATATGGTAAATACAAGGAAGACAATGGATAGATATCCTTAGGCTAAGTGGAGTGCAACATTCCACAAATTCCATCTGGAACCTGTCCTCATGGCTTACCCTCATGAAACGGGAGGCCTTCTCCACAAATTGGTCGATGACCATGTCAACAAGTACAAGAGGATTTTAGTACCCTAGAGGACAACAACTATGTCTCAGATGAAAATGACAAGGGGGGATTATTTGGATGCCTATCCCCAGTGTCCTACCTAACTATCAAATTCTTTTTCTCCTCAAGTGAGGTTAAAGTGTGTTGAGTTAGGGAGTGTAAATTTTAATGGTTGTATTACTCAATCGGGTGATGGGAGTGCAACTTGATGGTGTTGTGACGACTCAAACCATGCAAATGAATATGAATTAGAACAATCCTTTCTTTTCAATGAATGCTAGCTACGGAAAGGAGAGAGTTTTTCGATCAAACGTAAGCACGAACTTTTCAAGGAAATGAAAAAACCACTCCAAAAATTTTGTTTTCTTCTTTGAATAAGCCAATCTAATGCAACTATTTTCAAGATGCAACTAATCTGTAACTAATGCAAAGTATGTGACAAGTAATGAAAACTGATTCACTTCCTAAATGCAAGATTACAAACTTGATCTTTCCACAAAAAGAGAACATGTTCCAAAAAGTCTTCCAATAGTGATTTTTAATAACAAGAATGGAAAGCTACTTTTGTAAGAACAATATAATCTCTCCTATAATGCAATCAAGGAATTTGATAAACAACACATAAAATTGACTATCTTGGAAGGACCAATCCACTTCAAAAATGGTAAGGAGGTGATCAAAACTGGGTACAATGTCACAAAATCCCAAAAAATTCAAGCTCGAAAATAAACAAGACAAACCAAGAGATACTTGCAACTTTCCTAAAATGTGATAAGAGAAAAGTGTATACATGATGTAAAAGATAATGAGTAAGTAGGTATGGCTGTAACAGTGACCTAAAAACCCAAAATGTCCAATATGTCTACCAAAGAGTTGTTGAGACCAAGCAAAGATTGAAAAAATTCAAATAGAAATGAAATGCAAGTGATATGTTGCAGTTGGGCAGGTTACAGGTGTCTGATAAAGATCAAAACAACAAACATAAATAAATAAACTAAAACTTAACTAAAGGTAACCAAGCAAACTTAAAAAAAAATTCATATTTACAGAAATTTTCTCGTGGCTGCAAGCAGCCCAGGTGCGATAACTGGGAATTATCACACTCTGGAAAGTGGCTGGGTAGCGAAAATCTGATAATTTTTGCTCTCTAAGCAGTGTAAGGGGCGCGGAAATGTTCAGAAAGAGGATGAAGGCGGGAGTTTAAGAAAATATTTTGACTTTTCAAGGGTTTACCAACCCAGATGACTAAACTATTCACTGACAGAGGTTTGATGCAGAGAGGGAGGGGGTGAATGAGGGTCTAAAAGACCAACTTTCACAACTGGTTTGAAAGGAGAGCAAATTCACAATAAAAAGTGGATGAATGTAAACAAATCAAAATAAAGGGGTTCAAACCAGCGGAGTCGCCAATTTTTGTTGCAAAGATTTCTTCCTACGGATAGAAAGAAGCCCTCTTAGCTTAAAGGAGGATAAACTGAATCTAATCTAAGACAAAAGTAAAAAAATGCTACCTTGAATCCTAGATCAAACAAGAATTTCAAGATTTCAGTATTGAAGAATGTGAGAGAAAATAACTGACCTTTCACTCTGATGTTTGTCCCACTTGTAGTCCAGATCTCGAAGTCCTCGCGATGAACCTGTTAAGATCAGACAAGATACAAGCATATACAATTCTCCAAGTACCTTGAATTACAAGTTAGAATCCAAATCTAGCTAGATACAAATCATGTAATTGAATCATAATCGACATACACAAATTGGGAAACAAGACAAGTTATCTTTATTGGAAACTTGATAGTGCTTACAATGGTTGCTTGATGTCCAAGCCAACTTTGAGCTCCAAGTTCCTCCTCTAGCTATCTCTGCAAAAGTCTCAAGATCATAGGTTGGATGCCCCAAATAGTCCTCCCTTTGGGTCATGGAAGGCCTCTCCTTTATAGTGTTTGGAAGGGTTAACCATAAGGAGAGTAAGGTGGATCTAATGAGTGTTTAGGGGATCAGCCAAACTAAATAGGGAGAGGGGGTTGGGATCGAATTAGGACTGATAATCCCAAGAAAATCTCTCGAAGGATGAGATCTATGATCCATGGCAAAAGGCTAAAAAGGGATTTTCACGCCCCTAGGTCTGAGCATAACACAACAATTTCCCAGATTATCATGCCCCAGGGTCTGAGCATAGCACGAAAACCCTAATTTTCGCTACCTAGCAGATGTGCAAAGCGTGAAAATATATGCAGATAGGGTCAACTGTTGTGACACGTGGCAGGCAAGGTCATGTCTCAGCATTCAGTCAATGGATTTTTCTCCCGGGTGTCCAAATGAGACCAAGGAGAGAGGCAATAAAGTATGAAGGTCATTAGGGAGAAGTGTTGCTAGGTCACATGGTACAAATATGTGACACTAGGGCTTGATGTGTAACTTTGAGGTATAACACATAGCCAGTTCCTTGGACATTTCATCTTAAAAGATACGTGCTTTATGTGGATCTAAATGACACTAAATCCTATGTTATGATTATCTGTTATTGCAAGTCAGTTTGAATGAAATGATTGTATGGAATAATCAGTAGGAAGATTGTGTATAAGCCTGAATATATGGCTGGTTCATTTGTTGTTTGTTTCATCAGTTTGCTTGTGATAATATGCTATTAATGTTGCATGTTGTAGATGCATTAACTATATCTAATTCCACCGTGTATGTTTACTATGCATTTCACATTCCCCTAGAAGGTTTGTGGTTCATCATATGGGATTGGGGGATGAATTAGACACCCCTTGTTGTGTTCATGCCCCCTCTGTGGGTCAGATGAAGGGAGGGGCCGTGATAGGGTGTTACCAGGGTTCTTGACAGTGGGGGTAATGAGGAATTGATGGATTTCAGGGTAGTATTTTGATTGGAAAAGTGACATGGTCATATTTCTCAAGTGTCATAGAGGATCACACCATTGCATAGATCTCGCCGAGATCTTTCCAACGGTACCGAGTGTTATCACCTCTATCAATGTTCCCTCCAAAGGAAGAAAGGGAACCCCCCTACCGAAACCCCAAGCATGCCAATTGACCTCTTACACCAAAGAAAGAATAAAAAAAAACCAAAAATAACTAAGTATCAAGCCACATGATCGAGTCGCAGTGCCAAAAATGGGAAAAACAAGGCCATGGAATTCTTCCGCAATCTACTTAGGTTGAATGGTCAGGATTGATTAAGCAAAGCCAGATATATGGCTGAGAAGTGATGCGCAACTCGTCCGATCAGGTGGATTTCCGCTTTTCCAACTTTCCGAAGTTCTGACTTTCCGCATCCGCATTGCCAAAGTCAGAATGGTATTTTTTCAAGAGTGCAGAGTTGGGTTTCTGATTTCCACATCCCTCATTGCGTAAGGCGGATTGCAGAGGCATGATTTTTTCGGGGGTGTAGATTCAAGTTTCTGATTTCCACAACCTGCATTGCGAAGGTGATTTCCACGAGGTTGTGCGATGGCGTCCCGAGATCCGAAACCCGCATTGTGGATTGCGGATTGCGGAAGCATGATTTCTACAAAGAAGCAAGTTCAAATTTTCAAGTTTCGAGTTCCGCATTGTAGAATGTAGATCGCGGATTGCGAAAGTCAAATTTCTATGGAATTATACAACAATGTTCCGACTTTCCATATCCTGGATTGCGGATTGCAGAAGTGAAATTTGGCAAGGTCCGCTCAACAATTCCGAGTTCTAAAACCTGCATTGCGGATTGCGGAAGTGAAATTTGGAAAGGTCCGCTCAACAATTCCGAGTTCTAAAACCTGCATTGCGTATTGGGCATTAAGGATCAAAGATCGTTTAGCAGAACATGGTAAATTTCAGCCGCAGATAATGAATAATTTCATAGGGAAATGGCACGATTGGGAGCCTATTTGGAAGAAAAATAGAAGCACAGCCTAGTTATCTTTCCAAATCAACCTAAAACGGCCCAATCCGAAGGAGAAATAGGTGGTTTCCAAGGACCAAAGGCACACTGACGCACAAAGTTTCCCACTGACGCATCTAACAGACTCAGAGGTAGTTGGTTTGAGCAGTTTGGCTTGAACGACCTCCTCCTTTCCAGTTCTAAACTGTTGTCAGTCAGTTAGAAGTTGTTTGATATTTTGTAAGCCTATAAAGGCAGATTCTGAATTAAACCAAAGGGTTGGATGTTTATGGATTCTAAGAGATTAAAAGCTCTACATATGTATCAAACTCGGACTTTCAATTCATGAGAAGACTCGATTATGGAGCAGAGATTCTTGTGATGAGTGTTTTGATGTATGTTATTTCCTATGCATGTGTTCTTCATTTGTATTTACATTGATTGTTTGCTTCTGCAGTATCTAGATCAAGACTACATGATCTGAAATTCATATTTTATGCTTCAGATGCATATGACTAGGTATTCCACCCTTTCTTCTTGAAGTTTCACGTTATAATTCATTTACAAATGCTCTAGCTTTGTGATGGAATTTGTTTCCTTTTATGCCTCCATCTACTGATATCTATGAGTTGAAAAAGCCTCATCTACCTCGCCTCTACCTCTTAAATTGTGGTCTAAATCGGTCATTTGTCACTATAAATCCACTGAAGTTTGACCCCATTCCCAATGGTGCTCTTGTGCTTAACCCCAACCAGCTAAGAATTCCCTATAAGTCATTACTTGAAGGTCTAGCCACCACTTTTACCTATAACTAGCTTGTGCAAATAATATCCTAAGTGTTGAGTGAATTGTGAAAGAGAGAGCAGATTCCGAATTAAACCAAAGGGTTGGATGTTTATGGATTCTAAGAGATTAAAAGCTCTGCGTATGTATCAAACTCGGCCTTTTAATTCATGAGAAGACCTGATTCTGAAGCAGATATTCTTGTGATGAGTGTTTTGATGTCTGTTATTTCCTGTGCATGTGTTCTTCATTCATATTTCCATTGATTGTTTGCTTCTATAGTATCTAGATCAAGACTACATGGTTTGAAATTCATATTTTATGCTTCAGATGCATATGAATAGGTATTTCACCCTTTCTTCTTGAAGTTGCAGGTTACATATCATTTACAAATGCTCTAGCTCTGTGATGGATTTTTTTTCACTTTCTTCCTCCATCTACTGGTATCTCTGAATTGAAAAAACCTCATCTAAGTCGCCTCTGCCTCTTAAATTGTGGTCTAAATCAGTCATTTGTGACTATAAATCCATTGAAGTTTGACCCCATTCCCAATGGTGCTCTTGTCCTTAACCCCAACTAGATGAAAAATCCCTATAAGTCACTACCTGAAGTTCTAGCCACCACTTTTACCTATAACCAGCTTGTGCAAACAATATGCTAAGTGTTGAGTGAATTGTGAAAGAGAGAGTCCTCTCTATGGTTGCAAAGGCTAGTTTCCATCCACCAAAGCTTGGTTTGAAACAGTTACCTCATGATCCCTTCTACTGCAACCCAGGAGAATCTTGAGTGATAACATTCTAGCGACCATACTAGGGAATTCGAAGGATTTCTTTCCTAGATCAAGAATTTCAAAGCATCAAATCAGATCTTTGAGGGAAAACAGAGGATCATAAATTTCAAGGTTGTAACATTTTCCCTGGCGACTCCAACTTTCAGATTGGTGAATTTATTGGAAGAATTCTAGCTTCCAGAAGGATATCTACCAGAAGTCAGCCAGATCCTGAACTAGCAAGTTTGGTATCAGATCCCGGGAAGATCATCAGGAAAGAAAATAAAGAACAAACATGCATTTACCCCATTAAATAGGTCTTTTTCTTTACCTAAGGAAGAGGCACAAGCTATAGAGACTATCTCTTTTGTTTTAAAAATTGAGCATAACTTATTTAGGTCTAAATCTGAGACAAATCTTGAAGAAACCCTGTTTTATCAAAGAAAATTTCAAACACATTGTTTGAGTGATTTGTAGGAGAATTCACAAGAAAAAGGGACTAGATCTAATTTCTGAAGGTGAAAATAGGTCAGACATATAGTGGTTATACATTATTCACTTGGCGGCTCTACTATCAATAGAATCTAGAGTTCAAAGCATCATCGACGACCATACTGGGGATTGAAGGAATTATTTCCCAGAACAAGAATTACAAAAGATCAAATCAGATCTCTGAGGGAAAACCGAAGATTAGATACATCAAGGTTGTAACATTTGCCTGGCGACTCTAACATTCAAATTTACAGTACCAAAAGAGACAATTGGTGGGTTTCTTGAAGAAAAGACGAAGACTAGGTTTGATTTCTGGAGGTGAATAGAGGTCAGGCACATAGTGGTTGTACATTATTCAGTTGGCAGCTCTACTGTCAACAAAATCCAAAATTCAAAGGATCATAGGAAACTCCACTGTTTGAATATGAATTCCAGGGAAACTTACAAATATGCAAGGTATGCTCCTATGGATCGTTCACACATTCCGGGTTTTCCAAATCGTATGCCTCGTATAGATTGGCAAACATATTTTACCAAATTTAAATATGAAGAAGGATATGATGCAACTCTGCATTTAATTAAGTTTCATATGCATATATATAACCTAAAGGTGAAATTTCATGAAGATTGCCTTATGAAAATGTTCATGGCTACTTTAGAAGGAAAGGCAAGAACATGGTATGAAAAGTTTCCAGCTGCTAGTTTGTATTCTTTGGAATATTTTCATTCAACATTCTATGAAAATTATAAGGAAAGTTATTCATCTTTATCACTGTTTGAAAATTGTTGTAGAGTAAATCTTGAAAACTTTATTCAACACATGGAAAATGATTATGGTAATGAATAATTAATGGATGAAGAAATCAAAGAATTTTATGAATATTATTTTCAACATCAAGAAGAGATATTAGATAATATTTTCCATGATATTCAACAAGATTCTCATCAGACAATACTTTCTTCTTTGATTATAAATAAAGAAGATCAGGACCTTAGTATTCAAATTCTTTCTCTTGAGAATGATGAGAAAATTCAACAGCCTTTAGAAGTTTCATAGGATATAGAGAGAGTCATTTAGGGTTCATAATTTCTTAAAGTTCATCCATATGATAATTTTAATGGAACAAATCAGGGTGTTGATGTTGAAAATCATGTTCCTTTCCTCGAGTTTGTTGAAGATATTCATATTTTAAGTGATCAAGAGAAGAATATGGATGGGGAAATTTTAGAGGCCTTGCATGAGAAACCTTTCCATTATTATGAAGGGGAAATACTGGATAGCTGCCATGGTAATCAAGGAAAGCTCCAACGAAGAGAAAATTCCTCTACGGCTAAAAATGAAATAGATCAGAACCTTATTTTTGTAGATAGTCATGATAATGTAGAGCAGGATTGTTATCTTGTGTCCAACGAAGAAATTCAACAATGTTTTCAGTTTTCAAATGACCAAGACATACATAATATCAATCATTCAAGTTGTCCTTCAAGTCATCCATTTCCAGAGTTTTTTCTCCTGAAGAAGTAGGTCAAAATCAGATTGCTGAAATTGCATCTACAGGAAACTTGAATAGTAAATCTGTTCATAATTATCCAAACTTACAAGAAGTTAGTCAAGGGAAGCAGGTTGTGTATGATCTCTTTGATAATGAAGGAATTGCTTTCCCTGATTCTTTTGAGGACCAAAGTGTTATTCTTGTTGAACCACATGAAGGGTCACTCTTTGATTTTCCTATTAAGCTGCATAAAGAACTAAGCAAAAATATTTTGATTGATAGGATTAATAGTCTACAAGGTCAACAAAATGATAATCTTGAGTTACAGGAAGATAGTGAAAAGGAAATTCCTCATATTCAAAAGGTGGCTATTGCATTTGAAGTTTTTCAAAGATATATAGAGTTTTTTCCTGCTATGAATATTAAGGAAGATAAGCAGATGGATGCTATTTCCTTGAAATATGATCTTGAATTTAATGAAGTAGAACAACAACCAATAGTTTAGAATGAAAGCATACTAATTCTTTTTTTCTGATCATCAACGAGAGGCAATAGTTCATGGTCTTAAATATCCTTTTGCAAGTATATTGCCATCATCAAGGAAATATAATTTTATAGAATTCATGGATACATGAATCAGTTTTGGATGGTGGGTTGAATTGTTACATTTACAATTTATATTTATTTTTGAAGAGAGTCCATGTGATGTCCCCATTCAAATAAATATCAAGTAGGGAAAATTCCACCAACCTACTAGTTTCCTAGGTTGGGGTGGAGACATTAAAATTGGAATAAGGAGACTAATAAACTTGAATGGACTTTGGTTTGGGAATAAATATATTAATAGGGGAAAAATAAATATTTATGGTGAGAAAATAAGATGGCACTTGGTCATGGAGACACATTGGTGGAGTGGGACCCCCAAAAAGCTAGATTCCCATGCCACATGGCATTCCACTCTCACCCATTTGAATCAAAGGTGGAGTCCACTATTCTTGGGGTAGTTGGAAGGGAATATTACTTGGCATGACTCAATGAGGTCTAAATGTAGAGTAAGAGTAACTCCATGGGAGAGGAAGATGCATTTTGGAGCTAGTGGGACACTTGGGCTCGATTTCCTAGCTCTATGACACCAATGATGAAGATGCCTATGACATTTATGAAAAATAAGACCTGATGGCTGACATCTGACATACATGACGTATAAGGTCTAAAAATAGCCTCCAAGAAGGCGCCCATGTGAGTTAGGGAAGCCAAAGAGACACCAATTCGAATTTGGTGAAGGAGGAGGCTAGAATTGGAAGGACAAGTGGCATACTTGGGAATATCTTCCCAAATTGAGTTGGCATGAAGCTCATGGATGGAATTCAAATTGGGGAAGCCTTAGGAAGTTTATAAATGTTAGGAACAAATAATAATGCCATCTTTTGATCATTTTACATTTTGCATTTTTCATTTGGAGAGAAGAGCTAGTAGAGAGATAGTCTACTTTCCTTAGCACCAATTTCGAGGGTGAAAGATTCCCATCCTAATTGGAAATTGGAGAGGCCATTAATAAATTTCATTTGGAGCTACAATGGAGTCTTTATTTACAAGTTGAAGCTATAGGGAAGCTCGTGGTTCATTCATCTACAACTTGTTCTTGCATCGCTTTCACATTTTCTTGCATATTTGGTCCCATGGAGGAATTGCGCCTTTAGTGAGATGCTTATCTCTTTGTGAGAGCCCAAGAATATCCATTTTTTTGTATTCTGATATATATACTCTGTATTTACTGCTCAGAAGATTCTCAAGTCGAAATACCAAGTGAAACTATGTAAAAATACCAAACAATGCATAAATGATGCCATTTTCCCTATATCTTGTTGTTGGAGCTTGAAAATTACTAGCTTTCCCCCCTACGTGAAGACTTGCATATAAACATATGATTTAAGGGAGTTTCAAAAGGCCATAAGAACTAATTGATGATACATTAGGGATATAATTAAAGTAATTTATTAGTACCATACCTCTATTCTAAAATTTGGAAGGGTTTAATACCATTTGGAGAACCATCTTTGACCACTTCTCTTGGGGGATTGAAGCTTGATTTGACTAGTGTATTTCCCTACTTGGTCCAAATTGTAAATTAATGTTGCATAAGTGTTTTAAGGGTTGTTAAGAATCCATAAGCCTCTATTATATGTCTGAATACCTTCCAAACTCATTCAGACCCCATTAGGAAGAATTTGGAGCCATTTAGAAGCAGTTGGGTTAAGACTAGTCTAAGGGTCGAATTGGTTAAAATTTGCAATTTTTCCTAGTTTGTGCAAATTCTTAAAAATGGACACTACAAGTGGTATCATAGCATGGTCCTTGAACCTAATGTGGATGACCATTTATGAAGACAAGAAGTGAAAAAAATAAGCCCCCACCCTTAGAACCTGAAATTGAAGGTGTTGTTGTTGAAGAGGAAGAAATAGGAAAAGAAGTGCATTTTGATGAAACTATGGCTAAGGATGAGAATGGGACCTTAGAGGATAAGGAAGAATTTACTAAATTCATGAAACAATTCTTTGAATATATGACCAAACATATCATGAAAGGGTTTGAATTATTGTCCAGTCAACTTGGGAGCAAAAGAGTAATATGAGGCAACAATATCTCTCATTTTGAGGAAAAGAAGGCAATGGGTGAGCATATTTTCTCAAGTACATGACCCCATAATAGAACTAATGAATTTCAGATCACACCAAGTCCTACTACACCTAAATTTATTGAGGTCAAAGAAGAACCTAACACCCAATTTGATATGCAGGAAGTCTTGACCGAATGGGAAAAGTTGAGTGAAGATTGTAGAAGAACTCTACCATTTGACCAATTCTTTAATGTATCAGAATTGAATTGTGCCATTGGTAAAATGCCCCTTCCCACTTTTGATGGCTCACCCCAAAGTTCTGCAAATACCTGGGTACAAAAATTGGATGTTTATTTTCAGCTGAATCCTATGGTGGAAGATGATGCTTTAAAAATGGCTATTTTACATCTAGAAGGAGAAGCCAATGATTGGTGGTTCCATGGTATGAAAACCTTGGGAAATGATCAGGTTAAAACATATGGAGATTTTGTTGACAGGGTATTAGAAAGATTTGAGCAAAAAGATCCAGAATTGTCTTTCAAAGAACTAGCCCAATTGAAGCAAGTTGGAACCCCTGCTGAGTATATGATGGAATTCCAAAAGTTAGCAGTCAAGGTGGTTGATATATGTATGGTAATATTAGTATTGTTGTTTATTGAAGGTTTAGATGAACCCTTAAAAGGCTTAGTTAAGGCCCACAAACCCAATTCATTGAAGGATGCCATGAACTTGACAAGAGACCTACAAAATGTGCTACCTAGGACAAGGTTTCCTCCCAAGACTAACTTCGCTTCCAAGTTCATGTTTGAAAAGAAGCCATGGAAAAGAGATACATTTGGAAAGGATAAGAAAGAAGGACCAAATAGGGAAGAATTCATAAGAAAGAAATTGTGCTACACATGCTTCCAACCTTGGGTACCAGGGCACAAATGTGCTAAGGGGAAAGCACAATACATTGAAGTGTTTTCTGATAATGATTAGTATTAAGGGGGTATGGAGGTAGAAGGACATATATCAAACCAATACGAGGGATATGATATATCAGAAGAAGGGAAACAAGAAGAAAATAATCCTTCACCCGACAAAGGAAGGATGATAGTACTTTCAACAGTGCCTCGTTTCCACACTATTCGGTGCAAAGGAGTGTTACAAGGACAAAGGGTTTCAGTTTTGGTATATGGAGGAGCCACACATAACTTCATTGATGCAGACATGGAGGAGAGGAGAAAGCTACCTAGTGAACCATTTGATGGCTTTACAGTTGTCATTCCAGGTCAGAACACTATGGAGTGCAAACACATGGATTCCAAAGCTAGAAATCACCATAGGTAATTACACTTTTTTTGATAGTTTTTATGTGGTTGATGTTGTTGATACTAATGTGGTTTTGGAAGTAAAATGGATGTAATCTATAGGGTAGAATACAATTAACTATCAAATTAATGAAATGAAATTTAAAGATTGGGAAGGAAAACAAAGGGTTGTGAGAGGGCAGCACACCTATCCGAATCAAGTAGTGACTTCCCACAGTATGAGGTCTATCTTGAGGCATGGATATATTGAATGAGCTGCTGAATGTTGCATTACTTCACCCAAACAAAAAATAAAGATTTCAAAACATCCAAAGGAAATAAGGAAGCTCCTACACAAATATGCAAAGGTTTTTGGAGACCTCCCCCCTAGAAGGTCACCAGATAGAGGGGTTGAGCACAACATTTTTTTGGAGGAGGGAACTTCTCCTATACAAATTCCACCATATAGGAATCCTAAAAAGTTCAGATAAGAGATTTAAAACGTTATCTAAGAGCTCTTGGATTTGGGACTCATTATACCAAGCTCTAGCCCCTATGATTCTTTAGTTCTTTTGGTGAAGAAGAAAGATGGGACCTTGAGAATGTGCATTGATTTTAGAGCCCTCAAAGAGAAGACAACCAAAAATAGATATCCCATCCCAAGAATAGATGAGATCATGGATGAGCTACATGGAGAAAAATTCTTCTAAAAAATTGATCTTAGATCTGGTTACCACCAAATTTGAATGAAGGAGGAGGATGTGCCTAAAACAACTTTCTGATGTCACTATGGCCATTTTGAGTTTCTTGTCATGCCTTTTGGTTTGACCAATGCTCCAACCACATTTCAATCATGCATGAATCAAATATTCAACAAACAACTCCGCAAGTTTGTTTTGGTTTTCTTTGATGATATTCTAATTTACAACAAAACATGGGAGGAACACTTGCACCATCTAGAAGTTGTCTTGAAAATTTTGCATGATCAATATTTGTTTGCTAAGTTGTCTAAGTGTGAATTTGTGCTGAAAGAAGTTTTATATCTTGGACACATCATTGGGAAACATGGAGTCAAGGTACACTTGGAAAAAATAAGAGCTATTCTTGAATGGCCATTGTGAAAATCCTCACAGCAGATCTAAGAGATGATGTATACCTCACAAGAAAGATTAAGATTAAGTAGGAAAATAGAAGAAGAGTGGTCAATGCAGTGTAAAGGAGCAACATAATTATGATCTAGTAGAACTCAAATAGAAGCAGAATAACATCACACACTAATTTATTAATCACAATATGGACAAATAAATAATACAATGGTGAGAGGATTCGAATGCCAAGGTGGCAATTTGAATTAGCCTTCATGGAGTGATCATCAGATCAATGCAGTGTCATCAAAGCACAACTAGGAGTCCTCCTCATCATCAGTGGAGTCATCAATGCATAAGTAACTGTTAACCAAATGTCAAACTAAGTCTAACTGAGTGTGGTAGGTGTAACTGGCACATGGAGGCACTAACTGAATGAAGGAGGCTCAGTGGAGGGTGCATGAGGAGCTAACTGGAGTCAGAATGGGCAGTCTAGTCTCACTGGAGGTCCATCGGAGCAATACAGTCAGTTGAGAGTCAATCTAGCCTTAAATCAAGGAAAGAACTAAAGATAACTCAACTAACTGAAGTGCAACTGAGTGGTAGGTGAGAGAGGGCACCTGGGATGCATGCAATTGCATGCAGGGCATACTAAGCACTAGGAGGGCTAAAACTGATCAGAAAGAAGCTCACGAGGCTAGATAATTGAGGGCTAGGTGTTGGGACTGATGACTGGGATGCATGCAAAATCATGACTGCATGCAAAATGCATGCATGACTGAAAATGCAAAAATGGATAATGCTGGTAGGACTAGGATGGAGTATAGGAATATCCCAACACCCCCCCTTAATCCATCCTGGACAATGGTAACTGAGACCGAAGGTCACCCAATACAATGAATAATAATAACAATCAATAAACCGAGGAAATGAGGAAAACCTCATGGGAAAAATACCCCCCCTCAAAATAGACTGTAAGGCACACACAAAAAATAAATGCTCCAAACTCAAGAAGGTGTGATGCTTGGTCATATGTCTGGAGGTATCTTCTTCATGGGAAGAAGTGGATCATGCTCAAAAAGCATGTGCTTGTACTTGCTCTTTAGATGGAATGTGATGAGAACAAATCCAAAAGTATGAGGATGATCCTGGAACCTGTGATTCGAATCAGCTGAGATAGGATCAAAACCATGAATTTGTAGATAGTCTTTTGTTTTCTCCTTTGAACCATCATGGGTGAGATTATGCCCAAAAGAACCATCAAATGTCAGTGATTGCTTGGAATCCAAATCAGATCCAAGACTTGAAAGATGGTTTCTTAAGATCTCCTTTGAACCATTAGAGGTGATATCTAAACCATGAAATGCTTGAGACATTATCCCAAGCGAATGGAAATGGCCTTCATCTTCAATAAACTTTTGAGAGCATGAAAAAGTGATCTTACAGTAGTAAATAAGAGGTGATTGATCAAGGAGAGCGAATGTATTACCTCCAATGGTTGATTTGACCTCCGAAACATTCAATAGATCATGATGCAAACCAACAGAATCTTTTGCAAGAGAGGATTTAAGAACCTCTGAAGTTTCTAGAGTGTGAGCTGGCACAAAATTCGAAATAGAAGAAATTTGGAGCATGAGTGTAGAATCTGCAAGTTCTTCTTCTTTGTGGAAAAATGCAATATGAGATATGTTTGATACTGATTCATGATCATAGAGACCATCAAGGAGGGTGAATTCCACAGTGGGATTTCTCTCGAAATGGTTTGGACCAATACCTTCATTCTGTTTTCCAAATCTTTCATCCAGATGGGCCCATAGCTCTTTTGGAGATTCAACAGAATAGAAGTGGTGTACCATGCATTGAGACATATTAAGCATCATGCCTGCAGAGGATTTTTCACCTTCATCTAACTAGTCATTCTCTTCTTCAGAGGATTCGAACTCTCTTTCAAAACAATAATCAAAGACACCATTTCTCTTCAAATGTGCTATCATCTGTGGTTTCCATTCATCATAGTTGAATGGAGAAAGAGGAGTAATTCCTTCCGAATTTGTGGAAGCTGTTTCAGAAGACCTGCAAAAAACAATAGAAAATGTTTGCAACTGCTACTGCTGCACTCGAAATCTCGATAATAACTTGCAAAAAACTCTCAGGAATGGAGATAGACAATACTCTCAACATGCTCTGATACCATGTGAAAATCCTCACAGCAGATCTAAGAGCTGATGTATATCTCACAAGAAAGATTAAGATTAAGCAGGAAAATAGAAGAAGAGTGGTCAATGCAGTGTAAAGGAGCAACATAATTATGATACAGTAGAACTCAGATAAAACCAGAATAACATCTCACACTAATTCATTAATCACAATATGGAAAAATAAATAATACAATGGTGAGAGGATTCGAATGCCAAGGTGGCAATTCGAATTAGCCTTCATGGAGTGATCATCAGATCAATGCAGTGTCATCAAAGCATAACTAGGAGTCCTCATCATCATTAGTGGAGTCATCAATGCACAAGTAACTGTCAACCAGATGTCAAACTGAGTCTAATTGAGTGTGGTAGGTGTAACTGGCACATGGAGGCACTAACTAAATGAAGGAGGCTCAGTGGAGGGTGCATGAGGAGCTAACTAGAGTCAGAATGGGCAGTCTAGTCTCACTGGAGGTCCATCGGAGTGATACAGTCAGTTGAGAGTTAGTTTAGCCTTAAATGAAGGAAAGAACTAGAGATAACTCAACTAACTGAAGTGCAACTGAGTGGTAGGTGAGAGAGAGCGCCTGGGATGCATGCAGGGCGTACTGAGCACTAGGAGGGATAAAAATGATCAGAAAGAAGCTCCCGAGGCTAGTTAACTGAGGGCTAGGTGCTGGGATTGATGACTGGAATGCATGCATGCATGCAAAATCATGACTACATGCAAAATGCATGAATGACTGAAAATGCAAAAATGGATCATGCTGGTAGGACTAGGATGGAGTATAGGAATATCCCAACACCCCCCTTAATCCATCCTGGGGCCTGGTAACTGAGACCAAAGGTCACCCAATACAATGAATAATAATAACAGTCAATAAACCAAGGAAATGGGGAAAAGCTCATGGGAAAAATACCCCCCTTTAAAATAAACTGTAAGGCACACACAAAAAATAAATGCTCCAAACTCAAGTAGGTGTGATGCTTGGTCATATGTCTGGAGGTATCTTGTTCTTGGGAAGAAGTGGATGATGCTCAAAAGACATGTGCTTGTAGTTTCTCTTTAGATCGAATGTGATGAGAACAAATCCAAAAGTATGAGGATGATCCTGGAACTTGTGATTCGAATCGACTGAGGTAGGATCAAAACCATGAATGTGTAGATAGTCTTTTGTTTTCTCCTTCGAACCATCATGGGTGAGATTATGCCCAAAAGAACCATCAAATGTCAGTGATTGCTTGGAATCCAAATCAGATCCAAGACTTGAAAGATGGTTTCTTAAGATCTCCTTTCAACCATTAGAGGTGAGATCTAAACCATGAAATGCATGAGAAATTATCCCAAGTGAATGGCAATGGCCTTCATCTTCAATAAACTTCTGAGAGTATGAAAAAATGATCTTACAGTAGTAAATAAGAGGTGATTGATCAAGGAAAGCGAATGTATTACCTCCAATGGCTGATTTGACCTCTGAAACATTCAAATGATCATGATGCAAACTAACAGAGTCTTGTGCAAGAGAGGATTTAAGAACCTCTGCAGTTTCTAGAGTGTGAGTTGGCACAAAATTCGAAATAGAAGAAATTTGGAGCATGAGTGTAGAATCTGCAAGTTCTTCTTCTTTGTGGACAACTTCAATATGAGATATGTTTGATACTGATTCATGATCATAGAGACCATCAAGGAGGGCGAATGCAACAGTGGGCTTTCTCTCGAAATGGTTTGGACCAATACCTTCATTCTGTTTGCCAAATATTTCATCCAGATGGGCCCATATCTATTTTGGAGATTCAATAGAATAGAAGTGGTGTACCATGCATCGAGACATTGTTGGTGTATTTGTAACTTCGGAATGTATTTCACATATGTATATTGTATTCCTATAGAGATGTTATTATTCCTCTATACGGAAGTGTCATCATTTATATTGTAAATGTCGTAACTTATACTTGATGGGATATTAGACCACCTTGATGGGGTTGGCCCTGTATAAGTCATGTGGGTTAAAGGGTTATTAGACCACCCTATTGGGGGTCGGCCCTATCAGCATTATGTTATGTGGTTAAGTTGAGGCTGACCTAGTAAGGTTATTAGGCAAGTCAAGTCAAGTATAAATAGAGTACGAGAGGCACTCTATTTCATCATTCACTTCTCACTCTTACACTCATTGGAGAGTGGCGCACTATTGGAGGAGGAGAAGATGCTGCTAAGAGTATATCTCTTACGCTTGGGTTTTGTATCATGGCTTTATCTATCTCTGAGGAAGTTGCGGGGTTTTTCACCTTCTTGGTTTTCCCCGGTGAAACTCTGTGTCTCTTGTGTGCTTGCATTATTGTGTCCATGATTGATATGTTGTAGATATTTTGTACATGTTGTTCTCTCAGTTAAGATCCTAGATCAGATTGAAGTAAATTCTGAAAAACTAACATGGTATCAGAGCTAGCCTGAAAGAAGGCATGGTATGGCATTTATGACACTTGTTGCACTTGCGAAGCTAGGGCTTGATATAGCAAAAACCAGTCATCGTATCCTTTCGCTATAAATTCATTTTGGCGAAGTTTCAGGATCTGAAAATATTACAGGTCGAAGATAAGATCCCTATGTACCTTGTGTCCGAAGGAGAGCCTCTAATTCGTTCTACTTTCAGATTTATGATCTGTACAATATAGGGTTTCTGCCTCTTCTAGATCTTAGTCATAAACTGGTGACCTAGGAAAAAAAGGTCACAACTTGGGCTAGGAAGCTCCAAATGAAATTTTGTAACAAATGGCAGGTAGGGCATGGACTGTACTTTCACAGGTCCGATTTTCAGAGGCTGAAATTGAACCAGTGACACGTGGCACTCCGTACATGTTCTCTCTCCTGTTTTATCTCATAAACAGGTCATGTTGCGACACTTGGCAGAACTCTCTCTCAGAGAATCAATTTGAGGTAAGACCTATGGGGTTGGAAAGTTAACAGGTCAGGCTACCACAAGAAGAAGTTTCAGAACTTGTAGATCTGAAATTTCTGAGTTACACCAAAAACAATCAGGTGCATATTTATGTCAAAATAGAATTGGATTTTGAGCACCTTCATTCAAGGCTACGAGAATTTAGGGTTTCAGAGAAAGTAGGAATTTTTGTAATCGGAGACCACGGCTGGATGCCCCTCATCAAAATCGAAATTTAGAGACCAAGATCGAATTTTTTGGTTGGGCATAAGGCCGGGCTTGATCAAACCCTAGTTCGGGATTTTGATTGGAAATGTGAAAAATTAGGGCTTCTGTAAAAATGGGAATTTTTGAAGTGGAAGATCCTTGGAAAAATCAAAGTTTAGAGCTTTGGATCAAACTATTTGGTTGGGTGACGCTCCGGGAAACTCAAAACCTAATTCAGGGTCCTCCCTAGTGAATCCAGAAGATTGAAAAGCAAATTTGAGGGGTGAAACTTTGCAGTTTTCAAATTCTGAGTATACCAGGTTGATCAACTCATCAAGGTGCATCTTTCTATCCTTTCAGAAGTTTGAAATTCAAAGTTTGAATTTTTAGGGTTTCCCTGACAAACCCTAATCCAACTCGAGATCCAGTTTCTGCAAATCAAGTGGATTGGGTTAATCCTAGAAGAG
The DNA here is from genome assembly GCA_027924585.1 of Larix kaempferi. Taxonomy (NCBI): domain Eukaryota; kingdom Viridiplantae; phylum Streptophyta; class Pinopsida; order Pinales; family Pinaceae; genus Larix; species Larix kaempferi. The sequence continues at coordinate 17,225,401 of BSBM01000291.1, forward strand.
AATGGATTGGTCACCTGCATAAGTGAAGAAGTTCTAGTTTCAGAGGGAGATGAGGCTAAGGCCTTACATAAGAAGATTACAAGCAAACTCGACAGGTATGACTTACGGGTATGGTTCGAAATTTGTTCATGATTAAGTTTATGATATGTTTGTCTTCATTAAGATTAGTACAATCTTGATTAATTTTAGACTTGTCGTATCACCTTAATAAAAATATGAATGCATGATAGAAGATATTCATTGATTAGGGTTTTGACACTTATGATTGTAATAATGCATTGTGATGTTGTATGAGGTTGATGTTGTCTGCTAACATGAAAGGTACATCAAGAAAGACAAATCATGTTCTAGTTCAAGAACATATGTCCATGGTGACATGAAGAAAAAGATTCACCCATTGTCATGGATCACATAGAAGATCTACTTACGAGATATGTATAACTTGGTTCTATAATGGTTAACCTATGAGATATGCAGGTTACTAGCACAAGTCATTGAAGAGAACAAGAAGACATTAGGCGGGTATGTTAGACATAACTAGCTAGCATGCTAATCTAGGTATGTTTTTCCTATATCAAGTTAGAATCCTACCTCATGTTAGGATCTCTTATATAAGTATACATGGCATGATTGATAATGATTTTTTATGAAGTTAGAAATTTAAGTAATCAAGGGTTTATGCATATTATGTACCTTACCTTGATTGATGATATGACTAACCAGAAGAGTCCTATGGTCAAATAAGAATATGCATGAGTAAAAGAAGTCTTCCCTAAAACCTTGAATACTAATGCTTATTATCTTTGTTTGAAATGATCATGACTATACATGTTTAAGATTATTTTGTTTTGATAGTATTGAGATTATACTAATGAATGTATGATTATGTATGAGATATTGAGGACGACACCATGATGATACTAGTGTACAGTTAAGAATGCATAGTGGTCAAGGATGGATATAAGCTCAAAGACAGGTAATCCAGGAAGCAAAGAGCAAGAGGGATCCACTCCAGTAGTTCCTACAAGGAAGCAAATATTGAGAGGGAGTCCACCCAACAAACAAACAAACATAAGTATTTGAATTGTCATTTCTTGTATATTTGATTGTTTAGATAATATTGTTCAAAGATGTATATGCTTATATTTCTAGACTTAAGTTGTGTATTATGCATATTAGAATAATTGCATTAATGAACAGTATACTACTAATACGCATGTAATGGGTAAGTGGCCTATGGCACTGTACAACATTCCATTGCTACTTATCTAGAATGAAACCTCTTTGATGACATGTTGGGAGTTGTGCACACTCTTAACAATGTTATGGTAGAGATTGGAAGGCATCTAGAAAGTCACGGGATATGGATAAATGTTGTATTGAAGCATTGGCTAAAATAATTGCATGACTGTATGACATATTTCTTTATGTGTAAGAATTTGTTCTGAAAACTATGAGATGTTTCTAATCATGCAATTTAACTTGTTTTGTAGGAAAGATCGTCTACCATCACCTACAAAAGAAGGACTACAACATTTGTTCCAGCAACGAAGTTCAAACTATCTATTGAAGATATTGAAGAATCTGAAGTTCCCAGGATACGGGATGCAGTAAAAGGATGCAATGGTCGAGAAGTACCAATCGATCATGTTTGGGATGTGGTCCCAAGATCTGAAGGGAAGTTTGTTGTGACTTCCAAATGGATTTATAAGATCAAGAATGCTGTAGATGGTAGCATGGAGAAATACAAAGCGAGGTTTGTAGCTTGTGGCTTCTCCCAAAAAGAGGGATTGAATATGAAGAGACTTTTTCACTTGCAGCCGCGTACACTTCCATCAGATCAGTACTTGCTCTGGATGCAGTGATGAAATGGAAGATACACCAGATGGATGTCAAGACAACCTTATTGAATGGTGTAGTCAAGGAGGAAGTGTATGTGGAGCAGCCACTTGGTTTTGATACATATGACAGGCAGTCATATGTATGTAGGTTGAAGAAAGCCTTGTATGGCTTGAAGCAAGCTCCTAGGACTTGGTATGGTAGGATAGATAGCTTTCTATCCAGTTTGGGCTTTACCAAGAGTAAAGCGGATTCGAACCTTTACTACAAGGTTGAGGAAGGCAATCCTGTGATACTACTTTTGTATGTGGATGACCTATTTGTTACAGGTGAGGATGGGTTGATTGCCGACGCCAAGAGGAAGCTTGCTGCCGAGTTTGAGATGAAGGACTTGGGGATGATGCACTATTTTCTAAGCATGGAGATGTGGAAGAGTGCAGATGGAATCTTCCTTGGACAAGGGAAGTATGCAGTAGAGATCCTGAAGAGGTTTGGGATGATGGCCCGTAAGGCCATGGCCACACCTATGGCATCGAACCTGAAGCTTTTGTGTGATGCTTCATCTGATCTGGTTGATGTCACTGTGTATCGTCAGATGATTGGGTCCTTGATGTACCTGACGAACACGAGACCAAATATTTTCTTTGCGGTGAACACATTGAGCCAGTTCTTGACGGATCCCAGAGGTGTTCACCTGGCTGTTGTAAAGCATATTATGAGGTACCTAAAGGGCACAGTTGATTATGGGCTCAAGTATGATGCAAATCAAAAGTTTAACCTACAGGGTTATGTTGATTCAGACTGGGCAGGAAGTGCTACAGATAGGAAGAGCACATCTGGGTGCTGCTTCAGTATGGGATCGGGTGTGATCTTTTGGTTTAGCAGGAAGAAGTCTTGCGTAGCACTGAGTACAGCCGAGGAAAAATATGTTGCAGCTTGCTTGGCTAGTTGTGAGGTAGTATGGCTCCGGAAGCTACTGTCTGAGTTATTTGTTCTACCGTTGGAGGCTACTGGTATCTTTTGTGACAACCAGAGTTGTGTGGAGCTGTCTGAGAACCCGATGTTCCACAACAGGTCAAAGCACATTGAGATCAAATACCATTATATCAGAGATATGGTGCAGAGAGGAGCAGTGAAGCTCTTGTATGTTGCGACAGATGAGCAGGTTGCAGATGTGTTGACGAAACCACTAGCCAGAGTGAAGTTTGAGTACTTCAGAGAGAGGCTTGGTGTTCTTCAAATTGACGACACTTCAAGGAAGAAGTTATGGACACATTTGCAGGAGCCATTTCAAGCATGGTGAGAGGAGGATCCTTTCCATGGCTATGGATGTAAGCACGGATGATGAGCATCAGGATGATGCTCTAGTTACTGCTTTGTATATGCATCATGTTGGATGTTTGATATGATCAGTTGGATCATGCATTTGTGTATGCATCATGTTGGATGCTTGATATGATCAAGTGGATCATGTATTTATATATGTATCAGGTGGATGCATTATATGATCAACTGGATCATGTATTTTTGTATGTATCAGGTGGATACATTGTATGATAAGCTGGATCATGTATTTGTGTATGTATCAGGTGGATACATTGTATGATCAGGTGGATCATGTATTTGTGTATGTATCAGGTGGATACATTGTATAATCAGGTGGATACATTGTATAATCAGGTGGATCATGTATTTGCATATGTATAAGGTGGATGCATTTTTTGATCAGGATGATCACAAATGACGAGCTTCAGGATGTTGCTCCAGATGATATGCATCAGGTTGATGCTATGATGATGATCAGGATGATCATAGATGACGAGCTTCAGGATGTTGCTCCAGATGATATGCATCAGGTTGATGCTATGATGATGATCAGGTTGATCATGTGATGATGTACATCAGGATGATGTATGGTGAGTATCAAGTTGACACTCTGTGGCCGTGGACAGGTTGTGCAGGTATCATAGAAAATGTCCTTTAAAATCTGGACAGGTAGAGCGGTGTGCTCGTAACATCCTGGGATGCTCTATCGAGATCCGGACAGGTAGAGCGGTGTGCTCATAACATCCTGGGATGCTCTGAGTAGGTTTTGCTACGATTTCGCATAGAAAAGATCCTTTAAAATCTGGACAGGTAGAGCGGTGTGCTCATAAAAGCCTGGGATTCTCTATCGAGATCTAGACAGGTAGAGCAGTGTGCTCGTAACATCCTGGGATGCTCTGAGTAGGTTTTGCGAAAGCTCACATAGAAAAGATCCTTTAAAATCCGGACAGGTAGAGAGGTGTGCTCGTAATAGCCTGGGATGCTCTATCGAGATCCAGACAGGTAGAGCGGTGTGCTCGTAACATCCTGGGATGCTCTGAGAAGGTTTTGTGAAGGTCAACATGTAAAAGAACCTATAGTCTCGCTAGGTTTTGTTGACGCACATAATCAGTCCTAGGTTCCATAGTATGGCCATTGATGATGAAGACCTACAGGTGGTGGGCCTACATCCAGTATGAAAAAGGACTGGCTCTGTAGAACTTCCTATGACGAGTAGATTGGATATTGATTGAGATAGCAACAACAGTTACGATGATTCGATGACAATGATCCAGTGACAATGATCCAGAGAAGAAGACTTGTGCTAGCAAATCTGTGTCGAGAAATACCTTCCTAGTTAAGAGGGATTGTTGATGTATTTGTAACTTCGAAATGTATTTCACATATGTATATTGTATTCCTATAGAGATGTTATTATTCCTTTATACGGAAGTGTCGTCATTTATATTGTAAATGTCGTAACTTATACTTGATGGGTTATTAGACCACCCTATTGGGGGTCGTACCTGTCATCATTATGTTATGTGGTTAAGTTGAGGCCGACCTAGTAAGGTTATTAGGCAAGTCAAGTCAAGTATAAATAGAGTGCGGGAGGCACTCTATTTCATCATTCACTTCTCACTCATACACTCATTGGAGAGTGGCACACTATTGGAGGAGGAGAAGCTGTTGCTAGGAGTATATCTCTAATGCTTGGGTTTTGTATCATGGCTCTATCTATCTCTGAGGAAGTTGCGGGGTTTTTCACCTTATTGGTTTTTCTCGGTGAAACTCTGTGTCTCTTGTGTGCTTGCATTATTGTGTCCATGATTGATATGCTATAGATATGTTGTACATGTTGTTCTCTCAGTTAAGATCCTAGACCAAATTGAAGTAAATTCTGAAAAACTAACAGACATATTAAGCATCATGGCTGCAGATGCTTTTTCACCTTTATCTAACCAGTCATTCTTTTCTTCAGAGGATTCGAACTCTCTTTCAAAACAATAATCAAAGAGACCATTTCTCTTCAAATGTGCTATCATCTGTGGTTTCCATTCATCATAGTTGAATGGAGAAAGAAGAGTAATTCCTTCTGAATTCATGGAAGCTGTTTCAGAAGACCTGCAAAAAACAATAGAAAATGTCTGTAACTGCTAATGCTGCAAAAGTGCAGAAACTGCTGCACTCGAAATCTTGATAATAACCTGCAAAAAACTCTCAGGAATGGAGATAGACAATACTCTCAACATGCTCTGATACCATGTGAAAATCCTCACAGCAGATCTAAGAGCTGATGTATACCTCACAAGAAAGATTAAGATTAAGCAGGAAAATAGAAGAAGAGTGGTCAATGCAGTGTAAAGGAGCAACATAATTATGATACAGTAGAACTCAGATAGAAGCAGAATAACATCTCACACTAATTCATTAATCACAATATGGACAAATAAATAATACAATGGTGATAGGATTCGAATGCCAAGGTGGAAATTCGAATTAGCTTTCATGGAGTGATCATCAGATCAATGTAGTGTCATCAAAGCACAACTAGGAGTCCTCATCATCATCAGTGGAGTCATCAATGCACAAGTAACTGTCAACCAGATGTCAAACTGAGTCTAGCTGAGTGTGGTAGGTGTAACTGGAACACGGAGGCACTAACTGAATGAAGGAGGCTCAGTGGAGGGTGCATAAGGAGCTAACTGGATTCAGAATGGGCAGTCTAGTCTCACTAGAGGTCCATCAGAGTGATACAGTTAGTTGAGAGTCAATTTACCCTTAAATCAAGGAAAGAACTAAATATAACTCAACTAACTAAAGTGCAACTGAGTGGTAGGTGAGAGAGGGTGCTTGGGATGCATGCAATTGCATGCAAGATGAACTAAGCACTAGGAGGGATAAAACTGATCAGAAAGAAGCTCTCGGGGCTAGCTAACTGAGGGCTAGGTGCTGGGACTGATGACTGGGATGCATGCAATTGCATGCATGCAAAATCATGACTGCATGCAAAATGCATGCATGACTAAAAATGAAAAAATGGATAATGCTGGTATGTCTAAGATGGAGTATAGGAATATCCCAACAACCATCACCCAAAAACATCACAACATTGAGAGGCTTCATTGGAATATGCACTTACTATAGAAAATTTGTGAAAGGGTTCTCTAAATTGACTGCTCCACTTATTGATTTGACCAAGAGGGATGCATTCATGTGGGATTAAGAGGCTGAAAAGGATTTCCAACAAATGAAAGAGGTAATGAGTAGTTGTCTAGTACTTTCATTACCTGATTTTACTAAACCATTTGTCTTGGAATGTGATGCATCAGGAGAAGGGATAGGGGTTGTCCTAAAACAAAATCAACACCCTATAGCATTTGAGAGAAGAAAGTTGCAAACACATGAGAAGATCTATTCCATTTATGACAAATAAATGTTAGCCATCATGCATGCCTTGGATAAGTTTAGATAATACTTGGTGGGAAACACGTTTGTGGTAAAAACTGGTCATAATAGTTTGAAGCATTTTCTCACACAAAAGCACCTAAATGAAAGGCAACAAAAGTGGGTAAGAAAAGTCCAAGATTTTGATTTTGACATTGAATATGTTAAGGGAAAGAATAATATTGTACTAGATGCATTATCTAGAAGGCCATCATTTTCTCTTATGGACTTTTCAAAAGATTGGAAAAATATGCTAATAGTTGAATATGCCGAAGATAGTTTTGCTTGTGGTGTGTTAGATGGGGTCAAAGGTGATGATAGGTACAAGGTTTTGGATGGTATCATATACTACAAGGATAGAATATATTTGGTTCATGGTTCAAATATCAAGCACAATATTTTGATGGAAGCTCATGACTCTCCTTTAGCAGGCCATCTTGGTTTTTTCAAAACACATAGGCAACTAAGGGAAATATTCTTTTGGAAGGGGCCGAAAGAGGATGTTATAAAACATGTGAATGAATGCAAGTCATGTCAGCAAAAAAAATATGAACAAACGCTTCATGCTAGTCTATTGCAACCATTGCCCATTCCACAACAAAAATGGGAAAGTGTCTCCATGGATTTCATCACAAGTTTGCCCAAGGATTTGGGTAAGGATTTCATTTATGTTGTGGTGGATAGACTCACTAAATTTGCTCATTTGTTTGTGGTTACATCATCTTTTACTGCTGCACAAGTGGCTGATTTATTCTTTAGAGAAATGTTTAGATTGCATGGACTTCCCAAGAACATTGTGAGTGATAGAGATAGCATATTTATGAGTGCCTTTTGGCAAGAAAATTTCAAGTTGGTTGGAACTCAATTGACTCCAAGCACAAGATATCATCCTAAAACTGATGGCCAAACAGAAAGAGTGAATCAATGGTTGGAAGGGTACTTGAGGAGCTATGTTGGTGAGCAACAAAAAACATGGGTGAAATGGCTACATTTGGGTGAGTTTTGCTACAACACTACCTTCCATATGTCCATTGGCATGTATCCTTTTAAAGAAATATGGTTATGAATCACTTACATTTTTTGAGCACATATTTGGTGATAGTAGAGCCCCAAAGGCTAAAGATTTGATGGAGGAAAGTCAAGAGATTTTGAAACTCCTAAAAGACAATTTGCAGGTTGCCCAAAATCAGCAGAAACAATATGTAGATCAACATTGAGTGGAAAGAACTTTTCAAGTAAATGATTTGGTCTATTTGAGGCTACAACCATGTAAACAAACATCCTTGAAGGTGAAAGGGTTAGAAAATCTCAAACCAAGATACTATGGTCCCTACAAGATAGTTCGAAAAGTTGGGGAGGTTGCTTATGAGTTGGAGCTTCTGGAAGGGAGAAAAATTCACAATGTATTCCATGTTTCATTCCTTAAGAAGGCTATTGGTCAGCAAATGTATGTTTCAGAAACACTCCCTCCATTAGATGCTGAAGGACAACTCACACTTATTCCATAAATTTTTTTGAAGACAAGAGAAAGAAAATTGAGGAGCAAGACCATAAGGGAGTATTTGGTACAATGGACATATTTTCCAAGTGAGGATGCCACATAGGAGGAACAACAAATTTTGCAACATCCTAATTTATAATTGCTTGAGGGAAAGCAATCTTGGTTGGGGAGGACTGTAATGTCCCCATTCAAATAAATATCAAGTAGAGAAAATTCCACCAACCTACTAGTTTCCTAGGTTGGGGTGGAGACATTAAAATTGGAATACATAGACTAATAAACCTAAATTGAATTTGGTTTGGGAAGAAATATATTAAGAGGGGAAAAATAAATATTTATGGTGAGAAAATAAGATGGCACTTGGTCATGGAGACACATTGGTGGTGTGGGACCCCCAAAAATCTAGATTCCCCATGCCACATGGCATTCCACTCTCACCCATTCGAATCCAAGGTGGAATCCACTATTCTTGGGGTAGTTGTAAGGGAATATTACTTGGCATGACTGAATGAGGTCGAAATGTAGAGGAAGAGTAACTCCCATGGGAGAGGAAGAGGCATTTTGGAGCTAGTGGGACACTTGGGCTAGATTCCCTAGCTCTATGACACCAATGATGAAGATGCCTATGAAATTTATGAAAAATCAGACCTGATGGTTGACATATGACATACATGACATGTTAGGTCTAAAAATAGCCTCCAATAAGGTGCCCAAGTGAGTTATGGCAGCCAAAGAGACACCAAGTCAAATTTGGTGAAGGAGGAGGCTAAAATTGGAAGGACAAGTGGCATACTTGGGAATCTCTTCCCAAATTGAGTTGGCATGAAGCTCATGGATAGAATTCGAATTGGGGAAGCCTTAGTAAGTTTATAAATTTTAGGAACAAAGAAGAGTACCAGCTTTTGATCATTTTTCATTTTTCATTTGGAGAGAAGAGCTAGTCTACTTGCCGTAGCACCAATTTCGAGGGGGAAAGATTCCCATCCTAATTGGCAGTTGGAGAGGCCATTCAGAACTTTCATTTGGAGATATAATGGAGTCTTTAGTTACAGGTTGAATCTATAGGGAATCTCATGGTTCATTCATCTACAACTTGTTCTTGCATCTCTTTCACATTTTCATGCATATTTGGGACCCTGAAGGAATTGTGCCTTTGGTGAGATTCCGATCTCTTTGTGAGTGCCCAAGAATATCCATTTATTTGTATTATGATATATATACTATGTATTTACTTCTCATAATACTCTCAGTAAATACCAAGTGAAACTATGTTAAAATACCAAACAATGCATAAATGATGCCATTTTCCCTATATCTTGTTGTTGGAGCTTGAAGAGCCATTATTTCGAGTTGTATCAGTCATTCTCTATGATTTTTTTGATGTATGGAGTGTCATTAATGTTCTGAAGAATTTTCGTTAGCATTTCACAAGTCCTTGGCACATAAATTTTGAAATTCATAACATATGATGAAAATTACTAGCTTTCCCCCCTATGTGCAGACTTGTATAAACATCTGATTTAAGGGAGTTTCAGAAGGAAATAAGGACTAATTGATGATACATTGGTGAGATAATTAAAGTAATTTGTCAGTATCATACCTATGTTCTAAAATTTGGAATGGTTTAATACCATTTGGAGAACCATCTTTGACCACTACCCTTGGGGGATTGAAGCTCGATTTGACTAGTATATTTCCCTACTTGGTCCAAATTGTAAATGAATGTTGTAGAAGTGTTTTAAGGGTTTTTAAGAATCCATAAGCCTCTATTATATATCTGAATACCTTCCAAACTCATTTAGACCCCATTAGGAATAATTTGGAGCCATTCAGAAGCAGTTAGGTTAAGACTAGTCTAAGGGTCGAATTGGTTAAAATTTGCAATTTTTCCTAGTTTGTGCAAATTCTTAAAAAGGGACACTACAGTCCAAGAAAAGTACATTCAAATGGTCATTTTATGGATTGGATACATTGGGTCTCTCATATCACTTGATCCAGCGATTGTGTTAAAAAAAGTAGGGTAGGATAGACTGTGTGCAGTAAGATTGGATATAAAGCATCCGTTTCAGTTAGCCATTTTTTAGTTTTGTTTGAAAAAATGAAAAAGGAAAAAGAGGCAGTTGGTCTACTATTCTTGCTACCTCACAGGGAGGATAGAATCCCCGGTTGGAGCCACTATTAGCACCTCTATCAATGTTCCCACCAAAGGAAGAAAAGGAACTCCCCTATCGAAACAACAAGCATGCCCATTGACCTCTTACACCAAAGAAAGAATAAGAAAACCCCAAAAATGGCTAAGTATCAAGCCAAATGATCGAGTTGTAGTGAGAAAAATGGGAAAACCAAGCTCGTGGAATTCTTCCACAATCTACAAAGGTTGAACATGATTGAATAAGAAAAGCCAGATCTATGGCTGAGAAGCGATCCGAAACTCTTCTGATCATGAGGCTTTCCGTTTTTTTGACTTTCCGCATCCGCATTGCGGAAGTTGGAACAATATTTTTTCAAGAGCACAAATTTGGGTTTCCGATTTCCGTAACCTGCATTGCGGAATGCGGATTTCAGAGGCATGATTTTTCTGGGCGTGCAGATTCAAGTTTCTGATTTCTGCAACCCACATTGCAGAATGTAGATTGTAGAGGCATGATTTTTCTGGGGGCGTAGATTCAAGTTTCTGATTTCCGCAAACTGCATTGCGGAATGAGTATTATGGAAGTGATTTTCGTGAGGTTAAGCGATGGCGTTCCGAGTTCTGAAACCCGCATTGCGGAATGTGGATTGCATAAACACGATTTCTCCAAAGAAGCAGGTTTGACTTTCTGAATTCCGAGTCCCGCATTGCGGAATGCAAATTGCGAATTGTGAAAGTCAAATTTTTGTGGAATTATACAACAGTTTTCCGACTTTCCAAATCCTGCATTGTGGATTGTGAAAGTGAAATTTGGCAAGGTCCGCTTAGCAATTTCGAGTTCTGAAACCCACATTGTGGATTGTGGATTGGGCATTGCGGATCGAAGATTGTTTAGCAGAACAGGGCAAGTTTTGGATGCGGAAAATGAAGAATTTCACAGGGAAATGGCATGATTGGGAGCCGATTTGGAAGAAAAAGAGAAGCACAGCTTGGTTATCTATCCAAATCAACCGAAAACGGCCCAATTCGAAGGACAAATAGGTGGTTTCCAAGGCCCAAATGCACATTGACATCATATAGAGTTTTCCACCGGCGCGTCTAACAGACTCAGAGGCAGTTGGTTTGAGCAGTTCGACCTGAACGACCTCATCCTTTCTAATTCTAGACTGTTGTCAGTTAGTTAGAAGTTGTTTGATATTTTGTAAGCCTATAAAGGCAGATTCTAAATTAAACCAAAGGGTTGGATGTTTCTGGATTCTAAGAGATTAAGAGCTTTGTGTATGTATCAAACTCGACCTTTCAATTCATGAGAAGACCTGATTCTGAAGCAGATATTCTTGTGATGAGTGTTTTGATGTCTGTTATTTCCTGTGCATGTGTTCTTCATTTGTATTTCCATTGATTGTTTGCTTCTACAGTATCTAGATCAAGACTACATGGTCTGAAAATCATATTTTATGCTTCAGATGCATATGAATAGGTATTCCACCCTTTCTTCTTGAAGTTGCAGGTTACAATTCATTTACAAATGCTCTAGCTCTGTGATGGATTTTTTTTCATTTTCTTCCTCCATCTGCTGGTATCTCTGACTTGAAAAAACCTCATCTACCTTGCCTCTGCCTCTTAAATTATGGTCTAAATTAGTCATTTGTGACTATAAATCCACTGAAGTTTGACCCCATTCCCAATGGTGCTCTTGTCCTTAACCCTAACCAGATGAAAAATCCCTATAAGTCACTACCTGAATTTCTAGCCACCACTTTTACCTATAACCAGCTTGTGCAAACAATATTCTAAGTGTTGAGTGAATTGTGAAAGAGAGATCCCTCTCTGTGGTTGGAAAGGCTAGTTTCCATCCACCAAAGCTTGGTTTGAAATAGTTACCTCATGATCCCTTCTACTGCAACCCAGGAGAATCTTGAGTTATAACACTAAGTTTGCCAAAAATGGACCCAAGATGAGGGATTTATTAGCCTGAGAAATTGGTAGTAACAGGGGTATGGCCGACTTCTGACTTTCTGAACCCGTAGTGCGGATTACGAAAGTTGGAGGCGTGAGTTCTCAGCGTGGTGATTTGGGAGTTCCAACTTTCGACTCCCGCAACCTGGATTGCAGAGTGCGGAAGTCAGAGGAGTAAATCGCCCGAGCTGCGATTCGGAGTTCGTACTTTCCGAATCCCACATCGCAGATTGCAGATTGCGGAAGTCGGGGAGGTGTTTCTTCGACGCCGTTTATTTGGCATTCTGACTTTATGAATCCCGCATCGTGGATTGCAGATTGCGGAAGTTGGGAAGCTATTTCTTCGATGTCGTGCATTTGGTGTTCCAAATTTCCAAATCCCGCATCGTGGATTGCATATTGTGGAAGTCGGAGAGGTGTTTCTTCGACACCGTGTTTTTGGCGTTCCGAAATTTCGAATCTAGCATCGTGGATTGCAGATTGCAGAAGTCGGGAAGGTGTTTATTCGACGCTGTGTAATTGGTGTTTTGAATTTCGACTTGGGGCTTGCAGATTACTGCTTGCGGAATTGTGGATTGCTGAACATAGTCATGGCGATTGTGAGAAAGGGCATAGTTGTAGTTAAGTTTACAAAAAAACTAGCAAGTTGTTCCCCCATCACTCCAAATGGCATTGAGGGGATCAGGGACGTGACATATGGTATCATATCCCAAGGTTGTAGCACTGGGGCTGCTTGGGCCAAAGTAGAAGGCATAATATCTATATAAATTACTCCATGAGTTTATTTCTGTTAAATATGGATGTTTTATGTTTTATATGTGTTCTTAAGATGTCTAATAAACGTCTCTATAATGCATAATGTTTGTAGTTGACAACATTTGAATAGTTTTAGCAGAGAGAAGAAGGAAAGGGGAAAGGAATCTCCAAAGGAAAATGGTGACCATGAACGACGCCCAGAACCTTACGAGCATGATGAAGATGTGCTAGGATAAAATGTGCAAGAAGATCATGCTAAGACTCAATCCAATGGGAGAAGGCAGAAAATAAATTCTCAGAATTTGGTTGAAACTATGATAAGCTTTAATGAAAGGTTGATGAAGGCTTAGGAAGAACATAATCAACTCAATGCTGCTATTTTGCAGAGCCTCACTGATATGTAGCAGAGGGTAAACCTTGGGTCGCTCTAGAGGTCGTTCTAGGAAGATGAATCCGAGCCCAAGAACGAGTTCTGTGAGCAAAAAGCGCAGTATGCCCTCCTCAAGATCTTCTTCCAGCAGGTCATGTGACTCAAGAATCCCTCAAAGAAGTCCAAGGAATACTTCTAGTAGGTTTGAGGGAAGAAAGAGATCCAAAGGAATTCCACAGGAAGAATTTAGGAAGGCAAGGCCTCCCACATTTGATGGAGAAGGTAAGACTGGCCAAGAGGCAGAGGCATGGATTCTTTGGATGAAGAAATATTTTAGGATCAATGAATACTTAGGAAATGAAAATGCCAGAATTTCCATTTACAATCTAAATGGCAGAGCTTTAATTTGGTGGGTGCACCTCATGCAAGTAAAAGGGATCAGTGAAAGGAGGATCAACTGAGAGCGATTTAACAAGTATTTCAAAGAAAAATATCTATCAGCTAGGTATTATGACAACAAGAGGAAATAATTCAATGAACTCAGGTTGGGACATAAATCTATGGAAGAGCATGTCCATAAGTTTTTGGAATTGTTGAAGTATGTGGGATATATCAAAGATGAGAGGGTTAAGATCTAGTGTTTTCTTGGAAGTCTACCCCAGTCTTGATGAAACCATTAGGATGGTGGTGCATTGCTATGAGCAGAGCAAAGGAAAATAAGAGGTTCACCCAACATGGAAGGGAAATCCAAGAGGGAGGTTTGATCAAAGGAAAATTGGATTCAAGCCACCATTCAACAATCATCCAAAAAAATTTCCACAGGGACAACAAGCACGAAGTGGGAACAAGCCAACAATTGTAGCAGAAAAAGCACCAAAAGGGCCATTTCAATGTTGGGGATGTGGAGGAAACCACATGCTTAAAGATTGTCCACATTGGAGGGAGAATCCCCAGAGTTTGCACCACTTAAAAGGAGAAGCTACACTGGAGTATATGGAAAGGGAAACACCTTGAATCTATGCAGTGTTAGATAATCATTAGGCATACCATCAGTCAACAGTGGTGGAAGTTGAAGGTAATATTTCTAAGCAATCCATTTCTGTTTTGATTGACCCAAGATCTACTCATAGTTATGTTTCTCCAAAGGTGGTTGAGGGTTGTTCTCTTAGAAAAATGAAGCACATTAAGTCCTCTCTAGTTCAGTTAGACACAAGGACCAAGAGAAAAGTGAGTGAAGTAGTGATGGAGTGCCCCATGGAGTTGAATGGACTCGTCACAAAAGTAAATTTGAATGTCCTACCATTAGGATCTTATGCTACTCTAATTGGTATGGATTCATTGGAAAGGCATACAACCAAGATATATTGCTATGAAAAGGTACTTGAATGCATTGATGAAGAGGGTAGACCCAGATTGGTAAAGGGAATTACCAAACAAGTCTCAAGAAGACAGATTTTCGCCTTATAGTTGAAAAGTTTTATATGAAGGGTTTCCAATTATATGCATTTCACTTATCAAATTCATTAGAGGACCAAGGTACAAGGATATAAGACTTCCGGTTGTTGCAAGAGTTCAAATATGTGTTTCTGGATGAAGTCCCTGGGATGCTACCAAAGAGAGATATTGATTTTACCATCGATCTTGTTCCAGGGATAGCGCCAATTTCCAAAGCTCCTTATATAATGAGCACACCAAAATTGATAGATTTAAAGATGCAGCTACAAGAACTAATGGCCAAGTGTATCTCCTTGGGGAGAACCGATGTTATTTGTCAAGAAAAATGATGGGACTTTAAGGCTGTGTATTGATTACTGGCAACTAAATAAAGTGATAGTTAAGAATAAGTATCCATTGCCAAGAATTGATGATCTGTTTGATCAAATGAAGGAAGCTAAAGTGTTTTCAAATATTGAGTTAAGGTATGGGTATCATCAAGTGAGGATAAAAGAAAAGAAGAAGACATTCAAAAGATAGCTTTCTAAACAAGATATGGTCATTATGAGTTCACAGTGGTGCCATTTGGTCTTACCAATGCACCTGCTACATTCATGTGTCTCATGAATAATGTCTTCAACAAGTATTTGGATAAGTTTATGATAGTGTTCTTGGATGAGATTCTTGTTTACTCAAGGAATGAAGAAGAGCATGATGAACATATAAGAATGGTGGAAGTTCTTAGAGAACACCAACTGTATGCAAAGCTGAGCAAGTGTGATTTCTATCAAAGGAAGGTATAGTATTTGGGTCATGTCATCTAAGAAGAGGGAATTGCAGTAGATCTAGAAAATATTGAAGCCATAATGGATTGGCCTACTCCAAAGAATGCTATAGATGTTAGATATTTTATGGGTCTTGCAGGGTATTATAGAAGGTTCATTGATGGATTATCCAAGATAGCTCATCCAATTACATCATTGCAGAGGAAGAATGTCAAATTTGTATGGTCTGAAAAATGTGAGAAAAGCTTTCAGCAGTTAAATAAGTTGCTTACCAGTGCTCTTGTTTTGAAGATTGCTGATCCAAGGAAGGATTTTGTAGTGTGCACATATGCTTGCATCGAAGGGCTAGGTGGAGTTCTCATGCAAGAAGGGTTTGTGATGTTGATGTATATGTAACTTTGGAATGTATTTCATATATGTATATTGCACTCCTATAGAGATGGTATTATTCCTCTATACGGAAGTGTTTGTATTCCTATAGAGATGTTATTATTCCTCTATACGAAAGTGTCGTCATTTATATTGTAAGTGTCGTAATTTATACTTGATGGGTTATTAGACCACCTTGTTGGGGTCGGCCCTGTAAAATTCATGTGGGTCAAAGGGTTATTAGACCACCCTATTGGGTGTCGGCCCAGTCAGCATTGTGTTATGTGGTTAAGTTGAGGCCGACCTAGTAAAGGTTATTAGGCAAGTCAAGTCAAGTATAAATAGAGTGCGGGAGGCACTCTATTTGATAATTCTATTCTCACACACACTTTTTGGAGAGTGGCGCACTTGTGGAGGAGGAGAAGATGCTGCTAGGAGATGCCTATCTCTTATGATTTGGTTGTATCATTTCTCTATCTATTTTTGAGGAAGTTATTGGAGTTTTTCACCTTTATGGTTTTCCCCAAGTAAACTCTGTGTATCTTGTGTGCTTGCATTATTGTGTCCATGATTGATATGCTGTAGATATGTTGTACATGTTGTTCTTTCAGTTAAGATCCTAGATCAGATTGAAGTAAATTCTGAAAAAATAACATGGTATCAGAGCTAGCCTGAAAGAAGGCATGGTATGGCATGCATGACACTTGTTGCACTTGCGATGTTAGGGCTTGATATAGAAAAAACCAGTCATTGTAGAAATTTTGCTATAAATCCATTTTGGTGAAGTTTTGGGATCTGAAAATTTTACAAGTTGAAGATCAGATCCCCATGTACCTTGTGTCCAAAGGAAAACTTCTAATTCATTGTAATTTGTGTTTTATGATCTGTACAATCTAGGGTTTTTGCCTCTTCCAGATCTGAGTCATAAACATGTGACGTAGGAAATAAGGTCATAACTTGGGCTAGGAAGCTGCAAATGAAATTTCGTAAAAAGTAACAGGTAGTGCATAGATTTTACTTTCTCAAGTAACTTTTTCAGAGGCTGAAACTGAACCAGTGACATGTGGTACGCCGTACAAGTTTTCTCTCCAGTTTTATCCCATAAACAGGTCACGTTGCGACACTTGGCATAACTCTCTCTCAAAGAATCCATTTGAGGTCAGACCTGTGGGGTTGGAAAGATGATATTTCAGGCTACCACAGAAAATATTTTCAGACCCTGTGGATCAGAAAGTTCAGAGTTACACCAGAAATAATCAGGTGCATATGTCTGTCAAAACAGAATTATTTTTGAGCACCTTCATTCATGGCTCCGGGAATTAGGGTTTCGGAGAAAGTTGGTATTTTTGTAATCGGAGACCATGACTGAATGCTACTCATCAAAATCAAAATTTAGAGACCAAGATCAAATTTTTTGGTTGGGAATAAGGCCGAGCTTGATCAAACCCTAGTTCAGGACTTTGATCAGAAAAGTGGAAAATTAGGGCTTCTGCAAAAGTTGGAATTTTTAAAGTTTGTGACCACGGCTAGAAGCTCCTCAGAAAAATCGAAGTTTAGAGATTTGGATTGAAACTTTTGGTTGGGAAGAAGGGTGGGATTTATAAAACCCTAGTTCGGGATCCTGTCTAGAAGATTCGGAAGTTTCAAAGGCATTTGTGAGGGGTGAAACTTTGCAGTTTTCAAATTCTGAGTATACCAAGTTGATCAGCTCATCAAGGTACATATTTCTATCCTTTCAAAAGTTTGAAATTCAAAGTTTGAATTTTTAGGGTTTCCCTGACCAACCCTAATCCAGCTCCAGATCCAGTTTCTGCAAATCAAGTGGATTGGGTTAATCCTATAAGAGAATGGATTGGTCACCTGCATAAGTGAAGAAGTTCCCGTTTAAGAGGGAAATGAGGGTAAGGCCTTACATAAGAATATTACAAGCAATCTCAACAGGTATGACTTATCCAGGTATGTTTCGAGATTTGTTCATGATTAAGTTTATTGTATGTTTGTCTTCATATTATTACGGTTAGTACAATCTTGATTAAATTTAGACTTATCGTATCACCTTAATAAAATTATGAATGCATGATAGAAGATATTCATTGATTAGGGTGTTGAAACTTATGATTGTACTAATGCATTATGGTGTTGTATGAGGTTTATGTTGTCCGCTAACATGAAAGGTACACCAAGAAAGACAAATCATGTTCTAGTTCAATAACATATGATCATGGTGACATGAAGACAAAGATTCATCCATTGTTGTGGATCACTTAGAAGATCTATTTACGAGGTATGCATAACTTGGTTCTATAATGGTTAACCTGTGAGATATGCAGGTTACTAGCACAAGTCATTGAAGAGAACAAGAAGACATCATGTGGGTATGTTAGACATAACTAACTAACATACTAATCCAGGTATGTTTTTCCTATATCAAGTTAGAATCCTACCTTATGATAGGATCTCTTATATAAGTATACATGACATGATTGATAATGATTATTCATAGGTTTGAATAAACATGGGTGTATGCATATTATGTTTCTTACCTTAATTGATGATATGAATAACCAGAAGAGTCATGAAAGTATAGGTTTGAGTAATCACGGGTTTAGGCATATTATGTTTCTTACTTTAATTTATGATATGACTAACCATAAGAGTCCTTGAATACTAATGCTTATTATTTATGTTTGAAATGATCATGACTATACATGCTTAAGATTATTGTGTTTTGATAGTATTGAGAATATACTAATAAATGTATGATTATGTATGAGATCTCGAGGATATCACAATAATGATACTTATAAGCATGCATAGTGATCAAGGGTGGATATAAGTTCAAGGACAGGTAATCCAGGAAGAAAAGATCAAGAGGGAGCACACTCCAGTAGTTTCTGCAAGGATGCAGATATTCAGAGGGAGTTGACCACTCCTTACAATCCACAACAGAAAGGAGTATAAGAAGCTACTTCAAATTCAGACTCCAGCAGATCCTGCAAGGAAGCGAAGATTCAGAGGGAGTCAACCCTACAATCAAACAAAGATAAGTATTTGAATTGTCATTTCTTGCATATTTGTTTGTTTAATGATGTATATGCTTATGATCCTAGACTTAGGGTGTGTATTATGCATATTAAAATAATTGCATTAATGAACAGTATACTACTAATATGCATCTAATGGGTAAGTGGCCTATGGCACTATACAACATTCCATTGCTACTTATCTAGAATGAAACCTATTTGCTGACATGTTGGGAGTTGTGCACACTCTTAACAATGTTCTGGTAGAGATTGGAAGGCATATAGAAAGTTACAGGATATGGATAAATGTTGTATTAAAGCATTGGCTAAGATAATTGCATGAATGTATGACATATTTATTTATGTGTAAGAATTTGTTCTGAAAAACTATGAGATGTTTTCTAATCATGCAATTTAACTTGTTTTGTAGGAAATATCGTATACCATCACCTACAAAAGAAGGACTACAACATTTGTTCAACAACAAAGTTATCTATTGAAGATATTGAAGTTCCCAGGATTCGGGAAGAATGCCATGATCGAGGAGTACCAGTCAATCATGAAGAATGATGTTTGGGATGGAGTCCGGAGACCTAAAGGGAAGTTTGTTGTGACTTCCAAATGGATCTACAAGATCAAGCATGCTGTAGATGGAAACATAGAGAAATATAAAGCAAGATTTGTAGCTCGTGGAAAGAAGGAATAGACTATGAAGAAACTTTTGCTCTTGTAACCAGGTACACATCCATCAGATCAGTACTTGCTCTAGTGATGAAAATGGAAGATACACCAGATTGATGTTAAGACAGCTTTCTTGAATGGTGTAGTCGAAGAGGAAGTGTATGTGGAGCAACCACTTGGTTTTGAGACACATGACGGGAAGTCATATATGTGCAGAACTTGGTATGGTAGGATAGACAGCTTTCTATCCAGTTTGGGCTTTACCAAGAGTAAAGCAGATTCCAACCTTTACTACAAGGTTGAGGAAGGCAATCTAGTGATACTACTTTTGTATGTGGATAACCTGTTTGTTACAGGTGAGGATAGATTGATTACCGACATGCAGTGGAAGCTTGCTGCCGAGTTCGAGATGAAGGACTTGGGGATGATGCACTATTTTCTAGGCATGGAGGTGTGGCAGAGTGCAGATGGAATCTTCCTTGGACAAGGGAAGTATGTAGTAGATATCCTGAAGAGGTTCGGGATGATGGACTACAAGGCCATGGCCACACCTATGGCATCGAACCTGAAGCTTCTGTGTGATGCTTCATCTGATCCGGTTGATGTCACGATGTATCGTCAGATGGTTGGGTCCTCTATGTACCTGATGAACACGAGACCAGATATTTGCTTTGCGGTGAACACATTGAGCTAGTTCTTGATGGATCCCAGAGGTGTTCACCTGGTTGTTGTAAAGCATATTCTGAGGTACTTGAAGGGTACGGTTGACTATGGGCTAAAGTATGATGTGAATCAAAAGTTTAACCTGCAGGGTTATCTTGATTCAGATTGGGCAGGCAGTGTTGCAAATAGGAAGAGCACTTCTGGGTGTTGCTTCAGTATGGGATCAGGTGTGATCTCTTGGTTTAGTAGGAAGCAGTTCTGCATAGCACTGTGTACAGCCGAAGAAAAGTATGTTGCAGCTTGTTCGGCTAGTTGTGAGGCAGTATGGCTGAGGAAGCTACTGTCTGAGTTATTTGATATACCATTGGAGGATACTGGTATCTTATGTGATAACCAGAGTTGTATGAAGCTGTCTGAGAACCCGGTGTTCCACGGCAGGTCGAAACACATTGAGATAAAATATCACTATATCAGGGATATGCTGCAGAGAGGAGCAATGAAGCTCCTGTATGTTGCGACATATGAGCATATTGCAGATGTACTGACGAAACCACTAGCCAGAGTGAAGTTCGAGTACTTCAGAGAGAGTCTTGGTGTTCTTCACATTGATGACACTTCGAGGAAGAAGTGATGGACACATTTGCTAAAGCCATTCCAAGCATGGTGAGAGGAGGATCCTTCCATAGCTATGGATGTAAGCGCTGGATGATGAGCATCAAGACGATGTTCAAGTTTCTACTCTGTATGATCAGTTGGATCGTTTATATGTATGTATGCATCATGTTGGATGCTTGTTATGATCAATTGGATCATTCATATGTATATGCATCATGTTGGATGCTGGATATGATCAGTTGGATCATGTATATGTATCTGTGTATGTATCAGGTGGATACATTGTATGATCAGGTGGATCATGTATGTTGATATGTATCAGGTATGATCAGGTGGATCATGTATTTGTATATGTATCAGGTGGATACATTGTATGATCAGGTAGATCATGTATGATGATATGTATCAGGAAGATATTGTGTATGCATCAGGAGGATGCATTGTATGATCAGGATGATCATGGATGATGAGCTTCAGGATGTTGCTCCAGATGACATGCATCAGGACAATGCAATGATGATGATCAGGATGATCATGAGTACACCAGGATGATGTATGGTGAGTATCAGGTTGATACTCTGTGGCCATGGAACAAGTTGTGCAGATAAGCATATAATCCATCCCTGGGAGGTTTGCAGATAGTCTTTCGATGTTTTTCCTATGGCATGTAATGTGGCCCTGGGATATCTAGCAAACGCTCTTTCAAGGTTTTGCTTTGGGAAGACATATAATCCAGCCCTGGGAGATCCGACAGGTAGAGCTATGTGCTCGTAACATCCTGGGATGCTCTTTCGAGGTTTTGTCCTATGGCATGTAATGTGATCTTGGGAGATCCGACAGGTAGAGCTGTGCGCTCGTAACAGCCTGGGATGCTACAGCCAGGTTTTTCCATGACCACATGTAATATGCTCTTGGGAGATCCGACAGGTAGTGCTGAGTGCTCGTAACAGCCTGGGATGCTACAGTCAGGTTTTGTGGTGAGATCACATGTAATGTGCTCCTGGGAGATCCGACAGGTAGAGCTGTGTACTCGTAACAACTCGGGATGCTATAGCAAGTTTTTGTGACATGGTCACATGTAATGTGCTCATGGGAGATCTGACAGGTAGAGCTGTGTGCTTGTAACAACCTGGGATGCTTCAGCCAGGTTTTGTGATGCATGCAATAAGTCCTGAGGATTCCACAGTATGGCCAGTGATGATGAAGACCTACAGATGGTGGGCCTACATCCAGTATGAAAAAGGACTAGCTCTGTAGAACTTCCTATGACGAGTAGATTCAGAGATTGATTGAGATAGTAGCAACAATGACGATGATGATGATTCAAGGACGATGATTCGATGATGATGATCCAGAGAAGAAGACTTGTGCTAGAAGACCTGTGTCAACAAATACCTTCCTAGTTAAGAGGGAGTGTTGATGTATATGTAACTTCGGAATGTATTTCATATATGTATATTGCACTCCTATAGAGATGGTATTATTCCTCTATACGGAAGTGTTTGTATTCCTATAGAGATGTTATTATTCCTCTATATGGAAGTGTCGCAATTTATATTGTCATAACTTATACTTGATGGGTTATTAGACTACCTTGTTGGGGTTGGCCCTGTAAAAGTCATTTGGGTCAAAGGGTTATTAGACCACCTTATTGGGGGTCATCCATGTGGGTCAAAGGGTTATTAGACCACCCTATTGGGTGTCGGCCCAGTCAACATTGTGTTATGTGGTTAAGTTGAGGCCGACCTAGTAAAGGTTATTAGGCAAGTCAAGTCAAGTATAAATAGAGTGTGGGAGGCACTCTATTTGATAATTCTATTCTCACACACACTCTTTGGAGAGTGGCGCACTTGTGGAGGAGGAGAAGCTGCTACTAGGAGATGCCTATCTCTTATGCTTGGGTTGTATCATTGCTCTATCTATCTCTGAGGAAGCTATTGGAGTTTTTCACCTTTATGGTTTTCCCCAAGTAAATTCTGTGTCTCTTGTGTGCTTGCATTATTGTGTCCATGATTGATATGTTGTAGATATGTTGTACATGTTGTTCTTTCAGTTAAGATCCTAGATCAGATTGAAGTAAATTCTGAAAAACTAACATGTGATTTGCTACAAGTCAAGGAAATTAAAAGAGCATGAAAAGAATTATGCCATGCATGATTTAGAACTTGCATCCATAGTACATGCTCTCAAGGTGTGGAGACATTATTTGTTTGGAAGAAGTTTCAAGCTTAGGATATACCACATGATCTTGAAAGTATTTGTTTGACCAACCAAACTTGAATGCTAGGAAAGCTAGGTGGATAGAATTTATCTGTGAATTTGATTTTGAAATTAAGCATGTAAAAGGGAAAGAGAATAAGGTTGCAGATGCACTCAGCAGAAAGTTTCATGTTGCAGCATTAAGTATGTGCAAGTCAGATTTGAAGGCAAGAGTTCTTGAATCTCAAACCAGTGATGGAACTTACCTTCAAATTAAAGAGAAATTGCAACAGGGAAATATAGATGAAAAGGGTGCAAGATATCAGCTTGGTGAAGATGATATTCTCCTTTATCAGGGTACTAGACTGTATATTCCAAGCTGTACAGATTTAAAGAAGCTAGTGATGGATGAAATACATCAAATTCCATACTCTGGGCATCCAGGATATCAAAAGACAATAACAACAACAATAAAGAAATAATTTTGGCATGGGATGAAGAAGGACATAGAAGAATACATTTCTAGGTGTAAAAAATTCTAACAAGTCACGGCAGAACATCAACATCCAGTAGGATTATTTCAGCCTTTTCCCATTCCAGAATGGAAGTAGGAAGTAATTTCTATGGATTTTATAACAGGTTTTCCAATGACAGTTAGGAAGCATGATTCAATTATCCTAATGGTGGACAAGCTATCAAAGGTCGCTCACTTTATTCTAGTCAATTCATCTCATAAGACAAGTGACATAGCAAATATTTTCATGAGGGAGATATTCAGATTACATGGATTGCCCAAAGCAATAATTTCAGATTGAGATGTAAAGCTCACATCCAATTTTTGGAAGGGACCATTTCAAGAATTGGGAACTCAGCTGAATTTTAGTACAACATATCATCCTCAAACAGATGGTAAAAAAGAGAGGGTGAATCAGGTCCTTGAAGACATGCCGAGAATGTATGTGATGGACAAACCATCCAAGTGGGAGGACTACCTACACTCGGTAGAATTTGCATACAATAATATACATAAATCCTCATTGGCGATGAGTCCTTTTGAGGTGTTGTATGGAAAAGGATGTGGGACTCCAGTGAATTGGGATAGCCCGATGAACATGGTAGTGCTTGGGACAGAGATGATCAAGGAAATGGAACAAGAAATTGTTAAAATCAGGCAGATTATGACATGAAAAAGAGTTATGTATATTTGAAAAGAGTGCATCGGTAATTTGAGATTGGGGATCATGTTTATTTGAGAGTGAAACCAGGGAAAAGTTCCCTAAAGTTGGGGAGTTGTGCCAAGTTGGCACCAAGATATTGTGGGCCATTTGAAGTCCTTTATAGGATAGGACTAGTTGCATATAGAATTGCATTTCCTGCTAACATGAGAGCTCATAATGTTTTCCATGTTTCTTTTGCTTAAGAAATATGTACATGATCCTAGTCACTTAATGATTGGAATGTGCTATAGGTGGAACTTGAAGGAGAGTTCCAAGTGGAGCCTATGCACATCCTCGACAAGAAGGTCACATTTCTCTGAAACCAAGCTATTAGATAGGTGAAGGTGCAATGGAAGCACCTTAGTCCCAATGAAGCTACATGAGAGCTGGAGGATGCCATGAGAGAGGAATTCCCATTTTTGTTCAGTTTTGAGAACATCGAGGACAGTGTTGTTCTAAGGGGGAGGGAAATGTAACATCCCAATTTTGACCCTTAGAACATATTGGATTTCAATGTAAATATTGTATGCCTGCGATGTATGTTTTCCTAGCATGGAACTCAAGGCCAAGGCCCCGCTAGTGGATGATTAGATTTTATGTAAAAGGAAAGTATTAGATATTATGTTATCCATGTACTATTAAGCCATGGGGAATTTTAATTGATGTAAATATTAATATGGCAATAAAAATAACAAAGAAATTGGCTATGGAGGAAACTAATAAGAGGGGGCCATGTGTATCCACTAGGGAGAGGTGAGGGGGTTGTGGGATTGGACCATAGGATTCCAAATGTCACCTTTAGAACCCATTTGACATTCCTTGCTAACATTTAATTTTACTGCATAAAGTGGTTGAAGAAACTGTTCATGAGGTTGATGGAGTGTGGGAAACCCCGAAATTCAGATGGTAGGGTATGGGACTATATTTTTCCTTGATCCACAAGTCACTCTGCCACCTAGGAATTTGTTTCCTCATTCGCATTCTAGGAGGGACTAGCAACAGGGAGGGGGGAAGGAAGAACACAGGGCCGAGCAGTGAAGAGAAGAAGAAAATCATGATTCTGGGAGAAACCCCGATTGGGAGTGTCGAACTCGCCCAAAATTTCATGTGGAAAGTTCAATCTAGCAAGGGATCTGTCGGCCTGAACCCTAGGGAAAATTTACAGAGTGAGATATTATCAGAAACCCGAGAGAAAACCCTAAATTGATGCCCGAGAACCTAGCTGCGGGATAGAGTCGATTTGGCCATAGAAATTGAGAAAACCCAATTGGGAATGATAGAGAAGAATAGGACAAAAGGTAGGGTTGTTTGATAAACCTAGTGAAGGCTAGGATCTCAAGAAACCAACAGCTTGGACCTTTCTATTCCCACCCCGAAGAGAACTGGAGGGAAGGGGCACCCGAGGGACTGTGCAACAGATAAGGGGACCTTCCTTGTGTTGGGTGTGGTAGGTATTATGGGTGCCAAGACTGTCTGAGTGAGAATTGAGATTCCTGTAGCTCTGAGGTTGAGCTCACTAGATTAGCATCCTCCTTCATTGTTCCTTAAATGATTGATAAACCCAATTGTGTGTTGGCTTAACATGTTTTTTTTGTGAAGCCATGGATGTGAGTGAGCTTGTTTAGTTCCTCCTTAGTAGATACACAACCTAGATCAGGGGCGACCTCTCAGCTGAAATAATATAGGCTCGACAGAGACCTATGGTTGGGTGGAACATTTCTCTCACATAGTCAGTTGCTTGGACATTTCATCTTACAAGATAAGTGCTTTCTATGGATCTAAATGATACTAACTCCTATGTTATGATTATCTATTATTGCAAGTCAGTTTGAATGAAATAATCATATGGAATTAATCAGTAGGAATACTGTGTCTAAGCATGAATATGAGGCTAGTTCATTTGTTGTTTGTTTCATCAATTTGCTTGTGATAATATGTTGTTAGTCTTGCATGTTGCAGATGCATTAACTATATCTAATTCCACCGTGTATGTTTACTATGCATTGCACATTCCCCTAGAAGGTTTGTGGTTCATCATATGGGCTTGGGGGATGAATGACACCCCTTGTTGTGTTCATGTCTCCTTTGTGGGTCATATGAAGGGAGGGGCCATGAAAAGGTGTTACCGGGGTTCTTGACAGTGGGGATAACGAGGCTTTGATGGATTTCATGGCAGTATTTTGATTGGAAAAGTGATAGGGTCAGAGTTCTCAAGTGTGGCATAGGATCAAACAGTTGCATAGAGCTCGCTGAGAGCTTTCCAACAGTACATAGTTTTCCAAAAATGGACCTAGGATCAGGGAGTTATCATCCTGAGAAGTTGGTAGTAACAGGGGTATGACCAACTTCCAACTTTCCGAACTCACTGTGCGGATTGTGGATTCCGGATCGCGGAAGTCGAAGGCGTGATT
The DNA here is from genome assembly GCA_027924585.1 of Larix kaempferi. Lineage (NCBI taxonomy): Eukaryota > Viridiplantae > Streptophyta > Pinopsida > Pinales > Pinaceae > Larix > Larix kaempferi. Next base: position 17,252,106 of record BSBM01000291.1, read on the forward strand.
TCTCGTTGTGGTGATTTGGGAGTTTCGACTTCTAACTACCGCAACCCGGATTGAGGAGTGTGGAAGTCGGAGGAGTAAATCTCTCGTAGCTGAGATTTCGGAGTAATGACTTTTCAAATCCCACCTCGCAGATTACGGATTACGGAAGTCGGGGAGGTGTTTCTTCGATGTCCTGTATTTGGCGTTCCGACTTTCCAAATCCCAAATCGCAGATTGTGGAAGTCAGTGAAGCATTTATTTGACGCCGTACATTTGGAGTTCCGACTTTCCGAATCCTGTATCGTGGATTTCAGATTGTGGAAGTCGGAGAGGTGTTTCTTCGACGCCATGTTTTTGGCATTCCGACCTTCCAAATTCCACATCACGGATTGTGGATTGCGGAAGTAGGGAAGGTGTTTCTTAGACGCTATGTAATTGGTGTTTTCACTTCTGAATTTCGACTTGCGGCTTGCATATTGTTGCTTGCAGAATTGCGAATTGCAAACCACAGTGATGGCAGCTGTGAGAAAGGGAAGATTTGCAGTTAAGTTTAAAAAAAACTAGCAGGTTTTTCCCCCATCACTCCAAAGGGCATTGAGGGGATCGAGGACATGACACAATTCTTTACTAATTTTCTTCTACAAGTGGAAAATGTGGGCCTCTGACATTAATTGCACCTATAAGGAAAAGGTAAAATTGAGCATATTAAGTAAACTTCAGAGAGCTATACATTTTAGTTTATAACTCAAAATGGAGCATGGCTATATTCTTTGTAAAGCTACTCAACCATGAAATATGAATAAAGACTTATATTTAGGAGAATCATTATAATATTTCCAAAACTTTGGAGGAAAAAATGGGGGGGGGAGGTCTTATAACCCTTATTTGAAAAAAAAACTTAAATGTGATAGTTTTGATAGTTTCCATAATTTATAAGAAAGATGCCATGGAACTGGAAATGAAATATATTTAATAAATCTACTTGTAAGAACACTTTTTTCATACAAATGGATAAATTAAGGATAGTTAAGAATCATGGAAGATGACATGAGCGTTACAACAATGAGAAGGAAGTTAGAGACATGAATATCAGCACATGGAATATGGAGACAAAATCTAATGGGCATAAAAAATGGATTTAACTAGTGGAGTTGATAGAAACCATTAGAAGCCTAAATATGGAGGTACACATATCTAATGAAAAAATGTTAAGGTCTCAAGAGAGACAACATTAGTGGAACACTAAGTTAATGCAAAATTTAAATTAGCTACAAATACAAGCACGTGGCATTGATCCAATTCAAGGCATGAGAAATGAAGAGTATATTGAAGGAGAGAGGATCATGAAAGGCTTAGGCACTCAAGGAGTACTATTAGAAATCAGAAGACACACTACTCATCATCCCATTCAACCAAGAATCTATATTTTAAAGTTGGACGATGTTGTATTTAGCATGAGTTAGATGTCCTATCCATTTCTAGGATTGAGCCACTAGGGATAGTTTCTAGAAGCCAATCCATGTAAAAGGAGTATGGTGCTAATTTCATGGTTTTTCACTCAAAAGACAGTTCTGATGTCCTAAGCCATTGTCCAACTCTAAAATATTGTTTCTTACACCATAAAATTAAATTTCCTATAACTCGTGGGATATGCACAAGCCTTAGGGCATGAGATAGTGCCATATAGGAAATCTTTATTGTGCAAGCATGATATTGTCCATGTACAATCCTCAAATCACCACATATACCTTCAATTGGGAATATTTAACCCATGAGTGGGATATGATTGACGTTTCTAGATTTCAATTACTAGGTATAGCTATCAATGAATAGGGCACAATTTTATGCTAAAAATTGAGGGTCTTATACCATAACATTTGCACTGGCCCTAAAAATGAAATCTTTGTCATGTGAATGGAATATGTTGGTCGTTTCAAGTTTGGCACATAATAATTTGTTCTTATAGATTAGTCCAAGGTAAAAATATTGGAGTTTTAGTCCATAAAATTTTCCTATAGTTCTTATGGTTTGTGTGTATGGCATCAAGCTAGAATTTAGGGGATGTTTGGATTACAAGTAGGATTTGATTTCCATTTTAATATTGTTAAGTATAGTATGGATTGTTTGCATAGTATTTTCCAAGGTTTAGGGAAAAAAATAGATTATGAGGTGATACAAATGACCTAATGGATTCATGGGATGTGCATGATTCTTGAGGTCCATTTCTTGTTATAGTGCCAAAAGTTGGGGTCTTAATACATAAATTTTTTCTATGGGACTTATGGGTCATATGTGGTGCCTAATTCCTCCACAAGAGACCTAAATAAGGAAAATTTAGTATACAAGTAAGATATCTTGGTCATGTTGAGGTTTAACGCAACATGAATAGTTGTCAAGGTCTAAGCCATGCTCTAGGGACAAAAGGGAGGGTATTAAGTGATAGTATTTGTGTACATGGTTGATGGGATATGCATAGGGACAAAGGACATGACACAAGCTTTGCATAATAAACATTTTCCTAAATTTGTTGCAGGTTTTAATTGAGAAGAATAATGCTGTCATTGAAGCTTTTAAAAATGGTATTAAAAACAATTTATTAGAAATTGGTTATGAATTAAATTTTTTTCATGACATAATTCTATGTGAATCAAACCCATGATCACATATAAATATTTTCCTTCCACTAAAAATTATACCAACACAAGAAATTATTGTGGCATTAGATCCAAATAAACTAATGTGCAAAGGACATGACCTCATGGAAATAAAACTGACAACCAATGTCGAATATTTTACTTCCACTAAGCATCAAACTAAAACCCATGAGATACCCAAACAGGATTAGAGGCATCATTTATGGGTACCATTGTTGTGACTATACATGAACTAAGCTCATGAATAAGGTGTCTTACTAAATATGACTCCATGAACCCACCCCCCCGGGAGCATTATGACCCATGAATCACGATACATGTGCAACTTCCAATGAACTCAAACTCACAACTACTAAGATAGCTTGAAATTTATGTGGCAATCATAAAAAATGATGAAGGGCACATTCTTTTGGTAAACTCTAGTTTACAAAGGTCAAAGCCCTTTTAGAGGGATTTTTGGGTCACAAATTTGTCCCTATTTTCATCACTTATTGACAACTATTTCAACCCTCTAAAATCCGGGACATGGGTTTTGTGCAGAACGACCTCAATTACCTGAATTAAGAGAAAATCGCCCAAAACAATCGTGATTTGAGAGACGCGAGTGGTTCTTTAAAGGATATTTTTCCAGATTTACTGTTGCGGTCGGTGTTTCAAATTAGCAATTTGTTAAAACAGATTCCAAGTTGGGAATTCAGTTCCTCATGCTCACAAGGGATTTTTATGTATAAATATGTAATCAATCTCATGTATGGGGGGTGGAACAATTAGTATTCAAATTCATTATTCTCTTCGGATCCAACTTTGTAACAGTTCAATCTTGGTTGATAGATGCTGGTGGCTTCTTAAAGTAGAGTTGTAGAATTTCATTGTGGAGATACGGCTCTGCTCAGTGGAGGAAGGGCCCTCTTCCCTGAGCAGATGCTGGTAGTGTTGATTGTAAGTGTGTTATTGTGTGAATTTGTTTATTATTTAGTTCTTGCTTTCATTCATTGTTAGATTTATCGCTGTTGTTATTCATGTTAATTCGTTTTGATAGATCGTTGGCCAGCATAACACTTGTTTCAGATTTATGTAATTAGATCTTGCTTCGTAAGAGTTGATTTTTATTGCAATGTTTGAAGTGTGATTAGATTTATAGTGTGGTTTTATGAATATGTTTTGGGTTTGATTTCTTTTCAAGAAGGTGTGATCTAGTTTACAATGAGTTTCGATTTCATACCAATAGATCAACAGTGTCAGGTATAAATTGTGCTTGCATAGATATTGCAAGATAACTTTGAAATAAAAGACTTCCTCGGGTCAACAATTTATGTTCTGGGAGTTTCATATGTTTATTTAATTAGACAATTAATTTTCCCAACATTTTGGTGTCGTTTCTAGGGAAGTTATCAATGGTGCAAAAGTACATCTGACATTGTTTTGTAGATGCACTATTAAAGTAGAGCATGGTAGATGTGCTCATGATCCTGAGGTGTCAAGGCAGTAAGACATAGTGAAGAGCTACGCATCCTTCGACAGACTGTAATAGGCTCGGCCTCACAAGGGTGAGGGCATGTAGGTTGCATGATTACCTTTCAATTTATTGAATTTTATTTGAGTGTGGGTTTATTTTCTTTGCATTTAGTTTTATTTCATTTTCAATTTTTGGAGTGTAAATATTATCATTCCCCTTAGTGGTGTTGTAAGCACCACCCATTATACTAACAAGTTGACAGTAACATTCGAATGAGGAGCCTCAAGATAGCACATGAAGAACCTAATGAAGAGATGGAAAGTAAGAAACATGTAGAAGTTATTACCTTTGAATTCCCCATTAGAAATCCATGAGGAGTGGTACAAATGCAAAGCATTCCCCCATTTTCTCTACCAAATTTTCACGGTTTGGAAAATGAAGACCCTGATTTGCATTTTTATTTCAATTTGAAGTAATTTGTAGAGGATATGGTTATTGTTCTAATGATCAAAATTTGAATGTGTTTCTCCTTACTCTAAAAGGAACATCACTCTGATGGTTCATGAGCCTCGGTGGGAATCACATACAAACTTGAGAAGACATGAAACATGTATTCTTGAAAAGGTAGAAATATTATTGTAGGGTCAATGAATATATCTTCAAAATGACACAAGGGGAAGAAGAGAGTTTGGAGGATTACATGGAATGATTTCAATACAACCTTCAAAGATCCAAACAAAGACAAATGGGGAAAGAGACCTTGAAAACACTCCTACTCAAAGGAATCCAAGATGAATATTTAGAAATCTTAAATCTAATGGGAACATGTGATGTATTTAAGCTATCATATGATGATGTTTGTGAGTTATGTATAAGGTATTCAAGAGGAAACTCCAATATTGGTAAGAATTATAAAGAACTTTCCTCTAGATTTTTGAAATCTGCTGCAAAAACATGGGTTTTAGGAATTGAAATTAGTAATTTATTTGAAAATTTTAATGATGATATCAATGGTTCACTAAATTCACAATTGGGTGTTTTGCAGGTTAAGGAAAAACATGAGGAATTTGAAGAAATAATTTTCCCTCGGTGCCAGAAGAAACATCTTGCAATGGATTGTCCTTTGGATAGTCTCACAATTTGTGGCATATGTGACTTAAAGTATTCCACGGATTGTTTCCCTCCTTACCAAGCATGAAAGCAACATATAAAATAGATCTAGGAGTTGCAACAAACTCATTGCAACATCGATGGAAACCATGGCCTACATGTATGGTTCAAAACTATGTCCCTCCATTTCCTTACTCTCACACTCAATCATTGAATACTCCTCCACCATGGAAGCTGTTGCATCCTCAATTTAACTCTTACCTACCTTATCCACAATGTTGGAATGGACTATCTTATGATCACATGTCCACTCTCCCTCATGATGCAACACAACTCGATCCTTCAAGATCAGCCTCACAAACCAATCCTCTACACCTGCCACATCTATCTTCTCATCAAACTCCTTGGTATCCAACACAATTTCCAGTCCAATCCACCCCCACCCTAACCATAATAAAACAGTACAGTTGCTAATTACAGTGCCGAACTAAATTGTTTTCCTACACTTCCCGCCTGTTATACCTCACCTACACTGCTGCAAAAAGACTATGCACTGTTGCAGCAAGTCCATACAAGGCACGAACAGATTATAGGTCCAATATTTGTAGATGAAGTTTCTTCTAGTCCTCATCAGAAAGCAGACGAGATCAAGAAGATACACATAATATTTGATGAAGAACAAGGACTGGAACCAAAAAATGAAGAATTTCCATCATCATTGTCACCACATTTGAATCTCTTATGCATTCAAGAAGATCAGTTTTCTAAAGAGATTCATGATGTAATAGCTATGAGAAATCAATGGCACGAGGATTATATTGAAGCTTGGATTCAATCTATCATCAGTCTGCAGCATCATTCCATACTTCCACAATTCTTGGCATCATCATTTCAAGGGAATTTGGTCTCTCATATCTTGGAATTCATAAAGATACATTTTTCATATTTGGGTATGTGCATACTCGAGACCTTGCTTCGAAAGTGGATCCATTGGAAGTTTTCCTACACTTGAAGGGAAATTTTCTTTTTCAAGTAGAATAGGATATTGTAAATAAATAAAATAATAAAGAGAAAAATAATTCCAGTTGTGAAAACGAGTTTACTGGCACATTTGGACATGAGCTTTGCTTGAAAACTAGGTTACTGGCTGGCAAGGTTCACAATAAGATCTGCGAGTTTCATGTTGGTTCTCTTTTTCACTATGATTATTCACAATCATTTATTTTGTACTTGTATTAGATGATGTGGAATTCATTAAGGTCCACTTTCCAATGGTCTTGTCCCATCGACTCCAACACATCATCTGGGATCGAGATTATAGTTTTATAGTGCCCTGGGATCTACATGAATCAATGGCATATTTCCTTGTTGTTAATGATGGGGATTCATCAATGCCTCTTGATTGAAAAATCTTGCAGGTGATTCGAATCCAACATATCCATTCGTACCTGTCAATATGCATTAAGGTACTTTAGAGCTCACTGTCATCAAAGGTGAGTTGCTTCACATTGGTTAACGACATACATTAATGGCTGATAATCCAATGATTTATTTCCATGCTTAACTTCAACACATTCATTCACATGGTAAGAATTGTACCTCGGTTTTGTAGCAGTTGAAGATTATGTGATCTAATGGTTTCAAAAGTGACTTGAAGCATCATTTGTTTAAGTATTTTTGCAGTTCGTTTCCATTTTCATTTCAACTATTTATTTTCAGAATAAGAGAAGGATCTCTCTGCTTTTGTGGCAGAATTCCTCCTCCTCATTTGTCTCAATAGTTAATCTTGCATGCATGCAACACATTTCCTCATTTAGATCAGATTCATCCTCATACAATTTCAACCCTCAACTACATCTCTCTCAGGATAATTTTGGCCTGCAATAGCTCCAACATACATCAGTATATCCATGTCAACCAAAGCTTCCACGGAGGTAAAAATTGAGGTAAAATAGCATGAGTTTTTGATTTGTTAAACGTTCTGGAAAATGTCATCAAAACCATTAAGCATTATCCATTTCACTTCTTTACCATTTGTCATTTTTCAAGGGTATCAAAAACTTTTAGTTTGGGGGGAAATACCTTGCCATCTTTGTCCATCTATTCCCATCCTTACCCATTCGATTCTAACACCTCACCATTCCACCTCATGCAACTCAAGTCAAGTCCATTCCAACATCTCCTACATCCAAACATAAGAAGGTTCCTTGCTGCTGCCACACAAGAACCAACAGTAAGAAGCAAAGATGTGTTGTTGTTGCTCTACAAAAACCAACAACCCAAGAAGCAACCACGACACATGCCCAAGCCTTAGAAATTATTGCGAAAGAAGACCATGTTACCCACAATACCATTCAACAGAAATCAAGTCACTTGATCATACTAAGAAAGAGAAAGGTAGGCCGGACACAAGAACCTACTGCAGAATGAGTTGTTGTAGAAGCCTACACTGCCATTCAACAAAGAATACATTCAAAGGTATGATTTTTTCCATGAATCCCTGATGCATGCATTGGTTCACTTCTTCACAATTGTTGCGAGTCTCCAAGTTACCTCGAATTGGAAATCAAGATTACATAGGGAATGCGGGTTGGAAATCATCTCTTGCATATTAAGAAGGAGTATTCGAAGGACACTTGTTGTTGTTGTCAAGCAAGATGTTGTTTATAAAACATTGATAGCAATACTATAGCAGATTTCATGGCAATCGGTTGGTTCAGGAATGAAACAAGTTGCAAGGTGATTCATTGTTGTGTCTTTCTTTCCATTATTTGGTTATTGACTTTCCACATTTCTAAGATCAGTTTCAGCGTTTTTATAACAATGGTTAACCATATTTTTCAAGACTTGATAGATACTTGGATGTGAGAAGGATTTCATGGTGTTTTATTGACAACCCTTGTTTTGATTATACACATGGATCTCATGGGATTGGTAGTGTATCCATTATTTTGGAAAATATTACATCAAGAATCCAAATCAGTTTTTATATGACAGGAGTGTGAAATAAAACGACTTCGATATTTATTAAGTAAGCATTCCATGGGTATATTTCAAAATCAGTAATTATATCGGTACTCAAGCACATTCCTTAACAATATTGTGGTGTAGACAGCAGATGAGAACAATTAAATTATGACATTATTTTCTCCACATGAAGATTGGAGGGCTGCAAAACTCATTGGAATTTCCAGATTTTGTCTTGGACATCTTTGTTGGGTCATCTTAATTACATGGTAAACTTGGCATTTTGATACCACGAGTTGATTTGAATCAGGTTTGATGCTGTCACAAAATTTATATGCTTGAGTTTTGTTGAGTGATGGAGAGGCATATAAATATGATCTCTACATTCATGTAGCAATATCTTAAACAAATCTGTATTATGTTCTTTTCCATGGAGAAATGGATTAGCTACTAAAGATGAAAAGGTTTGTGGCAATTAATTTGAGAATCATCGTATGCTGCATGTATTGGTTTATATCTTCCAAGGTGTTTGAGAATGACATCATGTTAAGTTTGGGGGAGATGGCTATTTCCAACTTAGATGAAAAATCTTCTCTTCCATGAGGACATGAAAATTATTCAATTTGGGGGAGAAGGGGTTATTATGTTTGCTGGTTTGCTCTCTCATTTGCCATTCATATTTGTTTTTCTCATATATATAAAGTGCATAAATTGAAGTAAGCATATCTTCCAAACCATGAACTGGATTTTCATGAAACTTGGACAAGAGAAGCATTACAATAGGAAGAACAAACTTGGTTAGTTTCAACTCAATCCACTGCACGTTTTTCAAGAAAATGCCCATCATCACCTACAACCATTTTGCCTATATCTCAAGATCCACGTATCAGATGGATTTGATTTTTGGTGAGAAGAAGCATTGTGGTAAGAGGAATACACTCACCAATTTTTAGAAAAAAAATGCTTTGTGGTAAGAGGAATATACTCACCAATTTTTAGAAAAAAATGCTTCACGGATTTTGAAAAAATGGCCTCATCACCTACAACGAATTTGCATTTTTCTCGAAAACCGTGATGTAGGTATCTTTGATTTTTGGTGTGGAGATGCATTGGACTAGTAAAAAACTTGCTTGCAAAATTTCAGCCAAACCCAGTTTGTATTTTGTGAGAAATTGGTTCAGGAATTTTGTTGAAACAACTGCTGAAACAACTACTGAAACACCTGCAAAAATTTGCCAATATAGACTTTTAGTGACTTATTTGCTCATTTCTCGAAATATCTGAACTGGGCATTGCACAAATTTAGTGTGGAGATGCACTAGACTAATAAGAACTTGCATGAAAATTTTGAGCCATAACCATTTTGTACTTTGAGATAAATTCAACTGTTTTAGCACTGTTTCAACAATGTCTTAGTAGAGTTTCAACAAGGATTTTGAGCAACATGATATCTTGAGATTTGTACATTGGGTTGCTATGATTTTTGCTAGGAATATGCATTAAAAGGTGAAATATGACATTACCAAAAATCTTCTTCATCCAAGTTATATTTTGTATACAAACTAGAATTTTCAAAATTGTTGTTACTCCACTACACTTTGCCGAAACTCCATCAGAATTGCTAGAAATCACTTGAGACCATTTTGCTTATATATCGAGATCTGTGCATAATATAGCCTTTATTTTTGGTATGGAGAAGCATGAGAAAAATATGAACATGCCTAAAAAATTTCAACAAAATCCACTTTGTACTTTGTGAGAAAATGATTCATAAAGTTTGCTGAAACAGTTGTTGAAACTCCATTAGAATTGCTATAAATCACTTGAGGGATACTTTTGAAGGTATGATGGCTATGAACATGAAACATAAAGATGCTAAGATGATATGGATGACCTTATATTGAGAAATCATCACTTGTTGTGTTCATGATTTGCTAACGATGACATGTTTTAAGATTGTCCTTTCATGAGAAATGCAACAGTCACTGTTTGAAGAAGTTTCAAGTGTTATTTGGAAAGAAGCATCATATTCCATTAGCATCATCATTGGCCAAGCATAGTGGTTTTGGTAACAATGCATGGTAAAATGAAAGAAACAGTCAAATGAGTCCTTCTAATTTGGATGTTACACAGGTATTGTGTTGCATGAGGACATGCAACAATTTCAGTTTGGGGAAGATGTTGGGTCATGAATTTGTCCCTATTTTCATCACTTATCAACACCTATTTCATCCCTCTTCCTCCTATTATTACTCATTTATCATTCCATTTTCCATCCATTTGCTATAACTGCTCGTAAAATACCATATTACTCCCATTGATGCTTTAGCGGTTAATAATGATTATTTTCCTTTATTTTTGATGAATTGAAGACTATTATGCATGATTTTATTGATGATGGTTTACTAAGCAATCTCTTGTAGCAAGCACTCATGGTTCAAGCCTCCAAATTTGACATACTAGCACAAGTCCACATAGAAATATACAACATGGTTGTGTTCTTAGGTTTGATGACATGGATTTGTGATCTTGAATTTGTACCCAGGTCCAACATGGAAACCTCCAGCTCATGATCAAATGGTCCCAACCAAAAACATGTGCCAGATAAGAAAACATTGATTTGCATTACAATTTGCAGGCAGATGAAGAAGAATCTCGAAAATACGGGACATGGGTCTTGTGCAGAATGACCTCAATTACTTGGTTTGTGAAAAAATCGCTCAAAATAACCGTGGTTTGAGAGATGCGAGTGGTTATTTAAAGGATAGTTTTTCAAATTTATTGTTGCGACCAGTGTTTAAAATTAACATTTGTTAAAATAGATTCCAAGTTGGGAATTCGGTTCCTCATCCTCATCAGGGATTTTTATGTATAAATATGTAATCAATCTCATGTATGGGGGGTGGAGCAATTAGTATTCAAATTCATTATTCTCTTCGGATCCAACTTTGTAATAGTTCAATCTTGGTTAATAGATGCTGTTGGTTTCTTAAAGCAGAGTTGTAGACTTTCATTGAGGAGATCTGGCTGTTCTCAGTGGAGGAAGGGCCCTCTTCCCTGAGCAGATGCTAGTAGTGTTGATTGTAAGTGTGTTATTGTGTGAATTTTTTTATTATTTAGTTCCTACTTTCATTCATTGTTAGATTCATCGTCATTGTTATTCATGTTAATGCATTTTGATAGATCGTTGGCCAACATAACACTTCTTTCAGATTTATGTAATTAGATATTGCTTCTTCAGAGTGGATTTTTATTGCAATGTTTGAAGTGTGATTAGATTTATAGTGTGGTTTTATGAATATGTTTTGGGTTTGATTTCTTTTCAAGAAGGTGTGATCTAGTTTACAATGAGTTTCAATTTCATACCAATAGATCAACATTGTAAGGTAGAAATTGTGCTTGCATAGATATTGCACGATAAATTTGAAATAAAAGATTTCCTTGGGTTGACAATTTATGTTTTGGGAGTTTCAATTGTTTATTTAATTAGACAATTAATTTTCCCAACAGGGATTCTTCTAGAAATTAGTAAGAAAATAAATTTACTTAAGGTAGAAGGGAATTTGAAGGTCCTTATCAACCTCCAATAGAAGTTAAAACTAAGAGAAAACCTCCATTGGGAGATCAATGTAAAGATGAATTACATACAAAATCTATCCAAATTCTTTAGCTCCATTATATTTAAGCACACCCAATTGAAAAGCAACTGGCCAACATAATCCCTAGCCAATGTGGCAATTAACTAAAACATAAAAACCCGATGGGTAGAGAAGACCAATAAACCAAAAAAAGACCCTTTTTCTAGAAGAACTCAAACAACTAACTAACGCTTGCATGACCAACCCTTCCATAACTACCCCTTCTAATGGCGAGTTATAATTACTTATGCATGGTAGTTATTGCCTTAACTAGATGGTACATCCCAATCCCCTATGCTCTGCTTTTTGTAAAGGGAGGTAATTGTGAGTGGGGTCATAATTAATCCTAGAGAAAATAAAAAAATAGCCTTTGCTTGGGGTTTGATAAAGGCAACCAAATCAAGTAGAATTTGTAGCTCTTTATCAAGGCCATATGACTATAAAAGAGTTGGGTTTTTAAAATATTAAAGTCATATGTGAATCAACAATCATAATAAGCCATATGTACCATAAGTAAAGAACAAATGACTCAATCCTCAACATTCTATCCATATTGGAAACCAATTGTAGTAATGGAGAATGCCTATTATTTTTTAAGTGAGTCAGAGCTTCGCCCATCTATTATGTATTAGAATTGGAATTTTGTTAGGTTTTATGGGGACTTTTCCCTTTTATTTGTGGACCCCGTAGGTGTTGGAGCTCACAAGGATTGATCCCCATTCAATGTTAGTTTGAAAAATATAAGGAAGTCGTGATTCAAATTCCATGGAGACTCATGTTCACTCTAATCAATGCACCCTATGCGAAACCTCATAATTGTGTAAGGGCATTAGAAACTGTGAGTGACATACAAAGGAGACCCATGAATGCCATGAAATGTGATGTCAAAAAATGGGACAAATGGAGGATATATTGGGAGATAAATTATGAGAATGAGCTACATTCATGGAATCAATATATTATAGGAGTTTAATCACAAATTGAAATCCTAAACAATAAGAAATCAACATTTTAAAGCATGGAAGGAAAGTAATATTAGACTAGAATAAATGGAAGACGTTGAAGGACTTGCAAGGGAGAATTGAGCAATTAGAAAAATAAAAGAAAATGGTACGGGAAAGAGCACAGTATAAAGTTCCATAATCTTACTCAAGAGTATTAAACTATAGTATGTAGAACATGCCTACAATAGAAGAAGAAACAATTCAATAGGAAAGTCTCCAAGCCTTGAACCAATCAACAAAAGCTTAGGCTTCTAGGGTTCCCTTTTAAATGGTATTTATGTTTAGTACATGAAATGTAGATTTGTATTTTTGTTAGGGCAATAGATAAAGTTGTTTTCATGAACAAGTCAAAATGTAACAATAATAGTAACATCAAGATAGTCTAGATATGTAGAAGAATATGTCTCTCTTTTGAATTATTTTTGGAACAACGACACCAAGAATTTCTATAAATTTTGTATTGTTATGCTAGATGGTTTTCCTACAACTTTATTTTCATTCAAAATTAATTGTTTCTATTATTATATAACAAAATGATTCTTTGTTACCTTTTTCTTTTTAGGATTTTGAGCTCCACCGTAGGAGAATCTTATCTAGTGAGCAACTTTCATAACTTTCATAGGATTTCTTGACATTCCTTGAAATATCATTGTGTTTCTTGAAATCCACATATCCATTAAAATAAACAATGTATGTACAAACACAAATATAACCCATGCACTTGAGAGAATTAATAAACACAATTACAACCTACACAAAATATATTCATGTCATTATGATTTTTTTTTAAACAAAAATAGTTAGGATTATAAATTAAATAGGGTTTTGGGTTTCCCCAAATAACCAAGAGAGAGTAAAAATACAACCTCTTGGCAACTAAATAGGCCCAAAATTCCTATACTAAAACCAAATTCATGAACTAGCCTATTTCTATCACCCATTCTCGCAATCTAGGCACCAATCCCTATTCCCGGGAATAGTTAAAAATAAGGAAAAGGAGTGACAAAGTTCTAACATCATGAGATTATCTCTTCAAGGCTAAAGGCATGGATACAACCTAAAAACTTGTCATTCGAGCAATAAAAGGCCTCATCAATCAATCTCAAAGACTCGCGCAACCAAAGATATTTTGCAATTAAATATAATTCCCATACATATCTTTACAACATGGGGAAACTATCTACACATTGACCAATTCCAAACATGAGCTTTGGAAGGTTAAATAGTATTTGAGAACTTGGTAAATATAAATGGATGTTGGAGACATGTTATGAATTATCTAAAGAATTTTTGGTGTTCCAACAATGGAGAATTTTTAATCTACATGGCATGTGTAGTCGTATATAATCTCATGCACAACTATGACTCCTCAAAGAAAGTGTTAAGGATTACATTATTTCCATTAACATCGTCATCAATATTGTCATTATCATCATCATTGTCATCAAATAATCATAATCATTGCAATCATCACCATCGTATAACCACATTGTCATCATCATTGTCATCCTTATCATCATCATCGACATTATCATTGGCATTGTCATCATTAGCATCCTCATACTCATCATCATCATTGTCATCATCACCACGATCATCATCATTAGTTTCATTGTTATTGCCATCATCGTTGTCATCATCACCATCACCATCACCATCATTATCATTGTCATCATCATTGCCATCACCATCGTCATTGTTGTTTTCATAATCATTGGTGTTGTCAATGCCATCGTCATTGTCATCATCATGAGAATTGAATTTTTAGAGGTGGTTGTTAAAAAACCATCTCCAAAAGTTAAATTCTCATGACTTTTAGGGGGGTTGTAAAAAAAATTCCCCAAAAGTCCAATTCTTGTGACTCTTTTTTTTTTTTTTTTTTTGGGGGGGGGGGGGGGTTGAAAACCGCATTGAAAAGTACATTTAGGAGCAGTCTTTTTAAACCCCCCCACCCAAAAAAAAAGTCACGAGAATTGGACTTTGGGGGGCGGTTTTTTAAGAACCACCCCAAAAGTCTAATTCTCATGAATTTTGGGGGGGTTTCTAAAATTGCCCCTAAATGTATTTTTGAGGGCAAGTTTTAGAACCCCCCCTAAAAGTCTTGAGAATTGGACTTCTGGGGGCGGTTTTTTAAGAACCACCCCTAAAAGTCTAATTCTCATGAATTTTGGGTGAGGTTTTCAAAAAAGCGCTCTCAAAAATACATTTAGGGGTGCTTTTTAGAAACCCCCCCCAAAAAGTCATGAGAATTGGACTTTTGGGGGCAGTTCTTAAATGCCCCCCCAAAAAGTCCAATTCTCAAGACTTTTTGGGGGGGAGGGGGTTTAAGAACCGCCCCTAAATCCCTAAGAAAACTTTTGGGGGTGGTTTTAGCAAGATTGCCTTAAGCCAAAACCACCCCTAAATGGCTAAATTCTTGTAGTGACTAACATGAGTTATAAAATATCTATGGGAATGACCTTATGCACCATGGCACACAATATTACTTAGTATCATCACTATATCATAGTAGTGCAACACACCTTGGAGCAGAGTTGTAGTTTTAAAATACCATGTCTAGAGTCCAAGAAAAACTAAATACCATCTCTGGAGACCAAGAAAAGCTAAGATATATCACTGCATTTAACCAAAGTAAAAAGGACTGACTAATTGGTATGTGATCCATAACCAATTTGAATTCAAATTTTAGTGTGTGATCATGAGTAGCACAAAGCCCTTAGGTTAGCCAAGGTGGTTGTGATCATTCGAGGCATTAATTCAAGATTAACGCTAGGGTTAAAATCCCTCCATGTCCCTTCTAACGTATGAAGGAATGCATTTGTTTGTTCCACCCATTACAATAATGTTTTATAACGTATGAATTGGAACGTGTTTGTTTGTTCCACCCATTTGCTTGGTTCATTGAATGTAAGGTGCTTGTATTTGGAGGTCGGCTTATGGATTCAAATAGTGCATTCCAATTAGAGATATATCATAAGATTGCGATTGTATAGTTAAATGCAATTGAGTGAGATCTTGTATCACTTGTAATATCAATTAGAATATTATAAGATATTTCAACAATTTATAATCAACGTGTTAAGTTTATGGCCGATTGTTTATTTGCATCTTGAATTAGTGCAATGATTTATCTTCTAACCTAATGTGTAGTATGTGGATGTTTATGGTTCATGTGCCTTTGTAGTTAACAATTTTTTAGTATCATTGCACACTATGACGTGTGGCATTCCCATGATAGGGTAGTAAGGTTTTATTTCTTACTCGCACTACTTCCTGTAGCATTATTTCTATATGGTATGTTTTAGTGGTTATTTGTGATGCTCTACATTGTCTTCTCTACTTCCAAAATTTAGCGATGCATGCCATCTTTGGTGGGAAGATATTGGTCAATGTGTTTCTCATTGAATCTTGAACAAGCGTGCCTTTGCTTAGCAATACTTGTTTCACTATTGCTAATCCATACACAATTCCAATTATGTCCACTTGGATTGTAGTGATGCAACATTTTTGGAGGAGTTACATGGAATTTTCTTGATGTGCAGGCTTCCAAACACACCTTTGAAGATGATGCAAATTCAAGTATGGACACTCCCTTGTACCTTGTACCCACTTGCATATTTTTATCCATTTGATGGACAATTTGATGACCATCAATATATCAACACCATTAAGAATCGTTGTGATCTTAGAAAGCACACTCTTCAATGATGAGAACGTCTCCAACCATCGCAACATTTTTTAGGAAGCTAAGGATACGTTTTTGTCATAATGGAGTGAGATGATCCAAGCACCTACTAACATTAGTATGATTACACACATCCCCTTAAACCTTGGCGATTCCACTACAAAATTTGACTGTATATTAAGAAAATGATTTGAAAAGAGCGGTACAAATATTCTTTAAATACAACATATTGAATGGGTCCTTTATTCTTTCTTCCTTCGAATCACCTAAAAATGAAGAGCCTGAAACCAAATACATATAAAAAAGGATTACAACTAACTACATAGTTGTATGATGGTGTATTCTTGAAATACATCATATTGAATGGGTCCTTTATTCTTTCTTCCCTCGAATCACCTAACAATGAAGAGCCTGAAACCAAAGACATATAAAAAAGGCTTACAACTAACTGCATAGTTGTATGATGGTGTGATGTACACTTTCACGTTAGTTCCTGAACCCTCCTTTACATTTGAACAACTTCAATATTTTATCCAACTTGTTACTAAGAAGCTTTAAGACATGTTTTGTCTCTATTATCATCAAAATCATTTGCCAAATGAGTGCCACTTCAAAATCTCAATATTCCACACTCTAACCCATGCATAGATAATAGTTTCTTTACACAAAATTTCTCACCACTTTAATGATATGGAAGTTCATCAACACCACCTGTAACAACTTAGAAACTAGTTAGAGGATATGTTGGACCGACATGAAGCAAAAGTGCAAGGTGATATAGAACAACATCAAGATTGTTGACAATGGAGATAAATCATGCATCATTGGCCTCTTAATGACTTGTATAGTCTCCTGCACCACCTAGGTATATCTATTGTGAATTATTGGTTCCCCTTGCCTCACTTCTTGTCCTTGATGTCCTTTTTTGAACCCCTACCACACTTAGAATTCATATTCCACACTAGATTTTGCAGGCACACCATTGAAGAGTGTTACGCTCTTTTGGAGTAAGTTAATCGTTCTACATTTTGAAATTTTCTAGTATTTTTATCAGAATGTGGAAATGAATATTTTGCTGAAATAACATTTTTCATTGTTCAAATTGCATTTTTTTTATTGTAAAAATGAATTCAATGCCCTCAAAAATCCCTAAACACCCCTTTTATGCAATTCCAACAAAAAATATTTGCAATTCCAACAATTTCAATCAAATTTTGACTAAAAAACATGAAATAAAAATTTCAAAATGTAAAACATACTCCCTTTCAACACTACCCTCTTGAAGTGACCCTCTCACCCTATCACGTGGAGTGCCCAATTCCTTGATCTATCATATTTATTCGTACCTACATCCATAACACAATTAGGGTATACAATTTTAGTAGGAAAAACAAGAGATTCATGATGTGACAACACAAACATGAGCAAAAGAAAGGATTGTAGATGTGATAATATGACACAACATCATTGTTGAAATAATTGTGAAGGTACTTGATCCTCTTTGACCATCATTCCCACCATTAAATGCAGGGCAAGGACTAGTCTAGCGGAGCTGCGGAAGGCCACCCTAGCCCTGGCCCCTCATTACAAATATTTTGTGACTACTTGAGGCATGTGATGGGACAAATTTTATGATAGTTTGGGAAGGTACTATGATATTTTAGGGATAGATATGTCGCATGTCATGCCTAGGGTTGGAATTTGACGGGAAAAATGCCCGTCATGAGGCATTTTCCCTTCAAATACAAGTAAATTTATTTTGAAACCATTTTGCTACATGGCCAGGCTCTTTCTCGAAACGTTTTTTTGACGTTTATGGTATTTTTCAAACTGTCATAAATTTTCTTTAGTATATTTGAGCAGGCATTGTCGGTTATCTGCGTATAAGTTATGATTGAGGAGTTAATCGGTTTTAGAGATAGCAGATATGATTGAAAATATCACAGATGGGATTTGTTATGTTCAATTTCATTTTGATTATAATACTTGTAAAGTGTCGAGTTTGGTTTTCGAAAGTGCAAAATCAAAGCTTGAAAGTGCCAAAATAGGTTTTCAAAATTGCAAATTTAAGTATTGGAAGTGTCAAAAGCATCCTTCCAAAAGGGAAAAATCAGGTTCTAAAAGTGACATTATCATATTTATCATATTGGAAAAGCGCAAAAACCAATTTCAAAAGTGGCGATATCAAAATCAAAAGTATGCTTTTGGAACTTGGATTTGGCACTTTTGGAACCAAATTTTGCACTTTAGAAACCTTGATTTTGGGGTTTAGAAAGGTTGTTTTTGACCCGTCTTCAAAGTGACTTGGACTAGAATATGTCCAAGTTTAATGAAATAGGCATTCATCATCTTCGTCATTCCCATCATGATTTTCATTGTCACCATCATTATCATCGTCATTGTTGTCGTCGTCGTCGTCGTCATCATCATCATCATCATCATCATCATCATTGTTATTGTATTACCCTTAATCAAATAACCCATCTAAATTGTTAAGCACGAGAACATATGAAACCTAGTCCATAGTCCATAATACAACTTATAATGCAACTCTTAAGCACAACAACACATGAACCCTAGTCCATATTCCATAACACAACTTATAATACCATAGTGTCAAATACTTTGTGTTGTCCACTAATTCAATATTGAGATGTTAATTAACATTATTCAAGAATTCTTCCATCTCATTATTACAAATATTAATAAAAAAATAAAAATAAAATTAACATCTCAAACATTGTTTAAGAGATGTCAAATTGACGTAAAACCTATCATGTAACAACACATTTTTGGTGTATCCCCCTAAACTTTAAACCTTGACTTGATAATCCAAAATCCTTATAGATATATTCCTTAACCTTTCCTTAACCTATAATTATTTAAAACTATAGTTTAAAACCCCTAAACCATTAAATCCCTATCCTATATTAATACAACCAATACCATATCTAAAACTTAGAATGTATAACCCTTAACCTTAAACCCTATAATCCATAACCTCTATAACCCCCTATACATATCCTTAGTCATTAGAACCCATAATGACTAACTACCAACCCATTTAACCAATGTCACCCCTAATCACCATAACACCAACCCCTGTATCACCCGTAACACATAACCCTTGTAAGCTCACACCCTTAAAACCTAACACCAATAAACTCTAACCCTATAATCCATACAAGTATTTATCCTAACACATATAATGATGACCACTTTAACATTTAATTCATGTAATCTCTACAACAACCCCTATAACAAAAAACCCTATCCCCTTTAACCCTTTTAAAACTCTTAACCCTTACCCTCATAACCCGTAAATATTTACTCTATCACTTCTAATTGACAAAACCCTTATAACATGTAACTCTTATTATCCTTAACCTTTACATACCCCTATTCAGTATATCATTTTACCCATGTAACTTATTTAATATCTAATATCTATAATATATGTCATCCTAAATCTATTAAATGCTTGTAACACCTAACACATATAACCCATAAGGATCCCAACCATTAATACTTATACCCACTAATTGTTATAGAACTTATCACTATAACCCATAACCCATGATATATAAAACCAATAATTCCTGTAACTTCCTACACTTTATAAAACTTATAGCTTCTAAATCCAAAAAATCCTTTACCCCTAGATCCCCTAACACCATTATCATTTACAACCCCTAAAATAACTATCACCTCTGACCCCTTATCCATTTTATCCATACAAATCCAAATACTATAATCCTGGACTAAACTTTCATCCATAAAACTTATAATCCCTAATCCCCATAACATTTATTTATTATAACTACGTTCATTCCTAATTCCCAACTAGTAACCTCTAACCAATTCAACCCCATATCTATAAATATTTTTATCTATATAAAAAACTATAGGGACTAGTATTTATATGATTATGGAAACTAGAAGGTTTAAGCACTATATAGGGAAGGCATTATAGAAGTTAGGGTTATATTTGTTAGGGGTGATAGTGATTATAAGGGATATTCATTATAGGGGTTAGGGGTTATATGGTTATACTCATTAGCATTTATAAAATTTAGAAGGATTGAGAATTCTAGGTGATAATAATTTGAATAGTTATAAGTGTTAGGGTTATTGGGGGTTAATGGCTATAAGGGTTGAAGGATTCTCAATAATATAGATTAGATGGGTTTGGGGTTAGATATTACATGGGATGGGGGTATTAGAGCTTAGTGTTTTTATTGATTACGGGTTATTATGAATTATATGCATTATATAAATTAAGTAATACAAGGGTAGTAGGGGTTGAATCCATTAGGTGAATTATGGTGATTACATGAGTTAAGAGTTATACGATATAGGTTTGAGGGTTTATAGGAGTTAATCATGGTAATGGTTAAGGGTTATAAGGTCATAGCTTGTAGGTTAAGGGTTATAGGGGTTAGGAAACATAAAGGTTAAGGATGTTAGGTTTCTTAGGATTACATGGGTTAGGCGTTGAATAAGGGTTAGGGGTGTTAGGGATTATGGAGTTACACATGTTAAATGTTAGGGGTGATAGCAGCTAGTAGTTAGAGGACATTAGGGTAGGGGATATTGGGATTTTGTGTTAAGGTTTATATGTGTTAGGTTTAAGTATTAGGGGTCATAGGATTTTAGATTTAAAGGGGTTAGAAACATAAGGTTGAAGTTAGGGGTTAAATTTTATAATGTTTGAGAATTTTAAGAGGTAAAATTTAGAAGTTATAAGGCTTACACATTATACATCTTAACGAGTATGGGCTAGGAATTAATTAGCACTGAGGTTATAAGAGATAGGTAAACCTTATAGATCATATTTCCATTTTAACCATGGTAACCCTTATAGATCATATCACCATGAAACCATAAAACCTAATCCATATAACCCTAGGCACATATATCCCTAGAAACTGATCCTTAACCCATTAACTATTCAATTTTATCAGCCTTATCAACTTAAACCTATAACCTCTAACACCTACTCCTTAAGCACTCTTAAAGCATAAAACCTAATTCAGATAACCATTAACATATATCATCCCCATATCCTAATCCTTACATATCCTTGTGTAAAATATTACCTCTATAAACATTATTATATTAACACCTAACCTCTGAAGTTCTTATTAACTACTATGAACCCTAACCTTATGGATCTTAATCCCTATCACCATCATGATCATCATCATTGTCGTTGTTGCCATCGTTTTCACCATTTCCATATTCATCACCACCATCATCGCCATCCCTTTATAAAAACTATTATACTAACACATTTGACCTCTATTACCCATATGTCCTAACACTTGTGAATATTTAACCATGAAAGCCTATAGCTACTATCACACTTAAACCTTGAAATTTATAATCACTAAACACTTGGTGATTGCAAAACTTAAATAAAAAGAAACTCAATGTTATAACCACATTAATCCTTATAGATCATATCACCATGAACCCATAAGATCTAACCCATATAACCCTAGACCCATATATCCCTAGAAATTAACCCTCAAATCCTAACTTCTAACCAATATACCTTATAACACTCATTTACAACCTCACCAATATTTTAACAATTCAACAAAAAAGTCACATAACGCCGCTTAAGTGATGTTAGAGTGAAGATGTGCCTATGGTAAAGGCATTTAAGTTACGTTTATTCAACGTGCACGCAACATCAATATTGTAGGTGGGGCATCGCTTAAGCAACATTTATGTGACTTTTTTTGTTGAATTGTTATAATATTGGTGAGGTTGAATTGTTGATGTAATTATTCAGGTTTTTAGTTAATATATTTTCATAGGTGGTTGGCTTTGTTGACAGGGGCCATTGGTTATTTCTCTCTTTCGGTGTTTAACCACATAAAGAACATATGTATAGATCATTGATGTGTGTGTGTGTGTGTGTGTGTGAATATTCCTTAAGTTCAACCTTTGTAGATGTACCTTATTTTCAAACACAATCCGCAACCCATTAATTAATTTCCTTATTAAAGTCATTACATGTAGGTTACCACAAATACCCAAAGTTTCTCTATTAAGTCCTCAAGAACTACATAGCCATTTTCTTCAAAAAATAATTATGAGTGGTCAAACAACTTATCTATATTAATATTAGTTGAACTAGGGGTTGGGATTGGGCCCTCAATACGAAAAAATATTCCCTCCTTAGGAGTTTTCCAAAAGGTTACAAATCATAAATAACTTGAAACTTGAATTTAGTGAACTCACAAATTTCCCATTATACCACATGCTTATGCTCTAAGTTGCCCTTAACTACTACCCATTTGATTTGACCTCCTATTTTTACTCCTACCACCTTAATGTGTTGATTTCATAAGAACAATGATAACTATTGATGGAGAAGAGGAGTGAGATATAAGAAATAAAATAATTGTCCTTATTACAATTTATGCAAATTAGCTAATCATCAAGTTTGTTTGAATTAAATCATCGAGATTTTTCTTTTGAACAAAACTTGAAATATGGAACCTGAATGAAAAAAAGCTTGAAGGTATACCAAACATAAAACTATCTAATTCTTGAACAATGTTCATGTGCAATAATTTACAGTATGGAATGTTAAATAAGTGCATTCCTCTTAGCTTGACATGTTTGATTTGGTTGAACAGTTCTTTCTCTAATCATTTTTTTTGTAATATCATTGTTCAACAATGTTTTCCTATTTTACATTGAATATGGTTGTAGGATGATAAGGGAAAAATAAACAAGTGCATAAAAAGGGTAGCAACAAGGATTTCTTCGTATGCCTAGTTTTGATTCCCTTCAGATTCTTGAGAGTACACGAGCGACACAAGTATTGTAGACATATTTATAATCATGATTGTTTGATATACAATGTTAATATAATGTTTGAAATGAACATGGTCCCATATTTATGATTCACATTAGGGTTAGGAAATGTTGGACTTTGAGTTTAACAACCACAAGGTGAACGTAGGGATGTTAGTGATGACTTTGATATAATCCTACTTCTTCTTTTTCAATTAATTGGGAGCTATGTGATTGGTGTCCCCCAAAATATTCCTCTTGAATGAAAATGATATAGGGCATCAAGTGGAGGTAAAAATATCCCCTCTCTTGGCATAGAGGAAGAGTCATCTTGACAATGTGTATCCTTAACTTCTTTTGATATTTCCATTAAATCACATTGTCATTGCATCTTTGAAATATATGTTTTGAAATCAAAGTTCTAAGCAGATTTATGTACTCATGTACTCATAGTTTATTGGATTTATATGCTTATATATAAAATTGTGTACAATGTAAATGATTTATATAAACTATTAGGCATGTGCATGATATATTAGGTTGGGTGGTTAGGTGTGTGGCTTAGGTGGCCTAGGTTAGTTTCTTAGGTAGACTTTATGGATTAGGCTAGTATCCTAGGTGACTTTAATAGGTGTGAATATTAGGATCCACAATTCAAGTTTATGTGTATATAATTAATGTCATGAGGGTAAACATATTGATACTTTAACTCTTCATATAATGTGAACTATCCAAGCAATTTATCTAATGTCAACTATCCATCCAAGTCACATAGAATGCGTGATTCAATCCACCAACAAGATCTAGATCAAGAAGGAGCTCAAAGAAAGAACAAAAATCATAACAATACTAAATTTGAATTAGTACATGGATTAATTGATTAAAATAGATCTATTACATATCCATATAAGTTTGATCTTGAACTTCATACAATTCAACATTGGACTCATTAAGATCAGAATGTGTATCCAACCCTTCAGAATCATTGTAAGGATGGTCCATAACAACATTCGAGATATTTAGCACTAAGTCATCATCAAGATGAAGCATAGGATGTGAGGCAATGATTGTCTAGTTAGCTTGATTCCCCTCTTCGTCCAATTACACTACTTCATCCATCTCCATTGCATATTCTTCTTCTTGATCACAAACATCTTCTTTAAGCAAAATATACTTTAGAGGGATTTCTCTTGGATAAAATCTAATAACAAATTACCAACCTACTCTACTTGGCACTTGTGAAGAAAATACCTGCTCACATTGAGTTTTCATTATGTAGGGATCTATATTTGGCTCATACCTAGTAGTATTAATCACGATAAATCCATTTTCATGATCAATAACAATCCTTTCATCACTTTGTATCAACACTCTGGATTATGTACCACCTAACCTTAAAGAGAACAAATTTGAAGGATTTAAAATCTATATCCAATATGTCTTCCAAATAACCATAGTACCTCAAATCCGATGTGATTGGATGTCTGTCACCCTTATGGGAAAAAAATGTAACCTAGAAAATTGCAGTTATCCTACTGTCATAGGTTTTCTTCTTATCATCCAAATGTTTGGTGTGATATTTTCTGCCATTACATCACAAATCTTTATGATGTTTCACCTCTATGTTATATAGAATGTTATAAATGCATTACCATGAATTGATAACTATATATATACGATAATTTGGGGGACACAAAAAAACACAACAATGGGATGTAAAACGTCAAAATCAAACTAAGATACATCTTACATTTCTATCTTTTGCACCATATGCTAAATCAATTTCCTTTTGGGTCAGATTTGTATCATGATCCAAAAATATCTTATAATCAAATATGCCACCCTAGTCCATGATAAGGTATGGTAAAATTATTTACATCTTTCTATCCATATCTTCATCCAGTCAAGATTATTTTCAATGTATAAATGAATTGCATCCCACTATCCACAACTTGGATGAAGGGATATATATATATATATATATATATATATATATATATATATAGAGAGAGAGAGAGAGAGAGAGAGAGAGAGAGCCAACCAATCTTCAAAAAGTACGTAGGAAGATATTAAATACAATAAAATCTATTACCTTTCACTTTTCTCCATCTTCCTTTCACTAACAACACCTCCCCTTCAATTTTGTTGGTGGAATTGGCATACCAAAGGATAGGCACATTGATATCACCCACTACTTGGGGAAAATACTTACTAAAATATACAATGGATTTATTTACCATATAGCCTTCAACCATTAATCCCTTTGGATGTGATATCTGTCTAACAAAACCTTTCAATTCTTTCAAGTGCCTCTCCACCAACCACATTGACCTTGTGTGTACAGGTCCACATATTTCAATCTACTCCACTAGGTGTATGAGGTGGTGTTCCTGTGCAGTGAAAAAGGTTGGAGGTAAATACTTTTGCATTTCATACATTAGTTGGGGAATTTCTCTCTTCCAATACTTGATATCTTCTTTATGGATTTCTTAATATGGCAACTACCTACAAGTGCAAAGAAATTTGATGTGTCAACATTAAAATATTTAGGCAAGTAACACAAATACTAACAAGTTATACAATTAATAATTCAATTATAACATTTTACATACTTCATGTATTTGTCGAGATCATATACAACTTTATTTATGTTATTGTCAAATATGTTTGGGAGAGATAGAGGTATAATGATATTGCAACAAGGAAGGAAGCATTATCATTTACATTTAAATATAAATGAACATGCATTACTAAGAAATAATGTATATTTTTTCCTTAGAAAAATATCGATAATTGTATTCACAACATTTGGATAAGTTACAATTTGTATGAGCCTAGAAGACTATAATTTTTTTTTGCAGAAGAACTACCTAGGAGTAAACCACATAAAGGGAAATTGTGTCTTCACCAATGAAGATTCAAAAAATACATAAGTGTACCACACATATGTTTATGGAATGTAAAAAAAAAAAGTGGACAGAAATCTCAACCATCATCAACTTGGAGCCATATAGAAAAAGGAAGTCATACTCAACCATTTAATAAATTGTTCAAAACATATAAGGAAGTGATCTAAATCATCAATATATTAGAAAAGTATTTGTAATGGGAGTCAACAACAAAATATGAACCAACCTATACATCACTCATTTTAATGTTACCTATAGAATATGTCCCTCTCTTTAATTTGACCAAATTGATCTCTGTGTTGAATCTAAATATACCCCTCTTCTAGTTCACATGCATCCTTTGCTAGAATGTCTGCTCTCTGATTGTGTTCCCTGTACATATGATCACATCTATAGGTGGAGAATTTTCATTCCAATTGTAATCCTCTGTTGAACAAGTGTGTGAACCTCAGATTTGCTTAAATTGATGATTAGTTTATCTAGTTTTATCACCAACAATGAATCAAAGAATACATGTAGATTGGTGATATTATTTTACAAATCCAAAGAGAGGTCACAACCAAACTGAGAATTTCTACAAAATTGTTGGAGTTTTGTCCTGTGTTTGTCCTGTGCCTATTTTGTAGGTTGGTAACTGTTCATTTTATATAATGTATCCACCAACACCACTATTACTCGGATTCTGACGAGATGCTCCATCATAGAAACACTAAGGAAGACTGCAATCAAATATATGCTTTTTGAGCATTCACAGAGCTTTTGTCTTGATTTGAAAGGTTGCAATCAAATATATGCTTTTTGAGCATTCACATAGCTTTTTGTCTTGATTTGAAAGGTTCCTTGGGAAGGGAGTATTTGAAATGATATACATTAATGAGTAGAATTGGAGTGAACCTAGAAAAAATATCTTCATTTCTTCTAATCCATATAATCCAACATATATGTAGAGGGAGAAATGTGAGGTCTATTCCTTTTGTTTTTGAGAACCAGTCATTCCAGGCCACTAGGAAAGAGATCCCATCCCATTGTGGGCATGGGCCCAGTGATCGAGCTATGCTCTAGATATCTTTGGTGAAATGATAGGTGACCAATAGATGATTTACTGTCTCAGCTTGTTCGCGACACAGAGCACTACCTCTTTTCTGGATATTATCACACATGAGGATTTTGTTTTTAAGTGCAAGACAACAATTTTTTTGGCGCAGCCTCCAGTTTCCAAATTCCTTTTCACCAATGTGGAGTCCTGTCATCTGTTTCATAATTTTGTAGAGCATTGTAACCTAAGTTTACTAAGTATGCCCCATCATCTTGATTTGTAATCCATATCAATCTATCATCTTGATTTGTAATCCATGTCAATCTATCAGGCTTATCGCTGAGAGAGATGGATGCTTTGTTTAATCCAAAGATGCATTTATTCCAATGCAAAGTGTGTACCCATGAAAGGGAGAGCTGTTTGGAAGTCTTCCATCCACCATTCCAATAATATATATTGTCAGATTGAAAAATGTACCCATGAAAGGGAGAGTTGTTTGGCAGTCTTCCATCCAACATTCCAATAGTATATATTCTCATATTGAAAAATATCAACCAGATATATGTGTCTTGTATTATGTAAAATGACCAACCGATCATGGGGAAGCAAATCTTCCTGTCAAATGCTCAAAATGGGGTTTGATCCAACCTGAATATTATGGCCATTTCCAGGATTCCATGTGATATTCTCTCGAATTAATGAAAATTTGTTTTGTATCACCTTCTAGAAAAGTGAACCTCATTTACCTTGAGTCACATTGGTTCTCATCTAGGATATCAAAGGTTAAGGAACGATGTATTTATGCTCCATGCAGGTCTACCATAGCATTTTTGTGTGAGCACCCTCCATAATATCTTAGCAGCTAATGCTTTTGAGAAATGAAATAGGTTTTTGAAACCCCATCCCCCACTAAACTTCAGATAGCATAGGGATTCACATTTACAAAGGGGAAATATTATCTTCTTGCTTTTCCTAGACCAAAGATAAACTACACATATATTTTTTATTGCATTTAAAATACCCTTCGGTATGTATGTCAATGCCTGCATCCAATAAACTAGGATAGCCTCAATAACACTCTTTATCAAGGTTACTCCACTTACCAAGGAGATCCATCTGTGGAACCAAGATCTAATTCTCTTTTTGATTTCGTTAAAGAGGCATTGCCAATCAGTAAACCTATAGGCATTTACTTTGAGAAGGAATCCTAAGTATTTGAAACATTTAGAGGATGAGGCTTCACGGAAAGAAAGGAATTTATGTAGCAAAGGATTGAGAGTCTATGAGGGATGGAAGGGAGTCTTCAAGACATGGAAGAAGCGGATGGTGGAATTTTCGAGAATGATTCCCATTCCCGTGGAGGAGGAGAAACTACTTAGGATCATTGCAATACGTTTAGCTTCAAGCAGGGATGCTTTCCCAACGATGAGGTTGTTTACAAAAAGGATGTTTGAGAGAGATAGGGAGGCAATTATATTTATCCCAGAGAGAGATCCATGTGGTATTTCATGATTAAGATGATAGCTAAGGAATTCTATAGTGATTAGGAAGAGCATAGGGGGAACAAGACAACCTTGCCGCAAACCTTTAGAGGGATAGAAGAAGGAGGATGCATATTCATTGATAATGATAGTATAAGTTACACTTTGGTAGCATTATTCAATCCAATTGATAAAGATATGAGGAAAACCTACTTGAGTGAGAATAAGATGAAGAGATAGCCAATTGACCCTATCAAAGGCTTTTGAAAGGTCCAAATTAATCATGAAGGAGGGTTGAGACTTGAACTTGATCGAGTGTAAGGCTTCTTGTACAAGGATGATGGCATCGTGAATATTTCTTTGATCCAGAAAGACAAACTATTGTAAAGAGATGTGGGTAGAGAGAATAGGTTTGAGACAAGATGCAATGATTTTGGAAATTAGCTTTTAATTACAATTACAAAGTGAAATAGGTCTGTAATGATCAAAACCTTGAGAAATGTCTTCTTTGGGAATGTTTCTATAAATGTAGAATGGAAGGGCAGGTGGATCTTACCAGTAGATTGAGACTCCTCTACCACCAATGTCAAGTCGTCTACGAGAATATCCTAGAAATACACATAGAACTCACTGTCCATCCATTCGGACCAAGTGACTTCCCATTTTATAAAGAGAGAAAGGATTTATGAACTTCCTTTTTAGAGACAGGTTCAACTAGGAGAATTGTTCCTTGTTCTTCAGATATGCACCACTGAAAGAAGGATGGAGTAGCAAAAATATCTCTTATGTTCTCCTTCGGAGGCTCAGTGAACATATATTTGTAGTGAGTTGTAGCAGCCTTCGAAATATATTTGAAATCTATGCAGTCTAAACCATTATCATCTTTGACATTTCAGATCGTATTAATATCCTTCCTTCCCATAGATTACCGGTGGAACAAATAGTATTTTGATATCCTTTCAAGAGCCAAAGTACTATGCTTTTCATTCTCCATTTTGCTTCATGCCATGCAAGGATCCTAGATTTCTCTGATTCCAAAGATTCCAACTCTACCTTTGTGTCATCACTGGATTGTCCTTTTTTAGTGTATCCAATAATACACTAATTTTCCCTTCAATCTAAATGAGAGTTTTCTCAGATTTTGAGAAGGTCCTTTTTTACCAATCATTGGTCCTTTTTTAATTCTCGAAAGGTTATCATAGCATGTGAATCAAATTCTTTCTTGTAGATCACCAATTTTCTCGAACCAATGACTTGAATCCATCATAAAGCAATCGGTGAGGATTGAATTTATAAGGGGCTGGAGGTTTTTTAGTAGAAGTGGAAAGCTCAAGAAAGATGGGAAAATGATCAAAATGAACCACTTTCAAATGGAATATTTATATTCATTTAGACCCAGAAGGAGGGACTTGTTTAGCAAGAAACGATTGAGTCTTTTAGAGATGTGATCTTCACCAGAACATTTATTGGACTAGGTGGGCCTAGTAACTACAAGATCAATATCGACAAGGTGCATCAAGTCAATATGATAGTTAAAATAATCAGCAAGAGGATCCTTTCTAGCATTAGGGCCCCAAAATTCACTACATAGAAGAGTAAAATTGAGATCACCTCCTAAGATGAGGTGAGGGTAGGATAAGAGGGAAGAGTCAAATAAACCATCCCAAAATGCATGTCAATCATGGGAAGGAGCGTATACATTTAGGAGATCCAAAGAGAAATTGATAGACTTAGAAAATAAGGAAGCACATATATATATAATGAGGGTTTCTTACCAAAGACTAAAGAGTGGGTGTTCCATTCCATCCAAGGGCCAATCCACCAAATTTACCCACAACATCAACTAGAATAAAGGTCAAGTCCAAACAAATTTGCTCAAGATCTTGTTTGCAGTGACAACATAGCACATTGTCTCTTGAATAAAAAGAACAGATGGATGATTTTTTTGAACCAACCTTTTGAGGGACCATTGCTTTGAGGTCATCCTAATACCTAAAATGTTATGATATAGCACATTCATTTTAAACTTTGGGAGGGGGCTTCTCGGGGCCCTTATATTGTAGATTGTATAACATCACATATATCCTTTTCAACTTCTGATTTTGCGAGATCCATAAAATATTTCTTTCCTCTAGTAGAGGGGGCTACAAATTGATGGGTCAAATTCAAGCCTCTAGATCGATTTCCTTCCCCTTTTTTCAGAGAGCAAGTATGACAACGTCTTGACATAGAAGGGTTGGTGTAGGAACTTATGGAGGTGTTTTCTTTAGAAGAAGGAGGATAATATATCTACTCAGAATATTCAATATCAATCAATGGTTCCTATGTTGGAAGTTGCAGATAGTCCTCCGAAGCATCCAAAACAATTTTTTTTCCCTTTTCCATCGTTTGAGGTAGAAATTACAACTTTCTTGTCATGCAAACCCAATATGATGGATTCCAATTCACTTATCTTTGATTGGATATGCTTAGTGACTCTTGAGAACTCCTCATTAACCCTAATCGATTCATGACGACACAAATTCCTAAGTGTTTTTTATCTCCTTCGTTTTACTTTGATTATGTTGTGAAGAGGACAAAGATTCTTCACCAAAGTCCGAGGGACTCATTTCCAAGTGGGTACCACCAATATCGTTGAAGACCTTAGGAGCGAGCATGAGATGTTTAGGTGATTGTGGGAGCGGTAGTGAGCGTAACAAAAACGCACATTCATATAATATAGGGTTTGCATATATGAATGTTCACCAAATTCGATTAGAATAACATCTGGGAGTTCTTGTGCTATATCCATTTCCACACAGATAGTGGCCACATAAGTTTGTGATTTTTCCTCATCCCGTAGGGCATATTTTAGAAAAGTTCCCATTCAGTCTCCAATAGATTTGAAGAATCAAGTGTCCCAGTATTTGATTGGAATACATGGAAATTTTACCCATAGGGATATCACATGTATGCGTTCTCGAATAGGGTTGAATCCAACATGCCAAAGGAAGAGAGTAAGAGCAACATTCCCCCAAACCAAGGTGTTTCCATATCAATTTTTAATCGGTCATCCACAAAGTTAAAAACAAAATTTATGTATCCCCTTTCCCCAACATGTGTGAATATATCCTAGAATATGGTTCTAGGTACGTTGAACGTAGTGCTTCAGGTCCTACTCCTTGAACCTTCTTGCATGAAATCTACCAATTAGGGCATATTATGTGTACAAAATTACATTTTCTTTGAAGATATCCAGGTTTAGAGTGACCTTCATCTCCTCCGATAGATTATATGTGCAAGTTTATCTTATTTTCCTTCGACGGGTCTGCAATTGTTTCTTTGTTTCAACCTTTTGGAGATCGAGGGTTTCGACCGAGGTTATGGGTAATAAATTGCTAAGATTTGATATGACCATAATAAACCAATTCAAGATGAATTAAAGGGAGTGATTCAAGAACTATGATGGATCCCCCAAGATGAAAATAAATGGATCCAAGCAACTAGATTGCTCCATTTGCTCCAGCTTGATGAGAGCTATTGAGATAGAGGTTCATGTTTGAGGGCTCGACTTCAATGGCTCCAAAACCAATGATAAACCCACCAAAGGATTCTTCAAGGTAGTTTCCACCAAAGAAGCCAACCATAATATATCCACTTTAAAAATTACTTTGGTCAAAAATCTTATTAACATAGAGAATTACCTCATTATTTTGTTAATAGTTGTTTTCTTCTCCCTTTTTTTATGATGATAGAATTTAACAACCATCACACTAGGGATGAAGCGTTCTTCATAGTTTAATCATGATCTAAACGAAAGAAGTTTAGTAATGATCTCTTTACAAAATCCTTATCAATATTATTGAACAACTTCACCAAATGTAGGTTAGATAAACTACAAATTTTCCAAGACGATACTATGCATTCAAAAGAGGAAAATGTTCAAAATTTTCTTGACACATGCTAAATTATAGGTTAAACCATAATAGAAATATTTGAGTATAAATCAGATTTGGTACAAAAAAATACATAACAAAAAATTTAGTACAATTACAATAAGGAAGTAAACATCTCATAGATACATAAGCATAAGCATGTAGTTTTCAAAATTTTAGAAAAAATAAAAAGTATATATAAGCCATTCAAAATTTTAAAATAATATATACATTCTTCATTATAAACAACTTTAAAATAATATATACATACTTCATTATAAACAACTTGAAACTTATCGCAAATTTGAAACATAACATATAGTATAACAATGTGACATCTTGATTCCCTCACCAATCCTAATAATGTCTATATCTTTGAGTAAACCTTTGAACCTCAAGCAAACCAGTCGATCAAATCTGCACATGAAGCCTCCTTCATAAGATGGGATGCAAGGTTTGAAGTTTTTGTGAGACACTTCCAAGATGTCGAAGAACCACTGCGGCAGGGATGAACTCTGTATAAATATAACAACCTGGGAATGGTTGTTCCTCATGGTTGACACATGCTAAACTATAGGTTAAACCATAATAAAAATATTTGAGTATAAATCAGGTTTGGTAAAAAAAATACATAACAAAAAATTTAGTACAATTACAATAAGAAAGTAGACATCTCATAGATACATAAGCATAAGCATATAGTTTTCAAAATTTTAGAAAAAATAAAAAGTATATATAAACCATTCAAATTTTAAAATAATATATACATTCTTCATTATAAACAACTTGAAACTTATGGCAAATTCGAAACATAACATATAGTATAACAATGTGACATCTTGATTCCCTCACCAATCCTAATAATGTCTGTATCTTTGAGTAAACCTTTGAACCTCAAGCAAACCAGTCGATCAAATCTGCACATGAAGCCTCCTTCATAAGATGGGATGCAAGGTTTGAAGTTTTCGTGAGACACTTCCAAGATGTTGAAGAACCACTGCGGCATGGATGAACTCTGTATAAATATAACAACCTGGGAATGGTTGTTCCTCATGGTTTACCTGTGCCATAGACCAAAGAAGTTTAAAAAAAAATTCTCTGTTGTAAACTAATATATCTCTCTGCAAAATCGTTATACAACTTGTCTTAGCTCCAAGTGCAATCTTTGCAAAATTTGATATGAACGTCATGTTGTAAACTAATATATCTCTCTGCAAAATCGTTATACAACTTGACTCAGCTCCAAGTGCAATCTTTGCAAAATTTGATATAATTGTCAAGAATAGAATTCGAACCCATGCCCTTTCGGACCAGTAACTGAAACTGGCGCCTTAGACCAACTCGGCCATCTTGACATACTTGATCTTGTGGTTTTTAATAATTAAATTACTACATACGTGAAACGAGGGTGAAGGTAGTCATATTCAGCGTTAGAAGAAGCAGGAGTAGCTATTCTATTCTATTCTCTCAATTCGATTCAAGCGGGACACGTCGCTTTCCTTCCATTCACTTCAACAAAATGAAACTAAATTTATTATTAATGTTAAAAAAAAATAGCATTATGGAATGTGCATGATGCGCTAGCCATACTAGGCTTGCCCTATGATAACATGAAATTCCTTCATCTCATTCTCATGATGGTTTACATATGTTGATGCTTTCTCTCATAGGAGTTGAAAACATGTGGTTTTCAACTCCTATTTGATTATTGATACCATGGGAGGACCATTTAAGCCTAGACTTTGCCCTTTTAACCCGTGATCACATATTTAAACTTAGTATACCATTTGGTTTATCTATGTGGGTCCGTTTATAATTGTCTATACCAATTCTAGGTCCTATACACTAAATGGTGTCCCCATTAATTAAAGAGCCTAATTCATGTCAACATACATCTCCAATAATTTTAGGGCACATTTACTTCTAAGCATATAATTGGTCAAATTCATCATTTTTAGGTGATTTGAACATCCACCCTTAATCATATATTTTCCTATCTATATTGTTCCTAGGACCATTGTTTGCACATACGTGTGGAATAGAGGGTGTTTTTTCTTGCTCATACCCATAACTTACCCTAAACACTGGTGGTTCAAAAAACTAACACTTATGGCCTAACAATCATAGGTAGGGTGTCAACACATTTATGAGAGAGGAGGCAACCTTCTCTATTAAGGGAAAATTACAAAATGTGCATCTTTTTTCCATTGATTGAGGCACATCCATCTTTACCTTAATAGATATCTATTTGTGTGTATGTGTTGTTTGCTTGTTGCTTTCATTTCTTTATATTAGAGATAGATTATCCTTGTTTGTTTTCACAAGGAAAGTTCAACATTTTTGGGTACATTAGGTGATACTCCTACTTAATTTTATTGTTGTTTATTTCTTCCCCAAGCACAAGTAGATACCGTTAAATTGGGATATAGTGGGATATACTAGATTCACACCTAGTTAAGGGTTTTCACCTACCTAGGAAGTAAATAAACCCTAGGCTCATTTTTTGGTTTGCTTGACTGCCAACAAATTTGGTCAATTAACCTCATGCTTAATGTTTGATTGTCTTTATTAGGACAAATGGGATTTATTAGGTTGCATTCTACTGTCATTTGATTTGGTTTTCAATTATGCAATTTCTTTTAAGTAGAATAAGACATCATCAAAGGAAAGAGGTTAATAAAATTAGTTTCCTCTTCTTTGCTATAATATTTATTTACATTGTGTACTTTGTAATGTAAAAATCACTAATCAAATTCACATAATCAATCCCTTCAACTGAATGTATATTAAATAAGATTAAATCCTTAATCAAATTAGTGGCCTACACCACTCAAAGTTTTTTTTTTATCCGATTTCCCCCAAATTTTCAGTGGTGAATCCAATCCACTTTCGTATTTATAAATAAGACTTGGGCTTATTACTTGCCTGGGTTTGTTATGACACACATACCTTGATGCTTTGATGCTATGATGTAATTGGACCTATTTACTATTTCGCGGTATTAATAGTAAGCTATATTTTTCCTTGGAAAAAAAAGAAGTAATCTCTAGTTTTATGGGGTATTGACCTTCCCTCTAGTTTTATACCCCTCCCTCTTTTCCTAAGATCGTTGACCTCTTGGTTGAAATTTGCTCATTACGCATCTTCCTTTTGGCAAGGATTATGTCAAATTAGTCACTTGAGATACTCTCACACTCTAAATTCATGTTATTTTAAAGATGTTATGTTCAAATTGTCAATGCATGATAGATGAAAATCAAGTTGGAAAGGAAACATGTATGTCTTCTTGTCACATCCTAAATCAAATATGACAAGTTCTTTCAAGCAACAATCATGTGTCCACAGTTGACAACAAGTAGATCCACACTAGCTTCATGCAGTCAACACATATAAGAAATCAAAATACACCTAAATAGAATAAGGGATCAAGATCAACATACCTAGTCATCATATAATATTTTCATTGATACACAAAATCCATCTTAACAATATGCACATCAAATATTACTCAAAATAAAATTATTTATCATTATTTTTCAGAATCAATGAAGCAAATTTATGTATTACACCTATAAACATTACCACATAGTACCCTATATATATAACCTCATAATTTCTCACAATATAATATACTTGAAATGAAACTAAAGAGGATTTTCTATTGAGGCATCTAACAGTAACTATGCAATCGCAAGTGACTATTATAATGAGTACCATTATCTATTTACTTTTTCACAAATTCACATATAAGAATTAGAGACTTTTATGGACCAAATCCCTCAAACTAACATAAAAATAGAAAGAATAAGTAATTCCATGTCTTGAGAATGAAATAAAGAGAATGAATAAAAAGCCTCTTAGAGCGGGAAACCTCCTTTTACAATATATCAAATGCAAAAGGTGAGATGATCTCTGAAAGAAGGCCTTCTTGGTATATATAGGAGACAAAGGATACAATTACAATTAAAGGGTCTAACCAACCAATATGGACCACACTAATATAATAATAGAAATGTAATAACACAATATCTAAGACTTAACATGCCCCTCCCCTTCAAACAAGTGTTTCCCTCAAAATTTGATTAATTGTGGATGATTCTGCATGAAGAACTCATCTTCCCATGTCGTCTATGATCTTGGCAAGTTCTTCCACTTGATAAGGTACTCAGTAATTGATCAATTTAGTAGTTTCTTGATCTTTGTTTCAATGATTTTTTTAGGTTCTAGTATGTTCTTCCCTTCTTCAACAATCTCTAGTAAAATACTCCAGATTGGGATCTTGTTTCCATTAGCGTTTTTAAGCAAGAAACATGGACGACTAGATGTACACGTGAGGATGGAGACAACTTCAATTTGTAAGCCACTTTACATCCTCTGCAACAACTTATAGGAACCATAGTACTTGGGTGCTTATTTATTGTCCTATTGGTGCTTGACGGATATTTGTATGGTAACCTCAGAAAATATCCAATCCCCCACTTCAAATTTCTTTTCACTACAATGTTGATATACGTTTTTTTCCATCATATTTTGTGCTTTAGTCAACTTGTCTTTTAATAGTTGCAGAACCTCTTGTTGGTGCTCTATGTGATCGTC
Source organism: Larix kaempferi (assembly GCA_027924585.1). Taxonomy (NCBI): domain Eukaryota; kingdom Viridiplantae; phylum Streptophyta; class Pinopsida; order Pinales; family Pinaceae; genus Larix; species Larix kaempferi. The sequence goes on from BSBM01000291.1 coordinate 17,289,348, forward strand.
CATCATTCTTTGAACCTTAGCTTTCCCTCTCAAGGGTGATGTGATGGAAGGAGGTGCTGGGTATGTTATATTCTTTTAATGTAAATCGACAATCGAAATCAATAGTAAACTAGTTAACAATTCAATTGGAATTGAAGTCGAAAGATGCCCAAGTCTAATCGACTGACCAACTAGAATAGTAAATTGGTCGACGACCATGACTGGTCGACAAAAAGTTGACGAGCATAAAGCAGGAAGAAATTTGATGAACCCTTGGACGACGAGAAGATCAACTGGCGGTCGACTAAGGTTGAATCAATCAATTCATCTGTAATAGAATAAATGAAATTTGATAGGGAGTTATGGATCGCCATTAATGGGGTAGTCATCCATAACTAATTTGGTTTTCATGAATTAGAGTTTTGGATCTATAAATAGGATGTGAAGGAAAGTTGAAAGAAAAAGGTGTACTTGTATTGGAACTTGTATGTACTTGTATGAGATGAGAAGTAATCGTGTCGTGAATTCATGCTTCATCTGTTGTGATCTAGTAAATCGTTGTTGTAAAAACTAGTTAAGAGTGTTGATAATAGATGAGCAATATAGCTCATGGGTTTGATGGTTTTTCCTTATAAAGGGTTTTCCAAGATAATTTCTATGTATTATGTGATTATGTTTGTGACATTGTTAAATTCTATTATATCTAAATGAACTAGAATCATTGTGCATAATCACTATGAAAAGTATTGAAATCCTTGACATGATACTAGAGCTATATTTGGCTTCAAGGGGAATCCTTTGTTACTGATGGTTTTTTAGTTTGTCCTATAGATTCTGGAGAATAACTAGTTTTAGTGGGAGTTTTAGACCAATGATTCTTAGTTAGAATGACCAATAGTTCAAGAATAGAAATTGAAAAGGGACATAATTTTAAGCTTTGGAGGCTCAAAATGGAGGATATCCTTGTAGATCAAGAGCATTGGGTTGTTTTCAACCCCATAACAAATCCAACAAGTATGTCATTGGAAGACTGGCATAAACTCAACAAAAAGAAAGGAGTACAATCTGAATTTGTTTAGCAGATTATATATTGTTGAATGTTTTAGGAGAAGACACTGCAAAGAAACTATGGTATAGGTTGGGGTACTTGTACTAGTTGAAATATTTGGTTAACAAGTTGTTTCCTTAGAAGAAGCTCTATCTTTTGAGGATGAATGAGGGTGGCTTGGTAACAAAGCACATGAATGCATTCAACACTGTTGTTAGTCATTTGTTGTCTATGGATACCAAAATCAAAGAGGAGGACAAATGTAACAGTTTATTGTGTTCTTTACCAAACTCATGGGATAGCTTGGTCATGGCTATTGCAAGTAATAATACCACATTAAATATTGCCTGTGTCGTTGCATCTATATTTTCAGAAGAGATGAGGTGGAAGAACATGGAAGGATCAACCCACGAGGCCCTGATGGTAAGAGTTCGACTGCTAGATAGAGGAAAAGGCAAAACCTTTGGTTGAAAATCAAAGTTGAGGGGTAGATATAAAACCAGATCTAAATCCCCTATTCCGACGACGAGAAGATGTTGGCAATGTGGTAAATTTAGGCATTATAAACGAGATTATAAGTCGGTGGGTGTCGAGAAGAGTAAAGGATCTGAGGAAGCATAATCGACTAAAGGTAAGCCTTCGACTAAATAAAAAGGGGATGTGTGTTTGGATTCCACAAGTAGAGAGTCAGATTGTGACTCTTGGTTGATCAACTTTGGTGCAACATATAATATGACACCACACATAGAGTGGTTCTACGAATATGAGAAATACAATGGTGGTGATGTTCTACTAAGAGATGATTCAGTGACCAGGATTGTCGGACGAGGTAAATTTCAACTGATACTAAAATATGGAAGGATAGGAACTCTTCCATGGGTGTTGCATATTCCAGGTTTGGCTCAAATCTTGATATCTATCATTAAGATGGTAAATGCAGGTGTGTAGTTTGTATTTGAGAAAGATTCCTGTAAAATGGTGCAAGGAGCGATGGTATTGATGAGAGGATTTCTAATTGGAACATTGTACAAGATATTGGGAAGAACAAGTACCAATGGATGTGTGAATATAGTCTTTCCTAAATCTAACATCATATCCTATTTTCTAGTTGACTTGACCATGTTATGGCATCAACGGATGGGACATATTGGTGAGAAAGGTCTTCATGCCATGCACAACAAAGGTATGGTCAAAGGTATCCATGATTGTTCTTTAGAAGTATATTTATGTTAACATTGTATTTATGGTAAACAAAGACATGTAAGTTTCCCATCCGGGGCCACAAGTGCCAAGGAAATATTGGAGTTAGTACAAAATGATGTGTTTGGTACAGTATCGGTCCCATCACTATGGGATACCATCTCTTTCATAGATGATTTATCCATAATGACATGGTTTTATTTTCTAGGGAATAAATCTAAGGTTTTTGATAGGTTCCAAGAGTTCAAAGCTCTTGTAGAATATCAGATTGTCAGAAAGATCAAGGTGCTGAGAATTGATAACAAAGGAGAATTATGTAGTAAGGTGTTCGACCAATTCTACAGACAACATGGTATAGATCGCAAAACATAACTCCATACATGCCTCAAAAGAATGGAGTTGTTGAAATAATGAATATAACATTGATGGAAAATAAAGGACCATGCTTAGTGGTGCATGTATTGCAAAAGATCAATTCTAGGTAGAGGTAGTCTATACGACATGATACCTAGTGAATATGTTTCCATCGATGGCTCTGGTTGACAAGATTCCATATGAGTCATGGGATAGGGAAAGGCCCTCTCTTGCACATCTCAAATTATTTGGGTGTGATTCCTTTGTGCATGTACCAAAGGAGAAAATAAGCAAACTCGACAGCAAGTCTAAGAAATGCATCTTCATCAAGTACACACATGGAGTGAAAAGGCATAAGTTGTGGAATCCAGTCACAAGGAAGACAATTTATAGTAGAGATGTGATCTTCATATAATTTGGAGGTACTTCCGGTATTGAAGAGGATAAAGAGAAAATGAACTAGAAAAGCTAGAGTTTGAATGGAACGATGAAAGTCATGATTCAGATGAGTCTACTGATTCCAATGAAGAGGTGGAATAATAAAATCTGGTCATTAGGAGGTCTGGTCAAGCAAAGAAAAAACCTAAAAGGTACAATCCACCAGATTTCCACTCTTCTTTTGCATTAACTACCAAAAAAAAGGATCCTGAGTTAGTAAAGGAAATGCTAGACTTGATAAAGGGTAAACTTCGGAAAAAGGACATGGAAGAAGAAATGGAGTTCTTAGTGAAGAATGAAACATGGGATCTAGTAGCATTTCCAAATGGAAGGAAACATGTCGACAATAAGTGGGTGTTCAAGAAAAAGTTGAATGCAATATGTCAGGTCGAGAAGTACAAGGTTCAACTAGTAGAGAAGGGATATTCCCAAGTCAAGGGATTTGTTTTGGTGATCTTGGGATAGAACAAATGGACATAAAGAAAATTTTTCTTCATGGTGATCTAAAGAAGAGATTTATATGAAGCAACTTGAAGGATTCACAATGAAGGGAGAGAATGAGCTGGCCTGTAAGCTCAAAAAGTATCTCTATGGTTCAAATTAATCACCCAAGATGTGGTACTAGAAGTTTGATATGTATATCCAACAGTCGGGTTTTGTGAGAATTTAGGTTGATCACTATTTGTATAGCAAGAAAGTCGGTGATCATTATATAAATATAACTTTGTATGTCGATGGCATGTTGTTGGTGGGAAACAACATGGATCTAATTAGGGAGGTGCAACTACAACTATCCTCCAAGTACAACATGAAGGATCTAAATGCAACTCATTTCATTCTTGGAATGAAAATTAAAAGAGATCGAGAAAGTAGAAGGCTCTGGTTAAATCAAAGAAAATATGTTGAGGCAGTTTTGAAATGATTTAACATGCATGAGTGTAAATCAGTTAAGGTCCATGTTCCTATAGGAGTTAAATTATTTGTTGAACAGTGTCCTAAGACACAGGAAGAGATAGATTAGATGGCACATGTGCCCTATGCTAGTGTTGTAGGTATTCTAATGTATGCAATGGTATGTACTTGACCTGATATTTCCCATGTAGTGAGAGTATTGAGCATGTACATGTCAATACCTGGGAAGGAGCACTAGAAATCTATTAAAAGAGTATTAAGGTATTTGTGTGGCACAACAGATTATGAAATATGCTACCAAGGAAAACCTAAAATTGATAAAACAATAAGTGTACATGGTTTTTTCAACTCCAACTAGGATGGAGATATCAACTATAGAAGGTCAACCAATGCCATATTTTTCAAATTATTCAGTAGGGAAGTCAGTTGAATGAGTAGGATGTGGTCGGTTGTTGCACTATCGACTACTGAGGATGAAGACATGGAAGCTTCTCATGCAAGCAAAGATGTAGTTTGGATGCATAGATTGTGTTCAGAGGATGGGTTTAAATAAAAAGCAGTTAGGTTTAATTGTGATAGTCAAAGTGCAATCGTCCTAGCAAAAAACCATTTATACTATTCAAAGAAAAAGCATATTGATGTGAAATACCATTTTGTGAGAGAAATGGTGGAGACCAGAAAGTGTTGTTGGAAAAGGTAGACACATCGAAGAATACTGTACACTCTTTAACCAAGTTGGTGAAAACCAAGAAGTTTACTTGGTGTAGAAAAACGATGGGCTTATCATCCCTAATAAAGTGAATTGAAGTTTTGAAATATTTTGTATGCAAAGAAAACAACAGTGGGCGAATGTTGGGTATGTTATATTCTTTACATGTAAATCGATGATTGAAGTCAATAGTCGACTGGAATTGAATTCGAAAAATGGAAGTCTAGTTGATTGGCAGAGTAGAATATTCGACTACTTGACAACCACAACTGGTCGACGAGCATAAAATGTGAAATAATTTGACGAACACTTGGATGACGAGAATCTCAACTAGCGATCGACTTAGGTTGACTCTTTCAATTCAACTGTAATAGAATAACTGAAAGTTGTTAGGAAGTTGTGGATCACCATTAATGGAGCATTTAGCTATAACTAATTCAGTTGTCATGAATTAGGGTATTGCATCTATAAATAAGATGTGAAGGAAAGTTGGAAGAATGGGGTGTGCTTGTACTGGAACTTGTATGCACTTGTATGAGATGACAAGTAGAGTGTAGTGAATTCACACTTGAGTTAATTTGATACAATAAATAGATGTTGTAAACAATAGTTAAGTGTGTTGATAATAGATGAGCGGTATAGCTCACTGGTTGTTTTTCCCTGTAAAGGGTTTTCCATGATAATTTATGTGTATTATGTGTTTGTGTTTATGCCAAATGTTAAATTTTGTTAATATATCTAACTGTTAGAGTCATTATGCATAATCAATGTGAAAGGTATTGAAGTTCTTGACATGAGGATGATAGCCATAAAGTGCCCTAAATAGGGACATCTTTTGATGAAGTATGGAAGGACATGTTGTACCACCATTCTTCCAATGGAAACCATTTGACGCACTATGTTTGTTTATTAGATGCAAGGAAAAAATATATTCTTCTAGACGTTTATTCACAATGTCAACATGCCCATCGAATTAAGGATGGTAAGAGGAGATATGACTCAACTGAGTACACAATCTTAGCTCGACTTTCCATCCAAGTTTATACCCCTTCCTCTTTTACTAAGATCCTTGATCTCTTGGTTGAAATTTTCCCATTACTTATCTTCCTTTTGGCAAGGATTATGTCCCATTAGTATGTTGGGATACTCTCACACACAACATTCATGTTATTTTAAAGATGTTACATTCAAAGTATCAATCCATGATAGATGAAAATCGACTTGGAAAGGAAACCTAAGTGTCTCCATGTCACATCCTAAATCAAACATGAAAAGTTATTTCAAGCAACAAGCATGTGACCATAGTTCACAACAAGTAGATACACACTAGCTTCATGTAGTCAATGTGCATAAGTAACATAGTACACCTAAATAGAATAAGGGACAACCTACCCAGTCATCATATAATATTTTCATTATTACACAAAATCCATCTTAACAATATGGACATCCAATATTAATCAAAATAAAACTATTTTTCATTATTTTTCACAATCAATGAAGCAAATTTATGTATTACACCTAGAAACATTACCACATAGTACCCAATAAATATGAACTCATAATTGCTCACAATATATAATGTAATTGAAATGAAACTAACGAGGATTTTCTATTGAGGATTCTAGCAATATATATGCAATCTGAAGTGACTATTATATTGAGTACCACTATCATTTATTTACTTTTTCACAAATTCATACATAAGAATTAGAGAGTGTTATCTATCAAATTCCTCAAACTAACATAACAAAATAGAAAGAAGAAGTAATTTTGTGTCTTGATAATGAAATAAAGAGAATGAATATGAATCCTCTTCAAGGGTGAAACCTCCTTTTACATCATATCAAATGCACAACATGAGATGATCTCTAAAAGTCTGTCTTCTTGGTATATATAAGAGGCAAAGGGTACATTTATAGTTGAAGTGTTTAGCTGACCAATAAGGACCATACTAGCATAACAATAGAATTGTCACATAAATCAATATCGAAGACTTAACATGCCCCTCCCCTTCAAACAAGTGTTGTCCTCAACATTTGATTAGTTGTGAATGTTTATGCATGACCAACTCATCTTCCCATGTTGTCTCTTCTATTGGAAGGTTCTTCCACTTGATGAAGTACTCAGTAATTGCTCGACTTCAAGGATTGTTTCAAGTTCTATTATGATTTTCCCTTCTGCACTGATCTCGAGCAAAATACTCTAAAATGGGATATTGTTGTCATTACCTTTTCTAAGCAAGAAACATGGAATACTATATGTACACATGAAAATGGAGTCAACTTCAATTTGTAATTCATACTTCCAATCCCTCACAACACCTTATAGGGACCATATTACTTTGGTGCTTATTTATTGTCCTTCTGTTGCTTGAGGCACATTTGTTTCTATGGTTGTACCCTCAGAAATATCCAATACCCACATCAAATTTACTTTCATTGCAATGTTGACATGCTTGTTGTTTCATCATATTTTGTGCTATAGTCAATTTGTTTTTCAATAGTTGCAAAACCTCTTCTTGGTGCTCTATGTGATCCTCCATTATTTGCATCTTAGCTTTCCCTCCCAAGGGTGATGTGATGGAAGGAGGATGATAGCCATAAAGTGCCATAAATGGGGGCATTTTTTGATGAAGTATGGAAGGACATGTTGTACCACTGTTATTTCAAGGGAAACCACTTGACCTATTGTGTTTGTTTATTAGATACAAAGAAAAAAAATGTTTTTCTAGACAATTATTCACAATCTCATCTTGCCCATCATATTGAGGATGGTAAGAGGAGATATTCAAGTCAATTGAGTACCCAAACAAGTAAATAATTTAGTCCGAAAATTACCATTGAAAATTGGATCTCTATCACTTACAATAATCTTGGGGATTCCATGTAGCTTATGAACTATTTCCATGAATGTTGCAACTACGTACTTTAAAAGGATGAGAAAAAAAGAGTAGAAATATGCATACTTTGTGGTTCACTCCACCACTACCATGATGACGTTCTTTCCTTCAAACTATGGTAGACTTATTATAAAATCCATTGAGACCTCTTCCCAACATTGACTTACTATGGATAATGGTTGGAGAAGACCTGAGGTCTTGATTGTATCTCCCTTATTCTATTAGAAAACAAAACATTCTACCACAAACTTTTGGACATCATTTTTAAGACCTTCCCATAAAAACATATTTTTTTATCATGTGGTATGTTCTTGGGAACCTTGAATTTCCTCCCATAGGAGAAGTCTGCAATTCCAAAAAGACCTTCTATTTGAGTTGGGAATTCTTACATGAATTAAATGATCACAATACCATAATGAATCATGCGTCCATTTTTTTTTTCCAATGCGCTTGGGTCCTCTTACACTTGTTGAATGATTTTGCATGTGTTATGATCCTACTTCCATTTTATCGTTGATTTTTACACATAATCAGATTGTGGAATGAGAATAACACACAATAAACCCTCCATGTCTTTTCTTTACTCAAAAGTGCATCTTCCATCACAATTTGTTTTAAACTTAGAGCCATGTTTCGATGTCAACTAGAAAATATTAAAAAAGAGGCTGAACAATTTGAATATATAAGACACACCCACACATCTAGAACACCAATTTAATAATACTTTTATCACAAGAATGGTTAGGGTTTCATGGAATACCTGCTTGTTTTTAGTAGAATGGTTAAATTTTTTGGGAATAGTTTGTCTTGTGAGTTCCAAATGCTCGAATATATTACTTGTCATTACCATGTAAGATGTATTAAGTAAAAGTGACAGTCTTCCTATCGGTGATTTGAGTCTCTCAGTTTTTTGAGTTTATATTCTGAATTCCAAATGCCCTAATATTATTTGTCATTTCCATGTACACTGTATTAAGTAATTTTAAAGTGAAGGGGTACAATTGATGAACAATTGCGAGTAACCTGTGGTAGAGATGAACTTGATGAAACCCTAATTAGACCCTGTATCTAAAGATGAACAATTGCGACTAACCTGTGGTAGAGATGAACTTGATGAAACCCTAATTGGACCCTGTATCTAAAGATCCATTTTAGAAAGATTCTTTATAGACTTATAACAAATCCAACATGACAAAATTTTATTTTGGCATGTAAGATTTCCATAGGAATCCATCTACAGAACACAAATTGCTAAGATCCAATGTGGCCTTAATAACAAAGTTCATGCGAGAGTTGAAATGTCCCCCATGATGATGACAAATGAGTCCAGGCAACCAAATTGCACCATTTGCTTCGGCTAGTTGAGACTTGTCGAGCTAGAGGATTTGACTTCACTTGTTCTAAAATTGGTGATAAACCCACCAAAGAATTCTTCCATGTTGTTGCCACCAAAGAAGCCAACAATAGTATATCCACTCTAATAACTACTTGGAAATCTTATAAACTTAGAATATTACCTCATGATCTTAGTGGAAGCCATTTTGTTCTCCCTTTTTCATGATGACAGTGTAAAAACAATCACGCAAAGGGATGAACTCTTTGACAATAGAACAATCATGGCGTTATGAATGAACTATTCCTCACAATTTTCATTTTATGAATGAGCTATTCCTCATAGTTTACTTGTGATCTAAACCAGGTACGTAAACAATGATACCTCATTGTTAATTCTTTTGATTTCTCTTTGCAAAAGCCATGTCGTGATCCATCTATTATAAATTATTTTTGAACTCACTCAAGAATATAACTTCTATTTATGTTATAACTAGCAACAACCACATTTTAAAATGTGGTTGATATTCGTCGATCGGCATATATCAACCATGACCACACATTTAAAAGTGGTTGATATTCGCCGATCGACGAATATCAACCACATTTAAAAATGTGGTTATTGCTAGTAGATAGCCGGCCCACGAAGAAATAACAAAATTAAAATTTTAATAAAAATGTTATTCGAAATAAAAATGAAAAGAAATGCATATTAAGTTTAAAAATAAAAAAAATTAAAACATATTAAAATAAACTAAAAAAAATAAAAAATAAAAATAAAATAAGTGATATAAAAATAAATTAACTTAAAAAAAGAAATAAAGTAAACTAAAAACAAACTAAAGTAAATTAAAAATTAAAGTAAACAAGAGGAAGCTACAATGCATCTAATCCCTGCCTAAGTTGTAAGTAAGAATATCTACCTAAGTTGTAAGCAAGAATACTGAAGTTAGCTCTAAGATATTGGTAAGCTGAGTTATAATTGATAAACATAAGATGAAGGTAAACATTGATAATAATAAGTTTTTTCATTTTTCCATTGACATTCTAGCGTTCATAAAGGGCGGAGCCTTGTGAGTTAGCTATGGCTTAGGCTTGCTTGTTTTTTTATTGATAGTGCTTCGAAACTTGAAGCATGACTGTGAATCCATGATATTCCTCCATGTTAGGTACAGGGTGAAAAGTAGGAAACACTTTTTTTTATGTGATTGATACATATTCTTGACTCTCTATCATGTGAATGTGCCTATAGGTAAAGGAAACAATTCAAAACCAAACAAAATATTCATTCCAACAAAACACATGTATGGTTGTGGCTCCAATAGCAAGATATATCAAAGAGGTAGGTCTGAGTGTCAAAACTAGGCACAAATTACTGAGCCAAATCATTCAGCGTTGCATGGTGGTTTTAACTATCAAAACTAGACACCTGATATCACAATTCAAAATCTGAACTCTAAACTATTGGAAACACAATATGCCTCATATGCAATGATTGCACATCAATCTTTTCATAGAGGGAATAAGCCAACACTATTCCCAAGCACTCTCCAACCAATGCTTCCCCTGTGAAAAGAAAACTCAATTGTAGATGATATTGGATTATTGATCTCCAACATTGCAATTCTTCTTTTCTCCCCCCTTCTTACAAAGTCTTAGTTTGCACAAAATTCTAAAAACATACTTAGCTTTTGAAGAAACATCTCATGAGTTCCATATACTAGTTTACTTTTGCTTATCCAATCTCTTTCCACTACTCAAACACCAACAATACTAAATCCACCTACAAGCATCTCATCTTGAGACATATTGACTTCTAAAGGTGGCCAAGTTCTTTCTACAGAAGGAAACCAACAACAACTAGTGAAAACTTCTCAGTATTTTCTCTAGACACCTAGTGGGACATTAACAACCATTCCTAGAATCCCAATTGTAAGCATCTTCAGAGGCAATGGTTTTGGTATCAAACACTTTAGTAAGGTCATCCTTACAAATGCAACATGGTTTGCAACCACAACAAGAGGACATGTTTTCTTCACTCCAGGTGAGGGTTGTGAAATTTTTGCATCCAAAGGTGAAACTTTGCTCACAACTTTAAGAGATTTGGAAATAAGACAATTCCCTATCTCCAGCCATTCATTGCTAGTTGGCTTATGAACTTGACCCTCTTGTAATGGATCTAATTTTTTTCATTTGTCTCTCCTCTTTTTATTTTTCTTATTGTGTTTTTGTTTTTCCATAAAAATTCAAAACTAAAAGCACCACCAGGCCCAACTGTTGATAGGCTAATAATTGCTAATGATGCTGCAAATGGATTAAACTTGCGCTTGCTATATTTTCTACATCACAGAATGTCTCATAAATGTGTACTAGTGACCTTCCAGAAAGAACAACTCATGCACTCCTTTTACAGTTCATTTGAGCCAGTGAGGCTTGAGAAGAGCCTAATATAAGCTAAAAATACCTCCAAGTCCACCCAAATGATTGCAGTTGAGTTGTCATCCTACCACTATCACATATTTGACATGGTTTCATTGTTAAATTGTTAGGCAAGTCATCTTTCAATCTTGAAACTCGACCAATTTCCTATTCTAGTATGGAAATTATACGTGTATTAAGTTCACTAATTATCCATTACAAATTTGACCCTCTATTTAATTTTATCCTCTATAACCATGCCAAGAGCCACCTTAGGGATCTATTCTATCCACTCCACTAGAACCAAGTTTGATACCCATGAGGTTTCATCTTCCCATATTTCCCCCTTGATTGATAACCTCACTTGTATAACCACCCTTTGCACAACCAATTCTTCCCCTAAATAGTTGATAGGTATCACCTATGGGAGACATGATAGGTGTAAAAACCCATACCCTCTAGGCATCTGGCCTTGCTAAACATATTATTCCATATGTTGTTGTCCCCCAACAACTCCCCCTTATTTTAGGGCCCCCCATTCTTAATTTTGTAAATATTTTTCTTTTGTTTGGTTTGAATTTGTTTCAGAGATTTCACTTTTTGGTTTGGTGGTTTTTGCATGCTTATGTTTTGGTGATTCAATTAATCTAGGCCATGTTGGTCTTTTTGCTTCTTGGTCATTTCATAACACTTGAGCTTATTCAATTGATCTTGTGTCTTGGTTTGCAAATTATTAAATACTTAATATGGTGCTTCAACAACTTTGCAAAGATTAAACCTTTCGTTACTTTAATGTGACTAATAATCTATCAATCATGACATTCATTTTACATAAGGCATTATGCAAGTTTTTTTATTCTCTTATTGACATGGTTTAAATTATTATTTTTTTATATTTTTAATTTCATTTAATTCTTTTATTTATTCCATGTCTTTTGAAAAAATGTTCTTTGATAATATTTTAAAGCTAATTTTAAAAGGAGTAAATTTCATTATTTTTAATAATTAGTTATTTTCATTAATTACTTCTTATAAGTGCTTTTACCCTATATACATGAAAATTATTTCATTGTATTATGATAAAAAAATCAAATTATAATAGGTCGATCATAAATTTTAAAATACTAAAGAATTAATTCATGGTTTTCATTCTTATTTTATTTTAAAATACTAAATGATTTTTGTATAACTTTTACATTAAATTATGTTAGTTTTATAATAATGAATTAAAAACATAAATTTGTGTGAAGTTGGTGCTTTTGTCATTCATAAATGATTAATTAAATTTTTACAAATTTCCATGTTGAAATAATATTAATTTCTAAAGAATTTCTTTAAATTTTTCTATTTGAGTCTATTTCGGGCTTTGTTAAATAAACATAATTTTTTAAAAGATAATTGTAAATGTTTAATAAATTTTTTGTTTTAGATTATTTTTCATTGATCTTTAAACCTTATTTCTTTAATAAACAATAAAACTTTTAATTTTTTGAAAATTTGGAAATTATTGTTTCACATTATCTTCATATGACATGTGTGTTGAATTTTTCTTTTCGCCTTATTGAGATGGATTCGTTCCTTAATTAAATACATTTATCTCGTTCAAAGTTGATTGACTCTTTGCTTAATATATAGGTCAACGTTTTTGGGAATTTTCATGGATTTTGTGTCGTATTTGTAATTTCAACATCTTGATAATATCACAAAAGTAATAAGTATTTCCATGCCCCTCTTATTAACGGTCCAGTTATTATGGATTTTAAATGGTATTGAACAGCCAGGTTACACCGGATTACAATATCCCAGCAATGGAAATAAACTATGGAGATAATGTTGTACTGATCTATCTAGAACGCAGAGATCGATTTATTGTCATCGACGCGCGTCTACTATATATGGAGCTAATTTGACATTGGGATTGTGATTAATGGCATTAGCCGTTCACCGCGTTGGCCATATTTCAGCGCTAAATGAAATTTTGCTACATGAGAAGGACAGGTTTTTATATGGATAAGAACCAGCCAAGGAATGAGATTGTTGTAGAACACTAGTTAAAAAGGATTAATGAGATTTTTGAGGAAAAATTACAACCAGATCGGATTATCAATGCATGAATAATGGCAGTCCATGTGTAACCCCAGGATTTGAGAAGATTGTCTTGATCAATTGAAAATATGAAATCTTTTAATTTTTCAATTTATTTTTACAATAGTTTCACTTTTGTTTTTGTCTCTGGTTTAGTTTTGATTTTAAATAAGTTTTAATAAATTGTATTCTGATTGTACAGATATTGTACACCATCTTTCTACGAAATCACCCGACCAAAATGTTGCTATATTATTGGGTTAGTTGTTTCTGAGCCACAGATGGAGGAAAGGAAATCAAGGTTGCTATCAGATCCATGGGCTAAGCTATTAGATTATGGAATGGGTTTTTTCCGATCCCCAAAAGCTTAATTCTTTCTACGAATTAAGATGAATTGGTTAGAGGTTGAGAAGTAAAGAGAAAAGATCGCAGATTTCAGTGGAGAGGTAACATACAGTGGGTTGATAATAACAAAGGCTATATAGTTGTGGGAATTAGCAGCAATCACAGATTGTTAACAACACGTGACTGAGATCATTAGAACCTTATAATAATAAATTTGATTTCAAATTAAAACTAATATAATAAGTCAGAGAGCTTTGACTTGTGAATGGAAAGTATATCCTGCCTTGGCAGAGATAATAAAGTAAAAGTAAATAAAAGTAAAGCAAGTAAAATAAAATAAAACTAAATTAAAAATTAAATTAAATTAAATTAAACTTAAGTAAGTAAATAAATTAAATAAAAGTAAAATAAATAAAAAAATTAAATTAAATTGAATAAATAAATAAAGTAATGTAAAATAAAGAAATAAAATAGAATAAAAACTAAATTAAAGAAATAAAAATAAACTATAATTTATAAATTAAATTAAATAAAGAAATAAAGTAAAATAAATAAATATACGTGAAAAAAATAATTAGTAAAATATATTAAATAAAAATTTTAAAAAATAAATTAAATAAATGTAAAAAAAATAAAGATAAGTAAAATAATTGATATTAAAGGTAAATTCGGAATAAAATAATTAATTGATATTAAAGAAAAGTAAAATATTTGTTATTAAAAAAAAGAAAAGTAAAATAATAGATCTTAAATGTAAATTAAAAATAAAATAACTGATATTAAAAATAATTGAAATAAATAATATTAAAAATAAATCAAGAAGAAGATAATTGATATTACAATTAATTAAATAAATGTAAGTAAATAAAAATAATGGTAAGGCAACCCAACTAAAGTCAACCCAACCAAAGTCAACATTTAACTTTTGTTTTCCCATGGTTTATTTTGGTTGACCATGGTTCAACCATGAACCATGGCGAACCAATTAATATTAATTATTATTTTTATAATAATTAATATCATTAAAGAATAATATTTATTAATAATAGTATATTTATTTAAATGACATCTAGTTATTTATAGTTAATAAATAAATTTAAATATTTGTAATAAATAGAAAATACCTATTTAAATATTAAATATTAAATTAAATAAGAAATAAATTCGTAATTAAGATATATATTAAAATTATATAAAATATATATTGGCGATTACTCACCATGGTTGACCATGGTTGGAAATGTTTGACATGGTTTACTATGGTTGACCATGGTCGAATATGGTTGCCCATGGTCAACCATGGTCATGGTTGATAATAGTTGATTGTGGTTGACCATGGGAAACCATAGTCAACCATAGTCAACCATGGGAAACCATGATGGGAAACCATGGTTGGCCATTACTGTCAACCACATGTCGACCATGTAGTTGTTAAAATATATGTTAATTATGCCGTAAGGCATTTCACAAGTGGGAAACACTTCCCAAATTTTTGCATTGGCACGTTTTTCACCGTCTGATCTGTTTTATCGATGATTCGGTGCAATTGATCCATCAATAGGAATCGATGGTTCGTCTACCAAATCCTTACCAAAGACTAAAGACTGGGTGTTCCATTCCATCCAAGGGCCAATCCACCAAATTTACCCACAACATCAACTAGAATAAATGTGCAGTCCAAACAAATTTGCTCAGGATCTTGTTTGCAGTGACAATAGAGCACATTGTCTCCTGAATAAAAAGAACAGATGGATGCTTTTTTTTTAACCAACATTTTGAGGGACCGTTGCTTTGAGGTCATCCTAATACCTCAAATGTTATGCTATAGCACATCATTTTAAACTTTAGGAGGGGGATTCTTTGCTAAGGGACCCTTATATTGTAGACTGTTTTCCAGCACATATATCCTTTTCAACTTCTGATTTTGCGAGATCCATAAAATATTTCCTGCCTCTAGTAGAGGGGACTACAATCTGATGGGTCAAACTCAAGCCTCTAGATTGATTTCCTTCCCATTTTATTAGAGAGAAAGTATGATAGCGTCTCGACATAGAATGGTTGGTGTAGGAACTTATGGAGGTGTTTTCTTTAGAGGAAGGAGGATAATATATCCACTTAGAATCTTCAATATCAATCAATGGATCCTATGTTGGAAGTTGTAGATAGTCCTCTGAAGCATCCAAATTTTTTTTTCCCTTTCCCATCATTTGAGGTAGAAATTACAACTTTCTTGTCATGCAAACCTAATATGATGGATTCCAATTAACTTATCTTTGATTGGAGATGCTTAGTGACTCTTGATAACTCCTCATTAACCCTAACCGATTCATGATGCATAGCTTCCTAATCATTTTTTATCTCCTTCACTTTACTTCGCTTATGTTGTGAAGAGGACATAGATTCTTTGCCAAAATCTAAGGGACTCATTTCCAAGTGGGTACCACCAATATCGTCTGAAGACCTTAGGAGTAGACACGAGATGTTTAGGTGATTGTGGGAGCGGTGGTGAGTATAACAAAAAGGCACATTCTTATAATCTAGGGTTTGGATATATGAATGTTCACCGAATTCGATCAAAATAACATCTGGGAGTCCTTGTGCTATATCCATTTCCAGACAGATAGTGGCCACATAAGTTTGTGATTTTTCCTTAGCCTGTAGGGAAACTTTTAGAAAAGTTCCCATTGAGTATCTAATAGATTTGAAGAATCGAGTGTCCCAGTATTTGATCAGTATACATGGAAATTTTACCCATAGGGTTATCATATGTATGTGTTCTCAAATAGGGTTGAATACAACATGCCAAAGGAAGAGAGTAAGAGAAACATTGCCCCAAAACCAATGTCCTTCCATATCAATTTTTAATCGATCATCCTCAGAGTTAAAAACAAAATTCATGTATCCCCTTTCCCCAACATGTGTTAGAGAAGTATATCCTAGAATATGGTTCCAGGTGCGTTGAACCTAGTGCTTTAGGTCCTGCTCCTTGAACCTTCTTGCATGAAATCTATCAATTAGGACATATTATGTGTAGAAAACTACCTTTTCTTTGAAGATATCTAGGTCCAAAGTGACCTTCATCTCCTCCGATAGATTAGATGTGCAATTTTATCTTATTTTCCTCCCATGGGTTTGCAATTGTTTCTTTGTTTCAGTCTTTTGGAGGTCGAGGATTTCGACCAAGGTTATGGGCAATAAATTGGTAATATTTGATATAACTATAATAAACCAATTCAAGATGAATTGGAGGAAGTGATTCAAGAACTACGATGGATCCCCCAAGATGAAAATAAATGGATCCAAGCAACTAGATTGCTCCATTTGCTTCAGCTTGATGAGAGCTATTGAGCTAGAGGTTCCTGTTTGAGGGCTCGACTTCAATGGCTCCAAAACCAGTGATAGACCCACCAAAGGATTCTTCAAGGTGGTTTCCACCAAAGAAGCTAACCATAATATATCCACTTTAAAAACTACTTTGGTCAAAAATATTATTAACATAGAAAAATACCTCATTATTTTGTTAGTAGTTGTTTTCTTCTCCCTTTTTTTATGATGATAGAATTCAGCAACCATCACACTAGGGATGAAGCGTTCTTCCTAGTTTAATCATGATCTAAACCAAAGAAGTTTAGTAATGATCTCTCTTTACAAAATCCTTATCAATCTTATTGAACAACTTCACCAAATGTAGGTTAGATAAATTGCAAATTTTCCAAAACGATACTATGCATTCAAAAGACAAAAATGTTCAAAATTTTCTTGACACATGCTAAACTATAGGTTAAACCATAATAGAAATACTTGAGTATGAATAAGATTTGGTACAAAAAATACATAACAAAAAATTTAGTACAACTAAAAATATAGTACAATTACAATAAGGAAGTAGACATCTCATAGATACATAAATACATAAGCATGTAGTTTTCAAAATTTTAAACTATAAATTAAACCATAATAGAAATACTTGAATATAAATAAGATTTGGTACAAAAAAATACATAACAAAAGATTTTAGTACAACTAAAAATCTAGTACAATTACAATAAGGAAGTAGACATCTAATAGATACATAAGCATGTAGTTTTCAAAATTTTTAAAAAAAATAAAAAGTATATATAAGTCATTCAAAATTTTAAAATAATATACATTCTTCATTGTAAGCAAACTTATCTCAAATTCGAAACATATCGTATAACAAACAATGTGACATCTTGATTCCCTCACCAATCCTAATAATGTCTATATCTTTGAGTAAACCTTTGAACCTTAAGCAAACCAGTCACACTTCCAAGATGTCGAAGAACCATTGCGGCAGGGATGAACTCTGTATAAATATAACAACCTGGGGATGGTTGTTCCTCATGGTTTACCTGTGCCATAGTTTAAAATTCTCTGAACGACATGTTGTAAACTAATAAATCTCTAATACAACTTGTCTTAGCTCCAAGTGCAATCTTTGCAGAACTTATTATAATTGTTAGAAATGGGATTTGAACACATGCCCTTTCGGGCCAATACCTAAAACTGGTGCCTTCGACCAACTCGGCCATCCTGACATACTTGACCTTTATGTTTTTAATAATTAGATTACTATATACTTTAAAGTAGGGTGAAGGTAGTCATTGTCAGCGTTAGAAGAAGCAAGAGTAGCTATTCTATTCTCTCAATTCCATTCAAGCGGGACACGTCGCTTTCCTTCCATTCACTTCAACAAAATGAAACTAAATTTATTATTAATGTTAAAAAAAACAGCATTATGGAATTTGCATGATGCGCTAGCCATACTAGGCATACCCTATGATAACATGAAAGTCCTTCATCTCATTGTCATGATGGTTCACATATGTTGATGCTTTCTCTCATAGTGGCCCATGAATGGTTAAAACATGTGGTTTTCAACTCATATCTGATTATTGATACCATGGGAGGACCCTTTAAGCCTAGACTTTGCCATTTTAACCCGTGATCACATATTTAAACTTAGTATACCATTTGGTTTACCTATGTGGGTCCGTTTATAATTGTCTAGACCAATTCTAGGACCTATACACTAAAGGGTGTCCCCATTAACTAAAGAGCCTAATTCATGTCCACAAACATCTCCAATAATTTTAGGGCACATTTACTTCTAGGCATATAATTGGTCAAATTCATCATTTTTAGGTGATTTGAACATCCACCCTTAATCATATCTTTTCTTATCTATATTGTTCCTAGGACCATTGTTTGCACATACGTGTAGACTAGAGGGTGTTTTTTCTTCGTCATACCCATAACTTACCTTAAACATTGGTGGTTCAAAAATCTAACACTTATGGCCTAACAATCATAGGTAGGGTGGCAACACATTTATGAGAGAGGAGGAAACCTTCTCTATTAAGGGAACATTACAACACATGCATATTTTTTCCATAGATTGAGGCACATCCATCTTGCCTTAATAGATATCTATTTGTGTGTATGTGTTGTTTGCTTGTTACTTTCATTTCTTTATATTAGAGATAGATTATCCTTGTTTGTTTTCACAAGGAAAGTTCAACATTTTTTGGTACATTAGGTGATACTCCTACTTAATTTTATTGTTGTTTATTTCTTCCCCAAGCGCAAGTAGATACCGTTAAATTGGGATATAGTGGGATATACTAGATTCACACCTAGTTAAGGGTTTGCCCCTACCTAGGAAGTAAATAAACCCTAGGCTCATTTTTTGGTTTGCTTGATTGCCAGCAAATTTGGTCAATTAACCTGATGCTTAATGTTTGATTGTCTTTATTAGGACAAATGGGATTAATTAGGTTGCATTCTACTGTCATTTGATTTGGTTTTCAATTATGCAATTTCTTTTAAGTAGAATAAGACATCATCAAAGGAAAGAGGTTGATAAAATTAGTTTCCTCTTCTTTGCTATAATATTTATTTACATTGTGTACTTTGTAATGTAAAAATCACTAATCAAATTCACATAATCAATCCCTTCAACTGAATGTATATTAAATGAGATTAAATCCTTAATCAAATTAGTGGCCTACACCACTCAAAGTTTTTTTTTTAAATCCGATTTCCCCCAAATTTTCAGTGGTGAATCCAATCCACTTACTCTCGTATTTATAAATAAGACTTGGGATTATTACTTTCCCGGGTTTGGTATGACACACATACCTTGATGCTTTGATGCTATGATGTAATTGGACCTATTTACTACTTCGCGGTATTAATAGTAAGCTATATTTTTCCTTGGAAAAAAAAATAAGTAATCTCTAGTTTTATGGGGTATTGACCTTCCCTCTAGTTTTATACCCCTCCCTCTTTTCCTAAGATCGTTGACCTCTTGGTTGAAATTTGCTCATTACGCATCTTCCTTTTGGCAAGGATTATGTCAAATTAGTCACTTGAGATACTCTCACACTCTAAATTCTGTTATTTTAAAGATGTTATGTTCAAATTGTCAATGCATGATAGATAAAAATCAAGTTGGGAAGGAAACATGTATGTCTTCTTGTCACATCCTAAATCAAATATGACAAGTTATTTCAAGCAACAATCATGTGTCCACAATTGACAACAAGTAGATCCACACTAGCTTCATGCAGTCAACACATATAAGAAATCATAATACACCTAAATAGAATAAGGGGTCAAGATCAACATACCTAGTCATCACATAATATTTTCATTGATACACAAAATCCATCTTAACAATATGCACATCAAATATTACTCAAAATAAAATTATTTATCATTATTTTTCAGAATCAATGAAGCAAATTTATGTATTACGCCTAGAAACATTACCACATAGTACCCTATATATATAAACTCATAATTTATCACAATATAATGTAATTGAAATGAAACTAAAGAGGATTTTCTATTGAGGTATCTAACAATAACTATGCAATCGCAAGTGACTATTATAATGAGTACCATTATCTATTTACTTTTTCACAAATTCACATATAAGAATTAGAGACTTTTATGGACAAAATCCCTCAAACTAACATAAAAATAGAAAGAAAAAGTAATTTCATGTCTTGATAATGAAATAAAGATAACGAATAAGAAGCCGCTTAGAGGGGGAAACCTCCTTTTACAATATATCAAATGCAAAAGGTAAGATGATCTCTGAAAGAAGGCCTTCTTGGTATATATAGGAGACAAAGGGTACAATTATAATTAAAGGGTCTATCCAACCAATAAGGATCACACTAATATAACGAAATGTAATAACTCAATATCTAAGACTTAACATGCCCCTCCCCTTCAAACAAGTGTTTCCCTCAAAATTTGATTAAGTGTGGATGATTTTGCATGAAGAACTCATCTCCCCATGTCATCTATGCTATTGGCAAGTTCTTCCACTTGATAAGGTACTCAATAACTGATCAATTTAGTAGTTTCTTGATCTTTGTTTCAATGATATTTTTAGGTTCTAGTATGATTTTCCCTTCCTGAACGATCTCTAGTAAAATACTCCAGATTGGGATCTTGTTTCCATTACCTTTTTTAAGCAAGAAACATGGAAGACTAGATGTACATGTGAGGATAGAGACAACTTCAATTTCTAAGCCGCTTTCCATCCTTTGCAACACCTCATAAGAACCATAGTACTTGGGTGCTTATTTATTGTCCTATTGTTGCTTGACTGATATTTTTATGGTAACCTAAAAAATATCCAATCTCCCACTTCAAATTTCTTTTCACTACAATGTTGATATGCTTGCTCTTTCCATCATATTTTGTGCTTTAGTCAAGTTGTCTTTTAATAGTTGGAGAACCTCTTGGTGGTGCTCTATGTGATCCTCTATCATTTTTTGTACCTTAGATTTCCCTCTCAAGGGTGATCTGATGGAAGGAGGTGTTGTGTATGTTATATTATTTTCATGTAAATCGAAAATCGAACTCAATATTCAAATAGTTAACAAGTCGATTGGAATTGAATTTGAAAGATGTCCAAGTATAATCAATTGGCCAACTAGAATAGTCGTTTGGTCAACGACCATGACTGGTCGACAAAAAGTTGACGAGCATAAAGTGAGCAGGAATTTGATGAACACTTGGACGACAAGAATATCAAATGGAGGTCGACTAAGGTTGACTCAGTCAAGTCATCTGTAATAGAATAACTGAAATTTTTTAGGAAGTTATGGATCGCCTTTTAATGGGGCAGTCATCCATAGCTAATTCAGTTTTCATGAATTAGAGTATTGCATCTATAAATATGATGTGAAGGAAAGTTGAAAGAAAAAGGTGTATTTGTATTGGAACTTGTATGTACTTGTATGAGATGAGAAGTTGAGTGTAGTGAATTCATGCTTCATCTATTGTGATCTAGTAAATCATTGTTGTAAACACTTCTTAAGAGTGTTGATAATAAATGAGCAATATAGCTCATGGGTTTGTTGGTTTTTCCTTATAAAGGGTTTTCCAAGATAATTTCTATGTATTATGTGACTATGTTTGTGACATTGTTAAATTATATTATATCTAACTGAACTAGAATCATTGTGCATAATCACTATGAAAGGTATTGAAATCCTTGACATGATACTAGAGCTATAGTTGGCTTCAAGGGGACTCCTTTTGTTACTGGTGGTTTTTTAGTTTGTCTTATAGATTCTGGAGAATACCTAGTTTTAGTGGGAGTTCCAGACCAATGATTCTTAGTTAGAATTACCAATAGTTCAAGAATAGAAATTGAAAAGTTTAGTGGACATAATTTTAAGCTTTGGAGGCTCAAAATGGAGGATATCCTTGTAAATCGAGAGCATTGGGTTGTTTTCAACCCTAGAACAACTCCAACAAGTATGTCATTGGAATATTTCCATAAACTCGACAAAAAGAAAGGAGTACAATATGAATTTGTTTAGCAGATTATATATTGTTGAAGGTTTCAGGAGAAGACACTACAAATAAACTATGGTATAAGTTGGGGTACTTGTACTAGTTGAAATCTTTGGTTAACAAGTTGTTTCTTCAGAATAAGTTCTATGTTTCGAGGATGAATGAGGGTGACTCGGTAACAAAGCAATTGAATACGTTCAGCACTGTTGTTATTCAGTTGTTGTCTATGGATACGAAAATCAAAGAGGAGGATAAATGTATCAGTTTATTGTGTTCTTTGCCAGACTCATGGGATAGCTTGGTCGTGGCTATTGGAAGTAATAATACCACATTAAATATTGCCTATGTCATTGCATCTATATTGTCATAAGAGATGAGGTGGAAGAACATGGAAGGATCAACCCACGATGCACTGATGGTAAGAGGTTGATTGGTAGATAGAGGAAAAGATAAAACCTTTGGTCGAAAATCAAATTTGAGGGGTAGATATAAGAACAGATCTAAATCCCCTAGTCCAATGACAAGAAAATGTTGGCAATGTGGTAAATTTGGGAATTATAAGCGAGATTATAAGTTGGTGGGTGTCGAGAAGAGTAAAAGATTTGAGGAACCACATTCTACTAAAGGTAAGCCTTTGACTGAAGAAAAAGGGGATGTGTATTTGGCTTCCACAAGTACATAGTTAGATTGTCTCTCATATGATCAACTTTGGTGCATCATATAATATAACACCACACATAGATTGATTCTACAAATATGAGAAACACAATGGTGGTGATGTTCTACTAGGGGATTATTCACAGACTAGGATTGTCGGACGAGGTAAATTTCAACTGATACTAAAATATGGAAGGATAAGAACTCTTCCATGGGTGTTTCATATTCCAGGTTTGGTCCAAAACCCGATATCTGTCATTAAGATGGGAAATGCAGGTGTGTAGTCTGTATTTGAGAAAGATTCCTATAAAATGGTGCAAGGAGTCATGGTATTGATGAGAGGAGTTTGTATTGGAACACTGTACAAGATATTGGGAAGAACAGGTACCAATGGATGTGTGAATATAGTCTTTCCTAAATCTGACATCATATCTTATTTTCTAGTTGACTTTACCATGTTATGGCATCAATGAATGGGACATATTGGTGAGAAAGGTCATCATGCTATGCACAAAAAAGGTATGGTCAAAGGTATCCCTGATTGTTCTTTAGAAGTAGATTTATGTTAACATTGTATTTATCATAAACAAAAACATGTAATTTTCCCATCTGGGGCCACAAGTGCAAAGGAAATATTGGAGTTAGTACAAATTATGTGTTTGGTATAGTATTAGTCCCATCACTATGGGATACCATCTCTTTCACAGATGATTTATCCATAATGACATGGTTGTATTTTCTAAGGAAGAAATATAAGGTTTTTGATAGGTTCCAAGAGTTCAAAGCTCTTGTAGAAAATCGAATTGTCAGAAAGATCAAGGTGTTGAGAATTGATAACAAAGGAGAATTATGTAGTAAGGTGTTCGGCCAATTCTATAGACAACATGGTATAGCTCGACAAAACAAAACTCCATACATGCCTCAAAAGAATGGAGTTGTTGAAAGAATGAATAGAACATTGATGGAAAATAAAGGACCATGTTTAGTGGTGCATGTATCGCACAAGATCAATTCTAGGAAGAGGTAGTCTATACAACATGCTACCTAGTGAATATGTCACCATCGATGGCTCTGGTTGAAAAGAATCCATATGAGTCATGGGATATGGAAAGGCCCTCTCGTTCACATCTCAATGTCTTTGGGTGTGATGCCTTTGTGCATGTCCCAAATGAGAAAAGAAGCAAACTCGACATCAAGTCTGAGAAATGCATCTTCATAGAGTACAAACATGGAGTGAAAAGGTATAAGTTGTGGAATCCAGTCACAAGGAAGACAATTTATAGTAGAGATGTGATCTTCATAGAAGTCGGAGGTACTTCCGGTATTGAAGAGGATAAAAGAGAAAAGGAACTAGAAAAGCTAGAGTTTAAATGAACAATGAAATTCATGATTCAGATGAGTCTACTGATTCTAATGAAGAGGTGGAACAATAAACTCTGGTCATTGGGAGGTATGGTCAAGCAAAAAAAAAACTTGAAAGGTACAATCCACCATATTTCCACTCTTCTTTTGCATTAAATACCAAGAAAAGGATACCAGGTTAGTAAAGGAAGTGCTAGACTTGATAAAGGGTAAACTCCGAAAAAAGGACATGGAAGAAGAAATGGAGTCCTTAGTGAAGAATGAAACATGGGATCTAGTCACATTTCCAAATGGAAGGAAACCTGTCGATAATAAGTGGGTGTTCAAGAAAAAATTGAATGCAATAGGTCAGGTTGAGAAGTACAAGGCTCAACTAGTAGAGAAGGGATATTCCCAAGTCGAGGGAGTCCACTTTGGTGATCTTGAGATAGAACAGATGGACATAAAGAAAACTATTCTTCATGGTGATCTTGAAGAAGAAATTTATATGGAGCAACTTGAAGGATTCACAATGAAGGGAGAGAAGGAGATGGTCTGTAAGCTAAAAAATTATCTCTATGGTTCAAATTAATCACCCAAGATGTGGTATTAGAAGTTTGATATGTATATCCAACAGCTAGGTTTTGTGAGAATTTAGGTTGATCACTATTTTTATAGCAAGAAATTCGGTGATCATTATATAAATATAACTTTGTATGTCGATGGCATGTTGTTTGTGGGAAACAACATGGATCTAATTAGGGAGGTGCAACTGCAGCTATCCTCCAATTACAACATGAAGGATCTCAGTGCAACTCATTTCATTCTTGGAATGCAAATTAAAAGAGATTGCACAAGTAGAAGGCTCTGGTTAAATCAAAGAAAATATGTTGAGACAGTTTTGAAATGATTTAACATGCAGGATTGTAAATCGATTAAGGTCCATGTTCTTGTAGGAGTTAAATTATTTGTTGAACAATGTCCTAAGGCACAAGAAGAGATAGATTACATGGCACATGTTCCCTATGCTAGTGTTGTAGGTATTCTAATGTATGCAATGGTATGTACTTGACCTGATATTTCCCATGTAGTGGGAGTATTGAGCATGTTTATGTCAACACCTATGAAGGAGCACTGGACATCTATTAAAAGAGTATTAAGGTATTTGTGTGGCACAACAGATTATGCAATATGCTACCAAGGAAAACCTAAAACTGATAAAACAATAAGTGTACATGGTTTTCTCAATGTGAAAATCCTCACAGTGGATCCAAATAGATGATGTAAACCTCACAATGAAAGAATTTAGGAAAATAGAAGAGAATAGAGCAGCATAACATAGATCCAATGGAAATCAGATAGGAGCAGAATATTCACACATGTTTCATTAATCAAAATAGTAAAATAGTAATGATACAATGCACAGGATTTGAATACCAAGGGTGTAATTCGAATTAGCCTGCATGGAGAGATCAAAAGATCACTGGAGTGTCATCAAAGCACAACTAGAAGTCTATCTCATCATCGGTGGAGTCATCAATGCACAAGTAACTGTCAACCATTAGTCAAACTGAGTCTAACTGAGTGTGGTAGGTGTAACTGGATCATGGAGGCACTAACTGAATGAAGGACGCTCAGTGGAGGGCGCATGAGGAGCTAATTGGAGTCAGAATGGGCAGTCTAGTCTCACTGGAGGTCCATCGGAGTGATACAATCAGTTGAGAGTCAATCTAGCCTTAAATCAAGGAAAGAACTGAAGATAATTGAATTACAACTGAATGGTAGGTGAGAGAGGGCACATGAGATGCATGCAATTGCATGTAGGGTGCGCTAAGCACTAGGAGGGATGAAACTGATCAGTGAGAAGCTCCCAGGGCTAGCTAACTGAGGGCTAGGTGCTGGGACTGATGACTGGGATGCATGCATGCTGCATGTAGAAATGCATGCATGCTGCATGTAGAAATGCATGCAAGACTGAAAATGCAAATGATGAAAATGCTGGTAGGACTAGGATGGAGTATAGGAATTTCCTAACACTCAACTCCAACTAGGCTGGAGATATCAACCACAGAAGGTCAACCAGTGGATTTTTTTCAAATTATTCAGTAGGGCAGTCAGTTGAATGAGTAGGATGTGGTCGGTTGTTGCACCATCGACTACTAAGGATGAATACATGGAAGCTTCTCATGCAAGAAAAGAGGTAGTTTGGATGCAGAGATTGTTTTCAGAGGATGGGTTTAAATAACAAGTAGTTAGGTTGAATTGTGATAGTCAAAGTGCAATCTTCCTAGCAAAAAACCATGTATACCATTCAAAGACAAATTATATTGATGTGAAATACCATTTTGTGTGAGAAATGGTGGAGAACCAAAAAGTGTTGCTGGAAAAGGTAGACACATCAAAGAATACTGTAGAATATTTAACCAAGTCGTTGAACACCAAGAAGTTTACTTGCAAATTTATGTATTACACCTAGAAACATTACCACATAGCACCCAAAAAATATGAACTCATAATTGCTCACAATATATAATGTAATTGAAATGACACTAAAGAGGATTTGCTATTGAGGATTCTAGCAATATATATGCAATCTGAAGTGACTATTATATTGAGTACCACTATCATTTATTTAAATTTTCACAAATTCACACATAAAAATTAGAGAATGTTATCTACCAAATTCCTCAAACTAACATAAAAAATAGAAAGAAGAAGTAATTTTGTGTCTTGAGAATGAAATAAAGAGAATGAATATGAAGCCTCTTCAAGGGTGTAACCTCCTTTTACATCATATCAAATGCACAACATGAGATGATCTCTAAAATTATGCCTTCTTGGTATATATAAGAGGCAAAGGGTACATTTATAGTTGAAGGGTTTAGCTAACCAATAAGGACCATACTAGCATAACAATAGAATTGAACCACATAACTCAATATCTAAGACTTGACATGCCCCTCCCCTTCAAACAAGTGTTGTCTTCAACATTTGATTAGTTGTGGATGTTTCTGCATGGATAACTCATCTTCCCATGTTGTCTATTCTATTGGAAGTTTCTTCCACTTGATGAAGTACTCAGTAATTGCTCGACTTCATAGTTTCTTGATTTGTGTTTCAAGTTCTATTATGATTTTCCCTTCTGCACTAATCTCTAGCAAAATACTTTAAAATGGGATATGTTTGCCATTACCTTTTCTAAGCAAGAAACATGGAAGACTATATGTGCACGTGACAATGGAGACAACTTCAATTTGTAATTCATACTTTCAATCCCCTGCAACACCTTATAGGGACCATATTACTTTGGTGCTTATTTATTGTCCTTCTATTGCTTGAGATACATTTGTTTCTATGGTTGTAACCTCAGCAATATTCAATACCCACATCAAATTTCCTTTCATTTCAATGTTGATATGCTTGTTGTTTCATCATATTTTGTGTTATAGTCAGTTTGTTTTTCAGTAGTTTCAAAACCTCTTGTTGGTGCTCTATGTGATCCTCCATTATTTGCATCTTAGCTTTTCCTCCCAAGGGTGATGTGATGGAAGGAGGATGATAGCCATAAAGTGCCATAAATGGGGGTATTTTTTTATGAAGTATGGAAGGACATGTTGTACCACCGTTATTTCAAGGGAAACCACTTGACCTGTTGTGTTTGTTTATTAGATGCAAAGAAAAAAATATGTTTTTCTAGACAATTATTCACAATCTCATCTTGCCCATCATATTGAGGATCGTAAGAGGATATATTCAAGTCAATTGAGTACCCAAACAAGTAAATAATTTAGTCCAAAAATTACCTCTGAAAATTGGATCTCTATCACTTACAATAATCATGGGGATTCCATGTAGCGTATGAACTATTTCCATGAATGTTGCAACTACTTGCTTTAAAAGGATGAGAAAAAAGAATAGAAATAAGCATACTTTGTGAGTTAATCCACCACTACCATGATGACGTTCGTTCCTTCAAACTATGGTAGACTTATTATAAATCCATTGAGACCTCTTTCCAACATTGACTTGCTATGGCTAATGGTTGGAGAAGACTTGAGGTCTTGATTGTATCTCCCTTATTCTATTAGTTCAAAAAAAACATTCTATCACAAACTTTTGGACATCATTTTTAAGGCCTTCCAATAAAAATCATTTTTGATAATGTGGTATGTTCTTGGGAACTTTGAATTTTCTCCTATAGGAAAAGTGTGCAATTCCAAAAGGACCTTCTATTTGAGTTTGGAATTCTTACATAAATATAGATGATCACAATACCATAGTGAATCATTGTCCAGAATTTGTTTTCCAATACATTGGGTCCTCTTACACTTCTTGAATGATGTTGCATGTGTTATGATCCTACTTCCATTTTATCATTGCTTTTTACACATAATCAGATTGTGGAATAAGAATAACACACAAGAAACCCTCCATGTCTTTTTCTTTACTTGAAAGTGCATCTTCCATCACAATTTGTTTTAAAATTAGAGCCATGTTTCGATATCAACATAAAATATTTAAAAATAAGGCTTGACAATTTGAATATATAAGACACACACACAAATCTAGAACACCAATTTAATAATACTTTTACCACAAAAATGGTTAGGGTTTCATGGAATACCTGCTTTAATAATACTTTTACCACAAGAATGGTTAGGGTTTCATGGAATACCTGCTTGTTTGGGTAATAGTTTGTCTTGTGAGTTCCAAATGCTCGAATACATTACTTGTCATAGCCATGTAAGATGTATTAAGCAAAAGTGACGGTCTTCTAATTGGTGATCTGTCAAATTTTTGAGTTTATATTCTGAATTCCAAATACCGTAATATTATTTGTCATTTCCATGTACAATGTATTAAGTAATTTTAGAGTGAAGGGCTGCAATTGATGGAGAATTGCGAGTAACCTGTGGTAAAGATGAACTTGATGAAACCCTAATTGGACCCTGTATCTAAAGATCCATTCGTGACAAATCCAAGATGAAGCTTCTTTATAGACTTATAAGAAATCCAACATGACAAAATTTCATTTTGCCATGTAAGATTTCCATGGCAATCCATCTACAGAACACAAATTGCTAAGATCCAACGCGGCCTTAACAACGAAGTTCATGCGAGAGTTGAAATGGATCCCCCATGATGATGACAAATGAATCCAGGCAACCAGATTGCACCATTTGCTTCGGCTAGATGAGACCTGTCGAGCTAGAGGATTTGACTTCACTTGTTCTAAAATTGGTGATAAACCCACCAAAGAATTCTTCCAAAGAAACCAAGAATAGTATATTATCCACTCTGATAACTACTTGGAAATCTTATAAACTTAGAATATTACCTCATGATCTTAGTGGAAGCCATTTTGTTCTCCCTTTTTCATGATGACAGTGTAAAAACAATCACGCTAAGGGATGAACTCTTTGACAGTAGAACAATCATGGCGTTATGAATGAACTATTCCTCACCGTTTTCGTTTTATGAATGAACTATTCCTCATAGTTTACTTGTGATCTAGAAACCAAGTGAGTAAATGATGATACCTCATTGTTAATTCTTTTGATTTCTCTTTGCAAAATCCATGTCGTGATCCCTCTATTATAAATTATTTTTGAACTCACTCAAGAATATAACTTCTATTTACGTTATAACCAGTTCTGATCATTTGGTAATATTAATGCTATTAAGAAAACAGAGAACAATTTATGAACAACTATAACAATTATTGATTACGAGTATCATTATTATTGTGCGAGAGACGAAAATAAAGGGTTGCAAGTACAAAACCCCAGAAACAGAAAGAGCTGTAAAAAAAAGATTCGAATCCATGCCCTTTCAGACTAGGCCATCTTGACAAATCAAAATTGGACGTTTTGAATAATTAATATCATTGTTTTTTATCTTTCTGGAATATCACTGTCTCAGGATTTAAACACGATCAAAAGAGTATGAATGTTTTCACAGTGTGTCAGCATTGCTTTTGATCTTCTTGAATATCATTGTGTCAGGATTTAAAGAATATCATTGTCTTTTGATCATGTTTAAATTCTTACACAGTGATATTCCAGAAGATGAAAGACAATGCTGACACACTGTGAAAACATTTATACTCTTTTAATCGTGTTTAAATCCTAACACAGTGATATTCCAGAAAGATAAAAAAACAATGCTGATACACTGTAAAAAGATTTATACTCAGAATCTTGATCATGTTTAAATCTTTACACAGTGATATTCCAGAAAATCAAAGACAATGCTGATGCAGTGTGAAAACATTCGTACTCTTTTAATCGTGTTTAAATCCTGACACAGTGATATTCCAAAAAGATAAAAGACAATGCTGATACACTGTAAAAACATTCATACTCAGAATTAATATCACTTCAACATCCCATCTTATCTGATCTGAGTGAGGTAAGGATGGGGTTAGTAGTCGTCAGAGTTAGAGGAAGCAGCGGTAGGTATTGTATTCAATTCAATTGCTACAGGTCTCATTCCATGCAACTCTAATTTCTTCATGATATTATTTTCTTCTGTACTGCTAACACCTGCATTTGATACGATCCGGTGGTTGCGGAATAGTGGGAAGTATTGCCGCCTGTCACACGGGTGACACGGATTCGATCCCTGGTAAATGTTTTTAGATACGTTACGTCCATAATCTTTGGCGGGCCACACTCAATAATTACGGATCACTGTTTCATCAGTATTAACGTTTATTCCTTTTTGATATAACTAAAGTAAAGAGGAAAAACTGTTGTCAATATGGGGATGTAGCTCAGATGGTAGAGCGCTCGCTTAGCATGCGAGAGGTACGGGGATCGATACCCCGCATCTCCATCCAACCAATTTTGCAAATTTTTTTACAGTGAATTTCGTTGACTTAAAAATTATTTTTGTTACTGCATTTGAAATTACTTTACTTGATAGAAATGATTAATTTTTGAGGAAGATAGTCGTTTAGTTGGCTCGTTTGTATTCTGTTTCTGATTTAGCTTTGTTGCATGACGATTCCCTTATATAGGGGTAGCTTAGCATACAACCTTTGTCATATGCTCGCACTCTCCTGCTGCACTTGCAACTTTGCATTTGTCGCTTTGCTTGTCTTTGTCTTCCATGTCTCCTGCATTTTGTTTTACTTCTTTGCTTGCAACATGCACCTTCGCATAGTATATGTGAAATTTTGGTTTGCATTAATATAAGGGTGAGCGAAATCATTTATGTTGTTTATGGACTTACGTAAGTGCCTTTATGATTCCCTCCTTATATTAGGGCACCTATTTTGCATTCAACCTTTGTTATGTGGGAAGTTATTCGAACACTAGATTTCGAGGAAGTTTTAGGTGTTCGAGTCCTTCCCCATGGTAGAAGATGTGCCAAGCAGACTTGGCAACTATGCACAATTAGTCGATATTTGGTTGCCTTGGTGATTAGCTCGTGTGCACTAACCGCGAGTTTGTTAGGACTATTGTACTACCTTATGTAGCTAGTAGGACCAAGCATGTCTTGCCTAGTAGGAGGGTAGATCACTCATGGGGTTGTGTGGTTTAGGCTTCCGTCGAGAACGACGCAATTGGCATTTTGTTAATGGTGTGTAGACCATGCTAGGACAATAGCATTGACATGTGCAGATCAAGGGCATGTGAACGCTTCATGCTTAGGAGGGACAAGACCTTCAGGCATTGCCATGTATTGGACTAGATGGGTGATAGTATCATCACACGTTGGGTGGTTAATTATTCAACTATTCTAGTTCGAGGTAAGGCATAATGAGGTTGCCTAAAGTTGGGTGGTGGTGGTGTAGCATTGCATACGGTGAAATGAGCACATTCATATTTCACAAGTATAAGGTGTGCTTGGATTGGGTTTGGTCAGAACGTTTCAATGAGGTGTATCCCACATATACAAGAAGTTGTTGGTCATGCCTAACTACCAAGTTCATAGTGGTATCGAGTCATGACTAGACTTCTTGAGTGGTATGGGATGCTTAAGTGAGGTGGTAAGTCTAGCCCCATTACATATGGTAGTAGAGCCACATTCAAACGTGGGACTTATAGAAGTGTCTCTTCGCCACCAACACCCAAGTTTCATTGGATGTGCCAATGGAGCCGTGTTGACAAGGATGTCAATATCTTTAAGTGGGGGAGAATGTTGTGACCCTCAACTTCGAGGAAGTCTTGGGAACCCATGTCCTTCCTTGTAGTAGAGGATCTGTTGGGTGGACTTCACATGTCTACATGATAAGTTGATATTTGGAAACCTCAGTGACTAGCTCACATGTGACAATCTTGAGTCGATTAGGATAGTGTACTAGCTTATGGGATAGGAGGACGAAGGATGTCTTTCCTGGTAGGAGAGAAGACAACTAATGAGTTTCTATGGTTTAGGCTTCAATGGAGGATGACATGATTGGCAATGTGTTGATTGTGTGTGGACCATAATAGGACGATAACATTGGCATGTGCTGATCGAGGGTATGTGAACGCGCTTCATGATTAGAAGGGACATGACCTTCAGGCACTGCCATGTATTGGACTTGATGGGTGATAATATCATCACAGATTGGGTGGTCAATTGTTCAATAATTATAGCTCGAGAGAAGGCATAATGAGGTTGCATGAGGTTGGGTGGTGATGGTGTAGCATTGCCTATGGTGAAATGAGCACATTCATATTTTGTAAGTATAAGGTGTGCTCGACTTGGGTTCAGTTAGGACATTTCAATAAGGTTTATCACATGTGATACAAATAGTTGTTGGTCATGCTCAACTAGCAAGGTCACAATGGTGTTGAGTGATAACTAGGCTTCTCAAGTGGTATGGGATGCTAAGATGGGGTGGTAAGTCTAACCCCATTACATATGTAATTAGATCCATGTTTGAATATAGGACTTGCAGAAGTGTCTCTTCACCACCAAAACCCTTTCATTTGATGTGTTGATGGAGCCACGTTGATAAGGACATCAACATCTTTTTGGGCACCCAAGTCCTTCCCCATGGTAGTAGATGTGTCCAACAGAATTGGAAAGTTTGCACGAATAGCCAATATTTGGAAACCTTAGTAACTAGCTTGCATGCAACAACCACGCATTAGTTAGGATGGTGTATTATCTTACATGCTAGGAGGACCAAGGATGTATTTGCTTCTAGGAGGGAAGATGACCAACTGGGTTTTGTGGTTTAGTATTCAATGGATGATGACGTGATTGGAAATGTGTGGATGGCACGTGGACCATTCTAATACAATTGCATTGATGTGTGCAGATCAAGGGTATGTGAATGCCTCATGCTTAGGAGGGACACGACCTTCGAGAATTGTCATGTTTTGGAATAGATGGGTGACAACATCATCGCACATTAGATGGTTGGTTATTCAACTATGTTGGCTCAGGGGGAGGCATAACAAGGATGCCTATGGTTGGGTGGTGGTGGTGTGGCATCACCTATGGTGAAACATACATGTTCATATTCAACAAGTATAAGGTGTTCCTAACTTGGGTTTGGTCAAGATGTTTTGGTGAGGCACCCACATGATAAAAGTGGTTGTTGGTCATGCCCAACTAGCGAAGTCACGGTGATGCCAAGCAACGACTAGAATTTTTTAGTGGTACGGGACACTCAAGCAGGATGGTAATTCTATCCCCATTACAAAGGCCACGTGGAAGCCCCCTATTTTCACTTGAATCCTAACTCTTCATCTTCCATAGTTTTGTGCCTTTGAATTTTCTTCACTACATATCACAACTTTTCTTCGTCTTGTCAAATTGTAGTGCTTCCCATGGGGGAAAAATGTAGTGAATAGAAATTGTTCTTTGTACTTCCATACACATCTCTCCTAGATATCAGTGTGTAGAATTTACACCATGTTTTAACTATGGGATGGCATGAAGGTCCTATGTCTCATCCTCATGATGGTTGAATCACATGTGATGAAGTTTTCTCTTAGAGTGTCTCTTCCATGATTCAAATGTGATTTTGGCCTCCTATTTGATGTTTTGTATCATGGGAGAATCCTTTCACCTAGACTTTAGTATTTCACCCCTCGGTCACATATTTGATGTCAATATGCTATAGGGGTCTCTTTATCGTTGTCTAGATTGATTCTAGGACTTGTTCACCAAATGTTGTCTCCCTTACTCAAAGAACCTAATTCATGTCCACAAGCATCTCCAAATCTATTAGGGAACATTTATTTGGCATCTACTTGGCCAAATTTACTATTTTCTTAAATGATTTGAACACACACCCTCAAATGTGTCTTTCCCTATCTATATTATTACTATGACCATTGCTTGAACATACTTGTAAAATAGATGGTGTTTTTTCTTCATCATACATGTAGTTTCCCCTACATATTAGTGATTTAGAAAATCAATACTTGCAGTCTAATGATCCATATATAAAGTATTACTTCCACATTGTATGTGACTACTACTTACATTGGCCAATCATTCCCAAATCTATTTATGTTGAATCTCTACAATTTTTCCTTAAGGGCCTCTTTCATATTGAATCTCTATTGAAATAAATAATTACTTGTCAACTTGAAATCTTCTACCATGCTCTTGGGCTTGTTATGATATCTATTTCCATCAATCGTTCATCAACTAAAGGTTTCATTCCTTATTGGTTTTGATCTCTAGTTTTTGAATCATTTAATTTCATCTTGTGGTTCCTTGGCTCCATCCCTTCATACTTCAGTCAACCTTCATCCCCACCTCAAAGTAAGCTTCAATACATATTTATGAGAGAATATGCAATTCTCTCTACTGAGTGAAGATTGAGGCAAATGCATCTTTTTTCCATAAATTGAGGCACATACATCTTGCAATAATAGGTAAATATTTGTGTTTGTATGTGTCTTAATCTTGTCGATTTCATTTATTTATATTGGAGATATATGTGATATATATTAACTTTTTTACAGGTGAGTATTCATTTGTGAATACTCACCCTTTTGTGAATACTCACCTCTAGCCATTCACAAAAGGGTGTCGTTTGAGAACCATTAGCAAAATCCCAAAAATGCATTAACCATGATGACATTTCAGGACACTTGGAGACCTCTTTGAAGCCCTTATGATATCAAAGATTGGATGTAATATAGAAGATATTTTTCCAAGCCCTGAATGAATTCCGAAAAGCCCTAAAATTTGATGAATGCATGGCAACCATAACACTGATAAGGCATTGGACTCATAGACAATGTAGAAGCATGAAGAAGAATATGATACTCAAAGTCCAAGTATGAATAAGTCATGAGGACATTTGTGTCAAGTAATATGCCCCTACGAACAAAGCACATAATGGGCATATAATAATGTGGAAAATATCAAAACAAACCATCTCCAACTGAAATCACTGAAAAAGACCCAATAATAAGGGTTGGGCGGGCATTTTTTTAAACTGGTTAAAACTGGGTTCAAATCAAAACAATCACATTTTTGTGAAATTAATTGTGGGAAAATGGAACAAAATTTTACGAATCTGAAAGAGGTTCTTGACAATAATATATCTATCTCCAACCCCATGGTCTTAATATCAATTTATGACAATTGTACGGACCGTGGCATGCATTTTTCTAGGCCAAGTTTTGAATATTTACACTATGTTCTTTGACATGACAACTTAGAATTTTAGTCAACAATTTTGAATTTGACATTTTAAAGTCCGAAATAAAAATATACATTTGTTAGCCGATGGGATCTTGAGAAGATACATATGTTATGTCTTCATACTAGAGTCATAATACCTACATTTCTAAGAAGGAAGAAGAAACTAAAATTTGTAAGGGACAGAGTATAGGTCTGATTTCTACTGGAACTTATGATCCCATTGCACACCAAAAGGCTTTATTTAACTATGAGTGTTCTATACAAACCCGAGAGAAGGAACTGGAGGAAGTTGTTAAAGCAATAGAAGTTGGTCAAGAAGTCAAAGAGCGGTTGAAAAAGTATCATGCCTTCTTAAAAATGAGAGAGAAGTCCTTGATGGAAGCTTTTGCAGCAATGAATGTTGGAGGTGATATGTTCAGGTCATCAACCATACATTAAACATTGAAGAAGAAGGTAGATGAGAGGGACGTTGAGATTAGAGAGCTCAAAATGAAAATATTGGAGAACAAACAAGCACAACATTTGGGATGTAAGAATGAGATACAAGAACTGAAATCCCAAATTTCCACTCTGCATCAGAAGAACATTCTTTGGGCAGTAGCAGTTGTATATAATCCATATGATATAGAGTTGAGGGAAAAACGGTTGGAGATAGAGACACAACAGCTGAAGAAAAAATTGGTTGAAGTTCAATCTGAGTTGAATTATACAAAGAGTCTTCTTCAACAAAAGGAAAATGAACACACATAGAAATATAAGAAGAATCTGGAATTGTTGAAGAAGTACATTGAAGATAAAAGTAGATTGCAAGAAAATTTGTTAAATTGTAGGAAGAAAGTGAAAGAATTAGAATAAAAATTAAAACATGCACTTGCTGCAGCTTCTGAAAAAACCGAAAGCTTCTAGACAAGGCAAGAGAGAATGTTCAAATTTTTCTTGTCTAGAAGAGGAGGGCTTGCATCCTAAACCTCCCAAGCAGCCTGGAACTCTGGAATAGCATTATTTATGTATGATGTGTAAAGAAATACTTTTGAAGGTTTAATACATAAATTGATATATGTGTGCGTGTATTTCTCGAGGATGTATATGTCTTTGATACATTTAATGTGAATGGTAATTTTGAATTTTTTTTTTCACATGAAAAAAAACACTACTTGTTATTTGTTGCAATCAAAGTAGATATTGTCTTTACATCATTTTTTTCCAAGAGCAACAAATTTTCAAAAATTTCCAGATGGATAAAAGAATGTGTAAAATAGTAAAGCAAACCATTTAAAACTTAAACCACCAAAAAATACCCAATAATGAGGTCTTAGTGGGCATTTTTATGAACCGAGTAAAACTGTGTTCAAAACATAAAAGTTTCCATTTCGTCAAATTAACTGTGGGAAAATGGAATGGAATTTTAGGAATCAAAAAGAGATTTTTGTCAAAAAATATATATATCTTCAACCCCATGGTATTAATTTCAATTGTACGGAATTTTGCGCGCATTTTTCTAATCCCATTTTTGAATATTTACACTCTATTTTTTACTTAACAATTTAGAATTTTCCATAACACCTAGAATTTTAACTAGGACTTCAAAGCGAATGCTAATTGTTTTTTTTTTTCCTCTGAAAACAACTGTATTTTTATTACTGAAAGAGAAATTACATATTTAATATACCTTCTATTCATGTAACTTGAAAATCATATAATAGGATGAACATTGATATGATAGAAAAAATAGGAAAAGGAATGAATATACAAAGTTCACAAACTGATTTTCTTCATACATCCATTCAAAAGACTATTTGCATTCAAAATGATATTATGAAAGGAAATAAAAGATATTTGAATATCAACGACAAACTATAGTCAATCACAATAAGTAAAATAATCCATGGTCTGAAAGATAATAAAAACTAAGCTAGAATTGTATTTGTATTCAAATAGAAGAAATAGAGTTTGGTATACACAAAGTTACATGATCTGACTGTCAAAGTAGCAGGAATTTTGGTTGTAGCATATTACATAGTAATAAAAAAATTCCATTTACAAATCTTCTCAAAACTCACTCATGACCCTCTGCACTCGAACCCCCCCTTTTGGGCATGCCTACAACTCAAAATTCACAAAATATTACAAAAACACATTTTAGATGGAAGTGTTTTCATAATATTATAACAATAAATAATATGTGTGGAAAAATATTAGAAGAAAGTTAGTAGGACTTGCACTACCATAACACAATAAGAGATTTTAGTGTATAGCTATTTGGTAGTTTGTAAGGAATATTTATCATGATGAATTAACTATAGTTCTTATACTAATGAATCTGTGCTTTTGAATATAAATGTTACCTTAGAATCATTGTTTTCTAAAGTAAAACACTGTTGTTTTTTCTTAAGGGTGCACCATGGTGTTAATTTAGTAATTGTTCTGTATACTTAAATGGTTAGCATATTAATAAACAAAGGTATGCTAGTTGGCTATACTTAATGAGGTGGAAGTTAAGGATGTAAAGTTATCTTAATTCTTAAATATATATTAAAATTTGTATTTTATATATTTGACATATATTCAAAGAGCTTAGTATATGCATCAGTAGATGACTCCTTATTTATTTCACTTATACAATTTGTAAGATGGAAGTTAAACACGCATTGAATTAAAGTAGTTAAACATGGAGTAAATGATATAGCTATTTTTGCTTAGAAAAAAAATTTGTTACGAATTTTGGGTACGTTACAGTTAAACACAATTAACCATGGTCAACCATCTCTAACCATGGTCAAACATGGAAACCAGAATGAACATTGGCCAAGCAAACCTAACCATAATTAAGCATGTGTAATGAAAGTCAACCATAGTTAAACATATTCAACCTTAGTCAAACAAAATCATTGATATTTAATTATGGTCAACCATAGTCAAACATCATCAACCATACTCAATCATAGTAAAACATGGTTGACTTTGTGGCAAGCCACAAACTCAACCATTGACTTTGTTTCTTACCCATCTGATGGACAAAATGCATAATTAAGTTAAGGATCATTATAAATGTGGTCAACCATGGTCATCATGCCTAATTTTGTAGTCACCCACACTCAAACATGATCAACGATAGTTGACCATGGTCAACCATGGCCAACCAAAGTCAACCAAAATCAATGTGACATAACCCTTAATGAATGTCACAATGCAACATAACCATTCAAGAATGTAGCATTTCGACAAAAGTAAGCCAAGATGAATGTCACAATGTGATATAACCATTAAGCAATGTCAAAATGCAACATAACCCTTGTTGAACATCACAATGCAACATAACCCTTGATGAATTGTGTAATGTGACATAACCTTTTAAACATAGTCGACCATGGTTAGCCAGAGATAACCATAGAAAACCAAATTCAACCAAACCTAATGCGACATAACCTTGATTGAATGTCACAATGCAACAAGACTATTTAGGAATGTAGCAATTCGACATCAATAAACCAGATTAATGTTGCAATGAGACATAACTATTAATGAATGTTGAAATACAACATAACCGTTTAATACCATGGCCAACTCGAGTCAACCAAACTCACCTTTGTGAACCAAATTAAATCATAGTCAAATTCAATGTTTGACCACAAAAAGGAATTCCAAAATTCTTACTTATGCGGTGCAAATTCTCCTAGAAATACAAAGGTTAGTCCCAACTCCCGAATCAATATAAAAGAACCCAATGTAATCATTCAAGAATGTAGCAATTTGACATAAGTAAGCTATGATGAATGTCTCAATGCAACATAACCATTGAGGAGTGTCACAATGCGGCATAATCCTTGATGCACATCACAATGTGACATAACCTTTAATGAATAATATAATGTGACATAAGCATTCAACTGTTTTCAACAATGGTCAACCGTAAACAACCATGGGTAATAAAAGTAAACCAAAATCAATGTGACATCACCCTTAATGAGTGTCATAATGCAGCATAACCATTTAAGAATGTAGCAATTTGACATAAGTTAGCCTAGATGAATGTCATAATGTGACACAACCATTGAGGAATTTAACATTGCGACATAACCCTTGATGAACATTGCAATGTGGCATGACCTATGATGAATGGTCTAATGTGATATAACCATTACATGATAATCAACCATGGTCAAACATAGACAACCATGTCCAACCAAACTTAATGCAACATAACCCTTATTGAATGTTGTAATGTGACACATCCATTTAGGAATGTATAAATTTGGCGTAACCAACAACAAATATGAATGTCACAATGATATATAATTATTAAGGAACATTGGAATCCAACATAACCCTTCAAGACTGTGGTTAAATATTAGGGACAGACTTTGCACTCCACTTGAGTGTCCCATGCAACTAAATAAGCCTAGTCACTACACGGCATCAATGTGACCGTTCTAGTTGGGCATCACTATCAATCACTTGTATCATCCATAATACACCTAATCAACGTGAACTGTCCAAACCTAAGTCAATAAACTTATACTTGTAGAATGTTAAAGGGATTATTTGTCCATAGGAAATGATACTTCATTTCCACACAACCACGAGAAACCTTATGAAGCCTCCCTTGAGCCAAGAATACTTGAATATTCAATTGCTCAACATAATACTATGATGTCATCCATACAAGACAACACATGATAGTCCATGAAGATCATATTCTTGATTAATTATGCATTCACCTATCTTCACGGAACCTGCCAACAACATTAACTTGCCAAGGATAAATTGTGCAATCTATCACATTTCCAATCATGTCATCCTATGTCAAACCCTATTATGCAACATCTTGTCAATAATCTACCCCTACTAGGAAATACATGATTGGTCCTCCTAGAAAATGCACTAGTACTTCATCCTAACTATGCCACTATCTAACACTGCGATTCAATCACTAAGGCTACCAAAAATTATGGATGCATCTTGAAGCATTACTCATGTTTGGTTAAAGTTCCCTCCATCATTCCATTGCCAATGACATTCCAAGTCGGGTCCTTACATTTTACCCCATTTATATTATAAAAATACATCAACATAACCCCATGAACTTGTCCAATGAAATGTATGTTGAAGGTGAAGAGACACTTCCACAAGTTCCACATTCAAACGTGGCTGTAATACCAATTGTTACATGGATAGATTTGTTTCTTCACTTGATCCTCCCATACCTTTCAATAATCCTAGTTGTCACACAACATCGACATGACCGTTTTAGTTTGGCATGGCCATCAACTGTTTGTATCACCTAGAATACACATAACCATCATGACCTAATTGAGCACAAACCAAGAAACTTATACTTGCAGAATGTTAGAGTGCTTGTTTCACCATAGATGATGATAAATCATCACCACCCAACCATAGACAACCTTTTGATGCCTCCTTCGAGCTAAGCATACTTGAATAACTGATTTTTCATCATGAGACCATGTTGTCATCCATCTAGGACAACACATGATAGTCCATGAAGATCATGCTCCTAAATCATCAATAATTCACATATCTTCATCACACTTATCAACAATGTTTTCTTGCTAAGGATAACATGCACAATCTATCACATTGCCAATCAAATCGTCCTTTCTCTAAAGGGAAAATTTTATGGGCGAATTTATCCCATGGGATAATTTTTGATGTATTTTCCAAAAAAGATTCGCAATTTCCATTTTTTCTAAAATTATTCACCCAAATTACATAGGCTAAAAAAAGTATACTCTAAAAAATGCCAAAATTGTTTAGAAACTATATAAAACCCTCAAAATTTTGAATATTTTTACAAAAATATTGCCAAACATTTTATTATTGGAAATTTAAGAATCGGTAAGATGTTCTAGGGTTTCTACACTAAAAAA
This sequence comes from Larix kaempferi, assembly GCA_027924585.1. NCBI lineage: Eukaryota > Viridiplantae > Streptophyta > Pinopsida > Pinales > Pinaceae > Larix > Larix kaempferi. The sequence goes on from BSBM01000291.1 coordinate 17,331,410, forward strand.
ATTATAGATCCATATATTTTCCCTCTTCATCGAAGCCTACTATGTAGCACCTCATTGGCCATTTTCCTTTATTAGGAAAGACATCCTTGGTCCTCCTAGCCAATGTGTTAGTACACCATCCTAACAATCTCGAAGTCTAACACTGCAAGTCAGTCACCAAGGCTAACAAAATGTATGGACACATTGTGCATGCTTTATTCATGTTTTCCCAATGTGCCCTTCATCATGCCATTACTATTGGCACTCCAAGTTAGGTCCTTACAATGGATAGCTAGAGTTAACTAAGATCAACCTTTGCCAATCGAATTCCACCATGGTTAATGATAGTCATCCATGGTCAAACATGATCAACCTTAGTCAAACATGGTCAAATAAATTCAAGCATCCTCAAATGTAAATTGATTATGGATTCAAACCACCAGACATGCAAGGAACAAATTCAACCATTGACTTTGTTTCTTACTTGTCCCATGGCCAAAATGCACAATTAAGTTAAGGATCATTGTCAAACATGGTTAATCGTAGTTAACCATCTCCACCATCAGAAACCATGGTCATCATGGTAAACCACAATCATACACAATAAAAAATACCAACCATATTCAACCATGGTCAACAATAGACAACCATGACCAACCAAAGTCAACCAAACTCAATGTGCATAACACTTAATGAATGTTACAATGCCACATAACCATTCGTGAATGTAGCTAATCAACCTAAGTAATCCAAGATGAATGTTGCAATGTGACAAAACAATCAAGGAATGTCACAGTGTGACATATCCCTTGATGAAAAAAGAAATCCAACATAACCCTTGTTGAGCATCACAATGTGACATAACCCCTGTTGAGCAATGCAATGTTGATGCAGGGATTTTCGTGGGTGAAATTAAAAAAAAATGCAGGGATTTCCGAGGGTCATAAATTTTGACTCGATTATCCGTTTGGGATCAAATTTAATAGGAAGTTATGTTTCGAAGAGTTTACTACAATGACCAATGAGATCCTTGATTAGACCTTTTTTCAACACTTTTACGGTGCCAAATTCCTTCATATAGTGCCCCAAATTGGGGTTTTAGTGTTTTTGTGGGATTTTTTAAATTTGTAATTATCAGTTATCTGTTAGTTTATGCACCTAATCAGAAAAGTGAGTTGACAACTAGTGTCGCTCTCGTTAGCTCTAAGGTAGTGGTCAGTTTTAGATTCATGCAAATTTTTTCTAAACTTAGCAATTTTTTAAAATCTCAAATAGTAGTTATAAGGGGTTGAACTTTCCTTGTAAGAGTTAGGAAGGCGAAGGAATAAAATATTGTTATTTTTCCACTCTCATGTGTTTGCATGGTTTTTAGATCTCGTGAATTAATCAAATTTTATTGGCTACATCATCTAGTATCAGAGCAGGAAGATGGCTGGGAGAGGAAGGGGAAGACCATGTCTTGCTCAGATGCATAGATATATGCAAAACCTTCATAGGCAAGTAGTGGTTCTTACAAACATGTTGGCTAATTAGAGAATAATACGAAGAGAAGTGTCTGAAGAGGAGATAGACCAAGGAGATGTGAATCAACATATAGAACATGAAGAAGAAAAAATGGAGCGCATGCATTTTGAAGAAATGTTTCTCAGGGTTCTAGAAGGGAGAAATGATGGGATCAAAATAGAAGTTTTAGAATATGTAGGGAGTCTTAAAATAGAGGAGTTAATAGATAAGCTGAACGCCATGGAAATTGTTTTTGAATGGAATCCTATGATAGAGGAAAAGAAGGTGGAATTTTCATGCACCCAGTTGAAGGGTCATGCCATGATATGGTGGGATCATGTGCCAAAGAACAAAACCAAAAAAGGAAAAGACAAAATTAATACTAGAATAAGATGGAGAAAAAATTGTGAGAATTTTTTTTTCTATAAACTATGCATAGACCCTTTTTTGCAGATTCTAAAATTTGAAGCAAAACCTATCCACCATGGAGGAAATCACACACGAGTTTTATTAGTTGTCCATTCGTGTCGATCACCAAGAAACTGATGAGAAACTAATTGCAAGGTATGTGAATTGTTTGAAATGTTCTATTCAAGATGAATTGAGCATGCATAGGATTTGCAACGTGGAAGAGGCATACCAATTATCCTTAAATTTTGACGAAAAACAAAAATGACAATTTACTCAAAGGAATAGAGGAGAAAGGAGGGGTGCATCGTCTACCTCATAGGGTGGTTTTAACTGTTGCAGAGGTGAATCATCCCAAGGAGTTGAGAAAGCAGATTATCCTCAAAAAGATAACCAGAATCAACTATGAGAAAGAGGATTCCATAGGGGTAGAGGTTATGGTGGTGCTAGAGGAAGACCTTATGTGTTTTAGGTGTGGTGTAGAGGGTCATCAAGCATTTGAGTTATCAAGTTATAACATGCAAGAGTTGAAGCAAGGACAATATCCTAGTTTAAACTTGATCCAAGATGAGAATGAAGAAGAAGGATTTGAATCAGAAGTCCATCCCAATATGGGATATACAAAGGCCAATGGTGATTCTTGAAAAAGAGCAAAGGCAACGTGGCGACAATGAATATTCATGGCTTCGGACAAATATTTTTCAAACTAGGTGCACTTCTGGTGGAAATGTATGTCAATTTATTATTGATAGGGGCATTTGTGAGAATATGGTTTCCAAAGAGATGGTAGATAAGTTGAAATTATGTTGTGAAACACATCCCCATCCTTATCAAATTGCATGGTTCAAAAAAGGGAATGAAGTCATCATTAATAAAAGATGGTTGATCATGTTTTCCATGGGTAAGGCTTATAAAGATAAAGTATGGTGTGATGTCATTCCGATGGATGCATGTCATCTGTTATTGGGGAGGCCTTGGAAATATGACAAAAAATGCATGCATGATGGAGAAAAGAATATCTACACCTTTTGGAAGGATGGATCAAAATTTGTCTTATTGGCCCTTAAGGAAGAAGGGAGAGCTAAGAATATGTTGTTAGAAAGAGAGATTGATAAGGAAATGAAAACAACAGGATTATGTTATGCATTAATAGTGCAATAAGGAGCCGAGGAAGACATACCAATACTGACTGAAGTAGCCAAGGTACTAGAAGAATATGTTGATGTTATCCCTAATGAACTACCTGATGGTCTTCCACCAAAGAGGGATATTCAACATCACATTGATATAATCCCATGATCATCTTTTCCTAATCAGGCAGCCTATAGGATGATTCCTACACAACATGTAGAGCTCAACCAAAAAGTAACAAAGCTTATAAAGAAAGGTTTGGTAAGAGAAAGCATGAGTCCTTGTACTGTACTAGCATTGTTGACTCCAAGAAAAGATAATGCATGGAGGATGTACACAGATAGCAGAGCAATCAATAAAATTACCATCAAATATCAGTTTTCTATATTGGACTTGGAAGACATGATGGATGTGCTAGTTGGAAGTATTTTAGTAAAATTGATCTACGAAATGGATACCACCATATCCGGATTCACTAAGGGGATGAATGGAAAATTTCCTTCAAGAACGGGGATGGACTATATGAATGGATGGTGATGCCATTCGGGATGTCCAATGCACCTAGTAACTTCATGTGATTGATGAATATTGTGCATTGGCCTTATATTGGTAAGTTTGTTGTTGTTTATTTTGATGACATTATAATTTTGAGTAACAACAAAGAAGATTACTTGCAACATTTAAATATTATATTGGATACGCTGAGAAAACATCAGCTTTATGAAAAGCTAAAGAAATGTAGGTTCATGCAAGAAAATTTTGTATTTATGGGTTTTGTCATCTCAATAGAAGGAGTCAAGATGGTTTCATAGAAGGTCAAAGCAATTTTGGAGTGGCCTATCTCTAGGAGCATAATAGAGGTAAGAATATTTCATGGGATGGCCACCTTTCACTGAATATTTATTCGAAATTTTAGTAGTATTGTAGCACCCATACCAGATTGCACCAAAGGCATGATATTCAAGTGGACCAATGAAGTTGAGGAAAGTTTTAAGTTTCTAAAGAAGAAGGTAATTGAGGCACCTATATTAGCCTTACCATATTTTGATAAAGTGTTTGAGATAGATTGCGATGCCTCACATGTAGGAATTGGTGCAGTACTTAGCCAAGAAGGTAGACCAATGGCATGTTTTAGAGAAAATTTGAATGATGTAAGAAAGAACTACTCCACATATGATGTAGAATTTTATGCAATAGTGCAAGCATTGCGACATTGGAGAAATTATTTAGTTCCAAAAGAGTTTTTGTTATTTACCGATCACATTGCATTAAAATATGTAAACACCCAATTTAAATTGAAAAGTTGACATAAAAAATGGGTCTCTTTCTTACAAGGCTACACCTTTGTTCTAAAACACAAATTAGGAAGGCATAATCAGGTTGTAGATGTTTTGAGTCGGTGCGTTGTTCTTTTGACAACCATGGAAAATCAAGTAAATGGGTTTGCTGCATTGAAGGATCTCTATGCCTTCGATAACGATTTTTGGGAGATTGTAGAACAGTTGAAGAATCCAGTCGCCGGGAACATGGATCTTATTCAGGGTGAATATTTTATCCAAGACGGATACCTCTTCAAAGGAAAACAACTATGCATTCCAATTGGTTCTATGAGAGAACATATTATTAGATAACTTCACAGTAGTGGATTGGCATGACATTTTGGAAAGGATAAAATCCTAGCCTTAATCGAAGATAAGTATTACTAGACGAAGATGAAAAAGGATATAAATAGGTATTTGGAACAGTGTAGGATTTGTCAAATGGCTAAAGGACATTCACAGAATAAATGGTTGTACATGCCATTACCAGTTCCCACAGACCCGTGGACAAATTTGAGCATGGACTTTGTGTTGGGGCTCCCAAACACACAGTGATATAATGGTTCTATTTTTGTGGTTGTTGACAGGTTCTCTAAAATGGCTCATTTCATTGCTTGCAAGAAAACTAGTGATGCATCAAAGGTGGCAGAATTGCTTTTTTTTAAATTGTTAGATTGCATGGTGTTCCAAAAAATATTAACTCTGACATAGATACTTGGTTCTTGGGTCATTTTTGGAAGACTGTATGGGAGAAAATGGGGACTAAATTATAGTTCAACGGTACCTATCACCCCCAAACAGATGGGAAAACTGAGGTAGTAAATCAGAGTTTGGGAAACCTGTTACGGAGCATTGTTGGAGAGAAGCCCAAATATTGGGTTTTGGCTTCACCTCAAGTAGAATTTTCCTACAATAGCTCAGTGAATAGATCTACAGGTAAATCTCCATTTCAAGTTATTTATGGCAGAAATCCCATGGGTGTCCTAGATTTGATCCAACTACCACTTGGGGATAGAATCAGTGATGATGGGAATCATTTCCAGAACACATTCAACAGTTGTAGCATCAAGTGAGACAAAATTTGCAGGCTAGTAATGAACATAACAAAATTATAAAATATGCTCACCGACGACATCAGGTATTCAATGAAGGTGATTTGGTGATGTTTTATTATAGAAAGACCAGTTTCCTAAAGGAACCTATCACAAATTGAAGTATAAGAAAATTGGTCCTTGCAAGATTCTCAAGAAAATTAATGGCAATGCATATAAGGTTGATTTACCAACTAATCTCAATATTTCCCTTGTGTTTAATGTTTTTGATTTATATATCTTCCATGGGGACGACGTGGGTGATGACAGTGAGGCGTAGGTGGATTGGAAATGGGCCATTGCGAGCAATAAAAAGGAAAATATTGCAAATGTTTTAGATAAGAAGACCCTTCATACTCGGCAAGGCCAACACAACCAATATTTGGTATAGTGGGAAGGCTGAACATCAATAGAGAGTACATGGATTACAGAGGGGGGCTTGTTGAGTCTAGATCCCATTAAGTGGTAGTAGTTTGAAGACATTAGCTTGCAAGAGATGCATTCTTTTCAACTAGAGGAGAACGATGTAGGGATTTACGTGGACTGAAATTAAAAAACAACGAAAGAAATAAATAATGTAGGGATTTTTTAGGGTCATAAATTTTGAATCGATTATCCGTTTGGGTTGAAATTTAACAGGAAGTTGCATTTCGAAGAGTTCACTACAGTGACCAATGAGATCCTACTAATCAAACTTTTTTTTGACACTTTTTTGGGGCCAAATTCCTTCATGTAGTGCCTTAAATTGGGGTTTTAGTGTTTTTGCGAGATTTTTTAAATTTGTAATATTAGTTATCTGTTAGTTTATGCACCTAATTAGAGAAGCGAGATGACAAGTAGTGTCACTCTAGTTAGCTCTAAGTTAGTGGTCAATTTTAGAGTCATGCGATAATTTTCTAAAATTAGCAATTTTCGAAAATCTCAGATAGTAATTATAAGGGGTTGAACTTTCATTGTAAGAGATAGGAAGGAGAAGGAATAGAAGATTAATATTTTTCCACTCTCATGTGTTTGCATGGTTTTTAGATCTCATGAATGAATCAAATTTTAATGGCTACATCAAATGTGATCAAACCATTTATCCACAGTTATCCATGTCGACCATACTCAATAAAATCCAACCATGTCCAACCATAATCAACAACATGGTTATCCATATTCAACCACAATCAAACATGATTAATGATAGCCAACCATGGCCACCTATTATTGTAAGGTTAAACATAAATCAATAATATCAAGTGTCATAATGCACCATTGATGCATACTTTCACTATGGATCAATTGTAGGAATTAGATATAACTGTTAAAGAATGTCACAATCTAGCATAACATTTGAGAAATGTCATAATGCAACATATTAATAATTGATGAACATAGCAATGTAACACAACCATAGAGGAATAAAGCACTTTGACATTAGTCAACCAAGATACAGGTCTCAATGAAACATAACCATTGAGTATAGTCGCAATCCAACATAACCCTGCAAGATGTTGCCCAACCAAAGTCTACTAAAGTCAATCTTGGTCAACCACAATTAACCATGGTTAATTATATTTTGTAGTCAAACATGGTCACCATGGTCAACCATAAATAACCATGGCTAACCAAAGTCATCTAAACTCAATGCACATAACCCCTATTGAATATGGCAATGTAACATAATTGTTCAAGAATGTAGAAATTTGACAAAAGCCAAGATAAATGTTACAATGTAACATAATCTTTAAAGAACATCACAATGCAACATAACCTTTAATGAACATCGCAATGCGATATAATTTTCTTAAATATTATTACACATCCTATTATTGTACACATAAAAAATATTTAATACATCACTTTATAGTTAATAATATTTCATTCATAATTGTTCATAAATTAATAGATTCATAACAAATAATGCTTAGATTAGTTTATGATTTATAATATACAACATATAATATAATGTTAAAATTTTGGCATTACCTTTATAATTTCCTAAATTTTATTATTATGACAACTTCTTGTAAATATTAAAATATCATATATATACTCTATATATTTATAAATATATAACATTTCTTAATATATATTTATAACTTTTCTTAATAACACTTCTTAAATACTCTATAAACTACACGAACATAAACATGTCTCTCTTAACTCATTTTGGACCAAATAGTCATAAATAGAACACTGAAACGCTCAGATGAAAATAACATTCCCACGTGAAAATTGTGTTTGTACCCAAATAGACTAGTATACACACTTCAAGATCCACAATGACATATCTATTTTCATTGAATGCTCTTCCTCTTTTTTGTTCTTCGATGTCGAGAACCCTCTTTGCAACATGGGAAGCTCTCACATATGCAATAGTTTGTGTTTTCTTAGCATTGCAAGGTTCGACACATCCCCAACTCTCCCATATCAACCCAATGTGTATATTCTCTATTCTCCCATTAATCTGGACTCCTTGAAATCAAGGATTTAACCAAGTCATGAAAATGCTACTCGGTGGAATACTCTATTATGAATCCCTATTTAATAGAAACAAAATGGCATAAGAATATGTGCTTGTAGCTTTAGAAATGATGTTGCTCCACATGCTAAGGAGTATAATATAAACATTGATATACTAATGACTCAAAACCCAACAACTTTGCTACTAGTTTAGTTTCTTTACTTCATTGATCCTTTAGAAAAGAGAAGAGGAAACATGATGTGGTTAACTTGGACTTTTTTTGACTTCATTGAATGATGCAAAACAATTATTCTTGTCATAATTTTCATTAACTTCTCTAATCAATATGTTAGTTAAATTAAAATAAGGAAGAAAAAAAGAGAAAAGAAAGGTACTCCATTAGTTTGGATAATTCTCATCCAAAAGTTATAAGAGTGGTTTCAATTCACTATAATATGAGTTCAAATAAAAAGAGATATTAAAATTGTCACACAAAAATGGATATTTAGTGAAAATAGGGGTGTTTAATTGGAAAGGTGTATTCGGACGGCGTTCAACAAAATGTTTTTTTTTTAATTGTATCGAGAGAGCGAGGTGCTCTGCAGCCCAGTATGAGATAGATGTTGTCACTTAACGTAACGCAACGTTATGTTACCAAAAATAGAAAGTAATTAAAAAAATTCATGTTAGCTCATAAAATAAAAAATTAAAACCAAATAAAAAAGTAATTAAAAAAATTTACACCTCAAGAAATTGGATCCCTCTCAATGCTTGATAAATCTGGGTTTAAGATGGATCGATGCTGGTATATAGTAAAATTAAAGGTATTCTTTAATATTCCATGAATGCACAATCTATATTGTGATAAGTTCATAAAGTGAATCCTTTATCGTTTCTATTAATACTTTTACCCTGAGTCTTAACCTTTTTTTTTACAAAAACAATTATATTTTTATTAGAAAAGAAGCTACAACATTGAACTCAATAACCTCGTGATACAAAATTTATAGAGTTTTGGTCAAGGTCCTCAAACAAAACTATTTTCCAACAAAATATTGTAAATAACATGACAAAACATAACTAATCTTGTATAAAAATTTAAATATTGGCCTGTATAAAAATTTAAATATTGGCCTAGAGGCAATTTCTACCCACTTCTTTGAAGTTTCCATAACAAATTTACATGTACCCTTTTTCATATCTAATTGTCCTAAAGGACGAGCTTCATTTGTATCAAATGACAAGTTGGAAGGGGTTTGTCCTACGATATCTATAGCCTCTTCTTTAACCCCAACATACACGGTGAAGGAGGACTCTTCATTGGTCATGGAAACTAAAGGAGGAGGAGACTTAGAAATAATTGGAATGATATGAATGTGCTCCACCACTCTCTCAACTCAAGATGTTGGAAATCGTAGTGTTTCTTCCAACTCTAAATTCTTTTGTCGTTGTGAGTGCATAAACATCTTCTCTCCATTGTGCTTTTGACTCTCTCCCTACTCTCAATTTCCCACCTTTAAATCCAATCTTCTCCCCATCTATTTATTTTCAAATAACTATTTACCACATAACTATGTACCTTAGACAACTCTCTTTCACATCTTGTCATCCCTCGTTTCATCAATGTCATCTCGCATAGCACACAACAATTGCTTCCACAGTGACAATGAGCCATGATTTCTTGTAACGAAAGGCAACTGCAAATTGTTCTAGCTAGAGAGCCTATCAAGTTTACAGGGAACAAAACCTCTCCTACCCTTTGTGAGAGTGGGATTTCCTTCTTGAACAAATTATCACAAGAACCAAGCTAAAACTAAATTAGCAACACTTAAAAACTCACCTTTAAAGCCCATAATGAAAACCCACATGTGAGAGGCAATCCCATCTTTGTATATCTTATTATCTTATGCACTAATAAAGAATGAACAATGAGGATTGTGGGATTAATTCCATTACCATTCCAACTCGCATGCATTTACACATATTTATAATGAAACTCCTCAAATTTTGTTTATTTAATATCATAAGATGGATTTGAATATTGCATCCCCGCCACTAGCAGCCAATAAACCTTCAGCCATGTGGACACCAATAATGGCTTTTACTAAGTCCCTAAATCTTTGTATAAGATATAACAAATGAACATTTAAAAACAAAATCCACTTTAAGAAAGTTGCAATGATCATGGAAGAGTCCCATATCGCCACAACATCGATACTTTTTCTTAGAACATGCACCAACTTTAAAAAACGACCCTAACCATTGCTTCATTGTTAAAGGTCACTCCCAATCTCCAAACAAACTCTCCATCTTTTTGTGCTTTGGAATCATAAATAATCCCCACTTGACTTTTAACAAAATAAAATCCAAACAAACTCTCCATCTTTTTGTGCTTTGGAATCATAAATAATCCCCACTTGACTTTTAACAAAATAAAATCATGATAAATTATTTCATTGTATTTAGTCATAATCGAAAATTTGATGTGAATGGGAAATTGGGGATAAACAGCACATATATCATTCAAAAAATAAAAACAAATCATGTAAAAAATGATAAATCTTTAATATCATGTGATATGATGTTCTTGTTGAGAAACATTGTAATGATTGTATTTCAAACTTTCCTTGATTCCTTTGGAATAGCAGGAAGATGATTTTTCTGCTGAAAAAAAATTCCTTAATATCCAACGCCAACTTATCAATCCATCAAGGATATTTAAAAACTTGGTAAGTTGATCACTTGAAATACAAAGTGAATCCTCATACAAATCTCAGCACAACTTTTAGGGAGAATGGCAGAAATAATACAAATCCCAGTACAACCTTCGGATAAAATTGTGAAAAACAAAATCCAAATTGGAGAAATACAAAGTGAATCCTCATACAAATCTCAGCACAACTTTTAGGGAGAATGGCAGAAATAATACAAATCCCAGTACAACCTTCGGAAAATATTGTGAAAAACAAAATCCATACAAATCCCAGTACAACCTTCGGAAAATATTGTGAAAAACAAAATCCAAATTGGAGATGCGGGGTATCGATCCCCGTACCTCTCGCATGCTAAGCGAGCGCTCTACCATCTGAGCTACATCCCCACATGAACTTTAAAATACCCTGAGTAATATTTCTAGATAATATCGAGAGATGATGCCAGACATTATCGAGAGCTCAGATGTTAATACTAACCTCAACATGGAGGCAAAGGCAAAATTATGCTAAAAATAGACAATGTGGCCTTGTAAAATGGTGTGTCCGTGTCATCTCTTAAAATTAAAATACGCCGTTGCCGGGGATCGAACCCGATATGTGTCCTGGTAAAATGGTGTGTCCATGTCGTCTCATTAAATTTAAAAAACGCCGTCGCCGGGGGTCGAACCCGATATGTGTCCTGGTAAAATGGTGTGTCCATGTCATCTCATTAAATTTAAAAAACGCCGTTGCCGGGGATCGAACCCGGGTCATATACTACAACGACATGCATATAAAATATGCTGAGCCTTAATTATTTCTATCATACAAAAAGAATTAGACTCGGGCAGACAAATTTCTTCGGTTCCTCGCTCGCTCAAATCATATAACATTTTCATTATCGATCATTTTAACTCGGGGGTTCCTCGCTCGCTCAAATCATATAACTGTTTTCTTTTGTTTTTGTTTCTTGCAGACTTGCACAATATTAATAATGATACGCCTATTTCAATTCAATTTTATTATTTCTTTTACAAATTCCCAAAAGTGGTTAGCTATGATTATAACCTTACGTCTTGGGAGAGGGCATAGCTTTAAAAAAGCTTAGTTAAAAAATAAATCGTTTTAAATGTACGACTAAAGTGTTTACATCTATTTGTGGTTCACAACTATATTACTAGCATTTGCTTTTTGAGGGGTAAAAATGAATGCTGCGGTGGACAAGTGATAGGCTCGGATAGAAACGAGAAAGGAAATTTTGGCATTGGCATGAAAAGGATGAGTCGGCCGTGGATGGGCTAAAACTCTCGACTCCTTTGGCGGAAGATAGTCTTGAATTATTAATATTAATAATATTATTTAGAATTTTTTCTTACCATAATGGTTATTAATAAAATTAAAAAAAACAATTTTTGGCCTAGGAATAGTCTTCAATTTGATGGGTGGCATGATCATTAATCTCTTGGCAAGTTTTATTTCATATTTCATATAATAGATTTTAATGTCGACTCTCATTATATGAAAAAACGACAATTATTAAAAAAGATACAAAAAGAAGGACTTTCATTATCATTGCAAGCAACATCTATTCATGACAGTGTGAGGTTTCTAATGTGAGGTTTCTAATGGCAATCACTAAAAGTGTACATGCATTACATCATTAATCTCTTGGAATGTATAAGCCATAGGATTCAATGCACCAAGCCAAAAAAGAGCATACTTCATTGTACTCACAAAATGACATCCCTAATTCAAAGTAAAGTTTGTTTTGCTTCTAAACTTTGATTTTGTTGATATCCATCTTAATTTTAATAATATTTTGAAACTTTTAACAAGATCAATTATTTAAATGAAATAAAAATATCTATCATTTGAATTTGTAAATAAATAAATATCCTTTTGAATATGAAAGAAAAAAGAAATGCTCAATTGTAAATTGAAGCAATTAACACTATTTTTAAAACTCAATATTTATTATTTATCTCAAAATTTAAAAATAAAACCTATTATGTCAACTTAAAAAGTATCATACAAATTTAATTAAAACTTAAATATAATTTAATATTTTTAATATATAAAAAAATAAAAAAATAAAAAATATTCTATATTCACTCATAATTTAGTAATATTAATATTGATATTAATATTTTTTTTTTCAAACATTCAATAATATTTAGAATATATATTTTAAAATATTATTAATATTATTTAGAATTTGTTTTAATATTAATAATATTATTTATAATTTTTTTAATATAAATAATATTATTTAAAAAATATTTCATTATTAAAAAATAAATTAAATGATTTTATTATACATAAAAGATAAAAATAAAATAAATAAATTATATGTTCAAAAAGATTATATATTATTATTATCTGTTATTAAAAGAATTTAAGTTAATATTTTAAATTAACTTAATAAAATATTTAAAAAATATATTTTTATTTAATTTTACTTAAAAATAAAATAAATTTTATTTCAATAAAAATTTCAGTCATAAGGCCTCATGAAGGAATACAAGGTAGTTATATACACTTCTTTAGACATTTATTTTAAATTTTGGGGGTAAAAGGAAAAGCAAGTGTTTAAAGAATGACTAACTCGATACTGACTATCATGAATATATCATTTTTAATATTTTTATGAATATACCATTTTTAGTAGGCAAGTTGTCTATGAAGACATTTCATCTTGGATTTAGTGTCTTAGAGGACGCTTTATTTTGGATACTATTTTTTTAAACAAGAGTATGTATTGTTTATATTATATAAAAAAGGGCAAGGATGTGGTTGAACCTTTTCAACATTTAATATAAATTATAGGGAGATGTAAACCCTTCTAAATAACTTTCAAGAGTTTCAAAATGATATATCAATTGTTTATTTATTTATTTTATCACTAAATTTGACGTTGTTATTAGTTATCTAGTTTGTATAAAATCTTACATATTGAGTGTTTTGCTCTGGTGTGTCTTCTTCTATCAATTGTTTATTTATTTATTTTATCTTTAAATCTGATATAAAATTTTACATATTGACATAAATATAAAGAAATCTTGTAGAACATATATGTTTAAGGTCATGCTCATGATGAGTAGATTTCTTCTTTCTTGCAATTGATGACAAGATCAAGAGATTGTCCATTGTTGATCATTTTGTGTTTTGCTCGACTGTGTCTTCTTCCATGACCATGATGTGGTCCATTGCAAACAACCTAATTGAGGCTACGAGCAATGTCGAATGTCTCAATTCCGTGAATCTCGAATATTGCTATAATTCCAGAAGCTTTACCTTCTCCTTCAACTTCAGCTTTTCCAACTTGTCTTTCATGGTAATTATCTGTTACTTGTTGGATTTGAAATCTCTACGTATACAGTTAACTAATTTTTTATTCCCCCACATCCAAATCTGAAGATGACGGATTGGAAAGCACTGGAGCAATAAGAATGGGACAATGGATAAAGATACACTTTGGTGTAATGACATTCAGAAACATATTGTCAATAAATAGAAAGGAAATTGAGTAGTTTATAAGAACACGCCTCCTCCTACAATCGCACACATCTTCTGCATTAATGATGAGAGAATATTTTAAAATTTAAAAGTTTATAGGTATTATATTATAATTTCTATTTTTATTTTTAAAACTATATTGATATTTAAAAAAACAATTCTATAACCATGATAAATATTTAGAAGATATCAATTAAAATGTTCACTCATAAGGTATTTCATGTTCATAGTAATTTGTTTGAGTTTAAGTTACAATAGCAAAGGTTATTGATTGGTTGCAACTGGTTTGAAGAGTCATAAAAGGGATATAATTTGTTTTTAATAAAAATGGTTAACATTTGTATTAAAAAAAGTTGCTTGGTTTCTTCAAGCAATAGAAGTACATAACAAAAACAAGTTTGCTGCTAAATTCAAGAGTTTTCAAAATATTACTGAAATAGTTATGAGACCACTGACAGGCCATATTGTTTAGTTAAATTTTACATACAAGTCTTCTTGAAACAAAAAGCTTGAGGGCATTCAATCTAGAAACAACTTAGCAAAAGATACTTGACACAAAAAGACTGACATGACTCACTGCCTTCAAATGGAGTAGGAACCTAGAATGGAATTCTAAGTCTCTAGCGCATGGATTTCTGACTTGAGGAGCACCATCTCTATTGGGATGAACCGTTGTTGTTGTCGAAAAGAGGGCAGGAGGAGCAACCAAAACGAGAGTCTACTTGGATGCCACCCATCTCCAAAGAACTAACTCAAATTTGCAGAACCGAGAGTTGAGCTTCAATTGTGGCGATTTTGGTTTAGAGAATCTTGTTCTTCTCTTTTTCTATCTTTATTTTGTCTCATAATGCCTAATCTTGCTATCTAGTAATCTCATGTTCCAAGTCTCCCATTAGTTCCTCCTGCTCCAGGCATTGCTCTAGTGTTGGAAATCATGCTCACAATTTCATGAAAGCTTTCTCAATGCTCTGTCAAAATGGTAGGCTTCATCTTCCACTCTCATATCAGAATAGGGATCTTAGAGAGTGTTGTAAGTGTTGATTGTTCTATATGATTTTTTGGAATTCATTATGGATGTTTCTTTTTTCTCTATTGGTTATTTAATAGCACAATAAATATATAAAGATAGTATTAATTAGTTAAAAGTGGTGGATGAAGGATGCAATATAAATTCAATTTCACATTAGTTAGAATGCAAAGGCTATCTATTGTAAATGTCTAGGTTGATCAATGTTAATGATACCCAATGTAATTGAATTATAATGCTACCTACCTCCTTACAAAAACCCTTCAAAATTCTCATTTTTTTAGAGGTCGCATTTAGTCTTTATCTCTATTTCAATAAGGTTGTGCTATTGGTAGCACTTTTTTTTCTTAGTTAAAATTACCACATTTTTCAACCATGGCCTTAACACTCTCTTAATGTTGCCAACAAAAACCTTAAATTAAACAACAACAAAAAAAGAGTGGCACATTAGAAAGAATGTTAAAGCTACTTACTATAATTGACTAAGTTGACTAGGTTCTTATTGACAAGAATGGATTTACAAACCTTTCAATGTCAATTAAGACTCAAAAGCATTTCTAATGCAAAATACTATAAAAGAGATGCCACATAAATCCTCCAACTTGGCTATTTATCTCTTCATATGTTTAACAATAATGAAGGAGGATGCAAACTAAACATCATTGCAAATTAGTTAGAATGTTGTGGATACCTAAAATTAATAATTTAGTTAAATGGTTTGGTTATATTTTTTGGGTATCTATGATCAATGGTTAATGCACCCAACATGTAATTCATGAGTTGAATTTTTAATTGCAATAACGATGAAGAAATTGTAAGCAACATCCTAAGTACTAAATCCTTTTATATAGATAGTACCTAGGAATCAAAAGAAAATTTGTAGGCTTTTAGCTTCACCTTACACCCCTCTTTTAAGTGACTTTGTTTGATCGGTTTAGTGTATTTGATTATTATTATATATATATATTTCTTATAAAGATAGAAGAGAAAGTTTAACAAGCAAGTATACTCATTTTTAAATTGTAATTATTAAAAAGAATTTTCCAACCTTCATTATTGTCATAACTCTGTCAATTGGAGACCAGCGTCTCTCTATCCTCAAGCGTTTTCTGCTACCTGCACTATGTGCAATATTTATTTGCCAGACGTTTCTAGTCTCGTACTCGGTCAGGGCCGGTCCCTTCCTTCTTGAGAATGTAACGCCCCCTACTTCTGATCTCTATGGGATGCGTGGTTATGGGGAGACGCGTCCAATTTTTCTGTGTACACTATACCACATGAGCTATCCAATAGAGCTCTCATGGTTGAAGACCACCTCATGTGAAGATTGAGTGTGCCATAGCTTGATAGCGTCCCCTTTGAAGGCTACAGAGTGGCAACCTGCGTGCAGACCGATGCAATGGAATGCTCTCTCAGAGCGTTGAAACTTGAAGTATGAGTTTCAGATCTTGAGATTCCAACTACATGAGACCTGTGATTGCTAGTGCATGATCTACAGACCCAATGCTCTTTCTCTTTGTTGCGTTAAAGAATACTGATGCGATCATGGAGTTGCTCATTTGGTGTGATGTATTGTATCTGTGTTGAAGAAGATGTGTGGAGATCCATGTCAAGACCCACGTGGAGCTGAAAACATTGTATGTGAAGGTTGTGCTTTGTTTGAGCTATACTCTCAATATTCTGAGAGATACATTATGCGTGATACATCAGAGTGAGGCTGCGACTTGGATGTGATGAGCTGCAGAGAATTGCGCTCTTGTCCAAGACCAGAGTTGCCCCCGTATGCATGGAGAATGATCAATCTTCATTCCAATCAGTTGTGGAGATGAACTATGCCCGTGAGCTGTTAGTTGTGCTACCCGACATTTTTTTTAAAGCCCACGGTGAACTGTTGCGATTTGCACACTGAAAGGAGGGACACGTTCTAGTTTTTGAAGACCTGTGACATGCGAACTTGAGATCATTGCTTGAAGATTGTGCAAACCGAGTTGTGGATCACATTTTACTGCTTGTGAAGATACTACCTGGAGCTGCCTCAATTTCGTAGAGTTGCGACTTTGTCCACCAAGGAAGAAGTTCAAGACTGGAGTTGCCCCCGTATGCATGGAGAATGATCAATCTTCATTCCAATGAGTTGTGGAGAAGAAATACGTCCGTGATTTGTTAGTTGTGCTACTCGACATTTTTTTTAAAGCCCACGGTGAACTATTGCGATTTGCACACTGAAAGGAGGTTGTGTGGAGACACGTTAAAGTTTTTGAAGACCTGCGACATGCGATCTTGAGATCATTGCTTGAAGATTGTGCAAACCGAGTTGTGGATCACATTTTACTCCTTGTGAAGATACTACCTGGAGCTGCCTCAATTTCGTAGAGCTGCGACTTTGTTCACCAAGGAAGAAGTTCAAACCCTAATTTTTCCCTTGAAGGTATAAAGTAGCAATATATTTTCATCTTCTTATACAAATGAGCTAAATAAATAACATCTTCAAATTATTATTTGTAATTTTTAGCAAACCGTCGCAGAAACATAGTTATTTTTCGCCCATCGCCGACCCGTTTCGGCGCAGAATTAACAAAATTTCGGCGACTGTTTCGAGCAAAAAATAACAATTCTTTGCCGATTGTCGACCCTTTTCGGCGCTGAATTAACAAAATTTCGGTGACTGTTTCGAGTAAAAAATAACAATTCTTTGCCGATCGCCGACCCATTTCGGCGCAAAATTAACAAAATTTCAACGACCGTTTCGTGCAAAAAATAACAATTCTTCGCTGAACGCTGACCGTTTGGGCGCAAAATTAACAAAATGTCGGCTATTGTTTCGCAGGAAATAGGTGAAGGAAGAAGTTCAAACCCTAATTTTTCCCTTGAAGGTATAAAGTAGCAATATATTTTCATCTTCTTATACAGAAATGAGTTAAATAAATAACATCTTCAAATTATTATTTGTAATTTTTAGCAACCGTCGCAGAAACATAGTTATTTTTCGCCCATCGCCGACCCATTTCGGCGCAGAATTAACAAAATTTCGGCGACTGTTTCAAGCAAAAAATAACAATTCTTTGTCGATTGTCGACCCTTTTCGGCGCAGAATTAACAAAATTTTAGTGATTGTTTCGAGCAAAAAATAACAATTCTTTGCCGATCGCCGACCCATTTCGGCGCAAAATTAACAAAATTTCAACGACCGTTTCGTGCAAAAAATAACAATTCTTCGATGAACGCTGACCATTTGGGCGCAAAATTAACAAAATGTCGGCTACTATTTCCCAGGAAATAGGTGATTGGTCGATTATCTTCAACATCCTGCGGACGCCGAAACTTTTCATGATGCGGACACTGTTATCACCTGATAAATTCTCGATTTCATTAGTAAGGGATAGTTTTGCCAAAAAATCAAAATGATGGTCCCTTAAACCAAAAGTTTTTCCAAGTTTCGCAAGTGAAAAAGTTTAAAAAATTTTAGGTGAAAAAATGAGGATTTTCCATTAAATGGGATAAGATTATTTTTAAATTGTGCTTTTGAAACAAAAAATAAAGTTTATTTTATTTTGGATTAAAGTTTATAAATAAAATATATTGGGCCAAAGTTTCGAATCAAAAAGGAACAAAAGGTATGCGCGCCCAACACCGAGGGCTCATCATGAAAAGATTGCCAATTCTAGAGGGCCACATAAATCTCCTATCTTCCATCGTCCACGAGCTACTCCTTTCTTTGTTACACGAGGTATGATATAAGCAATGTAGTATATAAGAAGTGGGAAAAGTAGTTTCGGTTTGCATGTGGGATAAGTCTCCCGTGAGTAAAAATAAAAAGAACTGTGATCACAGTGTTTGAGTTTGCCCGAGGTCTTGGAGGTTACATGTCTCAACGCTAAATGCAAGGGATAGTCAAGCCTCTTATGCGAGGTCTATTTGGAGAACCTAAATCATTTGCAGATATGCCCAAAGCTCGAGAATTAGAGAAAGTGACAGTGCCAACGTTGCCATTTATCAAAGATGGGAAAACCACAGGATTACAACTGCATTCGAGACCTGGAGCTACCTGGAAAAATTTACATCAGTCGAGTCACGAAGATATCAACGGTTTGCAACCATTTCGCAGCTAAAGCAACGAAAATTACTTTGGCAGTTATAAAAGACAACTGTTCTGTTCTTACGATTTACCTCAACATGACTGGACTTGGGGCGAAAATTGTTTTATTGAATGTATATATATATCAAAATAGAACGCCACACCTCCATTGTTGAACGCCAGTTGTCAAGCAGACTTGTAATAGTTGAAATTCGCATTTTTTTTTGTTGTTTCCACCGTGGTTCAAATATCATGATACTTGGAAAAGGAAAAAGATCGTTTGCCACAGGTTGAGCAATGAAATATAGTAAGCGATAAAAAGGTAAAATGGAGGAGCAACAAATTTTTAAATCCGTGTGAATTTTTCTCGAAGTGTCCAGGACAACGTTGCTCGTAGTTTTTGTCATAAGTTGGCTTAGACGTACCAGATTTCTGGCATAGTTGATAAGATTTCAGTGAGGTTGCACATAAACATATGAAATGGCTAGTTTGTGATCATCATCCACCAACGGTCTGTCGCCAATGAAGAAGACGAGCATTTTGGAAAGGCATGAGTCTTTCACTAATTGGAGAAGCACGAGGTTCTAGTTTATATGATATTTGCAGTATTGGTTGTTGATATGATGCATGGTTCTAAGCCCCGGGAGATCGAGTCTATGAGTCTTTTGAAAACGTAGCACACACACCTTTTTGCAGTTGTTTTAAACAAGGGATAAGAAAATAATACTAGCCGTGATCCCAAATCTGTTCACAGATAGTTTATCCTTTGTAAAAGTCATATGTCGAAAGAGGAAGATCGACGGTGCAGCGTTGAGAAGCCAGATCGACGGTCCACAATGACACCCGCATTGCCAAAGAGCTCGAGAGATAAGTAATAAAGCCGGTGCGGAATACAAACCACCATCACACGTGTCCATTCTTGATACGTCCGCATATGGAAAAGTGGTATTGCAAACCGCTCAAAGGGCAATGCGGAACCACCCTTTGCACGTGCGAAAAGACCATTTCCAAAAGTTATTTATGAGGTTAAATAATGCATTTTTTTTTATTTGCTCGATGGTTACAAACAATAAGGAACGCGATGGGATGTTAGAAATCAAAGACTGTTTTTTTCAGTACAGCTGTGGGATCGCTGTCGCAGCCTAAAAACATATCGCTGGAAACTTGCTAGAATGCAGCGACGCGTTGCCAGGAGCAGGTCGGGAGAAGCATAGCCTTCCACGTGGCACGATTCCATTGGCTCTATGAGCGAGGAACCTTGCTGATGTGGAAGTAATGCTTCTCCATGGTGAACGCCTACGGCATAATTAATAGAGTGTGTTTAGTGAGAACATGGTTTATATTAATGATGATGATGATGGTTAGCATCCACTCATAACAATTTTAATTTATCAGATCCTATTAAGGAAATAATTAGTATGTTTTAGAATTTTATTCCTGTGCTCAAAAAGCTTGAAAAGAAGCATTCCTGACTCCCTGTAGTTATGATAAGTTAGAAGGTTAAGAAGGTTTGTATTGTGACAAAGATTTTAAAATTGACATCTAATGTGGGTGTACACATGGCACTCTAAAAGTAAGTGATTTTCATCCTCAATGACAAATTCTCTTAATCCATGATGTTTTAGGAATTGTCCAATGCCCTCTTTCACTATGGATTAATCTCTACTTGCCCAACTCTTAGTAATTGATTACAAATTTAATTTTGAATATATTTTAATTTTGGATACGTGTAACTACATCATTATTTGAGATCATATTGTTGATATTTCATTCAAAAACTTTGATTCTCCTAATAATATTGTTGTTGATATTTCATTCAAAAAATTTGATTCTCCTATTACTTTTAGTAGGACTTCATAAGTTTTATGGAAACCCCTAAATTTTCTATATGAATCTTATTATATATTGAATGCCAATAACCTAACCATGTCAGTAGCCCCTACTTACCTTGTATTTCATTAATGCATTGGCAGAACCATGGTGTGGTGGTTGTGTTTGTTGGCTAATGTGACGGAAGTGGCATTTTGCTAAGGGAATGGATGAGAATCTAGAAAGAATAAATAAAATTGGTGTTTCTTCAATTTGATCTATTATTCTCTCAATAGATCCTTCACAACTAACTAGTGCTACCTAGACTCCCTCATGCCAAAACAAATTTTTCTCCTATTCACAAGCATGGGCGTGAGCAACTTTAGCAAGCATAAGTCAATCAATGATCACTATTTTTTCTTCAATTTTGCTTGTACAATTGACTCACAGTTGTAAGCATTGTAACAAATACAAATGTAAAATCAATATTTTTTATATTAATGTATTCAAATGTAATGATCTATATTCTCATGAATTATGTGAATAAAAGGAAAGTAATAGTTGCTTCTGTAACCAAAACCTCTTGATTAAATAGTTATACGGTGTTAATATTAGAGAACATAACTAAAGTTGTGCATGGTAAGAACGTATCTTTGCCTGATATTCATATGAGGCACCACCGCTTTTACAATATGCATTAAACTTGTAGAGTTGAATACATCACAAGATTTACAACATCAACACAATCTAAACATTATCGTTGCAATTGAGAAAATTCCTAGCACATACTCTACTTACTGGTTTCTTCGACACACCATATAAAAATGATGGTTTCCTTAAAGATTACTTTTCAAGGAGTATCAAATTATTGCATATGGAAGGATGGCCTAAATGCACTCACACTATATTTTTATATATATATATTTAGTTGCATTTTAATGGGTTGCCCGGGGTTTGCTAAAAGTGTATGGCCATTTAAAAGAGTTAACTTAAGTAATTAAAATATATTTTTGTTTTGTTTCTTAAAAATAATGATTACATTGACAGGTGTTTATATTTAGAATTTGGGGTGGATTACCATTTATGCTTTTCCTAGATTGAAGGAGGATGAGACAAGTATGTTGTTCAGATTGATTTTATGGGTATCATTCAAAATTGCAAATAAATAAGGAAAAAAAGGAAAAAAGTTGTGTTGCAGCAAATTCCATGTCATAGGAAAAAGACAAAATTGGAGCACTATTTAAGACTGTCCAACTCATTCTCCTTTGCCTCCTCGAGAAATCCATAGATTGAAACGTGGTCAGAGCATTGTTCTTCTCTCGTGGACCCTCTGATGACGTATGCATGGGCAACACAATGGAATTGATGTTTGATTGTATTACGGACAACAAATTTCACAAACAAGGAGAGCATAATGAGCGGGGCATTATTGAATAATGCTCTGATATACAAGCCGAGCACTATTGAATAATGTTTCGATACATCTAGTGGAAAAATATTGAAGAGCCTCTAGAGTGTGGGCTTCGTCTATGGCATCCAACTCACAACAAAATTTTTATCATCAGCCTTTAGACTCTGAAGCAGAGAATGGGCAGAAGGGGCAACAAGAAGGCGAGGGTGGAGGAGGCCTGTTGCTGTTGGTCGTCAACGAGGGGATTGGGTCTAGAGCAAGGAAGTCTGTGGATGGACCCAAGTGTGGGATTACATGTCAGAAAGAGGCACAACATGGTGACAAAAGTGTAGAGAGCTAGTAATTGATGTCTATTATCAGTGTGGCAACTACAAACTCCAAATTGTTTTACTTATGCTGATGAATAATTAGCGTTCCTACTAATAACATAGTCAACATTGTGGTATGCATTTTGAGCTTTGACACTCTAACAAACACCAATAACATAGTTAGCATTGTGATATGCATTTTAAGCTTTGACACTCCAACAAACACCAATATATGTTCAGAGTGCACTCCATATATCACTTTTTGAATTCACTTTTCTTTCTGCAATTGAGTTAAAAAATTTATTCTAACTAGAATTTGTAAATAGTTTTATTTAAATTTTAACCCATTTGAGGAGCTTATTATATACCTATATTATACATTTTTGGTAGCAAACAAGCACCTTCTGAAACAACTGAAAAGTAAAAACACATGCAAAACCACTACCAGATTAAATTGCTTTTCGATAATCTTACATTATAATTATTTTTGGGGTAACTTCAAGATTTTGTATAGTTCTCTAACTACATAGAACACATGCAAACCAAATTCCTGGAGGAAAGAGAGGATCTCCATATCTTGAGCCCCACATAGTAACCAAAATAAGGGAATGAATATCGAAACGATGGCCAATAAAGAACGAGAAACCCGATTACCATATGCACATTTTGTTGTCTTATATAACAACAATCAATTCGTATAAGCAACACCTCACATGTTTCATATAGGGGGTTGTGCCAGCAGGCACAAATGCCTCAAAGAACATATTATAACATGATATAATTTGACTCTAACATATTATAATATATTGTTATAACATATTATAACTTGACTCTAACATATTATAATATATTGTTATAACATATTATCATATATTGTTATTGTTATAACATATTATACTTTGACTCTAAATTGCCGATACGGGTTTAGTCATAGTATTTTTAAAGGAAAGTTTGTATTAACGATTAAAATTATAAATATGGAAAAAAAAAACTAATTTCTGGTGTTTTAATATCTCTTCATGTAGTCTCTGGCATTGGAACTCATGAATTAATTATGGTTTACACAAATTATATGATTTCTTTCGCAAATCCTCATGCACTACTGTATCCGTTAAGATATGTTAGACATAGTAGATTTGCCTAATTTCAATCTATTACTTAAATTTTGGCCTTAAGCTTGGCAGGCTAAACTTGGTCAACTAATATTATCGGTCTTTGACATCATATTATAAGCTTAAAATTGTACAATTGTACATTCATGTATTAAATCATTTCATTTTCATCTATTTACATTTGAATTTATAAAAAAAATGATAACAATGTAAGGTGATTATTAACTTACTTAATTTTGTATTTTGTTTTCTGATTTTGGCTTAGCGAGTTTTTGTGGTGACCTTCAACTTCACAACGATGATATAAAAACATTACAATTAAAAGCTCATGCCTTATTTGTCCTTTAATTCAGTGTCCACAGCTTAAGTGATCATTTATGCTTAAACATTAATGAATGAATGTCTTACTCACCTTTCCCAAGCTATGAGCTCTATCAAAGATCTGGAAAACAAGCCGAGGACCTTCCAAAGTAGCCCCAGAAACATGTCTAGCACTTCAAACCACTTTAAACAAAGAAATAACACATTATGCAATGAAATCTCGATTGATGGATGTTTGTGACTACTGACAGACATATTGTAATTGCTCAGAAAAATCTAATCTACAATTTGAAATGAGGAATTGTCTATCTGAGCCCTAGATCTAACGATCTTATTTTCTTCATGGCCTCGAATTCCAAGTGAGATAAAAAAAATACACAACGGATTTTACTTTGAACACTCTTCGTATAGCCTGGAAGGGTTTTCTTACACACCCTGATCCCCTACACTACACTTGAGACTGTGATGGCGTACCTATTTGAAGTTCTAAGCTCCAATCTGGCTGTTGAAGGCTGAAAATTGCAATGATTCATATTGGAATATATCTCTGAAGAATGACTCAATAAATTTGGAAAAGTGACAGCAAAGCGACTAGCCGCTAGCCTAAGGAAAACCCCATCCTCTGCAATAATAATTGTGGTTTTTTCGGAAGTTATTCAACGATGAGCCTTTGTTCTAAATGTTTTAGATATCTTGTGGGTCTCTTTGTTGTTGCAATGGCATATATATCTTCTAGAACTACTCTGGGACTTGATTGGCGAGATAGGTTGTGCAGCACACAATGTACAAAACTGCATGTGGGCGATTGGTAGGTACATAATTCCAACATGTTGAGATGGAAGGTACTGACTGCCCAAAAAATAAGCTGGATCTCTTGCTCATCATATCCTTTTCCAATAGTCAATGACTTTTTTCCATTTATTTCCCCGCAATGGACCATTTTTTTTTCCAAGAAAAAAAGCATAATTTTATTTCAGCAGAGGTGAACAAAATTACATTATGTATATGCAAGTATGCATGCGATTATCCACTTGAGAAGGGTCAGTACTATAAAGAGTATTATCTTCATTACATCAATCTGGTGTGTTCAACATCACCATATATAAAAACCAAAAAGAAACAGAAGTAATATTCCTGGGAGCTCCCCGAGCCTCCTCAAATAACAAGTAATATCTATTTAGGGAATAGTAATAGAAGTTTTCATGTTGTCGACAAATAAAAGAGAAGTTGATATTTTTCAAAAATAATTTATAAGATCATCACTACTATGTCTGTAGGGCCAAATCATCAACAAAAGGCCGATGATAGTATTCATAGAGTGTCCCTTCATGGTATTCCTTTATCTTCCACACCCCCATTGTCAGGACCCTGCCAGCTTTAGAAGCCTCGTCCGCCTCCTTGTTATTCTCCCTGTAAATATGTCTACAAGAAAAGTGTAAAAATGAGTGCTATAGTTCTTGAATGTCCTAAAGAATGTTTTCAAGTCTAAGATCTCTGCATTGTTGAGTACCAAGTGACTAGTTAGTGACGTTCATAGAATCTCCATACACATTAATGTTTTGACAACTAGTCTCAATGGCGAACATAAGAAGAAGCTTGAAGCTCATGAGTTCGGCATAGTTATTTCCACCCTCCCCCAAACCCCAGAAAAGGTGATAATAGTGGGTTAAAGTAAGATGTAATACAACCCCTCCCCCACAGACGTTTTCCTAAGCTAAGCCATCGTAGAAACCCCAGGGTACTGAATGGTCAATGTCTAATTCTAATACAATTCTCTAATTCGCAACTTTAATACGTTGAGGATATGTGGTTATGAAGCCACATATGAGGATGGCAGAGATCGCAGGTGTACAAGATTTATCAGTGAATATCATGCTGTTCCGCGCCAACCATATCCCCTAGGCCACCATTAGAGGAAGTGATTTATGAGAAATGCCTATTGGATCATTACACCACTGAGACCAAGCTTGAAGCAGCGTGTCCCCCTCCCAGTTATACTAGACTTTTGAAATTCTGGAGCATTCTGCCCATACCTGCACCGTGTATGGACATTGGAGAAATAAGTGAAGATAGGTTTCCTCATCTGCTTTGCACAAAATACACCACCCCAGTCTGACCCAGTTTTGTCTTTGTAAAAAATCCCAGGTAGGAATGGAATTTTTGAGTATATTCCACATGAATAATCTATGTTTCATAGGATAGTTTAACTTCCAAATTGGTTTCCACCACCAAACCAATTCGCGGGGATTTATGAAATGGCTTAAGTTGATGTATCCATTCTTCGGAGAAAAAATTCCATTCGGAGCCCCTTCCCATACCAAGCAATCCTCCCTATCATGGATGAGAATTTGAGAATGTATAAGTGCCCTGTAATAATTCCTTAATTCCTCCCGTTCCTCCACCGATAGATCCAAAGTGTTGGCATCAATCCACGATTGAGTCCATGGATTATCCAATTCTCGAATAGCAAGTTGGGATAGATAAGTTATACCTAAGTCCCGGAGTGATGCAATCAGTCCGACTGATAACATGTGTCTGCCTTCGCTCCCAAACCAGGGGTCTTCCCCTACTCGAAGAGACTACCCATTCCCAACGTTCCAGGCCAGCAGGTCACCAACAACAAAGAGGGATTTTATTACAGCTTTCCAAATAACAGATCCACCTCGGTGTGACTTAAGCGGATTCCGAACCCAATCCATGATTGTTGCAGGGGCAATGTATTTCTGAAAGACAAATCGTGTCCATAGACTGTCGTTTTTTAAGATTCTCCAAACCCCTTTGGCTGTGAGGGATTTGGAGAAAAGATGAATGTTTTTCAGTCCCCAACCTCCTAGAGCCTTGGGGATAGCAATTTTCTGCCAACGAACCCATGGGGAAACAAAATCTCCTTTTCCACTCCAGAGAAATCGAAAGCATAATTTCTGGGCTTTCTCCAACGACCCCTTGGGGATCCAGGAGAGGGACATCCAGTATACCGGGATGGCCTCTAGAACTGATTTCACAAGGACCAACCTACCTGCTCTCGAAAGCCATTTGTGGCTCCATACCTTCAATCGCTTGTGGATTTTCTCTATAAGCCAGTTCCAGTCATGTTTTGTATATGCATTAGGTTTTAACTGGAAACCAAGGTAGCTAATACCAGCATCAAGAATCATCAAGGTATAAGGAAAAATCCTTCTAATGGCCACAATCTCATTATCACTTAGCAGGTGAACCGACAGGGTGGATTTCCTGACATTAATCTCCATACCAGTAGCTTGTGAGAAAAGTTGAAAGATACCTTGAAGAGTTTCAATGTCACCAAGCGAACCAGAGCAGAAAATGAGGATATCATCCACGAAAAGCAGATGTGTTATAAATAAATCCGGAGCCACCTGAATACCCTGGAGAGTGCCATCCCTACAAGCTTTTTTCAAGGCCTTATTTAAACCTTCTGCTACCAATAGGAAAAGTAAAGATGACAATGGACATCCTTGACACATGCCTCTTTCTGAGTGAAAGAAAGGAGAGGCTGCCCCATTTATGAGGACCACAAATGAGACCGTAGAGATACAACTCATTATCCACCTGATGAAGTCCACAACAAAGCCCAGATGAGTAAGATGTAAATGAATGTATAACCAACTCATCTTGTAATATTCTTTTGACAGATCAATCTTGATAATGGCTCCTTTGATTTTCTTTGACTTCATGCTATGAATGCCTTCTTGTGCCACTCCAATTGCCTCATGAATTTGTTGACCTTCCAGGAACCCAAATTGTTCCGCAGAGATATGCTTGGACAAAATAACTTTTAGCCGTCTGGCAATAATTTTGGAAACTACCTTATACACACAATTGCACAGGGAGATGGGTCTGAAGTCACCAAGAGAGGAAGAGTTATCTGTCTTAGGGATGAGGGCAATAAAAGTGGAGTTTAGGGCAACTGGAATGCGTCAAGAGATTCTTGTATCTTCGACTATCTGCAAGAGGTCATTCCCAATAAGTTCAAAAAGGGCCAAAATAAATTCAACAGTCCGACCATCCGGGCCCAGACTTTTGTCTTTCTGAAAGCTCTGGAGGACCCCCTTCAATTCTTCTTCCATGACAATTGCCAACAAGGATTGATTATCATCCTCTTCCACGAACCGGGGAAAAAGTTGTGCCATCCTAACAACTTCAACAATGTTAACTTGTGCAGGGGCTTTAAAAAGTGTCTAGAAGTGATTTACCCCCACCCCGGCCATTCCATCAAAGGAAGTCTGAGTTTCCCCCAATGAGTCCTCAAGGCTCCAAATGGTGTTGGACAACTTTCTTCCTTTCGCATAAGCATGAAAAAATTTGGTATTCTCATCGCCTGCTACAAGCCATACCGCCCTACTTTTCAAATGCCATGTTTCCTCTTTTTCCAACAATAACGTGTTCCTCCTGCCTTCCAGTGAGACCAGGTGAGCTTTTTCCTCCATCGACCCCAAGCCCCCGGATCCACATTCATAAATAGACTTCAGATCCAGTTCAATCAGTTTCAATTCTCTGTCATCTCTTCTACTCTTATCATGAGCCCATGCCTTAACCGGTCCTTTAATCCTTTTGATATTAGCAGAAAACTGATGCGAGGCAGAGAGAGCAGCCCTAGGATTAAAAGGAACCCAGAGAGAGCCAACTAGGTCAGTGAAGGACTTATCTTTTAACCAGATTTTATTAAACTTAAGAGGCCTAGCCAGTTTGGTAGGTCCATCACATAGTTCAAGAAAAATAGGGAAATGATCAGATGATCCCCCAGTACCCACCCACTACCTCAAGAGGAAATTTCTGTCCACAAAAGAGTCAGACACCAAAAATCTATCCAACCACTTCTCGACCCAGTTTTCTCCAATTCTATTATTCCTCCAAGTAGGCTTAAGGCGTGTAGGCTCAATGTCTAGCAAATTATGGGTAACCATCTTGTGAGTGAAATAATTAGCCAAAGGGTCAAAACGTGCTCTGCTGCCCCAAACTTTTGCCGGGCCAAGAGAGAAATTAAAATCACCCTCTGACAAGAGGTTTCCTTCCTGTAACAGTGGATTTGTGAGAAGAGAATCCCAAAATGGGATACGGTTCAAATAGGGACCATAAACATTTACCACACTGAACAAATCACCAAAATCAAGAGACGAACAGGACAATCCCAAAACGGATTCCATCCCCCACAGGTTATGGCACATCACCGTTCTTGAGTTCTAGCCAATAGCCTGACCACTAGGTCGACCACGGGCATCCAAAGTAGAAAAGGACCAACCACTGAACCAACTTTCTAACAATGACTTAATCACCACACCATCACCCAAATTTTCTTGAAGTAGAATGATATTCGGGTGTTCAAGAGATACCACTCTACGCAGTGCTGATCTTTTATGGGGACCAGCCAGACCCCGACAGTTAAATGACATAACTTTCATTAGCGTCCCCTCTTCTAGGCATGCACCGCTCTAAGCGCCCGATCAATAGTCACATGTTTACCTTCCAGTAGATCCATCTTGGCCTTGGACTGTGCCTTAGATAAATGAGACTTCATGCCTCTGCCTTTACCCGGTTTACACACCCCATCACCCAGCCCCCTAGGGGAGATCTTGGTCAAGGAATGTAGGAAATAGCCAGAATCCGAAGAGTTGGTAGGGGAAGAAGAAGAAGGAGCTTATTCGAGGGTGGGATCGGGGTTAGGGGGTAGGTCAATAAGCATCACACCAGGATTCGAAGGGTTTTGCAAAGGGGATGAGGGGTCAAGAGCAAAACAGGTGTTTTCCTCCGGGTCAAATGAGGGGGAGATATTCAAATTTTTTAAAGCCTCCAACCAGTTTGGATTTTCCAAAGAAAAATTATTTATAACAAAATGAAAGGAAAGGGGGTTTATGGAATGAGGAATACCCGCAGCCGAAGTCCCTGTGGCCAAGAAGGGAGCCGGATGTGAGATCCCATCAGGTGCTGATTCATGTGATGGCCCTTCCATTTGAGTCATAGCCCTAGCCGGTCCCAAATTCAATCCCTTTGCAACCTCCGCAGTAGTAGAGCGTTCCGGAAATGCAAGACCGACAGAAGAGGGAGCCTCCACAGCCCAAGTTTTCCCATGTTCAACGATAGCTTCTAACACCACATCTTGAAGGGGGGATAAAGATGTATGTCCAACAGGAGGAGGAGCCTCCATATCAATGGAAGTTTTGTGACTACCACCATTTCTCCTCCGTAAGGGTAGCTTGCATTCTGCAATCGGGTGTCCATAGGCATGGCATCGTCGGCATCTAAAAGGAACATTTTCATAATCAAGTTTCTGAACATAAGTATAGGGCCCCCAGCTGAGAGTGACATCTGGTGCCAGTCCATCCCTGATATTTAAATTGACCAGAATGTGTGCTACCTTCCTCTGATGGGTTTGCATGAAACTATAATCACCATCCAGATAAGTGCCAATCAAGTTCCCAGTACCTTTGAAATGTCGCTCCGACCAGTAATGAAGAGGTAAGTCAAGTAACCGAACCCAGATAGGGACTAAATCCAAACGTTCACGACTAGCATCAAACATCGGATGCCAGGGCTTGATCATAACCGGACAATGATCCCAACTCCATTTTGAATTTAGAACCCACTTCGCATGATCTTCACAATGAAAATTGAAAGCAAACCAGTTACGAGTTAATTCAACTACCTCAGGGGTATAGCCCAGCTGAGAAATCCAGTGCTCTGCCACCCAGGCCTCGATGGTACGCAGAGAGAAAGATCTTCCCAATGCCTTACCAACCAAGGTGATACTGGTCATCTTGACCAATTGATGCCACTCAATATCTTCCCCAAGTGCATAGTTGTATTTTGTCCTGCTCAGCTTCAACCATTGTTTCCTTCCACGCTTCGTCGGTAGGGTTGCATCATCAGAGGAGCGCCCTACCCACTCTTCGGAGCTGGTACCAAAGCCCACACAAGGGCTGGCAAAGCCACGTTGTTCGTGAATCTCCAAAATCCCTAAACCAGTATCTTCCCGTGGCCCTTCAACATTTAGACCAGGGAGTGCATCCGATGAGGGAATGTTTGAATTTCCTGGTCCAATGATGTTATCGATTGCATAACAGGTGCCTCTTCCCACCGCCACCGAGTCTTTAGTGGCCTGTATCACCTAGTCAGAGGACCAGAGTGGTGTCACTGATTCCTTCAACGGAGGAGCCAATGAAAAATGAGGTGATGGAGCAGTTATCGACAGAAGGCCAGGGGATAGTGCCAGAAAACTAGACGGTGAAAACCCAGGTTCCAAACGAGTCTGTCTAGATGATAACCCAACCTGCCCACCCCCAGCATTGGTAGCCACATCAAGCCACCCGGTGCTAGGTGTCTGGGTCCAGATCGACATTTCATCCGACGGGTCAAAGGAGTAGTCCAGTTGTTCATCATATGTTGACATCGCAGGGAATCGGAACC
This sequence comes from Larix kaempferi, assembly GCA_027924585.1. Taxonomy (NCBI): domain Eukaryota; kingdom Viridiplantae; phylum Streptophyta; class Pinopsida; order Pinales; family Pinaceae; genus Larix; species Larix kaempferi. Next base: position 17,362,981 of record BSBM01000291.1, read on the forward strand.
ACAGTAAAAAATGAGCAGCAAATAACAAGTGCAGTGAAAATGGTAATAAAACAAGCTAGGGTTTAATCTCCCATCAAGATAAGATGCACAAACCAAAACCATTGACGCTGTTATCGAGATTTGTATACCTCCACGTCGACACTCTTGTTGTCAGTGCTGCAGTCTCCACAGTGCCTGATAGCAAAACGGCTGCTAGTGGCCATTGGAAAGCTAGGTCTCGGCCATCTTTAGCGAACCCTAGCTATATCCCCTCCAATATTGGTTTTAGTTATATCCAATGGACCATTTAATGTAATAATAGGTGGAATTTAGAGGAATTTTATTATTATAAATTATTTTTATTTAGTTTTAAATTTCGATAAAAAAATCCACCCCTCCAGGGAATTATGTCCCATTGAACTGTACTAAAATAATTAGAAAATTAGAATAATGCATTTTAAAATTTGTTAAAATCACCTCGGCTTACCCATGCCCGCAGGGGTGTAGCTCAACCAACAATATCAAGGACATATTGTAAATGGAGGTCACGAGTTCAAATCACCCTGGCTTACCCATGCCCTATGCTTGTGGGTTGTGTGAGTGCACCTAGGGGTATAGTGGTACCGGACAAGATTGGAGCCATGGATCCCATGTCACGTGAGTACCAACCACATCTCAGTTGTTGATTCCCCTATATATATATATATATAAAGGGGAGCAAAATCATTTATGTTGTTTATGGACTTACGTAAGTGGCTTTATGATTCCCTCCTTATATTAGGGCACTTATTTTGCATTCAACCTTTGTTATGTGGGATGTTATTCCAACATTGGATTTCGAGGAAGTCTTAGGCGTTCGAGTCCTTCCCCATGGTAGAAGATGTGCCAGGAAGACTTGGCAAGTTTGCACAATTAGTCGATATTTGGTAGCCTTGGTGACTAGCTTGTGTGCAACAACTGTGATTTGGTTAGGACTATGTACTAGCTTATGTGCTAGGAGGACCAAGCATGTCTTTCCTAGCAAGAGGGTAGATGACTGATGTGGTTATGTGGTTTAGGATTCATTGGAGGACGACGCGATTGGAATTTTATTGATGGTGTGTGGCCCATGCTAGGACAATAGCATTGACATGTGTAGATCAAGAGTATGTGAACACCTCATGCTTAGGATGGACATGGCCTTCAACCATTATCATGTATTGGACTAGATGGGTGATGGCATCATCGTATTTTGGGTGGTGAGTTGTTAAATTGTTCTAGCTCAGGGGAGGGCGTAATGACGTTGCATGTCGTTGGGTGGCAATGGTGCAACATTACCTATGGTGAAATGTGCAAGTTCATATTTTGCATGTATAAGGTGTGTTTGACTTGGGTTTGGTTAGGACATTTCATTGAGATGTATCCATTGTGATACAAGTAGTTATTAGGCACTAATAAGGTCACAATGGTGTCAAGCAACAACTAGACTTCTTGAGGGATATGGGACACTCAAGTATGATGGTAAGTCTAGCCCATTACATATGGTATCAGAGCCAGGTTCGAATGTAGGACATGTGGAAGTGCCTCTTCACCACCAACACTCTTTCATTGAATGTTTTCATGGAACATAGTTGACAAGCACACTAATATATTTAAGCGGGGGAGAATGTTGTGACCCTGGAATTCGAGGAAGTCTTGGGCACCCAAGTCATTCCTTGTAGTAAAGGATGTGCTGGGTAGACTTGGAAAATATACACAACCAGTCGATATTTGGTAGCTTGGTGGCTAACACACGTGCGACAATCTGGAGTCAGTTAGGGTAGTGTACTAGCTTATGGGCTAGGAGGACCAAGGATGTCTTTCTTGGTAGGAGTGAAGACATTCAATGAGGTTCTATGGTTTAGGCTTCGATGGAGGATGACATGATTGGAGATGTGATGATGGTGTGTGGACCATTCTAGGACAATAACATTGGCATGTGCGGATCAAGGGTATGTGAACGCTTCATGCTTAGGAGGGACATGACCTTCAGGCATTGTCATGTATTGGACTAGATGGGTGATAGAATCATCACACATTGGGTGGTTAATTGTTCAACTATTCTGGTCTAAGGTAAGGCATAATGAGGTTTCCTAAGGTTGGGTGGTTGTGGTGTAGCATTGCATATGGTGAAATGAGCACGTTCATATTTCGCAAGTATAAGGTGTGCTTGGATTGGGTTTGGTCAGAACGTTTCAATGAGGTGTATCCTTCATATACAAGAAGTTGTTGGTCATTTCAAACTACCAAGTTCATAGTGGTATTGAGAGATGACTAGACTTCTTGAGTGGTATGGAATACTTAAGTGGGGTGGTAAGTCTAGCCCCATTACATATGGTAGTAGAGCCACGTTCAAACGTGGGACTTACAAAAGTGTCTCTTCACCAGCAACACCCTTTCATTAGATGTTCCAATGGAGTTGTGTTAACAAGGATGTCAATATCTTTAAGTGGAAGAGAATGTCGTGACCTCAACTTAGAGGAAGTCTTGGGCACCCATGTCCTTCCTTGCAGTAGAGGATCTGTTGGGATGGCTTCACAAGTATACATGATAATTTGATATTTGGAAGCCTTGGTGACTAGCTCACGTGTGACAGTCGTGGGTCGATTAGGATGTTTTACTAGCTTATGGGATAGGAGGACCAAGGATGTCTCGCTTGGCAGGAGGGCATACAATTGATGAGGCTCTATAGTTTAGGATTGAATGGAGGATGACATGATTTCCATTGTGTTGATTGTGTGTGGACCATAATAGGATGATAGAATTGGCATGTGCGGATCGAGGGCATGTGAACGCTTCATGATTAGAAGGGACATGACCTTTAGGCACTATCATGTATTGGACTAGATGGGTGATAATATCATCACATATTGGGTGGTCAATTTTTCAACAATTGTAGCTCAGGGGAAGGAATAATAAGGTTTCATGAGGTTGGGTGGTGATGGTGTAGCATCGCGTATGGTCAATTGAGCACATATAAGGTGTGCTCGAATTGGGTTTGGTTAGGACATTTTGATAAGGTTTAGCCAGTGTGGTACCAACACTTTTTGGTCATGCCCAACTAGAAAGGTCACAATGGTGTTGAGCGACAACTAGACTTCTCAAGTGGTATGGGATGCTAAGGTGGGGTGCTAATTCTAGCCCCATCACATATGTAATTAGATCCATATTTGAATATAGGACTTGCAAAAGTGTCCCTTCACCACCAAGACCCTCTCATTTGATGTGTCGATGGAGCCACGTTGACAAGGACATCAACATCTTTAAGTGGGAGAGAATGTCATGACCCTAGACTTCAAGGAAGTCTTGGGCACCCAAGTCCTTCCCCATGGTAGTAGATGTGTCAGATAGAATTTTCAAGTTTGCACAAATAGCCAATATTTTCATGTAACTAGATTGCATGTGACAATCGTGAATTGGTTAGGATGGTGTACTATCCTACATGCTAGGAGGACCAAGGATGTATTTCCTTCAAGGAGGGAATATTACCAACTAGGTTTTGTGGTTTAGTCTTCAATTGATGATGACGTGATTGGAAATGTGTAGATGGTGTGCGGACCATGCTAAGACAATTGCATTGACATGTGTAGATCAAGGGTATGTGAATGCCTCATGCTTATGAGGGACATGACCTTTGGGAATTGTCATGTATTGGAATAGATGGGTGACAACATAATCACGCATTAGATGATTGGTTATTCAACTATGTTTGAACGAGGGGAGGCATAATGAGGATGCCTGTGGTTGGGTGGCGATGGTGTAGCATCACCTATGGTGAAACAAACATGTTCATATTCAACAAGTATAAGGTGTTCCTAACTTGGGTTTGGTCAATATTTTTTGGTGAGGCATATCCCACATGATAAAAGTGGTTGTTGGCCATGCCCAACTAGCGAAATCACTGTGATGTCGAGCAACGACTAGAATTTTTGAGTGGTATGGGACACTCAAGAAAGATGGTAAGTCTAGCACCATTACAATGGACACGTGGACGACCCCTATTTTCACTTGAATCCTTAACTCTTCATCTACCATCATTTTGTGTCTTTGAATTTGCTTCACTACATATCACAACTTTTCTTCGTCTTGTCAAATTGTAGTGCTTCCCATGGGGGAAAATTGTAGTGAATAGAAATTGTACTTTGTACTTTCCATACACATCTCTCCTATATATCAATGTGTATAATTTGCATCATGTGTTAACCATAGGATGACATGAAGGTCCTTTGTCTCATATTCATTATAGTTGAATCACATGTGATGAAGTTTTCTCTTAGAGTGTCCCTTCCATGATTCAAATGTGATTTTGGCCTCCTATTTGATGTTTTGTATCATGGGAGAATCCTTTAACCTAGACTTTGATATTTCACCCCTTGGTCACATATTTGACCTTAATATGCTATAGGGGTCACTTTATCTTTTTCTAGATTGATTCTAGGACTTATTCACCAAATGTTGTCTCCCTTATTTAAATATCATAATTATTATCCACAAACATCTCTAATTCTGTCAGGGAACATTTATTTGGCATCTACTTGGACAAATTTACCATTTTATTAAATGATTTGAACACACAGTGCCCTCAAATGCGTATTTTCCTATCTATACTATTACTATGACCACTACTTGGACATACTTGTAAAATAGAGGGTGTTTTTTCTTGGTCATACATGTAGTTTCCCCTAAATATTAGTGGTTTATAAAATCAATACTTGTAGTCTAATGATCCATATATAAAGTGTTACTTCCACATTGTATGTGACTATTACTTACATTAGCCAATCATTCCCAAATCTATTTATGGTGAATCTCTACACTTTGTCCTTAAGGGCCTCATTTGCATATTGAATCTCTATTGAAATAAATAATTACTTGTGAACTTGAAATCTTCTACCATGCTCTTGGGCTTGTTATGATAGTCTATCTCCATCAACCATTCATCGGCTAAAGGTTCTACTCCTCATTGGTTTTGATCTCCAGTTGTTGAATCATTTAGTTTCATCTTGTGGTTTCTTGGCTCCACCCCTTCATACTTTAGTCAACCTTCGTCCCCACCTCAAAGGAAGCTTCAATACATATTTATTATTTATTAGAGAAGATGCAATTCTCTCTACTAGGTGAAGATTGAGGAAAATACATATTTTTTTCCATAAATTGGGGCACATAGATCATGCATTAATAGGTAAATATTTGTGTTTGTATGTGGATTAATCTTGTTGATTAAATTTATTTATATTGGAGATATATGTGAGATATATTAACCTTGTTTTTTTTCACAGAGAACAATCAACGTCTTCAGGTACATTATGTGGTATGAACTATAGTTAATTTTATTGTTGTTTGTTTCTTCCCTACGCTTAATTATATATCATTAGATTAATTTAGAGTAGGATCGACCAGATTCACACCTAATGGTAGGATCAACTAAATTCATACCTTATGAAGGGTGTCCACCTACCTAGGAAGTAAATAAACCCGAAGTTCCCTTCCTAGTTTGATTGATTGTCATTAAATTAGGTCAATTAACCTAATTCTTTATGTTTTATTGTCTTCATTTGGTCAAAGCGGATAAATTAGTTTCATTCTAATGTCATTTCATTTGGTTTTCTAATATACACTTTTCTTTCGAGTAGTCTCAAGTAGGTTACCAAAGAAAGAGGTTAATAAACTTAGTTTTCTCTTTTTTTTCTTAGATAATTCTTTATGTCATTTACTTTCTAACATCATAACCCTAGTCAATCTCACATAATCAATCCCTAACAACTATAGGTACATTAAATAAGATCAAACCCTTAACCAATTTAGTGACTCACACCACTCCCTTCTTTCTTTTCATTGTTTTCTTGGTTTCGTCCAAAATTTAGGTGGTGAATCCAATCTATTGACTCTAATATTTCTAGCTTGGTAAGCCCTAGTTTGGTGTAGTGTTGACCTCATTTTACATTTTCTAGTGGCTATTCTACACACATCCAATGTCTAACTCCATTTCTATAATTTCCAATATGAATATCGAGATATATAGATGCGATCAAATAGGAGAATGTGCTATCAAATTTAACCACCTATCAGTTTGATTTAACAACTAGTTGCAAGTTATATCAAAATATGTAATATTATTGAAGAAACAAGAGCCACGTGGTGGCAATGTCCTTGACATTGCCACCTACTCTATTTTGTAGAAAGCTATAAGAAGGATCTATTTACTTGCAGAAAAGAGAACCAATTTTTTTATATATAAAAACAAGTTTAGAGTTGCATCTGATACACTGATACTCCAATTAATAAATAACTCCTTATTTATTGAAAAAAATAAAAATAATAATAACAACCAACCTCCTTACCTAACTTTCCCAACAATGTGACTCAAAATTGTAATTTTGACTAATGCCATATATTCATCAATCATTACACCTCACGTAAAGGAAAAGATAAAAATGGTTGGTGCTTAATTTTGATAATGAGATTCTAATCGTCTTAGTTTTATGTTAGTAAGTTTTAACTTCTAACGGTCATCCACGCAATATATATAAGTATAGTCGATCTTGCAACCGTAACTCAAAAATAAATGTATAAGTTGCAACCAATTTTTAGGTTTTCTATAAACTGCTTCATACTTATTAATCTTCCAATGGTTAGGGTTTTTAATTATTTGGCACAATTTCCCATCGTTTTTGTCGGAAGGCAGAGTAGCCCGATAAGACAATTTTCCGTAATTTCGATTTTGTACCGAATGCCCAGACAACTAATACAGGCTGAGGGCACGCGACATGGAATCCCAATTGAGATCAAAGCAAATACCGCCAAGCAGAAGGAAAAACTGTAACAGCAAGAAGAAACCAAATACCACCAAATGGAGATTGTTTGGCCTGAGGTTGTCGTACTCTGCCTGCCTGTCAGTTAGTACTTGTCAGAGATTAGATGGATGACATCAAGGTGGACAAATGTCAAGTGAAACTCCCTAGCTTTTTTTCAAAGCTGACCTCACATCTGTTCAACCAATAGAAAATTATAATAAATAAAATTTAGATTTCAAATGTTGAACTTTAGATTGGAGAATATTAATCTCTGTACCGTCAGTTTAATAGCACCTCCCGAATCATATATGTCAAGGACATAATAAATGCTACCTTGTTAGAACTCATGCACAATGCTTTGACGTGATCAAAGTGTCCTAAAAAGATGTGGTGTCACAAAAAGATATGTGTGGCCAGGAACGTAAAGGGTTTTATGATATATTGTGATTTGTCTTATAACAATTCAACGAGTTAACAATCACCAAGAATGTATTGGCAAAAAACCTGTGCCTCACATTTTAGGATTCACCCAATTAAAAATTATTAAAAATGAACATTTTAGCATCCACCCAATTAAAAATTATTAAAAATGAAAATATGAAAAATATCTAATCCACCCAAAAACAAATTGATTTTTTTTTCTTTAATTTTCATTGTATCAAAATGCAATTACACAAAATATATGTCAGAAGGACTAAATCATTTTTTACTTCAACAAAACATGACTACATTGAAAAAATTAAACAGTGTAGTAGAAAATTGAACACCTTTGCAAAAAAATGTTGAATGTTAAGTGATGTAAAACCAATTACATATAAAGAAACTACACCATCAAAGTGCCCTAGAAAGATGTGGTGTCAGAAAAATATATATGTGCCCAGGAACGTAAAGGGTTTTCTGATATATTGTGATTTGTCTTACCACAGTTCACCCAATTAGCAATTACGGAAAATGTCTTGGAAAAAAGCCTTTGCCAATATTTTAGGATTCACCCAATTATGAATTATTAAAACTGAAAGTATTAAAAATGTCTCGTCCACAAAACATATGTAAGAAGGATTAAATCCTTTTTTGCTTCAACAAAACATGACTACAATTAAAAACTTAAACATTGTGGTGGGAAATTGAACACCTTTGCAAAAAAATTGTTGAATGTTAAGTGCTAAGAAGCCAATTACATATAACAAAACTAAGCCAAGCTTTCTATAGCACAACATGGGGCAAGGCTTAAAATATTTTGCATAGAGGCTAGATTTGTTTTTGTAATATTATTTATCATTAAAAAAACCCTAACATTATATATTGAGGAAAGAATATTGATTACATATTTAAGTTACACGACAATGTTTTGTTTATAAAAATCATCCAAGTTAGGCCTATCCTTAAGAGAAAAAAATGAAGCATAATATCATTCCAGACTCTGTGTCTAGCTTTCAGAACCATGATCATATATCTATACACATAATAATAATAATATAGTAGTTATTATATTTTATGAAACTAGATATGATTATTAAGAGCATGCAGTCGATTAAATTTTATGAAACTCTATATAAAACATAGGGATGAGTTTGGATATGATAATATCTAAACATTATTAATGATGAATAATGGAATTCTATTTTTATTTCAAACTTGATTATATGTATTCTTATTTGTATTAGAGAAACTCAAAGGAACCCATCGAAGAATGGCAATTTATTCTCCAACATTATTTGCATGCTTGAACATGACATTAAGGCCTGAAGAACATGTCTATCTACCACTACACATGACATTAAGGTTTGACACATGTGCAAAAATAATAGCAAGAATGTGGAAGTTTCCAAGCATGAAAAAGAAGAACAGATTTGCATTGACTTGGCATAAAGGAAGAGGCTACTACACATGATAGTTGAAGGAAATATAGTTATGATAACTAAACGGAAGTCAACATGCAAGAACGAATGTTCAAAAGTCAACAACAAGGTTTGTGTCTAAATGCAAAATCAGTTTTTAATCAAGGGGAACAAGCAATGAGAGATTATGACATAGTCAATATTGATGGACATGATAAGAGGAAATAAACTTGCATCAGCAAAGACAAAATTGTCTCTTCTATTTTGCTAAAAGAAATGACAATAATGAAGGGGCATTCAATGAAACTGGAAGAATAAAATTCTGATCACAACTGTTAAAATATCAAAGAATAAAGCCACTGCCAATTGCCAAGGATGAGAATATAACGGAACTTCAGCGAAACATGAAGAATGAAATTATGATCACAGCTATCAAAATATCAAAGGATATAGCCATTGCCCATAGTCAAGGTTGAGAATATATTTGAACATTTCCATAATTCAAGGTGAATCAAGAGCCGTGTCAAATCACATGCACCAATGCACAAACAACATTTTAGAATAGAAACCACATGGGCATCTAAGGAAACAAATAGTACTCAACTATGGGCGGTCTCAATTGAATAGAATTTCGACCCAAGAAAGAGTTGGCCTTCTTGCAATAGAAAAATATTTATCCTCAGCATGACTACCTACTTCAAATTCTAAATGGAAAGTTAAGTTGACCAATGACAAGCTGACAACCAAGTCAAGCAGCAAGACATCTCTAAACATGGAAAATGAGAATACTCATGGATTCAATAAAGAACAATGGCCTTGACTCTAAAGAATGCATAAACACCAAGAATTTCCATTGCAGTAGTAATATGATTGTACCAATGCTTGATAAACGAGACTGTGAATTGACTATAGAGAATTACAAGGAAAGTGATTCAAGCAACTAAATCCAGGTATCATTGCAAGTTGCAACCATCCTATATGCAAAAAAAAAGATTTGCTACTATGCTGCACAAAATGGTCTATATGACCAAACCAAATGCAGGGTTGATACATTTATATTGCAACAATCCTAGAAACAACAGACTCCAATTATGAGAGAACATATGCTCCATGCCACCAATAAAAAAACACTAGTGACCAACATGATTGTCAACCCTAAAGAAATCTAAGCTATAGAACTATGCCCACATTAACTCAAAAGCAATAGAGATATTTAAAATAAATATCCTAGCACACAAGTACAACCACATGCATCATGTGGTAACAAATTCAAAGCTAATGATTTCCCATGACAATATATTTCCAATGTCACTATCTTCAAACTTGAACTAGATATTGTTTTTTAATTTTTTTAGGTTGCAAAAATGTATTTGTCCATAGAGGGATCTAGTTTGTTCGTTTTTTATGTTCAATATGCCATATCTGGAATAATATAAAAAGGCCACTATAGATTCAAGAAATACAGGATACACCAACATAAGGTAGAACAATTGAACCGGTTAATAGAGGATCTATTTCTTTGAGATGTTTGAACCCGCCTCCTATGGAACAAATGCTATAGGCGCCTCACAGACTCAATGCAAAATCCCATGAAAGACTTAGTAAGAACAAAAATATGAAAACATATACGCATTTTGAAAACAAGCAAGTCTTCATTGATATCAAAGTGTTCGATGCCCATAGAGTGCAAATATAGATAGATGTCCAGAATAGTTCCCTTATGGAAAATGAAACCAACAAAAGGGTTGCATTGGACAAATTACAAACAACATGATCTAGCTTGAGGTTACTTATAACATTTACTGCTAGCCCAGCATTCAACCTGGTAAATATGATGCAAAATAAAGTTAAGACTCATTTATCTAGAAGCTTTACATGGCTATTCCCAGTTATCTACTCACTCAAACTTTACACCAGCCATAAAACCCGCCAGAATGTTGGAGAATTTAAAAACCCACTCATACTTAGGATATATTTTATTAGTCATCTGGATTAATTTTCCTAGGTGTTGACTATGTAGTTGGCCTATATTTTGTCTTTTATGCCTCCATATGCCATCCTGAGTCACTAGGGAAAATTTGGATAGATTCTAGATAATATTTTTCATGATTCTGTCTGATTTTATTCTATTCTCGGATTAGAAAGGCGCCTTCTTGCTTTAGACAGTTTTATCCTGCTTTTTATGCTTTCTAGTGGATAAGGTAAAGCTAGTTTGACTTGGAAATTGTCTCTACTTGGCCAATTCGACCTCCACCTCTTTATTCTCAAAATGAGATGAGAAGTTGTAAATGGAAGGTCAATTAACAAAATTCTTCAAATCCATTCATAACAAAAGTATTGGGAGAGAGACTCCTTGAAAATGAAGGGAAGGTTGAATGTTTCTTTTTTAAATTTCAAAAATAGGGGATATTGGCAATTTTCATACTAGGAGGACCCAAGGGAATTGTATTTGAATTTTTGGACATGGATGTGATGAGAATACTAGTGGATGGGCGCAAATGGACAATTAACGAAAGACACAAACTTAGTGATTTTCATTGTCAAGTCTCACAAAAACCTACCTTGCCAAAACTTTGACCTACTGTCGAAAGGGTCAAATGGACTCGTAATTTGGAAAACAAAATATGAGTGCGATCAATATGATGAGCCAAATGTGATGGTATAATAATCAACATATGACGATGCACATAGTGGGAAACGATTAAACTCCATGGCACGACTCATCATGACACATGATGACATATGAGATGAAACTTAATAATTGTGTCGAGGAAGACATACAGAAGCAAAAATAGTGAAACAGTACAATTATTCAATGCAATGTCCCATTTTAATCAGTTAATCACCAAAAATATTCTCACGAAGTTATAAATTGAACAATATTCTTAAAATTTTTATTTTTAGGGATAAATAAAATATAAAAGTATTATATTGAATAAATTTTATTTATTTGTTTGTTTTACATTTTAATGTTATTCTCTATTATCTTCTATGATAGTATTTATTGAAGATAGTTAAGTTATAATTTTAGATGCATAGTGCTAAAATAGATTGCATTTACAAAACTTATTAATAATTAATATTATGGTCACATTATTATGATGCATTTTATTTATTGTTTACTACAGAATTATGGGTTTCAAGGATTAAGCACAAGGAGACAAACTATAATGATTTTGGAAATTTAATATATATATATATATATTTGAAATAAATAAAAAGTTTCCTATATATTTATTGGTTATCTATTTACTATTGATTAATACTATTGCTTATTGTATTGAGCTATTTGTTTATGGGTTTGTTTCTCTTGTTATTTATTTATTTGTTTAATATTGGAATCAGAATCATTGCATGCATTGTGCATTACTACCGTAATATTGCATTATGCCTCATCATTAGTTTAATGCAGTTTACATTGGATTATTTAATGATTTGGCTTATCATAATATTTTACATTTGAACTATTTATGCGTTTGAATTAGTGTGCATGTAATACGTTGAGTGGTATTTAGTGGTAACTGCAATTATATTTCATGCATTGTTGATTGATAATTGTGAATATATGTGTAATTCTACATGATAGATCACGTAGCTAGAGAAAACCTCACAAATCTCACTCAAGAATTGCAGAGAAGAAAAAGAAGAAATTAATCAATTATCATTCATAAACTCAGAAATGGATAAATCTCCAGTATAATCATACATCAGCTGTAAGTTGGCATTGTGAAAAATGAATACAATGATAATGCTAACAAGTGAATTCGAATTAGCCAAAGGTGATTCAAATTCTCCTCAATTTGTGGCTTGGATAGCATTGGACACATCACCCAATCAGTGGTAGTAGTCACAAATGGTTAAAAGTCAGTGAAATGAGTCTAACTGATCCATGTGAGCACAAATGAAGGGATGGAGACTCCAAGGAGGGCGCATGAGGCTGTGAGTAGGTCAAGTGGCACTTTGATACAAACAACTGGAAGCCACAGGCAGTTAAACTGAGCAATAAATGCAAGAACTGGTCAATCAATGTTGCAACTGACTATTAGGAATCCGAGAACGCCAATTTCATTAAACTTGGACTTATTCTAGTCCAAGTCACTTTGAAGACGGGTAAAAAAAAACCTTTATAAACTCCAAAATCAAGTGAAATCTGGTTCCAAAAGTGCCAAATCCAGGTTCTAAAAGTGCCAAAACTGGTTCCAAAAGTGCCAAAACCGGTTCCGAAAGTGTCAAAACCAATTCCAAAATTGCCAAATCTAATTCCGAAAGTGCCAAAACCGGTTCCGAAAGTGCCAAAACCGATTCCAAAATTGCCAAATCCGATTCCGAAAGTGCTAAATCAAGGTTCCAAAAGTGACAATACTAGTTCCTAAAGAGCCAAAACTGGTTCCAAAAGAGCCAAATCCGGTTCCGAAAGTTACCATACCGGTCCCGAAAATGCCAAATCGTTTCCAAAAGACCCAAAATCCAGGTTCCAAAACCATACTTTTTCTTTTGATATTGGTGTCTGTATAATATGACGGTCATTTGAAGTTGAATGTCATTAACCAACACCCCATTTTTTAATGAGGCTCGAGATAAATGAATGAAGGGGCGGCCGACCCTTCTTTTTCCCACTATTATTTTCATAATAGTTCTCGATTGCAAGAAGGGTGGTTTGATCCTTCTTGTGTTCACCATTCTAGATACAGGTGAATTGTCGGATATTGGTGTTCAAAATTATCTACCAAATGAAGGGGCGGCCGATCCTTCTTGTCATTAGTCGGAAGTCGGGATAAATTTTGTTAACATGTTATAACATAGGAAATATCCCCATCCCTACCATATATTGCAGAAGTCGGTAGTGGGGAAATGTTGTCCCAACCTTTGTAGATTAATTATTTTTCATTTCTCTTTTAAATGAAGGGTTGGATGACCCTTCTTGTGCTTAGTATTTTTGCAGTCTTCACCATTTAGGATATACATGAATTGACAACCTATACTTTGTCAGTTGAATATTTGCACAATTCCCTCATAAATGAAGGGGCGACCGACCCTTCGTGTGCCCAATATTATTTTCATACTAGTTCTAGACTGCCAAAAAGGTCGGTCGACCCTTCTTGTGATTTATATTTTTCCAGTCTTGACCATTCTGGTTATACATGATTTGATCTCTATTTTGGAAGGCCAAAATCTCACACATGTGAGCCTCAAAGAGAGAACTGGCGCCATAGGAAGTGATGACATGGCATGTATGATGACATGGCATCTATGATGACATGGCATGAATGATGACATGGCATATATGATGACATGGAATGTCTAATGAGGATGGAAAGACACATGATGGTGTTATAGTGTATCATTTAGTCAGTGTTGCAATCTGACATCATTCTAAAAAAGTATGGCAAATTTGTGAAACTTTGGAAATTGACAAAGTATGGAAAGTGTAGTCAAAACTGCTGTGATAGAATGCTCACCATAATTCATGGTTTTTGAAACATTTACGCACCATCATATCATGCTATATATTGTTGAAGTGGTTATCTAGTTATACATGATTGCGGATTATAGGAACTATTTGAATAATGAATTTGTGACATGTGTTTCCGCAACCCGCAAGGCAGATTCCGGATTGCAGAAACTTTGGTTTGTTTTTATTTCGAGTCATAGTCCTGCAAGCCGCAATTGCGAATTGCAGGAACGTTGTATATATTTCCAAACCATTAAACCCCCACATCTCGTTGAAGCCTTCCCCAGATTAGATCTCAGCTATCCACTTGTATTGATGTTACGACCCAGATTTAACCCGACGGAATTAATAAATATGTGGATTTTGTTTATGTTTCCTTTTATTATTTTTTATCTTCGAAAATTACCTACTGTGTGGATTTTACTACGAGTTTTTACCAGGGGTCTTTTTCGCCAATTTTTCCAGCTTGAATTAAGGGTCGACCGACCCTTCTTGTTCTTAATATTTTTTCAATCTTCACCATTCAGGATATACATGAATTGACAGTCTATACTTCGCAGGTTGTATATTTGCACAATCCCCTCATAAATGAAGGGGAGGCCGACCCTTCTTCTGCCCACTATTATTTTCATACTAGTTCTAGACTTCCAGAAGGGTCGTGCGATCCTTCTTATGTTCACCAGTCTGGATACATGTGAATTGGTGGATATTGGTGTTCACAATTATCTACTAAATGAAGGTGCGGCTGACCCTTCTTCCGATTTATATTTTTCCAGTCTTGGCCATTCTCGCTATACATGAATTGATCTCTAATTTGGAAGGACAAAATCTCACACTATAGGAAGTGATGACATGGAATGTCTGATGAGGCTAGAAAGGCACATGATGGTGTTCTGGTGCTATATGACATCATTCTGGAAAAGTATGGCAAGTTTGTGAAACTTTGGAAATTGACAAAGTATGGAAAAATTAGTCAAAACTGCTCTGAGAGAATGCCCACCATAATTCATGGTTTCGGGAAAATGCACACACCATCATATCATACTATAGATTGTTGAAGTGGCTATATAGTTATACATGATTGCGGATTGCGGGAACTGTTTGAGTAATGGATTTGCGACATGCATTTCTCAACACGCACTTCAGATTGCGGATTGCGGAAACTTTGGTTTGTTTATATTTCGAGTTGTAGTCACGCAACCCGCAATTGCAGATTGTGGGAACGTTGTATATATTTCATAAGAATTAAACCCCCGCAACTCGTCTTCCGCATTCCCCAGATTAGATCTCAGCCATTGACTTGTCTTAATCTTATGGCCCAGAATTACGTCGACAGAATTAATAAATATGTTATTTTTGTTTATGTTTCCTTTTATTATTTTTAATCTTCGAAAATTACCTGCTGTGTGGTTTTACTGCCAAATCCATTTAAAAAATTGCTAAATCCAGGTTCCAAAACCATACTTTTTCTTTTGATATTGCCACTTTTGAAATTGGTTTTTGTGCTATTCCGATATGATAATTATGACGGTCATTTGAAGTAGTGAAAAATATACAAATTATCAAATGAATCGGTGTCTGCATAATATGACGGTAATTTGAAGTTGTATTTCATTAACCAACACCCCATTTCAAATGAGGCTCGAGATAAATGAATGAATGGTTAGTCGACCCTTCTTCTTCCCACTATTATTTTCATAATAGTTCTAGACTGCAAGAAGGGTGGTTCAATCCTTCTTGTGTTCACCATTTTGGATACAGGTGAATTGTCAGATATTGGTGTTCACAATTATCTACTAAAAGAAGGGGTCGTCGATCCTTCTTGTTGACAGTCGGAAGTCCCGAGAAATATTGTTTAGGTGTTATAACTTAGGCAATGTCCCGATCCCGACCATATACTGTGGAAGTCAGTTGTGGGGAATTGTCATGCCAACCTTCTTAGATTTAATATTTTTTCATTTCTCTTTTAAATGAAGGATCGACCGACCCTTCTTGTGGTTAGTATTTTTTTAGTCTTCACTATTCAGGATATAGATAAATTGACAACCTATACTTCATAGGTTGAATATTTGAAAAAATCCCTCATAAATGAAGGGACGGTCGACCCTTCTTCTGCCCAATATTATCTTCATACTAGTTCTAGACTGCAAGAGTGGTCATCCGATCCTTCTTGTGTTCACCAGTCTGGATATAGGTGAATTACTGGATATTCGTGTTCACAATTATGTACTAAGTGAAGGGTCGGCCGACCCTTCTTGTGATTTGTGTTTTTCCAACCTTGATCATTCTGGTTATACATGAATTGATCTCTATTTTGGCAGGCCAAAATCTCACACGTGTGAACCTCAAAAAGAGAATTGACACCATAGGAGGAAATGACCAAGTGTTGGAAAACTGTTTCAGGTGGCCTTGGGAAAATGCCCGCTGTACCTCATGGGAGAATGATAAAAGGGAAGTTAGATCAATGTCTATTCGATAAAGGGAGGTTAGATCGACGGCCCATAATATTTTCGCCCCACCAACATGCACGATGTAATGGAGGTTTGAGCGGTTGCGAAATACCATACCGCTGTACGCGTGTCGTCTCCACATAATTTCACAATCAGAGAAAGCGGTAAGGAAAACCACCATCCCACATTATGAAACCACCTTCGGTGGTGTATAAAAGATAAGGGAATGTCAAAATTTGACTTTTGTGTTGCGAATGGTGGAGTATTGGAATATGTCTGTGCTACTTGAAAGCGACAGAATATAGTTTATTCAACCTATCCGTGCCAGGTAGGTCTTCTTAACTCGTGAAAGTAAGTAGAATTGTTTACATAATGGAAGTAAGTAGTCAAACAGTCTATCAGAATGTTGAAACTATGAGGATAGGAGAAACCCTAGTGGATAGAGATAGTGACATTCGTGACCCCATAATGGTCAAATTCACAGTTTCAGAAATCAAAAGCAAGTTGGAGGGTTTATATAAACAAAATTTGGATGTGCACAATGTTTATAAGTCTCGTTTTATCCATTTCTGTCCTAAACAACCTTCAAGGTTTTCGGAATTTGTTTCATGGTGTGTAGTAAATTATTCTCAGAGTCGAAGAGTCATTATGAATTCTTCACGAAAGAAAATTCTTTGCCATGTAAATGCGTCTACCATTAGGAAAGCTCTAGGAGCACCCCTGTTTTCCTCCCATGACCAGGAAGATTTTGCCGAAGAAGCCCTAGTTAGCCAGTACAGAGATTCATCCCTTGAGACCAAACAAACCTTCATGACCAGTTGTCTGAAATGTGGCCTTGCCATTGACAACACCCCCTATCCACTTGACATTAATTTATTTGATGAAAATTCACAGTTAGTTTTGTCACTCATTTCACAGTTTTTAGGGTTTGATGATGATTCCATGGTCACAGAGATCCAGTTAAATTTGATTTTTAGATTAAGCGTTGCTAAACCAGAAATATATTACAGTCAAGTACCCTACCTTCAATTTGATGAATTCTTGTCTCGGAACATCCACTCCCAGTTAGTGAATTTCCACACTTCGAGACATTTCAGATTCCAGACACACCTGATGAAAATGCTCCTGTTTAGAAGTCGAAAAGATTTACAATTCCCATAGTCTGTGTTTTTAGAAATAGTGGAAGATAGTATGTTTAATTTTATGAATTTTATTTTATTAGAAGTATACAGATTGATGTTTGGAGAAAATTTTCCTATAGTATTATCAGAGATGAAGACCCTGATGCAATTAAGCCCAAAAAAAGCAATTGGAGACTGGTTTTTAGGGAAGCAAGATACAGTAATCAAACTTTATGGATTTGTTAAGGAGCCCTTTATTCTACTAGCCTTTTTTACTATGAGAGTTTTTGCTTTGGAGTTTATCAGACAAAAATTGATAGTAGAAAATGACTGTTTTCTACTTTTCATGAAAGCTACAGATATAAAGTTCCCTTTAAAAATTGGTCCTTTTATCGTCAAGAACAAGAATGTTCTCCCTTTTCTACAAAAACATTTACAAGCAATGAGTTTTAGTAAAGTGACAACTATTAATTATGATCATTGTCATGTTATTTCTGACAGAAGGAAAGAGAACAAAAATAAAGCCTTTGATCACCAATAGGTTGAAGGATTGGCTGAGATGGCAAATTTACTACATTATGAATTAGACACAGAAGTTTCGGGAAGTTCACACGCTAATCCTTCTACCTTGGATAAGGTTTCAGCTGAGTTGGTACCTACACCAGAAAAGGTTGAAGCAACAAGTAAAAGAAGTTTTTATGAAAGTACTGATATGCAGGTGGAGGAAGAAAGAGAAGCCAAAAGATTAAAATCAAGCCAGCAAGATGAAGTAGTTGTATCTGACAAAGAAAAGGGAATGAAGAAAGAAAAATACCAAGGGCCAGGTATTCAAGTACAGGAATACGAATTTGATGAGGCAAGAGTTGCAGGTGATTCTAGCAAATTTCATTCAAGAGATGAAATATGTGTAAAATATGACAAAGAAAGACAAACAGGAGTAGAAGCAATGCATAAGTTGTTTCTAGAAGTCAAGAATGTTGTTGATTCAGAAATTACTCTGATGACTAGCAGAGATCTAGACAAAAATACTTTGAAGTTGGCCGTATCGTTTGATGATAAGGTCACAAAAATGAAATTGAATTTGCAGAAGATAACAGTCCCTAATAAAAATCACCTACACAGACAGACTGGAGAGGCGATTTATGTTGATATGATGAAACTACTTTAACAGTGGAAAAATTACAGAAAACAATGAACAGGTTGCAAATCCAGTTGAGCCAAGAGAAAACAGAGGACAAAGCTCATCAACTTCAAATAAAAAGATTGCAAGATTACCTGGTGAAGAGCAATGATGAACCAAATGGAGGGGAGGAAATTAAAAAGATTTTAGCTGAGAAAGAAAAGAATATCCAATTACTTCAGCAAAAGGTTAGAATTCCAGCAACATGGATAATTCAAGCCTCTGAATTAACTGTGTTGGAACAAGAAAAAGAAACTTTATCTCGAGAATTGGATGATTGTCTTGCTAGATTGCTCGAGTTTGAGGAAAAAGAGGAAAGTCGGGAGAAAGATAGATCGAGTCTTAAGATTGGAATTGAAGATCTAAAGACGAAATTGGAAAATACAGCACAAGAGAAGCAAGGAACAGATCAAGGCAACAAAGAAGAAAGCACGGATGATATAGTTCAAGATATGTCCCAAGTTATCTTGAAAGAGGTGGAGATCGTAGAATTAAAAGAATAAAACAAAGACTAGAAGAGGAAAATCAAAAAAAGGAAAATGAAATAAAAGAGTTGAAAAAAAACAATAAAGATTTGGTAGGCAGAAATCAGAGGATGATAGTCCAAGTGACAGGACAACTAGCATTGCAAGGTCCAAAGCGTTTGATTTGGGATTCAATCATCGATGAGGCTACAAAATTGAGGCCTTATTTAGATTTTTTGAAGACAAAGGAAGCCATAGCAAATGATAGCTTACAAAGCTGTAAAGAAATGAGAGAAGTTTTAGATAAGATACCAAAAGATACATCCCAGGGTACCATAAGTTTCTTAAATACTCTGACAGAAGGTGATCTGAAAGCAATGGCTATTGAAAACATGGTAACAGTCATAACTTGGGCTAGGAGAGTCATTAGCAAACATTCTCACATTGAGAATGTTCAGGCTAGTGCAAAACAGATGAAGGAAGAGGTTGAAGTGTCCAAAAAGGGATTTGAGAAGGTAATACAAAAGGGAATTCCTTCTTTTTGGGATGAAAATAATGAGTTAATTTCCCAGGACAATTATAGGGATTTACAATATAACATCGGGAGGAATCATGAGCAATTTCAAGGTTTGACTCATGTTCTAACAGGGAAAATTCTACTGAAGAAACTCTCCCTTGATTTTGAAATTCTAAACTAGCTGGCCATGATAGCTAAAAAGATTCCTCCAACTTCCATTTCAGAGCACATAGAGATGAAAGTTCTGGTCGAGGAGATGACTAGTTATGAGGTACCTTCTACAAAGCAATGGAAGACAGTGGAGAGATATGGAAAAATAAGTACACCTTGCACACTTGAAGACTACTGTTCAAGAAAGAAGCCCTATCAGCAGCTACAACCAATAGAAAGACATCAAATGTTATATTCTGAGAAATTGTATAAATTTTGACCGAAATGGAATGTAATAGTTAGTTTATAATTTTATATTTTTAGTTATGAAGTAGTTAGGGTTTTACCTCGAGAGGTTTTACAATGTATAAAGATTCCGGTGTTATTTTATTCAAAGGATTAGATGTTTATTTTTGGCAATGTAGTAAGTGTTGGAACCCGTGAAGAGATACTCATTTTGTATTGAGCCCTTCAATTTTGAATAAATATTCCCAAGCAGAGTTGATGCATATTTTCAAGAGTAAAGATTCCTGTGTTATTTTAATCAAAGGATTAAAAAGAATGTGACTGTCCTGTCAATGATGAGCTAATTATCAAATTAAATTATGACGATAATGACTGCATTGTTATTGCAGAATGTGAAACTATATGAATCAAGTAAAGAAATTGAGTGATGCATAACCTGCATAAAAATCATATGAATGATAAATCAAGCACACAGATTTATATGTTTTATGATTTAACAATACAAAACAGAGTTATTATATGTATGTATGAAAAACCAAAATGATTCAAGGAAACTTGATACACATAACAAAAGAAAGTATAATAGAAACTAACTAAAATTATTTAAAGATTGTAAAACATTACTAGTCTCCAAGTACAGAGTGTCTCCAGTTCTCTCCTTCAATGGTCCCCCCCATTCGTGTGATTTGCCCAGTATTATTTCCATACTAGTTCTATACTGCAAGAATGGTCATCCGATCCTTCTTGTGCTAACCATTCTGGATACAAGTGAATTGTTGGATACTGGTGTTCTCAATTATCTACTAAATGAAGGGTCGACCGACCCTTCTTGTGCTTAGTATTTTTCCATTATTTTCCATTCTGGTTATACATGGAATGACGGCCTAGCCTTAGTATTTTTTCATTATTTGACCATTCTGGTTTTTGGTTGTAAATGTTTTCCAATAATCGGTGATTTTTTGGTTGTAACTGTTTTCCAATAATCGTTGATTTTTCGGTTGTAAATGTTTGCTCTTTATATATAAAATACTTTTGTTCTTAATATGTAAAATGTTTTTGTTCTTAATATGTAAAATATAATGAGTTATATTCAGAAAGATATATTCATCATTTGACCATATTTCTCTATAAAATACTTCTCTATAATTATATTGAAGCATATAGATGTATTTATTCAGAAGGTTGTGCACAACCATTTATTACAAAAAGGAGAGCCTGGGAACATGAATAGCTTTCCCAGTATGGCTCTGTAGATTTAACAAGCTAATGCAAAAAAAATTCCAAAATTGATGTAAAAACTAATCCAAGTAGGGATCTCTTCTACAAAAAGTTATGCCACTGAACTGAGGTAGACTCAGCAATTCTCATGTCCACAGAGGGGGATTCTTGGCAGTGGCTGCACTGTGACATCTTGGCCATCTTCAAAATTTCATCTTTTATAAAATCCATTGTCCCCATAAGTTCAATCTGATTGCGTTCCAAATCATCAATTTTGGAGTCGTAACAGGTTTATTGCTAAGAGATATACCGCATGTGGTCGGCTGACTCTTTGTGCGCTTTGATGCCCAAGCATATTGCCTCATAAACCTTTAACAGGCGTTTTTTGAAGTCTTCCACACTAGACCTTAGGAACATCATTCCGTCAGCAAGGCCCACCATTGAACTGAGAACATAGGTTAGACACGAGACTGACCAGAGTTTCAATTTTTTAATCCACCAAACCTCTTATGAGCATGAGAGAATCTACGACGACCACAGGTTATATTCTCCTCTTGCTCCTTGGTGGTCCATAATGCTCGTCGAACTGAAGTTTACTTTTTCAAGTAATTGTAAATAAGTAACTTTACACATTTACATTAGTATCATTATAGTAGCATTATACTAAAACTATTCTATCTTTTTAAATAGAATCATTCTTATTTCATTTTTTTAATAGAAACATTCTTTCTTTTTGTTTTATTTTAAATAGAAACATTCTTTCTTTTTGTTCTTTTTAAATCAAAGCATTATTTCTTTTTTCTTTTTTTTAAATAGAATGAAATATCATAAAAGGGAGAACACAAGAAGGATCGACCGACCCTTCTTTTAGTGTCGAAATATTATGAAAATAATATTGGAAATAAGAAGGGTCGCTCGACCCTTTTGTAGTATCGAACTATTATAAAAATAAAATTGGGAAGAAGATGGGTCAGCCGACCCTTCAATCACGAAGGAATTGTAAAAATAGAACACCTTGTAAGTTATAACATATAAAAATGGTTTCTGAGTAATTTTGTTTTCAATCCTTGTTTGTCGACAAGAAGGATCGGTCGCCCCTTCTTTTCGTAGTTATTTGTGAAAACCTTTATCGAGAAATTCAGCTATATCCATAATGGAGAACTCAAGAAGGATCGACTGACCCTTCTTTCAGTGTCAAAGTATTTATACTTGCCAGCAAAGTCTTTGAAGAAAAACTTCTATAAATTTGGTGACACATGGAACTCTTATATTGTGACACGTGGCATATCTGATTTTTAAAATTATTTCAAAGATTTTTTAAACGAATATTAAGGACATTAATGGTACCAAGCATGTTGGCTGTAGGATTTTCAAGGAATCGATTGGAGTAATAAGTGTACGATTACTCCAGCAAAATCGGTAGTCGCTACAGATGATATCTATGATCCCACCATACTGTGATAATTACCATTGACCCCATCGAGAGACTTTTTTGGTGACAAGACATAAACATTATGTGGACTGAAAGCATGATGAGATTATTCACATGAGTAGGCCATTTAATGCATTGGAAGCAGGCATGTTGGCCGTTGGATTTTCAAGGAATCGATTGGAGTGATACATGTATGATTACTCCATCAAAATCTGTAGTCGCTATAGATGATATCTTTGACCACCATGATCCCGACATACTGTCATAATTACCATTCCCCATCCGTCCTAGACTCCCATCCCAATCAATCCATTAACACAGTGGCCACTCACAGCAAACTGAAATGGAATTTTCAGTTTGTTTGCCATGGAATTTTTCAGTTTGTTCACCTTGAGTCTTATGATCGCTCCCCAGTTCTGCTCATGATATATGAGCATATCGAAGTCGGATCCCTTGAAAATCCCTGGGTATGTATGGATTTGTCATTAAGTTCCTACAGCAAGGAGGGTACATAGGGAGATTAGCACTGTCAAAGTCCCAATACATGGACTTGTCATTATGTTCCTGGCTTTATTCTCTAAGAAAACATGCGCTATTGCAGTCGTTAACACTTGTAGTAGTCGTCGAATGTTGTTTTAGTACCATACCATGCTGTCAGCTTCTTCATACTCTTGTTTCAATTCATGAAAATGGTCTAAGAGTCAATGGGGTGTTGTTAGCTCGCTTTGACAGATGACTCTTTAGATCACTTTATTTCTCATTTCCTTCTTATTCAAAAGCTTGAGCTAATCTATTGTTATGGACTGCGGAATCCTATTATTTCCTCTCCCAACATTGCACACTTAATATGTGTAATGGGTTGCTGAAATAGAGGCTTTAACTGTGAACTGCTAGAATCTTATAGCTATGAAGAAACGTTCTCATATAATGGACCTAATGCACCATTTTCCTGCAGAGAAATTTGTGGAGATACTAGGTAGCTTGAAATCATTGAAGAATCTTGATATCCATATTCCGAAACCTCTTCCTCTTCTCAACTTATTGAAGCAACTTCCTAACCTTAAAAGACTACATATCTACAAAAGGTTTTTCTCGGTTAGAAAGAAATTTTGTAGTCATTATTATACACACGTCTAATTTAAGTGTTTGCTTATCATTTGCAAAGTATATTTCAATGGTTGAATGCCTTTGCTTCCACTAACTGCGGTGTTAGGAGCTAACCCTTCCAAGCGGGATGCCCAGACCAACTGTCTGGCCATCCCCTATTATGGTGCACTTGGAAATTTAGGAATAGTTTCTCTGTTTTTATTGTGCATGATTATATATGTGCTCACGCATTGGCTACAACAAAATGATTATTTTTGCATTTGGTGGAAATGGTTTCTTTTTATAAACAATTTTTTTTTTCTATGCAGGTATTCGAGAGAGATGCAATACCGCCGTGTCTAGCCTATCCGCTTCCTAATCTTCAGGTGATAAAAGTAGAAATGAAGGGATATGATGGGAGGGAAATGCCATCAGCAGTCTTCGAATGTTGTTTTAGTACCAGACCATGTTGTCAGCTTCTTCTAACTACGCCAAGTAGAAGGCTTCAAGCACTCTTGAAGTCCCAAACACCATGATATATCGACATTTCAAGCACTCTTGAAGTCCCAATACATGGATTTCTCATTATGTTCTTTGGCACCAATCACGTTTTCGTCCATCTTCTTTCCGTCACTCTTCTGTCAATAACTGATTGCTATGCAACGAGGAGGGGAAATAGGGAGAAGAAGCAGTGGAAGTAGAAGGCAGGACTGTGCAGGTATTCGAGAGAGATGCAATACCGCCGTGTCTAGGCTATCCGCTTGCTAATATTTGAATGTATGTGCCTCCAGATCATGCTGTCAGCTTCTTCTAACTGCACCAAGTGGTTGAATCAGCATTCTATCTCAAATTTTGTTGAGCGACTCTCGGATGATGTAGTATCAGACTTAATAGACAGTAAACTTGTTATCACCATCGCACATTTTTTGCACTATTCATCAACAAATAACTACATCTGGCCCAGAGAGCTTACCAGTCTTTGCAAGAATATTCCCTTTGTAGCTGAAGTTGGGAAAATCATCAGGGTAGGAGTCTTTCTAAAGTTTCTCCAGCCTGCATCCACGAGTAACTAGTCCAAGTTAATGGGATGGAAATTGGAATCCTTGGATGACTATGGGATTTTCAACACTTTTTGAAGTTTAACTTATACTACCACCTTGTGTAGGAGGTATGATGTATTCAGTGAATGATTTGGTTTCATTATTTCAAAGACACTTGCAGCAGTCATCGAATGTTGTTTTAGTACAATCCTTCATGTCTGGAATGAGTCTAGTGCTTCTAAGTCTACAAGTCGAAGCTCCAATAAAAGTTTAGTCTTTTATTACTCCTTCAAAGGAGATGATCTGATTAAGCATAAGGAGAATCTAAAATGTTCAGCGACTTTAAATTATTGTGAAGTTGAATTTAAAATAAAAAATGCAATTTTTGATTTGAAAAGTGAATTTCCAATAAAAAAATGCAATTGTATATTTGAAGATTGCAGTTTTCATTTGTAAATGTTCAAAATTTTAAGGTGAAAAAATCAATGTCTAAAATATTCAGTCATTGTTTGAATATCAAGTCAATCGGCTATGTTATAACATAAAAAATCAATGTCTAAAATATTTAGTCATTGTTTGAATATCAAGTCAATTGTACTTCTGTTTTCTGACATGAAGGATCAATCACCCCTTCTTTTCGTAGTTAATTGTGAAAAAATTTATCCAGCAATTTAGTTATATCCATAATGTAGAACACAAGAAGGATCGACCGACCCTTCTTGCATTGTTAAACTATTATGAAAATAATATTGGGAATAAGAACAGTCGGTTGACCCGTCAATTTTGAGGGAATTATAAAAATAGAACACCTTGGAAGTTATAACATATAAAAATAGTTTGTCCCGACTTCCATTTTACGAAAAGAAGGATCGGCCGCCCCTTATTTTTGAAGTTGACTGTGAAAACCTTTATCCAACAATTCATCTATATCCATAATGGAGAACACAAGAAGGATCGACCGACCCTTCTTACAGTGTTGAAATATTATGAAAAGAATATTGGTAATAAGAAGGGTCGAGTGACCCATTCTTGCAGTGTTGAACTATTATAAAAATAATATGGGGAATAAGAAGGGTCGACCGACCCTTCAATTACGAGGGAATTGTAAAAATAGAACACCTTTGAAGTTATATCATATAAAAATGGTTTGTCTCTACTTCCATTTTACAACAAGAAGGATCGGCTGCCCCTTCTTTTCGTAGTTAATTGTCAAAACATTTATCCATCAATTCGGCTATAGCCATAATGGATAATACAGGAAGGATCGATTGACCCTTCTTGCAGTGTCGAACTATTATGAAAAGAGTATTAGGAATAAGAAGGGTCGGCCGACCCTTCTTTTAGGAGGGAATTGTAACAATAGAACACCTTGGAGAAATGAGAATATTTCCACTTTCCAGCAAAGTCTTTAAAGCAAAACATCTATAAATTTTGTTGTTAAAATGTTGATATCTAGTATCCTAGGGTGACATGTGGAATGATCATATTGCGACGCGTGGCATATTTGATTTCGCATTTTGAGTATAGGGAAGTTACTATTTTTATTTGATTTGGCACATTGAGTATAGCGAGGTTACTAATGCGGGTTTAACCACAACACAATCACCCTGTAGCTGGAATGCTAATTGAAAAATTAACATGAATTTATTAATTTATGTTAATCATTTGTAGAAATAGATAAATGTTTTAATTAAATAAATTCACTAAAAACATAAAAGACACACAGATCATGAGTAAAGACAAATCCAAACTATAGATCAATGTATGGATTATTGATTACAAATATGATTAAGCATGACAGTGCTTTGCAAATCAACAGAGCATAATATTTATGAATTCTGTCCCGATACAACACTTATCAAGGCATGAAAAAGCTTAACAGTATGAATTAAACAGTGAGAGAAACATTCACATAAGGGAAGAAGTAAATAGACTGGTTGAAATTTCAAGTAAGAATCATTGGGCATGGAGTCGAAAACTAAACAATTTATATACTAGCAGATAAACCACCATAAATATTTTCACAGAGGCAAGGTAGTTGTTAGATTACAGTCAAAGCTTTTTGCAGGTGATTTACAAAGAAACATAGACAATACATCAATAATGGGCACCAAGTTATAGATGAATATACTATCAATTTTAAGAAGAGAAAAATACAGTCGACTGTAAACAAGATCAACACATGAATCTCTAATTCTGTAAAGATGAGTTATTTCTTGTGTGGCTCTTTATATTCAAATATATCAACTCCATACAAAATTCTTGTCTGTCCAAAAAGTTTCCAACCCTTTCAAAGTTAAATTCATAATGTCTTTTATACAAAATGTATTTTAACTAAAAACTGAAATAACTTAATTAAACTTGCCAAATGTCATTTGAGTCAAAGTCACAAATAATATTACAAATTTCTTTTGAATAAAAATACTTCAAAATCCTCATTTGATGTAGAACCCAACGGCTACTTTGAAGAACGAACTGTGTACTTCATTTTTCCGTACTTTTCCATGTTTAACTACTGATCAACATTTGGATGATCGTAGTTGGCCATCTCTTTTACCATGACTCTCATTTCAACATGATCTGCATAAGAAATCTTTGGAATTCTTTTGCCAATTGAAACCATTTTGTTTAGAATTTCAAAATCTTCCGCAATCTTTTCCATTAAAATTTTCCATCAATAAATTTAAATATTGAAATTTCGTATGATCCATTCTTATATTGAACAATAATTTCTTATATTCATCTTGGGGAATTAACTCCTGATTCTCATCCCAGAAAGCAGGCAAACCTTTTTCAATCAATTTCTCAAACTGCTTTTTGAATCTCGCTACTTGTCTCCTCATTGCTCCAGCTTTGGATTCAACATTCTCGATGTGTGCATGCTTTCCTAAACTTCTTGTTTCCCATGTAATGACTGCAATCCTGTCCTTAATACCCAGGATCCGCAGATCTTCATTTGTCAAACTATTCACAAAGGTAATTGCATTTTGTGTTGTCTCTTTGGGTTTCCTATTCAGATTCTCTCTAATTGCTGTACAACTTGTTAAAGCATCTTTAATTAGTTTTTCCTTTAATCTTATGAAATCTAAATATTGTCTGAAATTTTCTGCTTCTTTAATGATTAAGTCCCAAACCATGTGCTTACATCCTTGCATAGGCGCTTGCCCTATCACTTGATGTGCCAATTTTTTGTTGGTTTCAATCAATTCTTTATATTTTTCTTGCCAAGATTTCGTTTCTTCATCTTTGTTCTCATTTTCTTCTTTCAACCTCTGAGCCTTTTCTCTTAACTCCTTAATTTCAACATCTTTTAAACTTACTTGGGACATAGCCTGTAGAAGACTATCAACGCCATTTCCATCTTCAATCTGACTTAAACTTGTTTGTTGCTGACTCAAATTTGATAATTTATTTTTCAAATCATCAATTTGATTTCTTAGGCTCATTTTTTCCTTCTCCCAGCCAGCTTATTTTTCAGTGAGTTTCAGTCATTTGGATGTACTATCCCTCACTTCCTTGGACAAATCTTCTTTTTCCTGCTATAACATGGTCAGCTCAGGCCCTTGTATAAGCTGGGTTTCTGGGATTTTTAATTTCTTTCTCAATCCTTGAATTATATCCTCTTTTTCTTTTAACAACTTTTTTTCCACATTCCCTTCATTATCAACCAAACCAATTTGTAGCTTTTTTATTTGTTGTTGTCGGGCTTTATTTTCTATTTTCTCTTGTTTCAATTGATTGTTTAATTTATCTACAATGTTTCTCAACTTCCAAAAGCGCTTCTAAGAAATCAACATATATGACTTCCCCTGTCTGCTTGTGTAAGAGCATATATGACTTTTCAACAAATAATTGAAAATTATGTTGAGACGAAGCTTGCTTCTCTTGGCTGTACTTACTATACATATCTTCTCTAGTCTAGAATTTATCAACATTTCCTGCTTCCTGGTTCTCTTGAAAAGTATACTCCTGTATCTGAACTTCTGGCACTACACATTCACCTTTTTCTTTTCCTTCATCATCTTCAAATGGAATCAAATCCTATGGTTCATCACACTTAATCCTTTTCTCCTTTTGTTGTTCTTCCTCTTCAAGATCAATTGCATCTTGGAAAAAAAAATTTCTCCGATAACTAGGGCACTGGTTGTAATTTCTATTTCTCTTGTACAATCTGTCGAAACCAACTCTTCTCCTTGTGGAATTGTATTTTCTTTGTCTGCAATTTTGTATTGCAACCAATTTACTTTTTTTGACATCCCTTCTACCTCCTGGTGATTGAAAGATTTAGTATGATGTGCTTGCCTCCTTTTCGATATGATATGGAGGGGATCATAATTAATAGACAATTCCTTTCTGAAATCCATTTATTCCAACAATCTCTCTATGTGCAAAATAACATACTTATTCTTTACAATAAACAAACCTCTTGCAAATGGATATTTGATATCAGTGGCTTTTTTGAAAAATAAGAAATGGTTATCTTGCACAATAAGCTTCCGTATCAGGAATTCAAGGGAAAAAAAAGTCAAAAACGCTAGTAGAATATATGGCTGGTGTTTAAACCATACAATCTGATTACAGTGTGGTCTTCTAATAAAAAACAATCTCCGACTGCCAAATTTGAACTCAATTGCATGAATATCTTCATCTCGGGTAATACTTTGGGTAATTTCTCTCTGAAAATCATGCTGTATATCTCTGATAACATATAATTCATATAATTACACATGTTGTCTTCTACAGGGCTTTTAAAAATTATTCTTGGAAAATGTAATTCTTCCCGGTGGGCGAACAAAACTATCTTTATCAGTGCGACTGAAACCTGAACTGCCTCATACTATGAAATTTCATCATCTGTGAATGAATGCTTTCAGCTAAAAATTCCTCAAACTTGAGATGGGGTGTCTGACTATTTTCACCTTCAAATTCATTAATGCTCATTCTAAATAGCAAACCTAACTGAAATTCAGTCACCCATGTATCTGTGTCAAAACCTAAGAAATAAGCCAAAAGGGAAAGAACAAGCTCAATGTTCTCATTAAAAAGATTGACATCTATGGGGTAAGGAGTATCAACAATTTCCAAGTCTGGTTTAAGGCAAGAGGATAAAAATATCTGTCTACTCTCAGGGGAAAATTGGCGATATAGGTCTAAAATTGATGTTTGAGAAAAACTTTCTGGTTTAAGCAATTGGGACGTGGGAACTGCTCAGGCATCTTTTATGACAAAGGGTTCAATTCGACAAACTATTCTAGTTTTTGGGACTTTCATGACTGCTCACTCAATGTCCGAATAATAGGACGCACACCAAGACACAAATTCTAGGAATGGGACAAATTGGTTAGGGAAAAATGACAAAAGGGACGACTGGTTGACTCTATGTACATCTAAACCTTCATCCTGCAAGCCTTTCAATTTGACTTTTATCTATGCTACTGATAAGCTAATTGAGGTGTTGAAAATATCCCTATCTCTATCCTCTAGAGAATCTATGGCTTTATCAATGTCTCCATTCTGAACTGTCTCCATCTTTCTCATTTATAAACATACTTAAAATATTATTAGATTGAGTTTCAAGGCCCTATCTGTCACTGAAAATTAAGCACTTTGTTCTATTTTGTCGTTGTTTGCAGCACCCCCTCATCTAGAACCTTCCAACGCTGACAATACAAAGAGGAATGTCAACTTTTGCATGTTTTTTTGCTATATATAACTTATTTTCTTTATCCTCCCTGCATCTTTCTGGGAATTCATTTTCCTCCTTTGTCGATCTCACATGCTATGATTTGGACTGTCAGATTTCATGTACTTTTTGCATCTTGATAACTTCTTTACGTCTTCCGTCTGATCATTTTCCTTTCTCAAATCTCGATCGTTGGATCTCTATCACTCAATTCATCCATTTAATAGTTTACTGTAGAGCAGAGAACCTACCTTTTTCTTTAAGGTTGGTTTGGGCCCCCAGTTGACCTGTCTATCTCTTCACAGCTTGCTCTTGTCACTTTTGGATGAAAAATAGGATAGATGGAATCCAGCTCTCCGTGCAGGCGAGTTTTTTTCATTATTTATCCTTTGCTATCACCCCTGCATCTCCTGCGGCGTGGAAGCTTCCCTGACCATCTATTTTCTTGATCGATTCTGGGCCGTAGTTCACCGCTGGTTGTTATCTCTATCATCACTGGTGGCCTTGAATCTCGCCACATGTCGCCTTTTCTGCCAGTTAAAACCGCGGGAAGTCGCCCACCATTGATCTGGATCTTGCATGAATCTTGGCCGTCAAACGGCGCGACTTTTAACAAATTCACGAATGTGGCTTGTGTTGATGTTTCATGCAAGTTAGATCCACAAAAAAAAACCTTGGCTATAGATCTCGGCCTCCTCAGATCTGCACCGTCCAAACCCGTGGGTCTCTACCAAAAGTTCGCGGATCCGAAAATTTGTTTGCTCCACGCATGTCATATCGGAGAAGTAGTTCCCGATCGTCGATCTGCTCCATTGGCCATTGATCTGCTACTTAAGATGCTCGTTGGCTAAACATCCCCCTCCATCTAAAACACTTTACCCTTTTTTCGCGAATCCTACTCATGACTGTAGATCTTCACCACCGAAGATCTAGACCGTTTATTTGCGCAGATATGTAACTGGAGGCGGAACTCTGCAATTTAATTCTCCTTGCAAAGTTTTGGGCTTGGCATTTTGATCATTTCACCCTTGAGGCCGTGAATACCTACCCAGATGATTCTCCCTTCTTTTTAGAAATTGAATGTCCCAGTTTCATCCAGGACAACACTAGTGCTAACACCGACAAGCTAAACGGGCAAGCTAAACTTAAGTGGTGAACTATTATGAAAAGAATATTTGGAATAAGAAGGGTCGAGTGACCCTTCTTGCAGTGTCCAACTATCATGAAAATAATATTGGGAATAAGATGGGTCGGCCGACCTCTCAATTACGAGGCAATTTTAAAAATAGAACACCTTGGAAGTTTTAACTTATAAAACTGGTTTCTCCTGACTTTCGTTTCCCGACAAGAAGGATTGGCCACCCCTTCTTTTTGTAGTTATTTGTGAAAACCTTTATCCAACAATTCGGCCATATCCATCATGGAGAACACAAGAAGGATCGACCGACCTTTCTTGCAGTGGCGAACTATTATGAAAAGAATATTTGGAATAAGAAGGGTCGAGCAGCACTTCTTGCAGTGTCGAACTATTATGAAAATAATATTAGGGATACGAAGGATTGACCGACCTTTCAATTATGAGGCAATTTTAAAAATAGAACACCTTGGAATTTTTAACATATAAAAATGGTTTCTCTCGACTTCTGTTTTCCGACAAGAAGGATCGGTCACCCCTTCTTTTCATAGTTAATTGTGAAAACCTTTATCCAACAATTCGGCTATATCCATAATAGAGAACACAAGAAGGATTGACCAAGCCTTCTTGCAGTGTCAAACTATTATGAAAAGAATATTTTGAATAAGAAGGGTCGGTCGGCCCTTCATCTATGAGGGAATCGTAACAATAGAACACCTTTGGGAAAGAGCAGATGCTCTTTCTCTTAGAATATTTCCACTTGCCAACATAGTCTTTGAAGCAAGATGTCAATAAATTTTGTTGTTTAAATGTTGATATCTAGTATCCCGGGGTGACATGTGGAACGATCATATTGTGACATGTGGCATATTTGATTTGGTACATTGAGTATTAGAAATATTGTTTAATTATAATATTGGCTCATATAGAATATTTTCTCCTATGAGCACCGCTGAATTTGGTATTTTGAGTATATTGGATCATATTTTAGTATTTCGGTAGTTAACCTGAGGATAATTACTTGATTTTAAGTGCAGTGGATAAACCACTTCTAAAGGATAATTATTCTTAAGCACAATTAACTAGTAAATAAGGTGTTAATTACAACACTTAACGAAAGTTAGTGCGCAAATGACTACACTTATCACAAATTCAATTTTGTAACAAATAGAGAATCATATACATCTTGTTTGTATATCGAACACTTTTCATATGAGTCATATTGCAATAGAGAATCATGCAATTGGTGCTTAGATGTTCCTCCTTTGTAGAGAAAATCACCATACTTATCACCCACTGGTTCTTCAAGACACTTCAAGCATTTAGCCAGGGATGTCACAGTGAAATTCGATCCCATCTCTGAAAATGAGAGGTTAAAATGACCAAAACTCCCAGTATGGTGCCCATGGGTCAACATTCCAGTCAATGATATGGGAAGATTCATAACATTACTAAAATATTTTGCCTTCTTACCCATCCTTGGAATGAAAGTCTTTGACTTATCCATTTTGTCATGAACAATACTGAGATAAGTCTTCGGATTTTGCTGGGAAGTCGACCTGTGAGCATAATAGAGTTGGCGACAACTTGAGACGTATTTATTATGAGCATCCTGATTTTCTCTCAACTTTTCCACCTCAGCTGGATCAGTGGTCCCCTTAAGCCTATCATGTATTGTAATGCACTCATTACACCTTGCAAAGTTGTTTGATTTAGAAATTTCAACATATGGAAAATCTTCTCTCATCACCTTGCTAAAGGAGGATTGTGATACTGGAGGCAAACTGATTCTTGTGATTTCATCATTAGCCATTTTTCGCAGTAAACCATGGGACATATTAGTGGGCAATAATTTCAAGGTTGTTCTTGTTCTATCTTTACTGATTATTCATGTACGATGTGGAGATTTGTCTGAATTCTCTACTACAATTTTATTAATAGTAGCTACCAGTGCAGTAGTGTTCGCCCTGGATTTTTCCAAGCCATTGTTATCGTGCACAAATCTCACATCACCATTCATGAACATTATTTTATAATTGAAGAAAGTGCTTTTTTTATCCGATGGCATTTATACCACGCATTTTGACAGACGTCTACTGTGTCTAATCTCATTGTAAACAAGCTTCTTTTTTTGTCATCTCCTTCTTTGGCCACAAGAGCATTTTATCCCAAAGAATTCATAACAAACTGTCTTTTTGAATTTCCATTCATACTGTCAAATTTCTTTGCGCATTCAACTATCGATCCATGTGGAATTTTTGATATACAAAGATTTGAGCAACAACGTTCGGTGCCAATGTTTGAAAGGAATGCACCCAGATTTATTGTCGTCCTGTAAGGTACTAATCTTGAATTTCTTTAAGAAATTGTAGTTCTAGCTTACCGCTATACGAAATTGTATGGCCTTGTTCCATTACCTTTAACATCTGTATATTCACAACGAGGAGTATCTAGAAGGACCATCTGTAAAGGAAATTCTTCAAAAACATTCCAGAAGTTGACCATTTCTTCCTCTGCTTTCTTTTTTAGTATAACATCCAAAGGAACATTATCGAGGTCAAGCAAATTGTTTGTAGGCCATATTATAAGGGATCCTTCAAATACACCACAATCATCGCAATTGCATAATACTTTATGAACTAAAATATCAAACTCACCAGCATCTAGTGCTTTGAATTGTAAAATGTCTCCCTCAAAAAACTTTGACACTGATCCCCGAGCAACATACTGTGGCTTTAAAGAACATTGATGTATCAAATTAACTGTCCGTCCCAACAACCTTTCATTGTGATTTTCTCTTAATACTTTCAAAGTAGATTCATATTGATTATTGTTGAAATTTTTTGCAAAAGAAAGCAATGTTTTTGTATTAAAATCGATGATTCTCTTAATTGGACATACAACAAAAGCTCCACTGCTCAACCCTGGACAACATGCCATACAAGAAAACACAACTTCATCCACCAGAATACCAAAGTTGAAGTCACCCAAAAATGTTCCCCCAACAAAATCACTCCCACTCACATTTGTTACAACACCTATGGAAATGCAATCCTTTCTTTCTTAACAATTATGTAACAACTTAACTTTTCTCATAATAAAAGAAGATTTATTCTCAGCTGTTATGATATGTGCTACACTCATCGAAGTAGAAGCTGGTATATCATTGACCTCATTCTCAGTTGTTATGATATGTGCTACACTTGTCGAAGTAGAAGCTGGTATATCATTCACCTCATTCTCTCGAAGAGCAGACCCAATATGGTTAACGATCTCAGATATAGGCCATTGAATATAACCACCAACTGCCTCTGACAATGTATCTGCACCTTCTGATCAATAGGGCAATGGAAGACTTGCATTTAAAGACTTGGTAACATTTACAATGATACATCCGTCCTTAATTTTGATATTATGCAAAAAATTTCTTTTTGGAAAAGAGATTCCTTCAGCAACTTTCAATCCATTCAAAAGTAGGTCCACACATTGTTGAGTACCAAAATTGTTGATGTATATATAACTTCGGAATGTATTTCATCAATGTATTTCATATATATTTATTGTACCCTTATAAGAGATGTGTTATTCCTCTATAAGGAAGTGTCGTCATGTGTATTGACAAGTGTCACAAGTGTGTGTACTTGTCGATGGGTTATTATACCACCATGTGTGGGGTCGGCCCTGAAATATATATTATATTGTGGATGTACCTAGCTAGACAAGTCGGCCCCATAAGGTCACTGGGAAAACATGTTAAGTATAAATAGAGATCAGGAGATCTCTATTTGATTACTCGGAAACTCACACTTCTCTCACTTAGAAAGTGGCGCACTAGTGAGGAGGAGGATCATCTACTACTAGGAGACTAGCTCAGTGTATTTTGGTTGTACTTTGGTTGAGCCATTGCTCTCTCTATCTCTGAGGAAGTTGTGGGGTTTTTCACCTTAGGGCTTTCCCCACGAAAACTCTGTGTTTCTTGTCTCTCATGCTTTTGATTCTTGTGATGTTTGTCATGCTTATTATGATTGTTATGCATTGATTTACTGTACATGTTATTCTCTCAGTAAAGATCCTAGAGTATTGTGAATTAATGCTCAAAATTTAACATGGTATCAGAGCTAACCTAAGAAGAAGACATTGTGCAGTGACGAAAACCAAGGGTTTCTTGTTTATTGGGTTTCTCTCCACAGTTTTTGGAAAAGAAATATAGTATATTGACTCTACTCATCAAGGAGAATCTATCTGTCCAATCAGAATTCAATTCTGATCATTTTCAGATTAGGTCCTAAAAATTAGGGTTTCCACAAAAATAGGAATTTCTAAAATCTGAAGACATAGCTGGAAGCTCCTTGCAAAAATCGAATTTTAGAGCTTTGGATCGAGGTTTTTGGCTAGGTAGAGCTCCAGGAAACTCAAACCCTAATTCAGGTCCTCCTCGGTGAATCCGAGAAGACAAAAAGGCAGTTTTGAAGGGTGTAGCTTTGCAGATCTCAATTTCTGAATACATCGGGTTGATCAGCTCATCAAGGTGCATATTTCTACCCTTTCAGAAAGCTGAAATTCACATTTTGAATTTCTAGGGTTTTTCCGACAAACCCTAATCCAGGACCAGATCCAGTTTTCAGCAATTCAAGTGGTAAGACCTAAAACTTTTCTATTTCCATTTGAAGTACTCTTTAAGATGTCTCACCACACCAAGCTTGAGGACAAGCTTGAAGGGGCTAATAACTTTTGAGCCTGGAAGTATAGGATTGGGTTAATCCTTGAAGAGAATGAGTTGGAATCATATATAAAAGAAGACATCCCTATCCCAGAGGATGAAGAGGCTAAGATATTGCATAAGAAAAACTTGGTCAAGGCAAAGAGAATCATTGCTGATTCTATCAAAGACCATCTCATCCCTCATGTGTCATCTCTGAAGACACCCAAAGAGATGTTTGAATCCTTGACCAACTTATTTGAAGGGAAGAACATAAATCAGAAGATGACTCTGCGGAATCAATTGAAGGGGGTCAAGATGTTGAATGGAGAAACCATTCAATCTTACTTCTCCAAGGTCTCTCAGATCAAGGAACAACTTGAAGCTGTGGATGAAGTAGTGGACAATGGTGAAGTTGTTATGACCACTTTGAATGGCCTACCTAGGTCATGGGACTCCTTTATTCAAGGAATTTGTGCAAGAAAGAAATTGATCTCTTTCAGTAAATTGTGGGAGGAATGCTCTCAAGAAGAAGCTAGACTTGTAGCTCGTGAAGAAAAGATGGGAGGTGAAGATCAAGCTCTCGCAGCTCACACCAAAATAAGCAAGCCCAAGAAGGAGCACTCTCGCTACAAGAGATCCTATCAAAAGAATAAGAAGGATCTAAGATGCTTCACATGTAATGAGAAGGGTCACTTTGCTTCAGACTGTCCCAAGAACAAAAGGGATAACAACAACAACTCCAGCAAGAAGAAGAAAGGCAGCAAAAGAAAGTTCCATGCTCATGCTGCCAAGGATGATGAACCTCCAAAGAAGAATGCTAGGACAGAAAGTGATGGTAGTGATGATGACTCATCAAGTGAAGAAGAGTATGCTCTAATCTCTGCTCTCACAAGTACTATCTCCCATGGTTGTAATGATTGTTTAATTGACAATGGGGCTTCCAAACACATGACTGGGTTTAAGGAATCTTTTGTAAACCTATCTGAACATGAATCACCCCATAAGGTGAAACTTGGGGATGATTATCAATACCCAATCAAAGGAAGTGGTGAAGCCTCCTACAACCTAGATTCTGGAAAATCTTTGAAGATGAAAGAAGTCCTTTATGTACCTGGGCTCAAGAAGAATCTTCTCTCCATATCTGCATTGGATGCAAAAGGCATGAGGGTTTCATTTGTAGATGGCCAAGTCCTAATGTGGCCAAAAGGTAAAACAATCGATGATGCAGTAGTGATTGGAGAGCAAGAGGGAGGTTTGTATAAATTGAAGGGACAACCTGAACATGCCATGGTACATGACTCCATGGAGCCAAGTGAAATTTGGCATAGAAGACTCGCACATATGCACTATAGGGCATTACCAATTGCAAGTAAGGATGTAGAAGGTATTCCTGAAATCAAGACCAAGCATGAAGGTGTTTTCAAAGAATGTGCAAAAGGAAAGAACATTAAGAAGGAATTTCCAAGTAGTGAAATCAAGGCAAAAGATATCTTGGAAATCATCCACTCAGATGTATACGGTCCTATGTCATCCAATTCTCTGAGTGGGTATGTTTACTATGTCTCTTTTATTGATGACTTCTCTAGGAAGACTTGGGTCTACTTCTTGAAGAACAAAGATGAGGTGTTTAATAAGTTCAAGGAATTCAAAACCTTAATGGAGAATCAAACTGATAAGAAGATCAAAACATTCAGATCCGACAATGGTGGAGAATTCACCTCAGGTGACTTCAAGAAGCTATGCAGTGATTCGGGGATTAAGAGGGAGTTGACTGCTCCTTATAATCCACAATAGAATGGGGTTGCAGAAAGGAAGAATAGAACAATCATCGAAGAAGCAAGGGCAATGTTGCATGACTAGGATCTACCTATGCATCTATGGGCAGAAGCAGCTAGAACAGCTTTATATGTGCAGAACATAACACCCCACAAGATATTGGAAAACAAGACACCAGAAAAGGTCTTCTCTGGTAAGAAACCTGAATTCAGCCATCTCAGAATATTTGGTTGTCTAGTATACTCTCATGTCCCAAAGGAAAAGAGGACCAAACTAGATCCTTTAGGAAAGAAGGGTATCTTTGTGGGTTACAGTGAAAGCTCGAAGGCTTACAGAATATACTTTCCAGGGTTCAAGAAGATTGATGTCAGCAGGGATGTGACATTTAATGAAAACTCAGCATTCATCAAATCAAGAAAGACACCTGCTGAAGTTTATGAAGAACCTAAGGAAACTAGATTTCAAGACACTACCATGACTGAAGCAATTCCAGATGTTGATCGTGAAATTGAAGATCCACAACAACTTGTAGATCCACCCCATGAGAATAACTCTCACAAGAGGAAACCTGTATGGGATAGAGAGCTCATTCAAGATGCAGAAAGATTTGGCATTCCAGAAGAAGAACACAGAGCAAAGAAGAGAACTAGATCACATACCAGCTATGTTGCTTTACTCTATGACATTATGAACAAAGAACCTTCCAATTATGAAGAAGCAGCAGAAAAGAAAGAATGGAAGGATGCCATGATAGAGGAATACCAATCAATAATGAAAAATGATGTTTGGGATGTTGTCCCAAGACCTAAAGGGAAGTCTATTGTGACTTCCAAGTAGATCTACAAGATCAAGCATGCTGCAGATGGCAGCATAGAGAAATACAAGGCAAGATTCGTAGCTCGTGGCTTCTCTCAGAAAGAGGGAATAGATTATGAAGAAACTTTTGCTCCTGTAGCCAGGTAAACATCCATCAGAACAGTACTTTCCCTGGCTGCAGCGATGAAATGGAAGATACACCAGATGGATGTCAATACTGCTTTCTTGAACGGTGTAGTTGAAGAGGGAGTGTATGTGGAGCAGCCACTCGGTTTTGAAATACATGACAAGGAGTCATATGTATGCAGATTGAAGAAAGCCTTGTATGGCTTGAAGTAAGCTCCCAAAACTTGGTACGGTAGGATGGACAGTTTCCTATCTAGTTTGGGATTTACTAAGAGTAATATGGATTCCAACCTTTACTACAAGGTTGAGGAAGGGAATCCTGTGATTCTGCTCCTGTATGTGGATGACTTATTTGTAACAGGAGATGACGGATTGATTGCAGATACAAAGAGGAAGCTTGCTGCTGAATTTGATATGAAAGACTTAGGGATGATGCACTATTTCCTAGGTATGGAGGTGTGGCACAGTACAGATGGGATTTTCCTTAGACAAGGGAAGTACACTGTAGATATCCTGAAGAGGTTCGAGATGATGTATTGCAAGGCCATGGCCACACCTATGGCATTGAATCTGAAGCTTCTATGTGATGCTTCATCTAAGCCGGTTGATGTCTCTATGTATCGTCAGATGATTGGGTCCTTGATGTACCTAACGAACACGAGACCAGATATTTGCTTTGCGGTGAACACATTGAGCCAGTTCCTGATGGTTCCGAGGAGTGTTCACCTGATTGCTGTAAAGCATATTCTAAGGTACCTGAAGGGTACAGTTGATTATGGGCTCAGGTATGAAGTGAATCAAAAGTTTAACCTACAAGGTTATGTTGATTCAGATTGGGCAAGAAGTGTGTTAGATAGGAAGAGCACATCTAGGTGTTGCTTTAGTATGGGATCAGGTGTGATCTCTTGGTTTAGCAAGAAGCAGTCCTGTGTAGCACTGAGTACAGCTGAGGTAGAGTATGTTGCATCTTGTTCAACTAGTGGTGAGGCAGTATGGCTACGGAAGCTACTATCTGAGTTATTTGATCTCCCATTGGATGCTACTAGTATCTTCTGTGATAAACAGAGTTGTGTGAAGCTGTCTGAGAACCTAGTGTTTCATGATAGGTCGAAACACATAGAGATCAAATATCACTATATCATGGATATGGTGTAGAGAGGAGCAGTCAAGCTCCTGTATGTTGCGATGGACGAGCATATTGTAGATGTGCTGACGAAGCCACTAGCCAAGGTGAAGTTCGAGTACTTCAGGGAGAGGCTTGGCATTCTTCAGATCGACGACACTTCAATGAAGAAGTGATGGACACATTTGTTGAAGCCATTCCAAGCATGTTAGAAGGAGGAACCTTCACATGGTTGTGGATGTAAGCGTTGGATGATGAGCATCAGGACGGTTCTCTAGTTACTGCTCTGTATATGCATCAGAATGATGCTGGATATGATCAGTTAGATTGTTTATATGTATATGTATGTACGCATCATGTTGGATGCTGGATATGATCAGTTGGATCATTTATATATGTATGTGCGCATCATGTTAGATGTTGGATATGATCAGTTGGATCATTTATATATGTATGTGCGCATCATGTTGGATGCTGGATATGATCGGTTGGATCATTTGCATGTATTTTGTATATGCATCATGTTGGATGCTTGGACCATGTATCTGTATATGTATCAGGTGGATACTGATATGTATCAGGTAGATACTTGGTATGCATCAGGTAGATGCATTGTATGATCAGGATGATCATGGATGACGAGCTTTAGGATGTTGCTCCAGATGACATGCAGCAGGATGTTGCAGTGATGATG
This sequence comes from Larix kaempferi, assembly GCA_027924585.1. Lineage (NCBI taxonomy): Eukaryota > Viridiplantae > Streptophyta > Pinopsida > Pinales > Pinaceae > Larix > Larix kaempferi. The sequence continues at coordinate 17,404,021 of BSBM01000291.1, forward strand.
ATCAGGATGATCATGTGTACATCAGGATGATGTATGGTGAGTATCAAGTTGATACTTTATGGCTGTGGAACAGGTTGTGCAGATGAGCATATAATTTGGACCTGGGATATTTGTAGATAGTCTTTCAAGGTTTTGCCTATGGCATGTAATCTGGCCCTGGGATATCTGGCAAATGCTCTTTCGAGATTTTTCTCTAAGAGGACATATAATTTGGCCCTGGGAGATCTGGAGATAGTCTTTTGAGGTTTTTCCTATGGCATATAATCTGGCCCTAGGATATATGGCAAATGCTCGTTCAAGGTTTTGTCCTATGGCATATAATCTGTCCCTGGGAGATCCGATAGGTTGGGATGTGTGCCCTTAATAAGTCCTAGGATTCTCTTGCGAGGTTTTTCCATGACCACATGTAATATGTCCATGGGAGATCCTATAGGTAGAGCTGTGTGCTCGTAACAGCCTGGGATGCTCTTGCGAGGTTTTGTGGTGACCACATGTAATCTGTCCCTGGAAGATCCTATAGGTAGAGCTGTGTGCTCGTAACAGCCTGGGATGCTCTTGCAAGGTTTTGTTGTGAGGTCACATATAATATGGCCCTGGGAGATCCTACAGGTCGGAGTTGTGTACCCGTAACATTCTGGGATGCCCTTTCGAGGTTTTGTGACGCACGTAATAAGTCCTGAGGATTCCACAGTATGGCCAGTGATGAAGACCTATAGGTGATGGGCCTACATCCAGTATGAAAAAGGACTGGCTCTGTAGAACTTCCTATGACGAGTAGATTCAGAGATTGGTTGAGATAGCAGTAGCGGTGATGGTGATGATGACGATGCATCGATGACGATGATCCTGAGAAGAAGACTTGTCTAGCAGATCTGTGTCGAGAAATACCTTCCTAGTTAAGAGGGAGTGTTGATGTATATGTAACTTCGGAATGTATTTCATCTATGTATTTAATATATATTTATTGTATCCTTATAAGAGATGTGTTATTCCTCTATAAGGAAGTGTCGTCATGTGTATTGACAAGTGTCGCAAGTGTGTGTACTTGCCGATGGGTTATTAGACCACCATGTGTGGGGTCGGCCCTGAAATATATATTATATTGTGGATGTACCTAGCTAGACAAGTCGACCCCATAAGGTCACTGGGAAAACAAGTTAAGTATAAATAGAGATCGGGAGATCTCTATTTGATCACTCGAAAACTCACACTTCTCTCACTTAGAAAGTGGCGCACTAGTGAGGAGGAGGATCATCTACTACTAGGAGACTATCTCAATGTATTTTGGTTGTACTTTGGTTGAGCCATTGCTCTCTCTATCTCTGAGGAAGTTGTGGGGTTTTTTACCTTAGGGTTTTCCCCACGGAAACTCTGTGTCTCTTGTCTCTCATGCTTTTGATTCTTGTGATGCTTGTCATGCTTATTATGATTGTTATGCATTAATTTACTGTACATGTTATATTCTCAGTAAAGATTTTAGATTATTGTGAATTAATGCTCAAAATTTAACAAAAATCCATTTCATAAACGATATTTGAAATATAAAATAATAAGACACATTGTTCAGAAGCAAAATCCAGTTCAAAAGCGTTTTATGAAATATAAAATAACAGGAGCACATTAACAATCATATTTATTTTAAACAAAGATATAACATAAATTTTAATATATAAAAAAATGTTTGTCCGGACTTGCAATTTTCCGAATGGTAGGATCAGCCGCCCCTTCTTGTAGAAGAAGCGGACACAAGACGGATCGAAAGACTCTTCTTGCAGTCGTGAAAGATTATGAAAAGAATACTGGGTAGAAGAAGCTTCTCCCGCCCGTTCATTTATGACGGAATATTAAAAATATTCAACCTATGAATGCTAGGTCGTCAATTCATGTATTTCCAAAATTGTTAACAAGGGAAGAATATTGAGCATAATAAGGGTCGGCCGACCCTTCATTTATGATATAAATTTAAATATATTTAATCTACGAATGCTAGGCCGTCAATACATGTATTTCCAAAATTATGAACAAGGGAAAAATACTGAGCACCACAAGGGTCGGCCGACCTTTCATTTACGATATAAATTTAAATATATTTAATCTACAAAGGCTATGTCAACAATTACCGACTTCCAACTTCCGATGTAAATAGTAGGGAGTCGACCCGGACATCATCTAAGTTCTAACATATAAAAATGTTTGTCCCGACTTCCATTTTCCAAAGATAAGGATCGGCTGCCCCTTCGTTTAGGAGATAATTGTGAACAACTATATCCAGCAAGTCACCGATATCCAGAATGGCGAAAGAAACAAGGATTGACCGACCCTTCTTGCATTCTAGAACTATTATGAATACAATACTGGGCAAAAGAAGGGTCAGTCGCCCCTTCTTTTTTTTGTATGTAAGAAGTTTTTGTATTAAATCAAAGAGGAGTTACAAAAGGAACAAGTTGTCTGAGAGTCAGACTTGTTCATCAAAACAGACCATCTAACTACTAACAAATAGACTCCAACATCATTAACCTTGCTGTAGACAATTATCACCAAAACAGATAAGATGCTTTCATTCAACTGACCATCCCTATCCTCAGAAGCTTTGGAACAACAAAAATCACTACCTATCCAAAAAGTTGCTGAACCGGAGATATTCTTAACCTAGGCACGCAGGCCCAAAATAAAAAAGCATAGCAAAATGCTACTACACCCGTTAGGCAAGATATACATGTAGGAAAAGACAATCTAGCTTATTAGCCGACCCTCCCTTAATAAAAAGACTTGCAGATTGGAAAAATGATTAAAGATCAAGCGTCAACGGATAATGTAAGGAGCATCAAGAGAGGTCCTTGGATGGGGGAAGCTGGAAGACGAAGAAGGATAAGGGAGAGGCCGCAGCTCCATTGCTTGGAGAATAAAATCCATCTTTCATTTCAACGCACGAGTCTCCTCTAGGTTATGCTGCACCATAAGCGGCAATGTCGCTTCCTCTCCGGGGGTTTGTCTATCACGGATGGCTAAACCGACAAGGTTCTTAATCATCAAGTAAAGGGATACCGTGCGCTCATATAGACTAACACACCTAGCCGTATTCCCTTAGTAGCATCTCCCTATTCAACCTCAGCCACCATTGATGCTCATAATCACAGATATCCCTCTGAATCTCCCCAGGGATGTTAAGAATGAAAGCATTAGCCTCTCGGAAAGCAAGCTTACATGCTTGAGAAAAGCCACCACCCAGCTCCCCCGAGGACTCCCCACGGCTTCTCTTCCTAAATTTTCGACTAGTATCAGTATCTGCCTCCACATGGCATTTGGTGTCCGCTGTATCTTCCAACTTTCTACCAGAGTCTTGATCCATAATCAAACTAACAAACAGAGCTTGCATGCATGTGAAGGAATAATTATGACGCTCTCGGATGCCACCCTACTCCTTCATATAAAAACGTTTGCTAGCTACTATCATGATTAGGTTGGTACCTCCTATTAACTGAAGGAGGTACAATGGGTGACGCTCACCCTTATGAACATTCACTACTCTTAAATTTTCTTTCATCATTCCCCCACCCGATGTACTCCTACCAGGCTTGGAGAAGACTGCTCTGGATCCACTTAATAAAATGAAAAGAAAAATCATATCCCAACTTTTAAATAATGGCATGAACTACATCATGAAACAAGGGTTATGTGCCCCAGCCAGCTTCCACCCGATGTAACCTCGCATGTTCGGCATGAAAGATCATCATGTCATTGTCCTGGGTAGCTCTGCAGCTATCCTGAATAGCCAATTCCATCATATCCTCCCATGTATTAGCACTGGTTTCCATGTGAATCCCACTACCGAAGTTGGCTAGCACATCAGCTAATTTATTGCCATTGCGTTTGACATGGGAGAAAGAATTCACCAAACCCTGAGAAAATAAAGATGACAGGTCTTCCAATTTACCTTCCAACTGCCAGGACGATGACACCTTGGAACTGGATTAAACCTACAAATAATACTGATCACGGCTAAGTTATAACATATAAAATTGTTTTCCCCGACTTCTGTTTTCCGAGAAGAAGGATCGTTTAGTAGATAATTGTGAAAACCTTTATCTAGAAATTGAACGATATCCAGAATCGTGAAGATGAAGAAGGATCAACCGACCCTTCTTACAGTCTCAAGCTATAACGAAAAGAATATTGGGAAGAAGAAGGATCGTCCGCCCCTTCTTTTACAAGGGAATTGTAAAAATAGAACTTGGAGAAAGAGCGGCCAATCTTTCTCTGTGAATTGTAAAACTAGAACTTGGAGAAAGAGCGGCCGATCTTTCTTTGTGGATATTTCCACTTTCTGGAAAAATGCGCAAAGCAATGTTCCTATTAAATATGTGTTTGGAGTGCAGATATCTACTTTAGCCACTCCAAAAAACTTATCCCTGGAAGAAGGAGCGAACGCTCTTTCTCCTCAGCATCTACTTCGAACACCCCAAAATGGAACAACCTGATGAAAGAGTGACCTCGCTTTCTCTAACAAAATTTCGACTTGATAGAAAACTCTTTGTAGCAAAACTTCTGTAAATTTTTTCATTCAAATGTCGAAATCTAGTCTCAAGGGTGACACTTGGAACACTCAGATTGTGTCACGTGGCTTTGATTATTCATTAATGACAGTTTGTAAATTTCCTTCCTTTCTCTGTTAATTGTTATTTCCAGTAAATCTTTTCCATTGTGTTATTATTCATGCTTGGATGAAAGTAATCTTAAAACCAAATTCATATGTTTATGCTCTGGTTTACCGCATCTAAGTATTCACCAATTTTCTGCTAAAATTGATATTGGATTCATTTATGACCAATGCCCAATATTAATGGACTGTTTTCTTTTCTTCATTACCAACCTGCAAACTAAGACAAACAAGGGTATTCACCAATTTTCACGAATTTTCTGCTAAAATTCACTTAATTTTAAGAACATTTTTATCAGCTTTATCTCTTCAACTAAATGCCTTGGTATCGTATGCAAGACTCAAATGTGTTCTCATTGCATCCAACAATTTGAGTCATAAACCACGTCCAACTACCCAATACATGGGACTTTTCTATAGTGAATATCAACTACAAAATGATATTAAAAAGAAAAACATGTTTCAATTTTCCGAGTTCATTTGTGGTTATCTTTTTCCAACAAACCTAGCCAAATGCTAGAGGATTTGCAGAAAACAATATGGAATATATGAAAATAATATGCTACGAGACAGAAAACGTATGCAAGTTGGCGACAATCCTGTAACGCACTATTTTGCAAATATAATGATGTGAATTCATATTAATGGATTGTAAGAAGATAACTACCCATAATTGAAGGAAATAAATACTGGAAATCTGAAGAAGACAGACAAGGGTGGAAGGAAATCTGAAGAATCTAAAACGTTTAGCGACTTTAAATTACTGTGAACTTGAAACGGTCATTGCATTGATTTTTGACAACCATGGAAGATATGGATTTTTATCCCGAAGGCTGAATAAGCATGTTGTGTTACAGATTTAGATTTATGGTTTGAATAATATAAATACCTGCCAATTGAAAAACTAGCAGTCGATTCTTCAAACCAATCTTACTGCTCTACCCGCCCAACACTCTTCTCAGTTCCACCTCAGCAAAAGAAAACCTCAGTCCTCAGAGAAAACAAAGCTCCAAACTCGCAACCATAGAGATTTTGAACTTTAAGTTTCAATGTTCTGTGGCGGGATATCATCACATAGTATCAATGCAGAAAAGTTCATGACATTAATTATCACAGTGTGGCAGGATATCATCTGTATGTTGTGACACATAAACACAATCCATCATAATCGTGATGAGATTATTCACACAAGTGATACAGTCCATCATTTACCATTAGCGTCGTACAAACCATTTTAAACGGCAGAAAAGAACACCTCCATGCCAATGTACAAACCATTTTAAATGGCGGAAAGATCACCTCCGCCAACGTACAAATGATTTTAAATGGCTGAAAATATCACCTCCACCATACAAACCATTTTAAATGGCGAAAAAGATCAATCAGGCGGCAAAAGATCAAGGGTCCCATGTCAGTTCCACATCCCCAACATGTGTGCTAGGACAAAGGGATGGGTGGTTGCGGAATCTGAAACCGCTCTCCACGTGGCAGCACCACATGATTTTGCAAGTTGGAAGGGCGGTAAGGAAAACCACCTTCCTCCATTTGCGAAACCACCTTCGCCCATCCTTCATGGTCGCTGGAACTTGTGGATATGATGTGGTTGGTCCCTTATATTATAGTTGTGACCAAAACGAAAGAGTCTGCCTCACAGTTGATTATATAAGGCAGACTCTTTCTAAAGTGGAGCCTTTTAGAATTTATAGTCCCTATAGTTGTGGCTATATGTATAAAGTTTTGAGTTTCATGCCAACTATGATTAAAATGTATTAGAATATTATATGTTTACAAGACATTCTATGCTAGGGTATTTGCAAAGGTGTATAAATAATTAAATTTAAATCATTATAAAATAAAAATCAAGATAATTGTTATTTAAATGTAATATATGAATTTAGTTTTAAAGTAAGATTTAAAACTATTTCCAATTAGTTAAAAGTTTTTTTTTTTTTTTCCTAAAGTAAAGAGTAAAATATATAAATTTACTTTCTTTTATTTAATATATAAAAGTCAAAATAGATTTTCATTTATTATTGTTTATGGTAATTGCAATTCAACGTAGGGACAAGTGAATACTCTAGAATGGGTGGTAGATAGAGATTAGTGCACCAACTCGACAAGGTAGCACGAAATAGACTTTTACTGTAGCTTAGTTTTCTATAGAATTTTTTTTAGTCAACCATGTATATGTATGGGTGCGAGGCAATAGGAATGTCGTTAACAACCCACATGGCAATCATGAATGCGTGTAAGTGCCCGATGAAGGGAACACGCAAGAAAAAGTCCCAAAGTTCCCAATTTTAGAGGGTAGAAGTTCCCAATAAGTTCCCAACCATCTGGAACGGTTCCCATCGGATTTGGAAAGTTTCCCACAAGTTCCCAAGTTCCCTGGAATGTCGGAACTTCGAGAACGAGTTTCTTAAAATCCGGGAGTGGTTCTCATGCTACATAGGTTATCTTTATCCAACGCAGATCCAAGCAACTGACTTTGTAAGAGCACTTTTCCACTTAGCATCAATATAAATGTGTGGTTGTCTATCAGTTGCAGAAAATTAATAGATAAAATGAGTTAAACGAAGAAATTCATTTAAGACATAATAACACATGAATTGTATATAACAGAAATCCAACCTACAGATCGATGCATTAATTAATTAATTAATTAAGAAATCCAAAAAAGATGGCCAAGAGAAATCGACTGAATTTCATTAATTATGCAAAAACTTACAATGACTCATGGTGCCATCCTCCTCCCAAAAGAGAGGAAGTCCCTTCTTGAATAATGGATCAAACATTTCTTTGTAGAGTTTTACTTGATGTGCTAAAATGTCTATCCTTTCCTGAATTGTGTTCATCTGGTGATACTTATTCACCACCTTCCTCAAATAATAGTAGACACTCTATCCTCTATGCTAGTGGTTTTCACCTGATCCTCTTTCATCCTATTCAGAAATTCTATGGCCTTTTTTGCACACTCCATGGGCTTCCTGTTCAATTTTTCTTTGACTGTTGTTATGCTTTTCCTGACTAACTTTATTACAGCCTCTTTTTCCAGAATGAAATCGAGATATGGCCTCAATTTCTCTGTGGCCCTCTGCAATATTGTCATCCCAAATGAATTGCTTTGCTTCCTACAGGGAGGTCTCACCTGTAAGCTGCTTTATTAATTCATCATATTTCACTTGTAGCCCTAGGTATTTACCTCCCAACCCTTTCCCTCCTACTCTTCTTTTGAGACTCTGCTCCTCAGCTCTATGTTCTGCTTTGAAACCTTTCCACTTCTCAGTCTTTTAGGCTTGCCATGTTCTCCAACTCTTTGCTCTTCTCCTGTGTTTTCCTTTCAAGTTCTTCAGACTTAGCTCTCCACTTCTTTTCACTTTCCACCATGAGAGCTATATCAGTCAGCCACAACTTCTCCTTCTCTTCAAACTTCAACAGCCTAACTTTGCAGTCTATTGGTTCCTCCTGTAACTTTTCTCTCTTCTCCTCCATCTCTACCAATTCAAAAGCTTCTACCAGCTGGATGGAGGGGATCTTTAGATTCTTTTTTAATGACTAAATGATGTTGTCTTTGTCATACAATATATTTTTTATACTACCCTTCTTGTGTTCTTGGCTTTCAGTAGCCAACAATGCATTTTGCATCTTTTTTATTTGTGTCTTGTGGGATTTGTTCTGACTTGCAATTTTGACAGTTCAAGGGAAGCCTTTAGCAGTTTGGCATAGATAACCTCCCTAGTCTCCTTGTGCAAGTTGATCATATCAGGAACAAGAATATCTTCCAAGGTCACTTTCAGTTCAGTGGCTTTGGTTTTGGTAGCTGAGGCCAAGTTCAAGGTGTTCTGGGCATAGCTCTTGCTAGCTACCAAAGACACATCTTTATTTGAAATATGCCTCACCTCTTCATATAGCTTAGACTCCTCTGAGGCTGCTTTTGGGCTCTCTTTCTACTCACCTAGTAGCTCTGCTCTACTCTTGCTGGGTGCAGCAGGTTCAGTGGATGTTTGGCTGAATACATATTCTTTGACCTTGAAAGCAGGCAGCTTAATCTAAACCTGTTTCTTTTTGCCTTGACCCATTGACACATGTACAATCTGCTGCTCAGGTTTAATCTTAACCTGTTTATTTTTTCCTTGACCCGTTGACACCTGTACAATCTGTTGCTCAGGTTTTTTCACTATCTGCCTTTTGGGAGCTCTTTCTGTGTCATCATCCATATCCGTGACATCAATATTTTCCAACTTACTGGTTTCCCCAGAGCCACTGGAAAGGGGTATAGTTTCTTCAACTACTGGGACCACAATGGAGGAGGTAGGTAGTGGAGAAGTGGCTTTTGGTACCATGGAGGTGGAGTCATCCTGTACATCTACCTCCATCTTCTCTTTGCCACGATATTCTAACCAATTTGCAGCCTCAGCAAGACCTGCAAGCTCAAAATGTTCAAAACCCTTTCTATTGCTTTCTTTCCTTCTATCTGAGATGATATTGCAGGGGTCATAGTTTATAGCAGCCTTGGTTTGAAGCCCTATGTCTGGAATCATACCTTCAATGGTTGGAAAAGCTTATGCCTGATGAATTCCATTGTAAATAGTCTAGGGGTTAGGAAAACGGGCAGTGCATAAGGTGCATGGGAAAACCCATAAACTCTGATTGTTGTGCTGTGTTCTAAGAGGAACATATCATCCTTGTATGTTCTGGAGCAAATAGGTTTTTCAAGCCATCCAACTGTAAGATCTACTCTGGTCCGTGGATCTCTGTCCCTGTTTAACTTCCAGGGCCTTCAGCAGACTTCATCCTTCAAGTGTTGCCTTCCATGTACCTTAGATCCATGAAACCATTGTCCACCGTCGATCTTGCTCTCGCCCACATCTTGAACGTCAAAAGGTGCAGCGCATACCATGTTCGCATATTTGGACAACGTCGATGCTCCCTGCACATTCAATCTACGAACAAATCTTCAACCGTAGATCTTAACTCTGCCAAATCTACACCGTTGCAATCCGTGGGGCCTACCAAAAGTTTGCAGATTTGGAAAGTTAGTTTTTTTGTGCACTTCGAAATCACGAACAAATTGACCACCTTAGATCTTCCTTTATGCCCGTTGATCTGATTCCAAATTTGATATATATAACACTCACCAAAATATTCCAAATGTGTTTCATCCTTCTCGCTTCATATTTGAACAATTATTTCTTAATTAAAACTTTATTTCTAGGGTCATCATTTTCAAAAGTCATTCCATAACCAATTAATGTTTTCCCAAGGATGTTAAACTTGAGAACTAAATGAGATCACGTTATTTTATATGTATATAAATTCTAAACATATAACAAATTAATTCTAACTTTCCATTAATTTGTTTAACAAATTAATTATAACTTTCGGTTAATAAAAGGTAGATCTATCTCCACCTATTTCACTCTATTTGATATCCAGATACTAACTTCATCCACACGTTAAATTCATTTACTCAATAAGAACCATGTTGATATTTACTCAAGAATATATTCTATTACACAAGGTATTCACAATCCTTAACTTTATTTTCTGATAAATGTTATATATTAGTGAAGAAGATAGTCATTTATACAAATATTCATAGTAAGGCGCCTATGGCCATAGATTTTCGTCGCCAAAGATCTACACGCTTCATCTATGCCCCTATATAACATTGAGCAGGCCTTTATAATTTGTCCCTCATCACCAATGCTAAAGCTTAGGATCTTTTATTGTTTCACTCGCACGCTGCAAATTCGGTATCAATGTTTTAATTATAAGGTCAGCCATGCGACGTCAAGTAGTTGGGCTCTTTAATTCCCATGCCCCCGACGTCGCCTCATCCTTCCTAGAAACAATTCACATGGATCTCTCACGTGCGAAGATCAGGCTGCCAGGTTCACGCTACTATGTTCTGTCATGGCCCTCTGCGCTGCACATTTGCACTCACTTGGTTCTGCTCTAGGCTCCTTGTGCTCGAGTTCTTCTCACGCTCTTAGTTACCTGCACCTATAACATCTTCTCATTAGCTCCCATGGGCAGGCCAAAGGGTCACACTAGGTAGGGCTACGGTGCTGAAGTCTTAATTCCAATCCGTTTACTGATTGATAACTGGAAGGCTAGGATAATTGCGGACATTATGGCTAACAAGAATTAGGAGCAGACCTGAGACCCCTATTGGATTGTAAAGGACATGTTAGGCCAGCTTCTGGAGGACATGCAGACTAATTGGACCTTTGTTCACCATGCCACCCAAACTCTGCTGGCTACTCTTCCAAACATGGCATCCATCCTCTCCACCCTGGAACACACGCTCAGTTGGGACTCCTATGCTGCCACTCGTCCCTCCGGTCATGACAGTCATCTTGGGAACAATACACCTGGCACCACCACGTCTACTATCAGACCTGAAGCCACCCTTGGAACTCTGGCGACTCCTCTTGGAATGGATAATTCCAACCCAAGGGTAGCATGTCGGTTTTGGCACGCAGCAAGGACCCCATCCCCTCCACCTTAGGCCCGATCCTGGCCAAGAGTACACGCAGTGAGCCAACTGGTTTCGTTCCTTTCATGCCCAGGAAGATGACGCCCTTGCCGATCAAGCTCCCTGCTCAGGGCACTCATCCTTCTGCGAAAACTACTCTGCCTCCTGTGAGAGCTACGTCGACACCTGGGATTGCTGTTTCGACACATGGGAATGCTGCTCCAACACCTGCAAGCAATTGGAAGGACACGGATTACTACAGCTACCCAAATCTAGAGGAGACACCTTCGGATATAGAAGGCCCCTCTACAACTGGTTAAGGAGGTTCTTCTAATGTCTCTCTCTTACTTTTTGTCTATTTTGGTTCTGCCTATGACTGCCAGTTTTTTGTTTGCCTCTATGGGCATGACTACTACTGATATTCACCCATGGCAAGGTTTTTTTGTATAGTTTGATTTTGAATCACCACAACTCTGCTGATATCTATGGCTGGCACCTCTGGATAAGACCACCGCTGACTGTAATCTCTACTATATTTTTATTAGCTTAATATAAATCCGCATCTTTACAAAAAAAAAAATTCTCCCCCATCAGCAATGTTTGTAATCTCTACTGTATTTTTATTAGCTTAATATAAATCCGCATCTTTACAAACAAACAAAATTTCTCCCCCATCAGAAATGTTAAAGCTTAGGATCTTTTATTATTTTATTCGCATGATGCAAATTCATATCCATAGATCCCATTAGACATCCCTTGGGTCTTCTGATTTGACAACCGAGGCCTTACCCCTCGTTTTATGGACCTGAACCCCTCAAATCATCTACGGAAAAACTGGTGCAAACAGTATGATTGTAGCTACAAAGGGTAAACTTACCAACAACTCGTCCACATCAGGATGACAGGTTGTGGAAAGAAAAAACTTTCAAATCCAATTAACCAAGCTTCCACATTGTGGATTGCAAGTTGCGGAAAGCACAAAATTTGGAGATAATTTGTGCTTTCCACAAATCACAAAAGCACAAAAAAATCAATGAATTTTCTAAGGGGAAAATTATTAGCTGGACATAACAAAGAGATCATCAATGGACCTCCGGAGTGGGATCTTCAATCACAATGCTATCAAGCAAATCAACAATTTCCTGAGAGACTTCAGTGACCTCTTGTGTTATAGACATAGCATGGAAAAGAGATCAATCGCAATTGCGAGTTGCGGAATAAAAAAATATCAAATCCAAATGACTAATAAATCCGCAACCCTCATTGCGAGACGATTGCGGGGAGAAAATCTATGTTTTCCGCAACACACAAAAATCTATTAATTTTGAAAGGGAAATTATTAATTTGGTTGCGGAATTGGGGATGCGAGAATTTAAACTTGAGCGGTTTAATGTTTCCACCATTCGTAGTCGGGATAAAAGACAACTTGGAGAAAGAAGACAAAGGCACTCTTTCTCTGATAATATTTCCACTTACCAGAAAATTGTTCGAAGCAATGTAAAGTTATTCAAACTACGTAGGCTAGACCGTCAATTCATTTATATCCAAAATGGTGAGCACTACGAAGGAAGTGTAAACATATTTAATCTACGAAGGCCAGGCTGAGAATTCTGGACTTCCAACTCTCGCTGTAAATATTTGTGATCCGCCCATTCATTTTGTGGATAATTTTTAACAGCCTTATTCAACAATTCACCTATATCTATATTGGCCAACACAGGAAGGATCAACCAACCCTTCTTGCATCCTAGAACTATTATTAATAGAGAAGAAGGGTTGGTTGCCCCTTCCGTTATGAGGGATTTGTAAAAATAGACAACTTGGAGAAAGAGCGCCGCTCTTTCTTTGAGAATATTTCCATTTGCAAGCCAATTGTGCAAAGCAATGTAAACTTATTCAACCTACGAAGGCTAGACTGTCAATTCATTTATATCCAAAATAGTGAACTCAACAATTCACCTATATCCAGATTGGCCAACACAGGAAGGATCAACCCACCCTTCTTGCATCCTAGAACTATTATGAATAGAGTTACAGGCAAAAGAAGGTTTGGTTGCCCCTTCCGTTATGAAGGATTTGTAAAATAGACAACTTGGAGAAAGAGCGGCCGCTCTTTCTTTGAGAATATTTCTATTTGCAAGCAAATTGTGCAAAGCAATGTAAACTTATTCAACCTACGAAGTCTAGACCGTCAATTCATTTATATCCAAAACGGTGAGCTCAGCAATTCACCTATATCCAGATTGGCCAACACAGGAAGGATCAACCCACCCTTCTTGCATCCTAGAACTATTATGAATAGATTTATGGGCAAAAGAAGGGTTGAATTCCCCCTCCATTATGAAGGATTTGTAAAAATAGACAACTTCGAGAGAGAGAAAGAGCTTCCGCTCTTTCTCTGAGAATACTTCCACTAAAAACTGTAAAATTATTCAACCTTGTAAGGCTAGACCATCAATTCATTTATATCCATAACGGTGAACATTGACAGAATGCTAACCACAACAAGGGTTTGGCCGACCCATCATTTACGAGACTACTGTAAACAAATTTAATATACGAAGGCTAGTATGAGAATTCTCGACTTTCAATTTCCACTGTAAATAGTAGGGATCTGCCACTTTGATTAGTAGATAATTGTGAACACCCATATCCATCAATTCACCTATATCCAGAATGGCGAACACAATAAGGATCGAGCAACCCTTCTTTCATTCTTAAAACTACTATGAATAGAGTTATGGGAAGAAGAAGGGTTGGCCACCCTTCCTTTATGAGGGATTTGTAAAAATAGACAACTTGGAGAAAGAGCGACCTCTCTTTCTCTGAGAATTGAAATTTCTGTTTAGAGTGTTGATCTCTACTTTTGCCACTGCTACAAAACATCTCTGGAGGAAGAAGCAGTCACTCTTTCTCCTCAGCATCTAATTCCAACACCCTTTCACTAGACACAAGTTTGAGCTTTCCATCAAACTCTTTCGAGGAATATTTCTATAAATTTTGTGACACGTGGAATGGTCAGATTGTGACACGTGGCATATTTGATTTTTACAGTACTTTTGCTATTGTTTAAAAGAATACTACGGATCTTAAAGGTGCCATTTCAATATAAACCTTAGAATATTACGGATTTAAGTTATAGTAATTCCAATGCAAGAGCAGAAACATCGAGGGAAAAATTAAGAGATACATGACCTTCAATAATACTCTTTTTATAATCCTATTGATAATGTTTTATTAAAAAGTATTGTTTTCAAACATGAAATTTAAGCCATATTTAGATATTAACCAACAAACATTATGCAAAGTAAAGTAAGGTAATTTACAAACATTAGTACTTTGAAAATAGCTAAAATGCACTTCCAAGATAAATATGATTCATCGCTCAATCTAAAAAACGAAATAAAATATCATTTGTTAATGTGTCTCCTGGAGTTCTACATTCAAAGAGTTTTTCTCGAGTAAATAATCACTATGTTGAATTGATGGCCTGGATTTTTTATTTTTTTTTTCCGTTATTTAACCTATCATTCAAAAGAAATTCAAAACTTTATCTAAATTGAAAAAGAATAGATAAATCCAAACGTAATTGATAAATAATAATCGATAAATAAGAGAGGTTAAGAATTTAGAGGAGACCAAAGAAAATTAATTAAAATTAATATTCAAAAAACTGCATATGTTTCATTCAAGGAGGATCCGGACATATCACAAAGTTTAAATTTTTCAAAATGCAGGGCCGAGGACAAAAGTCCTCCCCTAAACCAACACAAAAGTAAACCTAAAATAACTGCTGATACAAACTGAACAGAAGGGCCTTGGAAAAAAGCCCTCAACTAAACTAACATAAAAGTAAACCTAAAATATTAAAGTTTTCAGTAAAATAACATGAGACCATGGTGGGTGGGCCATGTGGTTCTCTTGGAATGAGTCAATATCCATTGGTTTCACCCCACCGAATGATCTTGAGGGAGTTGATGAGGGAGTTCCGGCAGTTGACGGAGTTCCAACAGTTGCGGGAGTTGATGAGGGAGTTCCGGCAGTTGGATGGGACTATCCAGAACCTACCGAAGTAACTGGGCTCCCCTTGGCATTACCTTGAGGTCCGGTGGGTTGATTTCGAATGGCTTCATCGCGCTCGTGGAGGAGGACTTGGATTGTCTCCATCATTTCGGTCTGGTTGCTTTTCATTCTTTGCTAGTTGCTTTCCATTCTTTGCTCCATCGAGTTTAGGCTGGTTTCCATGATCTGATGAATCTCGACGATCCGCCTTTCGAGATTCTCCACTTTGATGTGGGTGGCTTCATCGATGAATATGGTCCTTCCGCGTGTGCTATTGTCCGCCATTATAAAACAAGGAGACTTTCCTGAAGAACTGTTGTAAGAAAGATTTCCTGAAGAACTGCTGTAAGAAAGCTTTCTTGAAGAGTGGACGCTATGCAGAGTAGTGGTCTGAATCTAGAGACTTTCCTTTTCTCTGACTTTAACAACAAGCCATTGAGGAGGGCCAGTGGATGGAGAAAGAGTCAAACACAGAGCTAATTTCGAAAACATTTTCGGCAAAGCTAGATCGAACAAGAGGAGATCCTATTTAAATGAATGGAAATGATTAAAAAAACAGAACATGATCCAAAATCAGAACTCGGATCGCAGGAAATATCCAGAGCCATTGGAATGAAAGATCAAAGCGATTGAAAGACTGTTACAGCGGGTTATAGGACATTAAGGGTCAAAGACGTTACCCAAGAACTGGCAGACTTTACCCTTTGATTTAACTGATGGGACATCTTGACGGCAAGGGTTCATAATTCGCATAGGATAAAAGCTAACTTCCTGGAAATTAAAACTGATGGGACTTTACCCTTTACCCTTTGATTTAACTGACGGGACATTAAAATGCCCCACTTTTCCGGTGAAATTTGGAAGGAAACCAGTCAATTTTTTTCCTGGAAATTGTTATTTCCGCAATACTGCAATTTCAGTAATTGTAATTGCCATTCCTAGACTAAATTCCCTATTTTAAAACTACCCAAATCGCCGAAATTGCGATTTGAGCAGCCAAAATTGCCATTTCAGTTATTTCCACACTGTCGGATTCCGACGAGTCGGAGGCATTTTAGTTAGGCCTTATACTGCTCCTTCATAATTGGGCTCATAAACTTTTGAAATCCACCGTCGATTTTGGATGGGGCGATCCAACGCTATAGGATAGTTACGCTGGGTTAAGTTGTGCAGCGTTTAAAGCACAGGATACGATGCAAATTCTTTATGAAATCTAGCTAAGCGCATGTTAAAATAAGATTGAAAGACTATGAAGATCAATGATGAATGGATGCCATTATAAGGATCCAATATTTTTTTTATGAAGAGGCATGATTTTCCTTGATAAAGTTCTTAAATAATAAAGTTCTTTGAAAATATATATAACCATACAAGTCAAATATATGAAGAGGACAATAGGTGTCTATGAAGTTTTGGTAATTTGGTAATTGCATATGAGAAGCAAGATCTGAAAATCCGAAGTTAAAACTATTATAAATTAGAGGGTTGTTGGGTGGTTCTTCGGGCAGGTTGAGGCCTTCTAAGGGAATTGTTGCCTCCTTCTAGTCATGGGTAGAGATTTAGGGTGGTGGGGCATCCTTGTCTATTTAGCAGGTAGAAAACCAGGGGTGTAGGAGCATCCTTTCTGTAGTGGCATAAGAATCCATGGGATTAAGTTCTCCATCAAGTTGGTGCTTGTAGAACAATTTTGTATACAATTTGTATCAGTGTGTTCAAATTTTTAATTGTCCTATTCACATTGGGAATGATTATTTAACATGTGCTTAATACTAATTTTATATAAAAAGGGTAGAAAAAGGCAATACGGATTTGCCCCCCCCCCCCCCGCCCACCTCTTAATATTGTTGGATGAACCAACACCTGCTGCATAGCCCTCATCGTCACCTAACGTCTTGTGTAGTTGATGCTCTAGCGCCTCTGCTTAATATTTTAAGCACTTGGGCCTATTGGCATAAGTTTGTAGGTCCCCTAAGGTAAGCTTACTTCCCTTATACTTTTTAAGCCTTCTTTGGACTCCAAAGCTCATGAAATTTACTCGATCTTTTTAGGTACTTGGGACAAAAATAATGCTAAGAATGGGGTCCCTTTGTGCAAAGATTTTGTACCTTGTACCACCTCATGAACACCTTTCAAATTTATCTTTCATATGATCCTGCCACCCTAATATGAATAAGAAGAATAATATTCCACTGCCATTGTATCACGGTTTCCATCAACCTATATGTGTATATATGTCTTTGTACTTGTATCATTGTCCATGTATCATTGTATTGATGTCACTATCGCAATCCATGTTCGTCACAAGGACACAATCATTGTCTCTGTCACAAGGCCACAAAAAATATCGATGTCACAATTCCAACTTGTACATGCCCCAAATTTGTTGTCCAAGAATGGCAGCAACTTCTTCCAAGATATACTTCAGATGTATAGCAAGACCATAAAGATGCCCCCAAAGAGTGTAATCAAATACCAGAAATAATCACCAATAGACCTTGTAGTACATTCAAAAAGCTTAGAGGGATCTCATGCCAATATCATTACCATGGAATATTCCAATACAATCACCAATAATATCTATGCTATTGGAGAGTGGTTTTTGATCATTTCTCATTTTGCATATTGGAGAGCATAGCTTGTCCATGCTTTTGGAGTGTTTATTCTACTTTCCTTAGTACCAATTTCGAGGGTGAAAGATTTCCTAATTGGGAATTGGAGAGGCCATTGTGCATTGGACCATGAGGACACATATTAAGAGGTTATGGGACCCATTTGTGGCAAGCTTCCCCACTACACTTGGCATGATTCTCTCACCGATTCGAGTTCAAGATGAAGGGTAACATACTTGGGGTAGTTTAAGAGGCATTATTCATGGCATGAGTCATGTAAGGTCGAATTGGAGTGGAAGAATAAGTCCCATGGAAGAGGAAGAGGCATCTTAGAAGAATTGTGACACTTGGGCTAAATTCCCTACCCTCTAGTATGACAACAATGATAAAGATGCTATGACACCTATGACACAAATTAGACATGAATGCTGACATCTGAAATATATGACATGTTAGGGATAAAAATAACATCCAAGAAGGTGCACAAGGGAGTTAGGGCAGCCAAAGAGACACCCATTCGAAATGAGGGAATAAGGAGACTAGGAATTGTTGGACAAGTCACACACATTGGAAACTCTTCCCAAATTGAGTTGGAATGAATCCTTTGGAAGGAATTCGACCCATGGAGGACTTGAGAAGTTTATAAAAGTCATAAGAACAAAGAAGGAGAGTAGATTTTGATCATTTTTATTTGCATATTTGCAATTTGGAGAGCTTGTACCTTGTCCATGCTAGTGGAGTGTTTACTCTACTTGCCTTAGTACCAATTTCAAGGGTGAAAGATTCCCATCCTAATTGGGAATTGGAGAGGCCATTGTGCATTGGACAGAAATTAGAGAGCCCATTGTGCATTGGATAGAAAACTAGAAAACCAGAATTTGACAGAAATTGCAAATCCGAGATCCGAAATTCGCAGGTCACTTTTGAGGGGTAAATTTTTGGAGTTTTCAAAATCTGAGCACACCAGCTTGCTCGCCTCAGTCAATTACATCTCCCTGTCCAGTCAAAAGTTTGAAATTCCAAGCTTGGATTTTTAGGGTTTCTCTGTGAAACACTAGCAAGCTCCAAATTCAGTGGTAAGATCTAAATCTTTTATTTCCATTTGAGTTTCTCATTAAGATGTCTCACCACACCACGCTTGAAGGGGCTGATAACTTCCGAACATGAAAGTAAGGATTGGGTTTAAATCCTAGAAGAGAATGAATTGGATACCTACATAAGTGAAGAGGTTCCAGTCCCAGAGAGAGATGAGGCCTTAAGGCCTTACATAAGAAGAACTTGGTCAAGGCAAAGAACTTGGATCATTGCAGATTCTACCAAGGACCATCTCATACCACATGTGTCATCCATAAAGAGATGTTCGACTCCTTGACCAAGTTGTTCAAAGGAAAGAACATAAGTCAGAAAATGACTTTGAGGAGTCAATTAAAGAATGTCAAGATACAAAATGCAGAAACCATGCAGTCACACTTTACAAGGGTCTCTCGGATAAAAGAACTTGAAGCCATTGAAGAAGATATAGAGAATGGATAAATAGTGATGACCACCCTGAATGGTCCTCCTAGGTCATGGGATTCCTTCATCCAAGGAATTTTTGTTAGGAAGAAGCTCATCACATTCAGTAGGCTATGGGAGGAATGCTCACAGGAAGAAGCTCGAATTGTAGCTCGAAAAGAAAACATGGGTAGTGAAGAGAAGGATCTCATGGCACACACCAAGAAGAATTACAACAATAAGGAGCATCCTCATCACAAGAAGATTGTCCCAGGAAAAAAAGCAGCTCCCACCAGAAGAAGAACACTCTGTTAGATACTCCAGTAGTTCCTGGAAGGAAGCAAAGATTGAGAGGGAGTCCACCCAACTACTTATATGCAATTAATGGGTACTAAGTGGTCTATGGTAGTCATACAACATTCGATTGCTACTTATCTAGAATGAAACCTCCTTACTGACATGTTGGAGCTAAGTGCACACTCTTAACAATGTTCTGGTAGAGATGGAAGGCATCTAGAAAGTTATGGGATATGTGGACAACATTCTTGAATGGTGTAGTGGAAGATGAAGTATATGTGTGCAAACTAAAGAAAGCCTTGTACGATTCGAAACAAGCACCCAGGACATGGTATGACAGAATTGACAGCTTCCTAACTAGTTTGAGATTTACCAAGAGTAAAGCAGATTCCAACCTTCACTACAAGTTGAGGAAGGAAATCCAGTGATACTCCTACTATATGTGGATGACCTGGTTGTGACAGGTGAGGATGGGTTGATTGCTGATACGAAGATGAAGCTTGTTGCCGAGTTTAAGATAAGGGACTTGGGTATGATGCACTATTTTCTACACATGGAGGTGTGGCAGAGTGTAGATAGAATATTCCCTAGACAAAGAAGTATGCAGTAGATATCCTGAAGTGGTTCGGGATGATAGACTGCAAGGCCATGGCCACACCTATGGCATCGTACCTAAAGCTATTGAGTGATGCTTCACCAGATTCGGTTGATGCCATGATGTATCGTCAGATGATTGGGTCTTTGATGTACCTAGAAAATACAAGACCATATATTTGCTTTGCTGTAAACACACTGAGTCACCTGATTGCGGCAAAACATTGATGAGATATCTGAAGGGTACATTGGATTATGGACTCAGATATGCCTTAGATAGTGAGTTTAGACTGTATGGGTACACAGACTCAGATTGGGTTGCTGACAGAATAAGATATTCCAGCTAATGGCGCTGCTAATGAGGATGTTCCAACAGATGATGTTCCAGCTAACAAGGTTGCTGATAGCAGAAGATGTTCCAGCTGATGGTGTTGCTGATGAGGATGTTCCAGTAGACGGTGTTCCAGTTCACGAGGTTGCTGACAGTAGAAGATGTTCTAGAATATATTAGTCTACAGTCACAAATGAGGTTCCTTTTTATGTCTTAATACCCTTCATATACCTTCAGACCCAATTCGAAATCCTTTAAAGAGTCTTTTGGAGCCATCTACCCTTGGGGGCTTCTAAAATTTCCTCTATATGGGTTCTTGGTTTATCTCGGTTAGACATTGCTTATTAAAAGCTGTAGAGAGGGAACGATGCAAATTTTGTCTCTTTTTATGTCCTAATACCTTTTAAACACATTCAAACCCAAATCAGAATCATTTGAAGCCATTTGGAAGCATTCGAATCATTAATTGTCTAAGGGTCGAATTGGCCAAAAATTGTAATTTTCGAAGTTTAACAATTTTATTAAAAAGGGACACTACATGAACAATTATCTAGCTAATATGAAATGGGTTGTGTACAAAAACAACGCCAACCTTAGATGTTATTTCTACGACATGTGATCTCTGACTCCTTATTTTCGTAATTTAATGTTTCATCTCACTGCCATCTCGGAAGATTGATCTTGTTGTTTAGACTTCTCTTATCTCTTATGGTCATCTCTCCCTCTTCTTCATCGACTTATTCCCATGTTACACTAGATCTTCCACAAACCCATCTACAAAAAATTATGTCTAGAATTGGTATAATTCATCAAACAAGTGATTTCTTCATAATAATTGTTACTTGTTAGCATTTTTGTCTTTATGTTTTTTAAATTTATTCTATATGGATTCTTGGGTTATTTAACATTAATATAACATTCAGCTTATTAATGTTTATAGAGAGGAACAATGATAATATTGTTACTATTCTAAGGTCTCTCACTCCAAGGGCGGAGGTGGAAAAGGCGCTAAAAAATTGGACGACTCACACCAAAAGTTGCAAATGTGTAGCAACATGGCGGAATAATGATCCAGAGTCACCCAGAAGCAAATCGACGGTGGAAATGGATTCCCACGCTAGAAAGTGCACGGTGGTTAAACCGGGATAAGGTGGAGCAGCAATTCAGCCGCTTACCACATGGAAAGCATTGGTGGAGTCCGCTATGAAAAGCAGTTATATTTAAACCGCTCATCGCAAGTTCTGGAACCACCTAAGCATATGTTCTAAAAAAGGTTTGTTCGAAGTTTTAAAAAAAAAAAATTGTCGCTTATTGCCTAGAGGAAAAGAACCCGCGGGAACGTCGTTGTCTTCGTCAACTGGAACAACACCCAAGAAGCTCACTTCACAGGTAGCTCGAAACCCTCATTGTTTAGATTTTGTGTCCCAAATGGAGAAAACCCAAGACCTTCTTCCCTTCAATGAAATTTCAGATGAAAACGAGAAGCTTGTATTTGACATGGAAAGGGATATTTTCGACCCTATTTTGTCTGTGTGTAGTATTTCGCAGTCTAAGGATAAATTAATGGAGTTTAAGTCGCAGGGAAAGGATGTATTTAATGTTTTTGGTTCTTTTCTGTACTATTTTTGTGTCGAACAAACTCCACACATCCCCAAATTTGTTTGTTGGTGTGCGGCGAATTATTCGTAGAGCCAAAGGGTAATCATTAATGTAAAAATGACCAAAATTCTATGCCCATTAAATGCGCAGACTGTCCGTGAGGTTCTAGGTTTACCTGAAACATTTCCCAAAAGCCCTGAGTTGTTTAACGAAGACAACTTGGCAAATAGAAACTGTAGTCCTGCAAAAAAAGACAAGTTTTTATTGCAAGTCTTGAAAGATGGCCAGTCGCATGAAAACCCATCGTTCCCTTTGAGTATTGATGTCTTTCAGTGAGATACCCCGTTAGTTTTGTCCTCGTTGAGTCAAATTTTAGGTTTAGATAGTGATAAGTCAATCACTGAAGTTATGTTAGGTTTCCTTCTCCAAGTAATTTCACTAGAGTCACAATCGAGTCTGGTGTGTTGTTTTAATTTTGATGAATTCCTAGCTGAAGCGATTCATATGCAGTTGGTGAATTTCAATCAG
Source organism: Larix kaempferi (assembly GCA_027924585.1). NCBI lineage: Eukaryota > Viridiplantae > Streptophyta > Pinopsida > Pinales > Pinaceae > Larix > Larix kaempferi. Next base: position 17,426,673 of record BSBM01000291.1, read on the forward strand.
TTGAAGCATTTCAAATATAATTCATATCTCTTGAGGTTGTTCATGTGTTCAAACATTTCAGAATCCAAGTTTCTTGGTACCATCTCTTCTCATGACCTTCCTAAGCAGGTCAATATGTTTGAGTTCACCCATAAAATCATGGCAGAAGTTTACATAATTATTTTTAATGTTGAAATGCCCCGAGTGTTAGAAGCAATGAAAGAAACTTTGCAGCCCACACCAGAAGGCCAAACAGGTGATTGGTTCTTGTATAGAGAACATACTATAATTAGGGTGTATGGTTTTACTGGAGCACCATATCTGTTGCCAGCGTTTTTAACATCGAGGGTCTTTGCCTTGGAATTTATTAGACAAAGGTTGCAGTCAGAAGAAGAACATTTCGGTGCTTTCAAAAAAGCATCGGATGTGAAATTCCCTCTTAAAGTTGGTCCATTCATTATTAAGAATAAGGAAGCCCTCTCTGTAGTAGAAAATTTACTGAAGATTATGGATTTCCATGAGGCTGAAAGGATTAATTATGATCCTCATCAAATTATATTGCAAAGGAGACATCAAAATGGAAACAAAGCTTTTGATCATCAAACAGTAGAAGGATTGAAACAAATGGCAAATTTATTCAAATTTGAACAAGATAATAAAGAGGCAAATATGGAACAAACATGCAATTTGGCAATGTTGGTTCAGACACCAACTAAATCTGATATCACCAGTAAGAGAAGTATTTCAGAAGTTGATAGTATGGAAGTCGATCAAGAAGTTTCAAGGAAGAAATCAAAAGTGGAACAACAGAAGGAAATTATTAGTATGGAGGAACGAGATTCAATTGTTCCAGAAAAAACTAGTTTGATTTCGCAGCCACCTGCAAATATTATGCAGCAATATTATTTTTTAGAAATAAAGGAATCTGGAAGTAACTCTCAGTATAAGTCTAGATTTGATGTGCTTTCACAATATACGTCAAAGAGGAAGCAGTCTTCAGAAGAAACTCAAAAATTGTACCCTCAAGTAAGAACGATGGCAGAACAAAAAGTGTCCCTCCTTACAGCTACGGATCTAGGAAGAAACTCTATAAGGTTTGCAGTGGTGAACGATGAGAAAGTTTCTGAAATGGAAGTTAAGCTTGAAGCGATTAATATATCAAATAAGATTCAATTGCATAAACAAATAGGAGATGTACTGTATTCTGATTTATTGCAATTCACTTTAAAAATTTCAAAATTGCAGTCTATGATAGCAAAGCTGGAGAGTCAATTGAGGCAAGAGAAAGCAGAAAACAAAGCAAATTCGATCCAGATCAAAAGACTACAAGTGGACCTTGTGACCGTGGGAGCCGAGCCAAGGAACAACCAGTGTACCAAAAGGCTCATTGATGAAAAAGAAAATTCCATTCAAATTCTCAAGAAAAAATTGAAGGTGCCAAATAATCAACATGTGCAGTCTCCAGAGTTGACAACATTACAACAAGAAAATGAATCCATATATCAAGAAATGATGGATCACAGAGGTAAAATGTTAAAGTTACAAGATGAAAAGAATGCTTGGGAAAAACAAAAGATTGAATTGTTGTCACAAATTTCATTGTTGAATACCAATCAGATTGAAACTATGCAAGCGCCAAAGAAGCAAGGGGATCAATCTCTATGTACAGGTGAAGGACAAATGCAAAATTATGCCATAGAGGAACTGACCAGTGCTAAGCGCCAGAGAAGCGAGGGGATCAATCTCTATGTACAGGTGAAGGACAAATGCAAAATTTCACCACAGAGGAACTGACCAGTGCTATGTCACAAATTAGTCTAAAAAATGTAGAGATAGAAGAGTTGAAAGCAGAAAACCAGAAGTTGAAAGAGGAAGTAATTCAAAATTCTGGAGCAAAGATAAAGGCTTTGAGTGATAGAAATCAACTGCAAAATAAAGTTGATGATTTAAAAGATAAATTGACAGGTCGGCTTCCATTACACAGAGCAAAACACCTTATATGGGATGCGATATCAGTCGAAGTCACCAAATTCTGGTCTTATTTGAATTTTATAGCAGATAAAGATGCTATAACAAACATAGCTCTACAGAGTTGTAAAGTGGAAAACGAGACATTACGCAAAAGGCCTTCAGAAACAGCTTGGAATACAGTCAGTTTGTTAAAAACTCTAACCCAATTAGATATGCAGAGTTTTGGAATCAAAGACACACCATCAATCATCATTTCGGCAAGAAGAGTTATTGGCAAGCATGCTTATGTTAAAGAAGTAGAAGACATGGCGCAATAGATGGTCCTTGAAGTTCAAAATTTTAAGGAATTATTTATGGGGCCTTTTGAATATGGTCTACCTTCTTTTTGGAGTGCCGATGGAAAATTAATGGCTCAATAAAATTAGCACAGTTTGATAGTACAGGCTCGTATGGATCACTCCAAATTTGAAGTTTTGGTCAAAGGATTAACTGGAAAGACAATAATTGATAAATTGACAGATGATTTTGAAATACTTAAACAATTTGTAATGATCAAGAAGGGTCTGCCAGATTTATGTTACACAAAATGGAAAATTGTTGAAATATTTGGGAAACCAAAACACAGGTTTTGTCGTGAATAAATATTCAGGTGTGTTAATTTTAAATGACATTGTGGTTCCTTTGTTAACTGCCCAAGTGTTACATCAGACAGATTTCTTTGAAATTTCCTTTTTTGGAGAAGAATTCAAAGAACGTTTTTTATAAATTTTTATTTTACAAAGTAATAGGGGTTGGATTCGAGAGCAAAAAATGTTAGGATATTTAGACACTTAGGAGTTAGTTAAGATCAACTTGTGTAATATATCCGTTAGGGATAGTGTGTTTCTTTAGTATGCATTAGTATGCATTTGTAAATACTTAATGCGACGGTCACGATATGTTTCCGACATAGAGTGATCTGACGGCTCAACTTCTCTTAGATCAAACCTAACCTTGATCCGTGGCTTAACACCCGATTGGTCCATGATCTCTATTTAAAGAGCATGGAGGGTCATTGTTTAGTTGATCGATTATGAGAAGCTCATTTGTAACTTTCTTTCTTTGCATAATAAATTGTCCCGTAGAAGCTATTTGGCCGGGGCCGTGGAGTGTTTCCCTCAAGAGGGTTTAAACCACGTCAAAACATTGGTGTGTTGATCTGTGATCTGTTTGTGTGAAGTGGTTGCTCTTGGTGTTTGGTCCTTTGGTAGTACCCTGTGTACCTGAACTTGGTATCAGAGCTAGAGGTCACGAGTTCGATACACACTCGGCTCGCACTTAAGGGGAGATTGTTGCATGAAATTGCAAGTATTCAACGCTCCCCAGTGTATCGTGACAAGGGACTAATCGCCTCTCGTGGATCCTTGAAATTTGGCGGTGGTGAGTTTACCAATCACCTGCAGGTTTTGGTGTAACGGCAGTAGCAGCCTACTCCACTTTGGTGCGACAATCAAAGTGCCATCAAGCTTTCCAAAGATCCAGTTCTACATCAACGCAGCAAACACATTGAGCTACATATGCACTTCATCAGAAATCTTGTTCATGATCGTGTTCTTGAAGTGCTCTTTTTCCCTACAGATGATCAAGTTGCAGACATCTTCACCAAGTCTCTTACAGAAGTGAAGTTTTCTAAACTTCGATCTATGTTAGGAGTTCAGGAACTTGTCATTAAGGGGGGATAGGCTCTAATGCCTCCTTCCTTCTCCTAATAGTGTCACTTTTGTAAATCCTTCAATCCTATCCCAAGTTGTTCTTAAGGGGGGATGTTAGGATATTTAGACACTTAGGAGTTAGTTAAGATCAACTTGTGTAATATATCTGTTAGGGATAGTGTGTTTCTTTAGTATGCATTAGTATGCATTTGTAAATACTTAATCCGACGGTCACGATATGTTTCTGACATAGAATGATCCGACGGCTCAACTTCTCTTAGATCAAACCTAACCTTGATCCGTGGCTTAACACCCGATTGGTCCATGATCTCTATTTAAAGAGCATGGAGGGTCATTGTTTAGTTGATTGATTATGAGAAGCTCATTTGTAAATTTCTTTCTTTGCATAATAAATTGTCCCGTAGAAGCTATTTGGCCGGGGCCGTGGAGTGTTTCCCTCAAGAGGGTTTAAACCACGTCAAAACATCGGTGTGTTGATCTGTGATCTGTTTGTGTGAAGTGGTTGCTCTTGGTGTTCGGTCCTTTGGTAGTACCCTGTGTACTCGAACAAAAAATACAGTGACATAATATTTTTTGAAGACTTTAAAGAAGAACAGAAGTACAAGTACATCCGAACCAGAGATTCATATGTTGTTATTTTCTTCAGTCTATTAATTTCTATTTTGTGAATGTATTTCATGTTACACCATCTTATCGCTTTGCCTCATAGTTGATGGTAATATCTGAGTTAGAATTCATTTTATATGCTCTGATCCACACATTTAAATATTGTCAATGTTCTTTCTTCCAAATTAATGAAGAATTCATCATAGAACGGAGATTGGCTAAGTTATAACATATAAACAATATTTATCCCAACTTCCGACCTCCAACAAGAAGGATCGGCCACCCCTTCGTTTATTATAAAATTGTGAACAACTATATCCAACCATTCACCTGTACTGTATCCAGAATGGTGAACACAAGAAGGATCGACCGACCCTTCTTGCAGTATAGAACTATTTTGAACAGAAAACTGGGTAGAAGAAAGGTCGGTTGACACTTCATTTATGAGTGAATGGTAAAACTATTAAACCCGCCTAGGCTATGACAAAAATTCCAAACTTTCGACTTCCGCGATGAATAGCTGGGATCGGTATATTGGCTAAGTTATAACATATCAACAATATTTATCCTGACTAGCTACAAGAAGAATCGTCTGCCCCTTCGTTTAGTAGAGAACTGTAGACACCTATATGTTACAATTCACCTGTATCCAAAATGGTGAACACAAGCAGGATCAACCAACCTGTTGACCAACGCGACCTCAGTTTACAGGGGTTTGCCTCACTGTCGACACATACCGCAGTCTCCTTGGGAACCGGCCCGGGAAGGTTTGAGCCCACCCAGCAACACCCGCAGAGCGGATGAGGTCTCACCCGAGGCGTCCAGGAAGAGCAGATGGAACCATGTTTCCACCGAGGGAGGAGGAAAGTTGTGGCTGCATGGACTGACTCTATTGCGGTACTTAAAAAGAAACTTTAACCATTTGGAAAGGAGCTATAACATATCACTTCATCGCAACATTCAAGGAGTTATACCATTTACTTCATCGCAACATTTATCATCACATTCTACATAGAACATACTACTTAATCACAACATTTATCATCACAGCAATAATAAGCAGACATTGCAGTAAAAAACATTCATACATTGCAACATTGCACAAAATTTGTACCAAAACATCATTATATTACTGTCTCGATCATACACCAGTAAAAACACAGATCTCGCACCCAATTTGTCTTCTTCATCTCATTCATTCCTATCCTCTAACACTTACAACTCTCATGTATTTATAGGATTTTCCCCTTACAATATTTGTCCACTTACAACTGACTCCCTAACCAACACTATGGACATTTGACCCAATATCTAACTGACTTGGTCCAAATAACCCCAAAAACCCACATACCGTGGTATACTGACTCACTATTACATAATGTATGGTCGAAGTGACCCAAAACCCGCCAACTGCGGTATTCTTTAACATGAAATACTCCTTTCGCACCTTCGTCCGAGGTGTCGCGGCGTCGACAGTACCGAAACATTTCCTCATCGAACCGCCTGCCAACATGACCCTTCTTGGGCCTAGAACTATTTGAGCAGAATACTCGGCACAAGAAAGGTCGGCCGACCCTTCTTGCACCCTGCATGAGGATTCATTTCCTTTTCCGAAGATGCAAATATCTTGCAGATTGCGGATAGCTAATTTTCTTAAAACGTTCCATAAATTCCACTATCCCGCAACCCGCAATGTAGATTGTAGGATGGGACAACAATTCCAGACTCCTGACTTCTGCCGTAAATAGTGGCGAACGGATATTGGCTAAGTTATAACATATAAACAATATTTATCCCGACTTCCGACATCCGACAAGAAGGATCGGCCGCCCCTTTGTTTAATATAAAATTGTGAACACCTATATCCAGGAGTTCACCTAGAACTATTATCGGTCGACCCTTCTTTCAGTCTAGAACTATTATGAAAAGAATACTTGGTACAAGAAGGGTCGGCCGCCCCTTCATTGCATGGCCATTTTTAACAAAGGCAAGGTATCCATTTAGTTACGGTCAAAATGCTTTGGTCTTGTGGAAAAGAAGAGATAAGAAACAATCCAATCAATACTCTTTAATAAGTTTTATTTGTTATCTCTGTATGATTTGTCGAGCTTGTTGTCCAATAATTGTCCAAGCTTAATTAAGGTTGCCATCTATTCAATGCATGTAAATTCAATTTTTAATACGAGAAATATTTTCAAATTATCGAGTGGCCTACATATACTTTTGTCCAATTTTAAGCCTTAGCTCATTTCATCTCATGGACGAAGAATATAGATTTGGAAGTGGGAATTTTTCTTGCATGCATGGGATCAAGCTTAAACCCCTATATTTGCTTAGATATTAAAGATTCAAAGTGATTATAACTATGTTCCATGATTATCTGACATTCCATTGTAGCTCTCTTACCCGATTCTTTGAAGTTTTCTTTGAGCTAGTTGTTTAGTTATTGCATCAGTTTTGTTGGACTTGGTCCCAGATAGAATGTGCATTCCCCAAGTTGTTAGAGTCTATTTGAGTCTATCTACATTAACTTGCCCCCTTGACCTCGACCAAGGGGGCAAGGGGTCAACCTCTAGCGATAAAGGATTTTCTCTGAGTCGTCCATCATGCATGATCAATCTGGTACCATTGATATCCTTCCATGCTTAGCCCCACGGCCTTCCAAGTTCTGCATTCTTCAATCTCTCAAACGCCGCCTTCCTCGCACCTTAGATCTGCATAGTTATTATCAACTGTCGATCTGGCCCCTGTCCACATATTGACCGTCCAAACGTGAGGCCTTTACTGAGGTTCGCGAATTTGGAACGTGCCGATACTCCATGCATGTTCAATCTACAAACTAAACCTTCGCCGATGATGCCTTTCCCCGGGAGATCAACACCGTCAAAACATGCGGTCCCTACCAAAAATTCACAAATCTAGAAATTCCATTTCGCCGCGCATCTCAAATCACCGAAGTACCTGTCATCCCTAGATCTATCCTTCTACCCATTGATATAATTTCCAACTTTCTCGCGGGCTAGAAACACTCCACCCACGCTTAAACCATTCTATCTTACTTTTGTGAACAGCATTTGTGGTCGTCGATCTCCATCAAGCTTTTGTAACCGTGGTGCTCAGGACATTAGCTAAGTTACAACATATAAAAAAAAATATCCTGACTCCCGGCATCTTGCAAGAAGGATCAGTTGCCCCTTCCTTTAGTAGAGAATTGTGAATTCACCCATATCCAGAATGGGGAACAAAAGAAGGATTGACCGACCCTTCTTGCTGTATAGAACTATTACGAAAAAAACCCTCAACACAAGAAGTGTCAGCCTACCCTTCATTTATGATGGGATTGTAAAAATATTCAACCTCTGAAGGCGAGGGTGTCAATTCATGTATATGAAGAATGGTGAACACTGGAAGAAGACTGAGCACAATAACTGTCGTCCGACCCTTCATTCACAAGATAAATGTATACACAACAAAACCCCTTTCACTGGCGCCTTCGGCATCACCTTGTAAACAGGTTGAAGTCTAACCCGAAGCGAATATGGGGGTTGCATAATCAAGATTCTCTTAACCACAGCGATGCACATATGTGGTTACGATCTTTGCATAACGTTCTATTAAACATCGACTAGAACACCACATGACTTCGCACTTGGCAGCTATCGCAGTATACAGAACCACGCTGAATCTCTAATGTATTCACCAGTTATCTACGAATTCGTCAAACTATGTGTTTCTTCTTCACAATCACGCACTTGTATTCCAATTAATCAATGTGCAATTACCATTCACATACATATAAATTAAGTACAAAAACTCACATAAACTCGAATACAAAACATGTGATAAACTCATACACATAAACAAGAAGGATCAGCCGCCCCTTCTATGATGATCGCTCGTTCTATGAACGGACCTTATCTCAAACGATTCTATAAAATGTGCATTCGATCTCTCATGGATAATGCTATCATATTTGTTCTTAATCAATCAATTGATTTTGAATATGACGGGTCTTTCCTTAACCATCGATCATTAGCATGAACATTTGCAAGTATACATCTAATATTAAAACACTAATTTATAATTATAGACATTGTATGCCTTCTTATATTTACTACTTAATATTCACTGTTTTGAAGATAAAGCATGGTTGCGTTGTTGAGCCTCAGTAACTACCAGGAAATGCCTTGCTTTGAATTGTCAAAAGATCACTACATTCAGTTATTCACAAATGGATGGTATGTTGAGATAGATGGAAGAACCGGATAATTTGTACCCGGATTTATATCTATTCTACTTGGATTACAACGGAGCTCGGACTAGAGATGGAATATTGACATATGCGGATCCCGTTGAATCTGATTAAAAATTGCGAGTCAAGTTCAAGCGGTTGATGGTGAAAAGTGTTGCCTTCTACAACTTGATCTTATGGTTTGTAATTATCAACTAGATCTAATGAAAAGTGGTCCCGATCCAGATCCGATTTCCTATGTGAAGCAAGGGTGGGTTTTTCCCTCGTATGATGTTTCTAATCGTTCCGGAATTGATACCACGACATCCCTGAAGAAAGGAATTTTGTTGGCATGGAGGAAAAGAATGTTGGCTGCGAAAACTTCCTCTGTATTGCATTACATGAATATTAATAAGTCTAGTTCGATAAAGAAAATCCATGAAAGGATTCTTATGTACAATAGAAGATCCTTTCTCCAATTTAGTGTAAATGATGTGGACAAATCTTCCTTCAAACAACTCAAACAAAGTCCTTCTAAAGCGATGTTGCAGAAAGCGACTAAGAGCTTCGAAAGTTCAAAAGAAGTTCAACAAGAGCAGATCAAATTCTTTTTGTTCAATGAGCAAGTTTTTTCCATTGACATAACAAGATGTGTTGTTGCGCCTCCACACTTACAATATCGATAGGTTGATGAGGAGGTCATGCAAAAGATGGTTGTATCTCTTCTCCATACATTTACAACAACATTGAGAGATCCTATTCTATTGCCTTCTAATAAGGAGACCACATTGTCCTTTCTTCCTGGAAATGAAGAAGAAATTAATTCACCATTAGTAAATTTTTATATATTGGATGGGAAGCATATTATTTCTACGCAGAAAATAATTGTTGCAGATGATCAATATAAAAAGCTCCATTCAAGGTATCGGCATCAAACAACTTGTCTTCTACATATAGTTTCTTCAGCACATCATCAGCAAATTATGCAAACAACAAAAGTTGTCAAACAAGGAATTTGTAGACATTCCATTTATTTCTAGTGTTGAAAAAGCAAGGGAGAAATGTATATCCTGTGGTACTCCATCCCACCCGGGAAAGGCAAACGTTTCCAGTGATGCTTGGAAGGTATATAATTTTTCTTCTTATCAATCAAAATCTTTAGATTGTTGCCTGTGTTATGAAATTAGCAAATTGACAGGAATATTCAATTTTATATGTTTGCAGTCTTTCCAAACTGAATGTATGGATATCTTTCTTGTTCAAACAAGGGAGAGCCTTAAAGACAAGCTAACTCTTGTTTTGACATCGGATCGACTGTGGACCAAGTGGCAATCTGTATTCGAGCTTTACAAAAGTGGCTCCTTGCCATGCTCGTCGAAGAGCATCACTCAGGATGGTTTTGTTCAAAATAAAATATAGAGTTATGGGTCTAATTGTTTTAGACCATTGTGTGATCTTGATGAAGATGAATTGACGTCTGTGGTAGACAATCTAATCAATGGATCGGTTTGGATGAGTACATTAGTCGATAAAAACGTTTGTGCATAAAATTTAAATCAATATTGAAAATGAATCAAGGATGAGAGGTCAACTAGGCATTTGATCGTTGAATATTTCAAATTTAATGATGTTCAAATTGATCGATCACAGAATGTCACTGACCATAACATCATTGAAATATATAAAATTGCACCAAACCATCTCCAGCAACTGTGCATTATTTTATGCTTCGGAAAGCAAGCAAATTCTCCAAGTAAAAAGAAAAAGAATGAATCTGAAGTGGATAATGGTACCAAAATACCAATTGATGCTCATAAAATATTGAATCTATATATCAATAAAGAGAGGATGTCCATTGACGATGTCGAAAATAGTTCACAGTTTGCTTGTCAATGTTGTTATCCTGATTCTTTGGTCACCACAGTCAGTTCAATTCCATTTTTTGGTGCGACGGTCAGCTATGAATTTGTTGTTGTGGATATGTGTAATTGTGATAGTCCATGGACAGAACAAGACATGCTTGTGTTTTTTACTACTTAGAAACAAATCAAGAGGCATGTACTTGTATTTTTTTAGCTGATATGGAAAACTCTTGTATGATTTCTAAAGCTTTCACAATTTTCAACAAGAAATCAAAAAAACATGTTACACCGAATCCTACAAAGGGAGTTTATAGAGACTTCTCCAGGGACTTGTTTATAGAATTCTCTATTATACAGTGTTGGAGCATTGGAAGGGATAAGGATATTTTATCTACTTCTAAAATTGATATGGATTGGAAGGATGAGGGCCTACCGATGATTGATTTACCTCGGCCCAAGTTTAACAGCGATAGTGCGAGAAGCCATGTGTTTGCAAAAGAAAGGACGCAGGAATTCTGGGATCACATAGTTTCTAGACAGGTCTTTTCTCAAAGCATAGTTCTTTCATTGTACGCAGGAGGTAGGCTTCTTCATTCATTGACAAGGTCTCCAGAAAGAATAGTTATTATACCTATCGAGAAGCATTGTATCATTGTGATCGATATGCGTTGACTAGTTATTAGTTAGGTTGATTGTGTATTAGTTGTACATTTTATTTTGCATTTTAACGAAACTTTTCACATGCATGATTTTATGTAATTCATTTAACCTAAATTTGGAAAAGTTTAACTTACATGCTATTGGCTAAAATGTTGGAGGTGTTATTGCTGAGCCGGAGGCGGGATGGTGGGTTCTCGAGCCCAACATTGAATACATTCAAATAGTTGGCTCATCTATCTTGATTAGAAGAATTAAATTTTACTGGACTCGCCGCCTCTGTCAATGCTACACTGCCATTGTAAATGCCATCACCACCATTGCACCCACCTCCTACCGCATTTTTCATGCTTTCAATACTCTTCTCAACACCACCTTCTTCATCAACTATCCATTCTACACCACCTTCACCACCTTATCACTACCTTCAGTTTCTCTATCCAAAACCTACATCTCTAGCTTCAGTTTCTCCACCCAAATCCTACATCTCTAGCTTCAGATCACGGCTCACCTCCCAGTTGGTTTTGGACCGCATCTCAATCTGTGATGAAAGTCTTTGATTTTATTTTACTCTTCTAAAACAAGGTATTTCTATTAACATTTTGAGATGACAGTCTTTGATTTTATTTTAATTTTCTAAAACAAGGTATTTCTATTAACATTTTCAGATGTCTTTGATTTTATTTTACTTTTCTCGATTAATAATTTTCAATAACTTCTTTAAATTCGTATTCTACTACAGCTTCAAATAAAAATCATACCCAGGTATCCTCCAATCAAATTATACTATCCAATGACGAAAGTGGATGTGATAGAGAATCCACAAAGAACTACCAAACAACACAAGAAGGTAAAAATTCATTTTTCACAGATCAACGATGTCCCTGGAGATTGGCCAGCAAATCACATTGGAGAATAATGGACCAAGCGAGAGCTTGGACAATACAACACAAGAAGAGGGCTTCAACAATATTGAACCTGGAGAGGGCGCCTTGGTGTCAAAATGCGGTGTCTCCAGCGATGTTACTCACCATTCAAATGTTGGCCTGCCATTGATAGGTAAAAGACAAAGAATATTTTCTACTTCGGAATAAAACAAATTTATTCCGAAGTATATATAATGACAAGCAATATTTCTGTGCAGCTCCCCATACAAAAATCTTATTGATATTAGAAATGGAAGGTTTTCTATTTCACAAGAAAGTAACAGAAAATGAGTCCAAAAGATAAAATAAAGGAAATCAAAAAAATACTGTTGGAGGGGAAAGAGTAAAAAAGCGGGAAGAGATTACTAATGGTGAATTTGAATTTAAACATAGAAAAACTTCATATGAGTCACGAACAGATGCCATTCAATTTTTGGATTTAATTCTTTCCAAATTCAATGTTGGGATTTGGTCATCTAATGTAGTCAATGAGGGAAAGCCACTGCTAACATGCTTAACATAGCATATTCATGGCTTACATTTATTTACACATTCATTCCACAGATTGAACATATCAAGCATAATTAAATACATGAACATTATAATCCATTTTTTTTCAAAAGAAAAAAATCATACTATTGTTATTCAAAACTGAATCAAATAGTACATGAAGTCCCATGAGGTTCCTTGACTCACTAGAGAGTCGAAGTAAACGAGATATTGTCAAAAATACTTCCTGGAAAATTACAATATTTTCTCAAAAACAGTCTGAGAACTTCATCATTCTACCAGAAAAATAAAAAACTTTCAGCTATTTAGAAACTTATCCCTTCTACTAAGGTAAAAAAGCAATCCAAAATATGGCTTAGTCAAAGAAATTTACTGATCCCTTATCAAAACATAAGTGATCAATAATTTCCTCCCAAAACAAATAACCAACTTCTTTTTTCATTGCATCTTTTGAAAGTTTATCTGCATCGTTGTTGTGATGCCTATATATATGCTCAAAGGAGATGGTTTTGAAAAACTAGATTTTTGAGCTGATCATTTGACACCAATGCTCAAGTTCGAGGATTTTAAGATTGTAGTTTGCTTGAGCCCATTTAATTGTTACCCTCGAATCACCGAATACTTTCAAATCATTTAAACCAAAAATATTGGCAACTTTTAGCATACACCATAGGCCAAGAAGTTCAACTTTCATCTTTGTGCCTAATCCACAGTTTAGCATACATTTGAAATGGTGATCAGAATTTAGCATTAATATGCCTCCTGCTGCACTTCTTCCATCTGATGCTGCTCCATCAGGTCTTTAGTCTTCCATTGAGGGCGAACCATAAAAAGTATTTTAAGTTTAAGGGAATATCCCATTTCCAAATTTTCTATCCTTTCCTATCATTCTTGCACCTCTAGCGATAAAGGAATTTCTCTGAGCCGTCCATCTTGTGTCGTGCCCACTATATGTCAGTTAATTAAAACTTAACATGCAGAGTGCTAAACATAAATTATCAACCCGAGGAAGTCTTTTATTTCAAAGCTATCGTGCAAAATATATGCGAGTACAATTTCTACCTGACGTTGTTATTTATTGGTATGCAATCGAAACTATTTGTAACTAGGTCACACTTGCTTGAAAATAAATCAAACCCAAACCTATTCATGAAATCACCCTGTAAATCTAATCATACTTCAACAAAATAAACAAGATCTAATTACGTACATCTAGAAGAATTGTTATGTTGGCCAACGATCTACCAAAACAAATTAACAGAAAAACACTATAGTAAATCAAATGAACAACACATGGTCTTAATAATAAAATAACTATGATAAATCCAATGCATGAAAGAATTAACAAATAAACAAATCTGCAAAATAAAACACTTACAATCAACACTACCAACATCTGCTCAGGGAAGAGGGCCCTTCCTCCACTGAGCAGATCTGGATCTCCACAATGAAAATCTACAACTCCAGAATTAAGAAACTGCCAGCATGTATTATCATAATGGAAGAATTACAACAGATCTGGATCAAATCCTACATCATAACATTGTGTTCTCTCCTATCTTGCATCTCCTATCCTGCCTAATCTATCATGCTTAATCTCTATCAATCTATCCCCCTTTCTCAATGAGATTGATTACATATTTATACATAAAATTATCTAATGGAAATGAAGAACTGAAGCCCCAGCTTGTGATCTGCAACAGCTGGAACACGGCCGTAACTGTTGGCAACTTTGGAGCCGGCCGCAACACCAAATCTGGAAAATACCCTCTCGAAGAACCACCTGCATAGCACAAACCGTATCTTGTTTGGGCGATTTCCTCGCGAGTCAGGTAAATGAGGATGTTACGCACAAAACCCATGTCTCAGATTTTTGAGATTCATTTCCATCTGTCCGCAAATCAAGATGCGAATCAAGGTGTTCTTATGTGGCATGCGTTTTTTGTTAAGGCTGTAACAGCTGGCTATGAGCGTCCTGTACGTGACAACTCACTCCACAAACCATCATTAGTAAAATTATGCATAATAGTCTTTTAATTCATCAAAGATAAAAGAAAATAATCACTATTAACCACTTAAAACATCAATGGAAGTAGCAGGCTGTTCAACGCGCAGCTACAACAAATGAATGAAAAATGGAATGATAAATGAGAAATAATGGTAAGAAAATGGATGAAAGGTATGTCGGTAAGTGATGAAAAATGGACAATTCCAGGGCCCAACATCTCCCCCAAACTGAACTTGTTGCATGTCCTCATGCAACCCAATACCTGTGTAGCATCCAACTTGAAAAAAAAAACTCATTCACTTGTTCTTTTATTTTACCATTTGCACAGCTACAACTAGAAGAAATAGAGAGTTTAACACAAATTGGCAGAGTCAGTTAGCGAAGGATTTAGCAGAAAATTTGGCGGATTTCGCAGCTCTTTAGTAGAAATTTGGCAAAGTCACAGCTTATTTTAGCAGAGAATTTGGCGAAGGTTTTAGCGAAGATTTTGGCGGAACAGCGCTAAATGTAGCGGCAAATTTGGCGGAGTCAGCTTATTTTAGCAGAGAATTTGGCGAAGGTTTTAGCGAAGATTTTGGCGGAATAGCGCTAAATTTAGCGGCAAATTTGGTGGACTTGCAGCTGTCGGAAAACGGGAAACGACAATATTTTACGGCGTTTTAGTCTTTTTGAACGGGAAACTTCTAAAGCCATTTTCTCCCAAACGACGAACTGGGTTGGGCTGAAATTTTGCAGGCAAGTAGCTACCACTCTAATGCATCTCCACGCCAAAAATTAGACAAACCCACATCACGGATTTTGAGAAAAATGCGAATTGGCTGTAGGTGATTATGGCCATTTTCTCGAAAACCGCACACTGAATTGAGCTGAAACTTGCCACAGTTGTTCATCATGCTGTTATGCATTCCCTGTCCAAATTTCATGAGAATCTAACTTACCAATTGAAAGATATGCCCAAATCAAATTCTGCACTTTTGAACATGAATAAAAATGTATTGCAGCTGAACTTCCAGAGCCAATATTTCAAAAACTACAAACTGGGTTGGGCTGAAATTTTTCAAGCAGGTAAATACCATTATAGTGCATCTCCTCACCCAAAATTAGATGAACCCACATCACATATTTCGAGAAAAATGCGAATTGGCTGTAGGTGATAATGGTCATTTTCTTGAAACCCGTGCACTGGATTGAGCTGAAACTTGCCACAGTTGTTCATGATGCTGTTATACATTCCCTGTCCAAATTTCATGAGGATCCAATTCGTGGTTTGTGAGATATGCTCAATTCAAATTAGGCATTTTATGTGAAGAACAATATGCATCCAAATTATGAATGTGAATGAAAAAGCAACAAGCATAGTAGCTCCTCCCCCAAACTGAATAATTTTTCATGTCCTCATGGAAAGTAGGAGTTTGTTTCTTAGTTGGAAAGTAGCCATCTCCCCCAAACTTAACATATGCAGCATTCAATGATTCTCAAATTCTCATAAACATTTCACTTGTAACAGCTGGCCCATTGCTCCATGGAGAAGAATATAGCATAGATCTGTTTAGAATGTTGCTACATAAATGCATATATCAAATTTTTATGGCTCTCAATCACTCAACAATACTCATGCATATAACTTTGTGATAGCACCAAACATAATTCAAATCAGCTCATGGTATCCAAATGCCAATTTTACCATGTAATTAAGATGAAGTAACAAAGATGTGGCTGCCCCAAGACAAAATATGGAAATTCCACTGAGTTTTGTAGCCCTCCAACCTTCATGTGGAGAAAGGAATGTCATAAAATTGTCTCATCTTTTACCTACAACACAATACTGTTAAAGATGTGCTGTAATTACTGATTTTGAAATATGCCCATAAAAGATTAGAACCAGTCATAAATGCTATCATTCCTCTGCCTTGAATGTACAAGATAACGCTGGTATGCACTGCTACAGGAATGTTGTGATTTCCATCCCTCACAATTACAGTAATAAGACTTAACATGTCGTGCCCACTATATGTCAATTAATTAAAACTTAACATGCAGAGTGCTAAACATAAATTATCAACCCGAGGAAGTCTTTTATTTCAAAGCTATCGTGCAAAATATATGCGAGTACAATTTCTACCTGACGTTGTTATTTATTGGTATGCAATCGAAACTATTTGTAACTAGGTCACACTTGCTTGAAAATAAATCAAACCCAAACCTATTCATGAAATCACCCTGTAAATCTAATCATACTTCAACAAAATAAACAAGATCTAATTACGTACATCTAGAAGAATTGTTATGTTGGCCAACGATCTACCAAAACAAATTAATAGAAAAACACTATAGTAAATCAAATGAACAACACATGGTCTTAATAATAAAATAACTATGATAAATCCAATGCATGAAAGAATTAACAAATAAACAAATCTGCAAAATAAAACACTTACAATCAACACTACCAACATCTGCTCAGGGAAGAGGGCCCTTCCTCCACTGAGCAGATCTGGATCTCCACAATGAAAGTCTACAACTTCAGAATTAAGAAACTGCCAGCATGTATTATCATAATGGAAGAATTACAACAGATCTGGATCAAATCCTACATCATAACATTGTGTTCTCTCCTATCTTGCATCTCCTATCCTGCCTAATCTATCATGCTTAATCTCTATCAATCTATCCCCCTTTCTCAATGAGATTGATTACATATTTATACATAAAATTATCTAATGGAAATGAAGAACTGAAGCCCCAGCTTGTGATCTGCAACAGCTGGAACACGGCCGTAACTGTTGGCAACTTTGGAGCCGGCCGCAACACCAAATCTGGAAAATACCCTCTCGAAGAACCACCTGCATAGCACAAACCGTATCTTGTTTGGGCGATTTCCTCGCGAGTCAGGTAAATGAGGATGTTACGCACAAAACCCATGTCTCAGATTTTTGATATTCATTTCCATCTGTCCGCAAATCAAGATGCGAATCAAGGTGTTCTTATGTGGCATGCGTTTTTTGTTAAGGCTGTAACAGCTGAGCGTTCTGTACGTGACAACTCACTCCACAAACCATCATTAGTAAAATTATGCATAATAGTCTTTTAATTCATCAAAGATAAAAGAAAATAATCACTATTAACCACTTAAAACATCAATGGAAGTAGCAGGCTGTTCAACGCGCAGCTACAACAAATGAATGAAAAATGGAATGATAAATGAGAAATAATGGTAAGAAAATGGATGAAAGGTATGTCGGTAAGTGATGAAAAATGGACAATTCCAGGGCGCCAAATTTTCTATCCTTTCCTATCATTCTTGCACCTCTAGCGATAAAGGAATTTCTCTGAGCCGTCCATCTTGCATGATCGATCTGGTACCATTGATCTCCTTCCATGCTTAGCCCCATGGCCTTCTGCAGTCTTCAATCTCTCAAACGTCGCCTTCCTCGCACCTTAGATCTGTGTAGTTATTATCAACTGTCGATATGGCCCCTGTCTGCATCTTGACAGTCCAAACATGTGGCCTTTAGTGAGGTTCACGAATTTGGAATGTGTCTATACTCCGTGCATGTTCAATCTGCGAACTAAACCTCCGCCGTTGGAAAGATCTACACCATCGAAACATGTGGTCCCTACCAAAACTTCGCAAATCTGAAAATTCCATTTCCTCGCGCATCTCAAATAAACGAAGTACCTATCGTCCATAGATCTGTCCTTCCTTCCTTCAAGCTTATGTAACCATTGATCTCCGTTAAGCTTCTGGCAGTCTAGAACTAGTATGAAAATAATAGTGGGCAGAAGACTGTTGTCAATTCATGTATATCCTGAATGGTGAAGACTGCAAAAATACTAAGCACAAGAAGGGTCGCCCGAACCTTCATTTAAGCTGGAAAAAATGGAGAAAACGACCCCTGGTAAAAAATCGTAGTAAAATCCACGCAGCAGGTAATTTTCAAATATGAAAAATAATAGAAAGAAACAGAAACAAAATAAACATATTTATTAATTCCATCGGCTTAAATCTGGGTTGTAAGATTAAGACAAGTTGACGGCTGAGATCTAATTTGGGGAATGCGGAAGACGAGTTGTGGGGGTTTAATTGTTTGGAAATATATACAACGTTCCTGCAATCTGCAATTGGCGGTTGCGGGAGTACAACTCGAAATTAAAAACAATCCAAAGTTTCCGCAATCTGCAATCCAAATTGCGGGTTGCGGAAACGCATGTCGCAAATCCATTACTCAAACAGTTCCCGCAATATGCAATGATGTATAACTATATAGCCACTTCAACAAGCTATAGCATGATATGATGGTGCATGCATTTTTCTGAAACCATGAATTATGGTTGGCATTCTCTCAGAGCAATTTTGACTACTTTTTCCATACTTTGTCAATTTCTAAAGTTTCGCAAACTTGCCATACTTTTTGAGAATGATGTCAGATTGCAACACTGACTAATGATAGCACCAGAACACCATCATGTGTCTTTCTAGCCTCATCACACATTCCATGTCATCACTTCCTATGGCGTCAATTCTTTCTTTGTGGCTCACACATGTGAGATTTTGGCCTTCCAAAATAGAGATTAATTCATTTATACCCAGAATGGTCAAGACTGAAAAAATATAAATCACAAGAAAGATCGGCCAACCCTTCATTTAAAAGAGAAATGAAAAACAATTAATCTAGGAAGGTTGGGACAACATTTCCCCACTACCGACTTCTACAACTAGTATGAAAACAATATTGGGAAGAAGAAGGGTCGGTTGCCCCTTCATTTATGAGGGAATTGTGCAAATATTCAACCTTTGAAGTATAGGCTGTCAAATACTAAGTACAATAAGGGTCGGTCGACCCTTCATTTAAAAGGGAAATGAAAAACAATTAATCTACGAAGGTTGGGACAACATTTCCCCACTACCGACTTAGTAGTATGTGGCAAGGATCATGACATTGCCTATGTTATAACATGTAAACAATATTTATCCCGACTTCCGACTGCTGACAAGAAGGATCGTCTGCACCTTCTTTTAGTAGTTAATTGTGAACACCAATAAACGACAATTCACCAGTATCCACAACGGTGAACACAAGAAGGATTGAACCACCCTTCTTGCAGTCTAGAGCTATTATGAAAATATTAGTGGGTAGAAGAAGGGTCGGCCCATGACGGTTTGACATGTTCTCTGAGTTGGTCGAATGGAGGACCTAGTTGGGAGGCCGACCTAAACTCCTCCAACATCTCCCCCATGAAAATGCCTTTGTTCGTCTCGAAGAAATCAGAAAATAACTGGAGTTGGATGAACAGTGCGTTGATGACTATGAGCTGCTACTCGATACTCCCTTGGATGGAAATGGGTTGTCATGTCTAGAAACGTGTCTAGAGGCACAGAGATGATGAACTATGAGTTGATATACATCAAATTACTGTCTACTAAACATGATATTCAACAATCAAAATAAATTAACCATTTAAAACTTTGAAGTTATTCAACCGTCAAAATAAATTAACCATATAAAACCTTGAAAATGGTTCCATACACTTACATATTTACAATAAACAAAAACATCTTATGATTGACCATTCATGGGCGTCAAAACCTCATATATGTAACTGATTAGGCCATTCAATATATTTTCTATCACATGACAATTTCACATAATGCCATGATAAAAAGGAATTGAACAAAATGGCATTTCTAATCTTTTCATTGCATTTCGGTTTAAATTCCATTTTACAAAAATAATTGACTGAAAAAATTCAGCACAGCAGATTTGATACAAGATAGTTCCGAGATATTAAAACAAGTATTCTCATGTTATAGCTCATGATTCAGTTCAAAATTCTAACAAAAACTACAACAGATTTAGCAATTCTGACAAATCTCGAACGTTACAAAATATCTGGAAGGAGTTTCTTACAGAGAAAACGTTTGCAAGGAAAAACAATGCTATAATAATATATATATATATATGCTCCCTATCCAAAGTAACTAATTGCTCAGACTTATGAGACTCAGAATCGTACATTTCAACTACTATATCATTGTCTCCACTTGAATTCCTTCCCATGATGAGACTGTAGCATCTAGCGCACGTATCGAAATCCAGAGAAATGAAATCGAGGGTACTATATTTATATTGTTTGGGATGATTAGGCAGTTCTATCCAGGTTTTGGTCACAAGATTGCATATGTAATTTTCATCTTTTCCACTACAGCAAAGTAAGCTCTGGAAACTGGCCACAATAATAACTGGGCTTGGAAGAAACTCCAGATATAGAGTGTGAAATTTGTAGCTACTTTTTGTGCTAATCCACAACTTTCTAAGGAAACGAGAAGGTCACATTCCCCAACCAAGAACACCTTTCTTAGGAAACAAGAAGGTCGCATTCCCCAACCAAGAAGAAAGGCCGGAGTCGCAGAAACTCCCTTGGATGGAAATGGGTTGTCATGTCTAGAAACGTGTCTAGAGGCACATACATGATGAACTACGAGTTGATACCCGATACTCCCTTGGATGGAAATGGGTCGTCATGTCTGGAAACATCTCCATGCACGAAGAAGAAGCTGACAGCATGGTCTGGTACTAAAAAACCATTCGACGACTACTGCAAGCCTAACATTGAGGACCGCAGTAGTACATGTTGTCTTAGAGAAGAAATCTTCCAAGACAGTGGCTTGCATACCAATCAGTTATTGAAAGAAGAGTGACGGAAATAATATTGACAAAAATGTGATTGGTGCCAAAAAACATAATGACAAATCCATGTATTGGGACTTCGACAGTGCTCGAAATGCCCATATATCACGGTCTAGTGAGGATTTTCAAGGGAGTCGATTTTGAAATGCTTCTATATCATGAGGAGAACTAGGGAGAGATCATAAGACTCAAGCATTTCTCATAAAAAGGGACAGAGAACAGAGGCACTAAAGAAAAATGCCATGGCTTTGATTCCTGAAGATTTTAGTTTGCTGTGATATGGGGCATGGTTAGCTTATATATAGTGAATGGCCAGTGAGTTGATGGATTGACTGGGATGGGATGGATGGGTAATGTAATTATCACAGTATGGCGGTATGGTGGTCATAGATATCATCTACAACGACAGCAGATTTTGCTGGAGTAATCGTAGATATTACTCGTGTGAAGAAAATAATCTCATCATGCTTCAGTCGACATTATGTCTTGTCACGAACAAAATATGCACCATGATACAGATGTCACTCATGTTCCATGTTTCACAATCTGAGCGTTCCACGTGTCCCCCTGGAAAACTAGATATTGACGTTTTAACAACAAAATTTATAGACATTCCACTTAATCAAATTTTATTTTTCACAGGTTGAATATTTTTACAATTACCTCATAAATGAAGGGGAGACCGACCCTTCTTCTACCCATTATTGTATTCATGTTAGTTATAGAATGCAAGAAGGGTTGGTAGAGGTCTCATGGGGTAGGGGGGGAGAAAATCAACAAAAGAAAACTGGAGACACTCTGATTGATGCAGAGATTGTAATTTTTGCAACTTTGAAGTAATATAGTTAGTCCTTCTCTTCATTCCTCTTTGTTAATTGATCAAATTTCTTTGATGAATGTTGATTTTCACTTCAGATTATTTATGAACACTGTTTAATTTTTGCAATCAATAATCCATATATTCATCTACGGTTTGGATTTGTCTTTACTCATGATCTATGTGTCTTTTATCTTTTAAGTGAATTTATTTAATTAAAACATTTATCTATTTCTGCAAAAGATTAACATAAATTAATAAATCCATGTTAATTTTTCAATTAGCATCCCAGCTGCACAGTAATCTTGCATGTGCCTAATCCTTAAAACTAGTATGAGTGAATTTTCATGTCCTGATTGTGTTGTGGTTAAACTTGCATTAGTAACCTTGGTATACTCAATGTGTTAAATTAAATATAAAAATAGTAACCTCCCTATACTCAATGTGCCAAATCAAATATGCCACATGTCACCATATGATCGTTCCACATGTCACCCTAGGATACTAGCTAGGGATTGAGTCGGTCAATTATCCAAATATAGATGAATTGTTAGAAATTGCAACCATGTGGCAAGACTTTCTTGGCCATTAGCCTAGTTCGATTTTTGAAATCCCTGTTTTTGGGGGAATTTATCCATTGTAACAAAATTGTAATTATTATTTAAAGGGTAGATCTCTCGTAGGCTAGGGATGATGGAATTTGGAGAAGAAAATCAGCACTGGGAATACTCTGGATAATGCAGGGCTTGTAATTTCTTGCAAACTTTCAGTAATACAGTTATGTTATTCTCTTGCATACTCTTTTGTCTATTAATCAAATTTCTTTGATCAATATTGATTTTCACTTTCAGGTTGTTTATCAATACTATTTAATCTTTTGGAATCTATAATTACATTGATCTACAGTTTTGATTTTTCTCTGCCTATGATCTGTGTATCCTTAATGTTATAAAAGAATTTATTCAATTAAAACTTTTAGTTATTTCTTCAAAAGGTTTTTACAGAAAATTATAATTGATGTTAATTTTTCAATTGACATATCAGTTACAGGTCAATCTAGAATGCACTTGAACCCTTAATTTGCCATCAGTTAATTTTAATTGGTTGATAATAATTTGATCAAATAAGTAATTAATCTCCTTTACAGTGTTCATGAATGTTGATTTTCACTTCAGATTATTTATGAACACTGTTTAATTTTTGCAATCAATAATCTATACATTGATCTACAGTTTGGATTTGTCTTTACTAATGATCTATGTGTCTTAAATGTTTTAAGTGAATTTATTGAATTAAAACATTTATCTATTTCTGCAAATGAATAACATAAATTAATAAATTCATGTTAATTTTTCAATTAGCATTTCCAACTACAGGGTAATCTTGTATATGCCTAATCCTTAAAACTACTATCAGTGAATTTTCATTTCGTGATTGTGTTGTGGTTAAACCAGCATTAGTAACCTCGCTATACTCAATGTGCCAAATAAAAATATGCCACGTGTCACAATATGATTCTATGTGTCACCCTAAGATAGCAAATATCAACATTTTAACAACAAAATTTATCCAATTTTTGCTTTAAAGACTTTGCTAGCAAGTAGAAATATTTTCAGAGAAAGAGCGGCTGCTCTTTCTCCAAGATTTTCTATGGTTACAATTCCCTCCTAAATGAAGGGTCGGCTGACCCTTCTTATTCGCAATATTCATTTCATAATAGTTCGACACTGCAAGAAGGGTCGGTCGATCCTTCTTGTATTCCCTATTATGGCTATAGTTGAATTGTTGGATAAAGGTTTCTCACCTTCCCGAGGACCGAAGCCTTCTGGTACTAAAACAACCATCGACAACTACTGCAAGCCTAATGTTGACGACCGCAACAGCGAATGTTGTCTTAGAGAAAGCACAGTCTTGCCTTCTACTTCTGCTGCTTCTTCTCGCTATGTTCCCTCCTCGTTGCATAGCAATCAGTTATTGAAAGAAGATTGACAGAAAGAAGTTGGACGAAAATGTGATTGGTGCCAAGTAACATAATGAGAAATCCATGGATTGGGACTTCAAGAGTGCTTGAAATTCTCATATATCATGGTGTATTGGGACTTCGAGAGTGCTCGAAATGCCCATATATCATGGTGTATTGGGACTTTGAGAGTGCTCAAAGCCTTCTACATGGCACAGTTAGAAGAAGCTAACATCATGGTTTGGTACTAAAACAACATTCAAATACTGTTGATGGGATTTCCTTCCCATCATATCCCTTTATGTCTACTTTTAACACCCAAAGATTAGCAAGCAGATAGCCTAGACACAGCGGTATTGCATCTCTCTCGAATACCTGCATTGCAAACAAATAACTGTTTATCACGCTTCCATAAAAAGAAACTATTTCCAACAAATGCAAAAATAATCGTTTTATTGCAGCCAGGGTAGTGCGTGAGCACACATATCATCATGCACAATAAAAACAAAGAAACTGTTCCTAAATTTCCAAGTGCACCATAACAGGGGATGGCCAGACAGTTGGTCTGGGAACCCACTTAGACGGGTTAGCTCATAATACCATAGTTAGTGGAAGCAAAGGAATTCAACCAATGAAATATACTTTGCAAATGATAAGCAAATACTTAAATTAGACGTGTCTATAATAATGACTACAAAAATACTTTCTTACTGAGAAAAACCTTTTACGGATATGTAGTCCTTCAAGGTTAGGAACTTGCTCCAATAAGTTGAGAAGAGGAAGAGGCTTCGGAATATGGATATCAAGATTGTTCAATGATTTCAGGCTACCTATTATTTCCACAAATCTATCACCAAGAAAATGGTGCATTATGGTCGAATTCCAATTCGAACGAATTGCCAGTCCACTTAAATGTAATATCCTAGCCAAGATCTGACCTAGATATTAACTCAACTTCAGAAATTGTGATAAAATTCACTAGATAAATTTCTTAATAATCTTTTCAAACCGAGTAGGATGTTAGTGAGGGGGATGGAGACTGAATCTGAGGATGGCGGGATGAACTTTAAGTTCTAGAATTTGTATGGAGAAATGTGCAGTAGCAAATATTAATATCAGAGGGAGAGTCCTAAGCACAAAGCACTGGGGCCATTTATGTTTCGGACATCAGCTACCGCTGAAGCCTACCACAAAGCTTCTTGGGCGCACCGGCATATGCTTACTAGACTAGGTGGGTACAAAACTGAGTTATGATGGTCAAATAGGCACAAGGGATTCTCTGGACAACAATCAGAAATATTCAGGAAGAGTAGAGGTGGTTTGGAGATTTTAGACCCTGTCGGGATGATAGAGCTAGTTTATTTTCAATCTTCACAAACAGTGGTTAAATCCTTCTAAATAATTAAAGTATGAATTAATATGGCTTGTATGGTATATTAATGACCTCCTACAACTTACAGAAAGAATATCTGACATTTAGAATAAATTTGACAGTCATTTTAGTGAAACTAGTCATTAAACAATGCTCAATGAGCTAGTCTTCTATTCTGAGTTAAGTAATGACTTATTTAAATGTAATACTCTATTATGAAATATTAGAGTGCTATGATATAATGTAATTAACAGCAATAAGATGAAATTTTACTCACTGAACCATATTTGTACTCATTTAATACCTCCTCCTTAGTACAATGACTTATTGACTAGGAAATCCCCTCATAGGGCCATAGAATGATTGGAAGAAGAGAGGTAATGAACAGATCTCTATTCTGAAGATGTATTCTAATATACAACAGGTCTAAAACAGAGCGTGGGCTGTGCACTGAGCTTCCTAAGCTATCATGGGCACATTCACTGAACTGGAACTTCACACGTGCGCTCCTTAACACATGAAACCTTGGCTCTGGTGAAAATGGGTGTATCTTGGTCATCCGGACACCTTTTTCGATGAGACAAAAAGTGTTTCCTACTAGAAACATCCCTCCGGACACAATGGAATAGGTCTCACAACCCAGAAATGATCAAAAGTGCTAAACCCGAAACCTCCATTTTGGCCCTTCAATGTTGTCTCCTCCGAATGTACCATGTATGATGATAAATCCTTGTAAGCTTGGGTTCTTCTTAGTATTGGAGTATATGAACCTGCATATCAGATCTCCATGGCTACAAATCCTTATAGAATATTAGAGAAGAGAAGTAGAATAGAAGAATGGGGCACATCACCCATTGATTAGCTTGGGCACATCACCAAACCTTGAGAAGCTAAAATGCTTCACTCATAAACTCACAATGACAAAAGTTGTGAAATGGAGTTGGTTGGCTTCTTTTATAAACTTCAAGATGACCTGCTGGGCAAGTTACTTGACTTGGTGACCTTTGAGAATATCTCACCCATGAGTGGACATACTTTCCTCAATTTTGCCTTACAAGCTTTCTCCTTTAGAAACTATGCCCTCCTTGACCTTAGATGTTTCCTTCTTGCATTAGCACTTGCTTTCCTTGTGAACTGGGCATTGAAATGGAAACTACACCATTCAGGATGTTTCATTTTTGGTAAACTAGACTATTTTTTGGCAAGTGCGTCCTCCTTAGCTTTTTCTAGTTGTTTCTTTTTTCTGATTTGGAAACCTTATCTCCACCTTCCTTCTCTTCATCTTTTTTCCATATCTTCACCCCTTAATCCATTTTGGAAACATCTTCCACATGGGCACCCTCTTGGCCCAGTTGCTCATTATCCATTAATTTTATTTATCAAAATTAACTTTAATAAATAAATTTTCCAATTTGTGAGACTTAGCCTAAAATTAATTCTAAGCAAATAGAATTAATACAATTTAATTCCCTTAGGGGTTTATCTTGTCCCCTTTCACCCATGGTATTGGATGAACCAAAATTGGGGACATGACAGTCCTCCCTTCCCAAGATTGATTGTCCTCAAGCAATGTTAGGATTCCACCGAGCTTCTGTTGCACCACTCTGATTATATGTGTCCCCATCCACTGAGCATTCTGAAAATTAAACTTGGGGCCTTCAAAAAGATCTGAATAAAATGTAAGATGACTATGAAGAATAAAATGCACTGTAAACTCTATCTGCACTAAATTATGAACAAAAATCTTAACCCAGTTAAGATAATTGAGTAGAATTCCTGGATCCCATTGTCCCTGATGAATACCATCCATCATCACAGTTACTTGTAACAACTTGTCATTCTTGGGTATACCAGGATCCATCCACCATGCTGGAAGTGTGCCACTCCCAATGCAAAATTGAATAGCTGTGAGACTTCTCCACCAAACATGGAACTTCTTGAGAGAATGCAAATTAGAATGCATCTCTTGTGCATGTGTACTGGAGACATATAATGGCTGAAAAATACATCTTTGTTTCTGCTCACAATTCAAGACAATGTCAGTTATAACAAAAAATTTATTGCAGAAACAAGAGAACCTTTTACCTTCCAAGGTCTTCATTGCAATGATGCCTCTACCCATCCAACCAATGGATGGATAAACACTTTTATTTGCTGAATCATATGGAATGTGATCAGCCATATGTATGTCCTCCTCAAATAAAGAGATCTCATGATATCTATGGAACTCCACAGGTGCTCCCCTCTTCATCCAATGGCTCAACTCTCTGCCATTGATCCAAGGGTGTAAAACTCCATCGATTGACCCACACATTGAAGGTAAGTGTAGATCTCATGCCTCCTAGTCAAAAGTGGCTACACACATATGCATGGGATTCCTCAACTGCTGCGGATTAAGGAACATGTCATAGGCCTCACTTTTAGGATCCTCCTGCTCATCCTGTGACACTAAGAGGAAGAATCCTTTTACCCAATTTTCAATCCCAAAATTTGTGGCTGAATTTGAAGTGGGGAATGAAGAATGGTGAGCCATGCTTCTGAACATTTCATCCACTGAAGTTGTGGATGTATCCTCTCCATTGATGGCTGATCTATCTATGGTGTACTCATCTGGCTCTTCCTTGGAAGAGTGACTTTCTCCAATGAACCTCTCAAGTTCATTCTGGAAAAGGTCATGTGCTTGTTTTTCTTCAACTCTGTCTACACATTCCTCAAGCACATACCAAACATACTGTTTCTCATGATCCACCAACTCATGAGGTTCCTCCCTTGGAACATGAAATAACTTAGCCATGTTATTGTGACTTTGTAAAATATGGGAGGTAAAAAGTGATTCTGGCAACTTCTCATTAAGCTGCTCAATCTGATTCTCAGATTCTTGACAAGCACCATGGGTACCAATCAGAGAATCTTGGGTGGTTTCCAACATATGAGTGAGCTTGCTGATATCCTCAACATTCCTTATTGTAGCATTATAGTACATATTCACAAGCTCCAGCAAGTGATCTCTATCAGAAAGCAGCTGAGAGAAATTTCCTCTTAGGCTTCCTACTGCTTCCCACATGTGCACAAAATATTCAACAAAGGGTTGATCCTCCATTGATGCAGTTCTCCAAAAACAGTGAGAGATCAAAGCATTAAGTTCATGGAGATTTTTCAGTGCCTCCTTGATTTTTCCTTCACTCATTTTCAATGGTCCAATCAGGGCAAGAAGTTCTAGCTGGTGAACCTCCTCTTCTGCTTTTTGCAATTTAGCCTTCTCCCAATTCTGAATTCTGACACTAGACGGATCTTCTAATCCATCATTCTCACTGGAAGTGGCTGCCATCTTGGGATGCAACAAAGGCATGCAAAAATCAGAATTGCAGCCATACCTTTGTGCCCAGATTTCCTCCTCATGTGGTGTTTTTATGACAGCATGCTTCTTTCCCAAATTCCTTGGTTCACACCCAGCTGATTTGGGATTGTCTTCCACCTCAACCTGAAGTTCCAATGATGACTTCAGATTTGATTGATGTTCTTCTTTTGGATCTGATCCAAAAGATATCTCACCACCCTTAACCAAATCACCCTCCTTTGCAGTGATCTTGAAATCACTAACAAAGAAATCTGAATGTCTTGAAGTGGAATCTCTTTCCAAATTGTCCATAACTTTGTCACTTTTTGCTTGGTATTTGGGTGCCTCTTCTTCTTTGCATTCCTCTTCTAATTGGTTCATTGCTTCTTCAACTTCATGGCTGCCACAATCATGCTAACTTATTCCTCCTTCATGCTCTTCTGAAGTTTGATCCCCCACTATGGATCCTTCTTCCATTATGTCAACAATCTCATGATTGGTTTTTGGGTCTTGCTTCTTCCTGGTTGTCTTAGGATGAAGATTCTTGGAGGATCTTCTTGAAGAGGATCCAAAAATTCTTGTGAAGTCACATGAATCCAATAAATATTCCATGTCTTTTATTAACTCTTCCATAGAGGGTTTCCCTTTGACGATGGAACATGCAACTTTTTCCGGAAAATGGCTACCAGAATAACCATAGTCTCTTCTTCCAATCATGATCTCATGGGAGATGCTTATGGAAGGTAATTATTGGGAATTATCCTCCTCATACTGTTTGCAGTATTCTTCATACTGCTCATCATAATTATCATACTCTTCATCAAAGTAATCTTCCTCCTCATACAACTCAAAGTCGGAATCTTCCATGACATGGAACTAATTCCACAACTACAATTTGAAAATAGTGCTGAGCTACTTTTCCACTGAGATTTACTTTCCATATGCTGAGCCAAGGAAAGTGCTCTGATACCACTGTAATATCCTAGCCAAGATCTGACCCAGATATTAACTCAACTCCATAAATTTTGATCAAATTCACTAGATAAATTTCTTAATAATCTTTTCAAACTGAGTAGGATGTTAGTGAGGGGGATGGAGATTGAATCTGAGGATGGTGGGATGAACTTTAAGTTCTAGAATTTGTATGGAGAAATGTGCAGCAGCAAATATTAATATCAGAGGGAGAGTCCTAAGCACAAAGCACTGGGGCCATTTATGTTTCGGACATCAGCTACCACTGAAGCCTACCGCAAAGCTTCCTGGGCGCACCAACATATGCTTACTAGACTGGGCGGGTACAAAACTGATTTATGATGGTCAAATAGTCACAAGGGATTCTCTGGACAACAATCAAAAATATTTGGGAAGAGTAGAGGTGGTTTGGAGATTTTAGACCCTACAGGGATGACCGAGCTAGTCTATTTTCAATCTTCACAAACAGTGGGTAAATCCTTCTAAATTCTTAAAGTATGAACTGATATGGATTGTATGGTATATTAATGACCTCCTACAACTTACAGAAAGAAGATCTGACATTTAGAATAAATTTGACAGTCATTTTAGTGAAACTAGTCATTAAACAATGCTCAATGAGCTAGTCTTCTATTCTGAGTTAAGTAATGACTTATTTAAATGTAATACTCTATTCTGAAATATTGGAGTGCTCTGATATAATGTAATTAACAGTAGCAAGATGAAATTTTACTCACTGAACCATATTTGTACTCATTTAATAGCTCCTCCTTAGTAAAATGACTTATTGACTAGGAAATCCCCTCATATGGCCATAGAATGACTGGAAGAAGAGAGGTAATGAACAGATCTCTATTATGAAGATGTATTCTGATATACAAGAGGTCTGAAATAGAGTGTGGGCTGTGCACTGAGCTTCCTAAGCTGTCATGGGCACATTCACTGAACTGGAACTTCACATGTGCGCTCCTTAACACATGAAACCTTGGCTCTGGTGAAAATGGGTGTATCTTGGTCATCCGGACACCTTTTTCGATGAGATAAAAAGTGTTTCCTACTGGAAACAGACCTCCGAACGCAATGGAATAGGTCTCAAAACCCATAAATAATTAGAAGTGCTAAACCTGAAACCTCCATTTCGGCCCTTCAATGTTGTCTCCTCTGAATGTACCCTGTATGATGATAAATCCTTGTAAGCTTGCGTTCTTCTTAGTATTGGAGTATATGAACCTGCATATCAGATCTCCATGGCTGCAAATCCTGATAGAATATTAGAGAAGAGAAGTAGAATAGAAGAATGGGGCACATCACCCATTGATTAGTTTGGGCACATCACCAAACCTTGAGAAGCTAAAATGCTTCACTCATAAACTCACAATGACAAAAGTTGTGAAATGGAGTTGGTTGGCTTCTTTTATAAACTTCAGGATGACCTGCTGGGCAAGTTACTTGGCTTGGTGACCTATGAGAATAGGTCACCCATGAGTGGAAATACTTTCCTCAATTTTTCTTTACAAGCTTTCTCCTTTAGAAACTATGCCCTCCTTGACCTTACATGTTTCCTTCTTGCATTAGCACTTGCTTTCCTTGTGAACTGGGCATTGAAATGGAAACTACACCATTCAGGATGTTTCATTTTTGGTAAACTGGACTATTTTTTGGCAAGTGCACCCTCCTTAGCTTTTTCTAGTTGTTTCTTTTTCTGATTTGGAAACCTTATCTCCACCTTCCTTCTCTTCATCTTTTTTCCATATCTTCACCCCTGAATCCATTTTGGCAACATCTTCCACATGGATGCCCTCTTGGCCCAGTTGCTCATTATCCATTAATTTTATTTATCAAAATTAACTTTAATAAATAAATTTTCCAATTTGTGAGACTTAGGCTAAAATTAATTTTAAGCAAATAGAATTAATACAATTTAATTTTCTTAGGGGTTTATCTTGTCCCTTTTCACCCATGGTACTGGATGAACCAAAATTGGGGCATGACATTAAATTAATTCCACATTCCATTTTGACATTCCATTTTGAGGTTTGCAATCCAATTAAATTACTTCCACACTCCATTTTGAGGTCATGAAACAGTACTTCGTTGACTCTTACACCATTTTCATGAATTGAAACAAGAGTAAGAAGAAGCTGACAACATGATTTGGAGGCACAGAGATTCGAATATACTGCCTGGACACAACGGTATTGCATATCTCTCGAGTACCTGCATAGAAAACAAATAACTGTTTATCATGCTGCCGTAAAAAGAAACCATTTCCAACAAATGCAAAATAATCGTTTTATTACAGCCAGGGTAGCACATGAGCACACATATCATCATGCATAATAAAAACAGAGAAACTATTCATGAATTGAAACAAGAGTAAGAAGAAGCTGACAGCACAGTCTGGTACTAAAACAACATTCCACAACTGCTGTAGGTGTTGACGACCGCAACAGTGCATGTTGTCTTAGAGAAGAAATCCTCCAAGACCGTTAATCTCCCTATGTCCCCTCCTCATTGCATACCCAAGAACATAATGAAAAATCCATGTATTGGAACTTAGACAGTGCTAATCTCCCTAATATGTCCCCATATCAGTTTGCTCTGATATGGGGCATGGTTAGCCTATATATAGTGAGTGGCCACTGTGTTGATGGATTGAATGGAATGGGAGTCTGGGATAGATGGGGAATGGTAATTATCACAGTATGGCGGAATCATGGTGGTCATAGATATCATCTGTAGCGAGTACATATTTTGCTCGATTAATCGTACATGTATCACTCCAATCTAAATACAGATATTGTTGGAGTAACCGTAATCGCACACGTATCACTCCAATCCAACTGCCAACATGCCTGCTTCCAGTGCATTAAATGGCCTAGAGCAAGTTGAATAATATTCGTCGTAAATGATGGATTGTATCACTTGTGTGAATAATCTTATCATGCTTCAGTCCACATTATGTTTATGTCTTGTCACCAACAAAGTATTGGATGGAGAATGGTAGTTATCACAGTATGGCAGTCATAAATTCCTTACACCATCTTCATCTCAACCATAAATTCCTCAACAACTCAACCATAAATTCCTTACACCATCTTCATCTCCAACTGTAACTTCTCATTTCTCCACAAACTGCAAGCTATACTTCTCATATCTACCGAGCCCATAGGAGAGCTCAAATCAAAGTTTCCATGCTAGATTTCATGCTAGATCTCATTTTGACCCTGCTGATATAACATCCACGTTGCTGGTTCAGAAAACGCAGGAACTTAAAATAGTCCCCAAACGTTAAATGGTGCCACTAATATCCTCAATATTCATTTAAACAATCTTTAAACCAATTTTAAAAATCAAATATGCCACGTGTCACAATATAAGCATTCCACCTGTCGCAAAATTTATAGAAGTTTTGCTTCAAAGACTTTGTTGGCAAGTAGAAATATTCTCAAAGAAAGAGCAGTCGCTCTTTCTCCAAGGTTTTCTATTGTTACAACTCCCTCGTAAATGAAGGGTCGATCGACCCTTCGTATTCCCAATATTCTTTTCATAATAGTTTCACACTACAAGAAGTGTCGGTCAATCCTTCTTCTATTCTCTATTATGGATATAGTTGAATTGTTGGATAAAGGTTTTCACAACTAACTATGAAAAGAAGGGGCGGCTGATCCTTCTTGTCGGAAAACGACAGTCAGGAGAAACCATTTTTATATGTTAAAACTTCCAAAATGTTCTATTTTTAAAATTGCCTCGTAATTGAAAGGTCGGTCGACCCTTCGTATTCCCAAAATTATTTTCTTAATAGTTCGACACTACGAAAAGGGTCAGTCGACCCTTCTTCTGTTCGCCATTGTGTATATATCCGAATTGCTACATAAATGTTTTCCTAATTAACTACGAAAAGAAGGGGCGGCCGATCCTTCTTGTCGGAAAACAGAAGTCAAGAAAAACCATTTTTATATGTTATAACTTAGCCAATTGACTGGCTATTCAAATAATGAGTGAATATTTTAGACATTGGACTTTTCACCTTAAAATTTTGAACATTTAAAAATGTGAATTGCACTTTTCAAATAAAAAATTGCATTTTTTTTATTTGAAATTCACACCTTTCAATTGAGAAATTGCATTTTTTTATTTGAAATTCACACTTTTCAATTGAGAAATTGCATTTTTTTATTTGAAATTCACACTTTTCAAAGCACAATTTGCATTTTTTTATTTGAATTCACACTATTCGAATAGAAAAACACACTTTTCAAAGCCAATATTGTCACTTTCAAAACTTGATTTTGCACTTTAGAAAGGTTGATATTGACACTTTCTACACTGAGTTGCATTTTTTTAGTGTTTTTGTGAGTTGTGAAAAGCACTAAGTTCTTCCAAAAGTCAAGTTCTTTCCGCAACCCGCAATCTGCAATCCGCAATGCAAATTGCGGAAGCTTGCCTTTCGGTTTTTAAACATTTTCTTTCCGCAACCCACAATCCTCAATGCAGATTGTGGATGCAAAAGTATTATTCAATACTTGTGTTCTTTTACATCCGCAACCCGCAATTGCGGATTGCGGGAAGAGTCTTAAAATAGTTTTACACTTTGCGTTCCCACAACCCGCAATTGCAGATTGCGGAAAGAATGTATATATTTATGAAATAAAACCCCGCAGTCCTTTTAATTTTAACCGTCGATTTGTCTTGATCCTGTGGATGAAATTACACTATTTGATTTAAATGAAGTTTAGCTTGTCATTTTTCCCCTCTACCATTTTTAAAAATTGCAATTAGGCTCGTAACTGCGATTTTCACCTTCAGCCAAATTTGAAGTCATAATCATTGATCTGACTAATCCATACTGATAAGTTGTTTAGATTTGACATCAAATCATACGTGATATAATTAAAATTGTACTTCATCTTAATCCAAATTTTGTTGCCGCATGCCATATGTTTTTTTGTTACAAATGTGATAATTGCATTTCTCAGACCGAAAGGTTTTAATCATGGCAATTTATTATAGTTAATCATTATGGGATCTTTATGGGAAATTTGTTAGTCGTCATATTCCATAGAAAAAGTCTTGTCATTCAATTTCCATAGATTTCCTCCTAACAATTACATACTGTCAGATGCAGAAAAGTCACAAATATTCAGTCATATTTTGTGGCGAGAAAGAACTTCGGCCTCTTCAATATCATGAACCTCTATCGCTACATTTTAAAGTCGATGTTTTGGATGACAGCACTGGTAGTGAAAAAGAAGACTTTGAGATTCAATCCATGTATATACGACTCCCTCGGAGGAAGAGAAGGAAGATCACTGAGAAACATGTTGATCGAGATGATACAGTCATCCGGGATTTTATAATTAATCAAGTGCCTGTGACTCCACATTAATCAAGGACAAGTGGTTGATTTTTCAGTTTTTGAGGACATTGTCGATCATCATGAATCTTCTAATAAGCATATTTCAACTTTTGTCATAGATAGCTAGTGTATTGTCGGTATCTTCCACAGTTTTTTATGGGATGCTTCTCGGAAACCATGTGATAAAAATATTTTGGGAATTATGTGAAAATATTGTCGGTATTAGTCGCTCCTGAGGATGCCTTTTAGTTTTGATTTGTAATCCCTGTTTTAGGGGAAGTCTATCTTTTGTAACTATTTTTGTAATTATTATTTAAAGGGTAGAGGTCTCATGGGGTAGGGGGGAGAAAATCATCAAAAGAAGACTAGAGACACTCTGATTGATTCCAAAAAAGACTAGAGACACAAAGATTGTAATTTTTTGCAACTTTGAAGTAATACAATTAGTCCTTCTCTTGATTCCTCTTTTGTTAATTAATCAAATTTCTTTGATGAATGTTAATTTTCACTTCAGATTATTTATGAACATTGTTTAATTTTTGTAATCAATAATCCATACATTGATCTAGTAACAGTTTGGATTTGTCTTTACTCATGATCTGTGTGTCTTTCATATTTTAAGTAAATTTATTTAATTAAAACATTTATCTATTTCTGCAAATGATTAACATAAATTAATAAATTCATGTTAATTTTTCAATTAGCATTCCAGCTACACGGTAATCTTGCATGTGCCTAATCCTTAAAACTACAATGATTGAATTTTCATTTTCTGATTGTGTTGTGGTTAAACCCGCATTAGTAACCTCGGTATACTCAATGTGTCAAATTAAATAAAAAATAGTAACCTCTCCATACTCAATGTGCCAAACCAAATATGCCACGTGTCACAATATGATCGTTCACGTGTCACACTAGGATACTAGATATCAACATTTTAACAACAAAATTTATGGACGTTTTTCTTTAAAGACTTTGCTGGCAAGTGGAAATATTATTAGAGAAAGAGTGGCCGCTCTTTCTCCGCTCTTTCTCCAAGGTGTTCTATTGTTACAATTCCCTCCTAAATAAAGGGTCGGTCGACCCTTCTTATTCTCAATATTCTTTTCATAATAGTTCGACACTGCAAGAAGGGTCGATCGATCCTTCTTGTGTTCTCCATTATGGCTATGGATTAATTGCTCGATAAAGGTTTTGACAATTAACTACAAAAAGAAGGTGCGGCCGATCCTTCTTGTGTTCTCCATTTTTATATGATATACCTTCCAAGGTGTTCTATTTTTACAATTCCCTCCTAATTGAAGGGTTGACCGCTCCTTCTTATTTCCAATATTCTTTTCATAATAGTTCGACCCTGCAAGAAGGATCGGTTGACCCTTCTTATTGCCAATATTCTTTTCATAATATTTCGACACTGCAAGAAGGGTCGGTCGATCCTTCTTGTGTTCTCCCTTATGGATATAGCTGAATTGTTGGATAAAGGTTTTCACAATTAACTACAAAAAGAAGGGGCAGTCGATCCTTCTTATCGGAAAACGGAAACCGGGACAAACTATTTTTATATGTTATAACTTCCAAGGTGTTCTATTTTAACAATTCCCTCGAAATTGAAGGGTTGAAAGACCCTTCTTATTCCCAATATTATTTTAATAATAGTTCGACACTGCAAGAAGGGTCGGTCGATCCTTCTTGTGTTCTCCAATATGGATATAGATGAATTGTTGGATAAATGTTTTCACAATTAACTACAAAAAGAAAGGGCAGTTGATCCTTCTTGCCAGAAATCTGAAATCCGGGCAAACGATTTTTATATGTTATAACTTAGCCGATTGATTGGCTATTCACACAATGCGTGAATATTGTAAACATTGGACTTTTCACTCAAAAATTTTGAACATTTAAAAATGAAAATTGCACTTTTCAAATAAAAAATTGCTTTTATTGATTTGAAATTCACACATTTCAAATCAAAATTTGCCACTTTTCAAATCACAATTTGCATTTTTTGATTTGAAATTCACACTTTTGAAATCAAAATTTGCATTTTTTGATTTGAAATTCATGCTTTTAAGGTTCATAAGTAGTCAAGAAACACATTATTCGAATAGAAAAACACACTTTTCAAAGCCAATATTGCCACTTTCAGAACTTGATTTTGCAGTTTAGAAAGGATTGCGGATGCAGAAATATTCTTCAATAATTGTGGTCTTCTGCATCCGCAACCCTTCTTTTCCTTCCCGCATGTTTACGTTTTAACCGTCGATTTGTCTTGATCATGCAAATGAGATTACACTAGGTGATTAGCTTGCCCATTTAGTTTGTCGGTGTTAGCACTAGCTTTGTGGTCTGAGCAAAATAGAATGGAGGTTCAATTTTTTAAAAAGAATGGAGAAAGCCTTGGTGGCTTGAGCAAAATAGAATCATCTGGGTGAGTTGTTTTATACAGAGGCATGAGATTTAAACCACAAGCATATTAAGGAGTAGATCAACGGCCAGTGGAGCAAATCGATGGTCGGGAGTTACTTCTCTAATACGACATACGCGGAGGAATCAAATTTTTGGATCCGCGAACTTTTTGTAGAGGTCCGCAGGTTTGGACGGCATAGATCTGACGAGGACGAGATCTATGGCTGAGGTTTTGTTTGTGGATCTAACTAGCACAAAACATCAACGCAAGCCAAATCTACAAAGTTGGTAAAAGTCGCACCATTTGACGGCCAGGATTCATGCAAGATCCAGATCAACGGTGGGAGACTTCTCATGGTTTTAACTGGTAGAAAAGGCGACATGTGGTGGGATTTGAGGCCACCAGGGGTCATAGAGTTAGAAAGCATCAGCGATCTACAGCCCAAAATGGATCAGGAAAATAGACGCCCAGGGAGGCTTCCACGCTGCAGAAGATGCAGCGGTGATAGCAAAGGATAAATAATATAAAAAACTTGCCTACATGGAGAGATGGATTCCATCTGTCATATTTTGCATCGGAAGGTGACTAGAGCAAGCTATGCAGAAGAAGACTGGAGACACTCTTATTGATGTAGAGATTGTCCTCCTTTTTTTTTAATTGATCAAATAAAAAAGAGTAACCTCCCTATTAATACTCAATGTGCCAAATCAAATATGCCACGTGTCACAAAATGATCGTTCCAAATGTCACTCTAGGATATTAGATATCAACATGTTAACAACAAAATTTATAGACGTTTTTTCTAAAGACTTTGCTGGCAAGTGAAAATATTCTCAGAGAAAGAGCGGTCACTCTTTCTCCAAGGTGTTCTATTGTTACAATTCCCTCCTAAATGAAGGTTTGGCCGACCCTTCTTATTCCCAATATTCTTTTCATAATAGTTCAACATTGCAAGAAGGGTCGGTCGGTCCTTCTTGTATTATCCATTAAGGCTATAGCTGAATTGATGGATAAATGTTTGATAATTAACTATGAAAATAAGGGGCAACAGAACCTTCTTGTCGTAAAACGGAATTAGGGACAAACCATTTTTTATGATATAACTTCCAAGGTGTTCTATTTTTACAATTCCCTCGTAATTGAAGGGTCGACTGACCCTTCATATTCTCCATATTATTTTTCTAATAGTTCAACACTGCAAGAAGGGTCAGTTGACCCTTCTTATTACCAATATTATTTTCATAATATTTCGACACTGCAAGAAGGGTCGGTCGATCCTTCTTGTGTTCTCCATTATGGATATAGCTGAATTGTTCGATAAAGATTTTCACAGTTAACTACGAAAACAAGGCGTGGCCGATCCTTCTTGTCGAAAAAAAAAAGTCAGGACAAACTATTTTTATATGTTATAACTTCCAAATTGTTCTATTTTTATAATTCCCTCAAAATTGAAGGGTCGATGGACTGTTCTTTTTTTTGTAAGTAAGCAGAGCCGGAAATTCTATAAATATGGTATAAAAAGGTACAAAAATGGTACAGAGTTACAAACAGAGTGAGCTAAAATCTCACTCATGCCCTTCCCGAGTTGGAAAAACCAGGCACCCACAGATCAACTTAACAACTTAACCAGATAGCATGACATAGATCATCTTAACAACTGCACCAGATAGCATCACTCCTTCATAGAGGAAAACTAAGAACACAAAACCTCTCGGACAAGAAACCACCTTCCAAGGGCCAAAAAATAGCCTAACAGCAAAGCAAGGGAACAAGCTGTTGGATTAATCAAGAACAAAAGGTCGATCAGGAAGAAAACCAACAACTAGTACTGCCATCAAAATATAACCGCAGACACAAGGCAAAGAGAGAAAAAGCCAGCTTGATCAACGCATGGTTCTTGGCGCCCGGCTCTGGGCCTCCTATGGGTCATGGATGCTGAGAACTTCCACTAAGGTCTCCATAGTGCACATACTCTGCATTTCATTCTGTTGAGACACTTTCATTCCCTCGATGATATCTTTAATGTCTTTGACAATTTGCTCTCGCGCTTGGATTTCGCGGGACAGAAGAATTATGCCCACCCAAAATGGGTTGGCTGCAATCTGACGGCCCTACTGCTCCTCGACCTCCTGCTACAATGAGATTTCCAAATGAGCGATATGGGCCTCAGTAGCCATAGGAGTTTCCTCCAGGTAAAGATGCACCCAGTGGAAATCCAGATGGTGGTCATCCACTGGGACGTTCCCCTGGTTTGACGAGCCTTCACCCCTTTTCCTGCCACTCGCCCCAGAGGTCCGTTTAGAGCCATGATGATTGCAAAGATGCATGTGAGGGGCCATAATGCTTAATAATATGGTTCCATATGGAAAATAAAAACCTCAAGCTATCTAAAACTATTTAATCCAAAATGGAACAGACACAACATGCCTTTTCTCAGGGTAGGGCAAGCTACTTTCTCAATTCGGACTTGCCTACACCGGTCCACCGTTTTGGATTTATAATCCATAAACCTGCCAATAGATATGGTCATCCTACCAGGCCTTGATTTTCCATTAATGAAAATGATAACCGTTCCATCCCTTCCTGAGGCCTCGCACGCTTGGTAAGCCTGTGAGGCCTCACATGCTTGGTAAGCCTTCGAGTCCAGGCCTGGAATTTCAAATTTTCACTGCCTGTCAAGTCAAAATTCAATGACGGTTACTAATTTTCATTGCCTCTCATTTTACGTTTGATTAAACTTTATAAAGTGCCAATTTTTTTATGTTATATTCAAATATTACTTATATATTTACAATTTTTTTTACCATTTTAGTTTAAAATCAACCTAAGATCCACAAAATTCATGCTTTATAGACTTGTATTATCTTGTCTAGAGTACAAGTTCAAAAATAAAATCGCCTCATGCATTATTTATTCTGCTTCAATGATCAATTAATTGACCTTCACCATTAACAATGCTCCACTAATGAAAACCAGCTAGTATTCACCCTTCCTGCCTACTACTCTTTCACTCTACTGCATAATTACACTATACGTTGGGTGCATCATTTAATTATTATATAGAATTTAATTAAACGCATGTAAAAGTGGCAACGTGGCCTCCTAAAATATAATGCAGGCTGCAGCACCTGCCACCCGCCGCCGAGGCTTTGGGGGCCGAACCCATCCAAGTTCCATCTCAAGGCATCGTCTTGGAAAAGGCTAAAAGCATAAAGGCTGACAACATGCACCATCTTTTTGAAGAAGATAAGATCAACCAAATTGCAAGTCTTCTAGTCAATATTTATAGCAAAAGATCCGACTTAGAAAAGAATATGGAGAGGATTTAGGACTGTGATTCTTTTGGTCCCTTAGGCTGATCAGCCTCGTGGACTTTATTAAAATATTTTATTCCTTCATTCATTCTTCTAGCCACGTGATCGCATGCACCTTCTAGCCTGCCTGATTTCAAGGCTACACATACTTCAACACCTTTGTTAGCCAACTCATTTCCAGTTATGCGAAATCTACATTCGGTATAGATGATATCTATGACCACTATCCCGCCATACTGTGATAATTATCCTTCCCCATCTGTAACATCCAAGTCAATTCACCAATACTGTGATAAATACTAAAGCATGATACCCGATATCGTAGCAAAATGAAATCTTCGGGAAGTCATGGCACTCTTCTTTACCACCTCTGTTTCGTTTCCTTTTTCGTTCTATTAGAAATACTTGAGTCATATGATCGCTCTCTTCATGATATATGAGCATTTTGACAGTAATTCCCTGACAAATCCTCACCACACCATCATATATGGGCATTTCGAGCACTGTCAAAGCCCCAAGACCAGGATTTGTCACTAACGTGACTCATAGCTTCTAGTTGAAGATTCTAGTGGAAGCAAAAATAAAGTATAGCTTCTAGTTGAAGCCAAAATAAAGTCTGTAAATTCTCTGTAGTAGAAGAGTCTATGTTTGTGAGCTCAAGCTCGTAGTACTGAAATGTATTAGGAGCCCAAGATCTGTAAAAGGTGAAAGATCGAAGTAAATTTCATCTATGTGTAATGCAGCGAAGCTGCACTGTTTTAACCCGGAATAACTTCTAATGATTTTTATGTAGTCTACTTAGTAAGAAATGTTTTAATATAAATCTTGTAGTAGAAGAGTCTGTGTTTGTGAGCTCAAGCTCATAGTCATGAAATGTATTAAGAGCCCAAGCTCTGTAAAAGTTGAAAGATTGAAGTAAATTCAATTTCCAGGAATATTAACTTCTACTGATTTTGATGTCTTAATAATAAATCTATAACAGAACATTTCAATTGCCAGGTATTTATATTTTTATCTAATTTAATCTGTAATAGAACATTTCAATTCCCAAGTATGTATATTATTCAAACCATAAATCTAGTTTTTCAATTGCCAGGTGTTTATATTATTCAAACCATAAATCTATAACGGTAAATCTAGTTTTTCAATTGCCAGGTATTTATATATTTATGAAATAAAACCCCACAACCCTTCTTTTCCTTCCCGCATGTTTAAGTTTTAACCGTTGATTTGTATTGATCCTACGTATGATATTACACTGGGTGAATTAAATGAAGTTTAGCTTGTCCATTTTCCCCTCTACCATTTTTAAAAATTGCAATTAGGCTCCTAACAACGATTTTCGCCTTGTTCGGACAAATTTGAAGTCATAGTCATTGATTCGACTAATCCATAATGATAAGTTGTTTATATTTGACATCAAATCATAGTAACGTGATATAATTAAAATTGTACTCCATCTTAATCCAAATTTGGTTGGCGCATGCTATATATTATTTCATTACAGAGGTGATAATTGCATTTCTTAGACCGAAAGATTTTAATCATGGCAATTCATTACAGTTAATCATTATGGGATCTTTATTGCTCTTTTTAAACACATTTAAGACCAATATGGTCAATTTGTTAGTCGTCATATTCCATAGAAAAAGTATTCTTATTCAATTTCCAGAGATTTCTTGTGAACAATATGCAGAAAAGTCACAAAATTTCTTCAGTCAGATTTTGTGGCGAGAAAGAACTTCAGCCTCTTCAATATCATGAACCTCTGTCACCACCTTTTAAAGTCGATGTTTTGGATAACAGCACTGGTAATGAAAAAGAAGACTCTGGGATTCAATCCATGTATATACGACTCCGTCAGACTAAGAGAAGGAAGATCACTGAGAAACATGTTGATCGAGATAATACAGTCATCCAAGATTTTATAATTAATCAAGTGCCTATGACTCCACCAATTCCCCTGAAGGAAGGACAAGTGGCCGATTTTTCGGTTTTTGAGGACAATGTTGTCGATCATCATGAATATTCTAAGAAGCATCTTTAAACTTCTGTCACAGATAGCTAGTGGATTGCTGGTATCTTCCACAGTTTGTTACGGGTTACTTCCCGAAAACCATGTGATGAAAATATTTTGGGAATTTTGTGAAAATATTGTCGGTATTAGTCGCTCATGAGGATGCCTTTTAGTTTCGATTTGTAATCCCTGTTTCATGGGAAGTCTATCTTTTGTAACTATTTTTGTAATTACTATTTAAAGGGTAGGGGGGATAAAATCAGCAAAAGAAGACCGGAGAAACTCTGATTGATGTAAAGATTGTAATTTTTTGCAACTTTGAAGTAATACAGTTAGTCCTTCTCTTCATTCCTCTTTTGTTAATTGATCAAATTTCTTTGATGAATGTTGATTTTCACTTCAGATTATTTATGAACACTGTTTAATTTTTGCAATCAATAATCCATACGTTGATCTATTGTAGTTTGGATTTGTCTTTACTCATGATCTATGTGTCTTTTATGTTTTAAGTGAATTTATTTAATTAAAATATTTAACTATTTCTGCAAATGATTAACATATTAAACTAATAAATTCATGTTAATTTTTCAATTAGCATTCCATCTAGTAACAGGGTAATCTTGC
The DNA here is from genome assembly GCA_027924585.1 of Larix kaempferi. NCBI lineage: Eukaryota > Viridiplantae > Streptophyta > Pinopsida > Pinales > Pinaceae > Larix > Larix kaempferi. The sequence continues at coordinate 17,470,003 of BSBM01000291.1, forward strand.
ATGTGCCTAATGATACTTAAAACTACTATCAGTGAATTTTCATTTCCTGATTGTGTTGTGGTTAAACCCGCATTAGTAACCTCGCTATACTCAATGTGCCAAATCAAATAAAAATTAGTAACCTCACTATACTCAATGGGACAAATCAAATATGCCACGTGTCACAATATAATCGTTTCACATGTCACCCTAGGATACTAGATATTAACATTATAACAAAAAAATTTATAGATGTTTTGCTTTAAAGACTTTGTTGGCAAGTAGAAAATTTCTCAAACAAAGAGCGGTCGTTCTTTCTCCAAGGTGTTCTATTTTTACAATTCCATCCTAAATGAAGGGTTGGTCGACCCTTCTTATTCCCAATATTCTTTTCAGACTAGTTCGACACAACAATAAGGGTCGGTCGATCCTTCTTGTGTTCTTCATTATGGCTATAGTTGTATTGCTAGATAAAGGTTTTGACAATTAACTACGAAAAGAAGGGGCGGCCGATATTTCTTGTCGGAAAACAGAAGTCAAGACAAACGGTGTTCTATTTGTACAATTCCCTCGTAATTGAAGGGTCGACTGACCCTTCTTATTCCCCATAATATTTTCATAATAGTTCGACAATTTAAGAAGGGTCGGTCGATCCTTCTTGTGTTCCCCATTATGGATATAGCTGAATTGTTGGATAAAGTTTTTCACAATTAACTACGAAAAGAAGGGGTGGCCGATCTTTCTTCAATAATTGTGGTCTTTTACATCTGCAACCTGCAACCCGCAATTGCGGATTACGGGAAGAGTCTTAAAATAGTTTTGCGCTAAGCATTTCCGTAACCCGCAACCCGCAATTGTGGACTGCGGGAAGAGTCTCAAAATAGTTTTGCACTTTGCGTTTCCGCAACACGCAACTCGCAATTTGCAGATTGCAGATTCTGGAAAGAATATATATATTTATGAAATAAAACCCCGCAACCCTTCTTTTCCTTCCTACATGTTTAAGTTTTAATTGTCGATTTGTCTTGATATTGCAGATGAGATTACATAGAGTGATTTAAATGAATTTTAGCTTGTCTGTTTTTCCCTCTACCATTTTTTAAAACTGCAATTAGGCTGTGTTGTAGGAACAACATATCCCATGTTCTAATGGAACACGGGAGCCCCAATATTTTTAATGCAAAGGTAATGGTTTAAATTACTTTATCATTATGGGGGTTTCATCCTTATGCTTATTATGATTTTATTCCTTTGCAATGTTTGGATTTGATTAGAATTTTCCCTTTGAAAATTTCTTGTTTCTTTTACTGTTTTAATGAAGTTGCGGGAAGCTTTGAGTTTTTCCACCAAGTCGTTTTCATCCCGCAAGCTTGTCATTTCTTTTTGGAAGTGTTGTCATCTGGCAACCCGCAAATTGCTTATTGTGGGAAGACTTTGTAAATAGCTTTTGAAATTTTTGTTCTCGCAACCTGCAACCCGCATTTGTGGATTGGGGATTGCGGGATCCTTTTGATTGTTTGTTTTCTAAGTTGCGATCCCGCAACCTGCAATTGCGGATTGCGGATTGCGGGAACAATGTGCATAGTTCCAAAATAAAACTCCCACAACTTGACCCTACACCCCGCAAGGTTTAATCTCATCTATTGATTCGTTTTCATCCTACGGTCTAGATTTGGCCCGTCGAAAAGCAATAAATATGTGAATTTCCCTATTTTTCCTTATCATTTTTAATTTCGAAGATTACCTTGTTGCTTGAATTTTACTGCGAAGTTTTTACCAGGTGTCTGTTGCCCGTTACTTTTAGCTGAAACAGGTTGGTTTCAGTCATTCCTCTTATTCAGTTTTTACTGTTTCGATATTTTGAATTGTTTTTTATTTTTTTTCATTCGTTTATCAAAAAACCTCCAATTTCAAACATGTCGTGCAATACATGTTGTAAAACACCTCTGAAGGATTTACTGAACAAAGACCCAAATTTTGGTATTTTCTCGGACACTAGTGATAAAATATCTGAAACCTATCAAATAGACTGGTCCAAAATCTACTCAATTTTTGATAATGATGACCTATCAGACATTCAGAATGACTAGCTGGCATATGAGAAAATTAGGGATTCCCAGCTTCATGCCATTGCTGCCAGACCCGCTATCTTGCCTTATACTGATGCGATTAAATGGGTTGTGGACCACGCTAACCCTAAAGACTGGTCATTTAATGACAGTGCAGGGTCACAATTGGCTACCTTCCGCCCTGAGGTTTTCATCATAGCTTATGCTCTTAAACTGTCTATGCAACCCCTTGACATTGAGTTCATAGAATCCTCTAACACTAGGTACAATTTTAACGAAATGTTGAAGTCATGGATGAATAAAACTAATAGTTTCATCCCTAGGGGTGATAACTTGTACCCGGTTTCCTGGTTTAGAAAACCTTATTCCCTATTGGTTTCCATGATATGCAGACTGTATGGTCTCCCAAACTGTTCTGTATTTAAAGTTGAGTGGGCTCTTGTAGCCCATCATGTTCTAATGTCTGGTGAGTCATTCCCTTGGGCGTCTATCTTGTCTTTTGAACTCAAAAGAACTTCAAGCATATCAGAAGGCACCAGCTGTGAGGAAGCCACGTTTCTTCTTTTCAGCTTTTGTCGTTGATATATTTTGTGCAGAATTCCAATATCCCAACATGGGATGGAATTGGACTCCATCATCTCCTCCTGTCCATATTTATCATTCAACATTATGGGAGAACAATTATATGCCTTTGATATATGACATTTGTGATCACTTCCTTGGAAGTATTTGCTTCAAAATCTTCAGAGAGCAGGCTCCTGCTTTCTCAGTTGATGTAAGAACCTTCATTGACACAATTGGTCATTGGTATGTGTGTGAATCCTTCTCATATGTCATAGTTTGGGGAAGCAATACTGTACATATGCTACCCAAGATAGTTCCTAACAAATTGGTCATTGAAGAGGTCTCCTATCAAACTATTACCGATGGTGTGTATTTAAATCTATCTAGTCCTAAGAGGAAGGTGTGGACTAAGTTCCCCTTGAACCTTGGGCCATTGGCCATCCCAAATTCAACTTGGGCTATAGTGTTGGGTGACAAAATTGCTGCTTTATAATTGGGTTATGTTTCCAAAAGAAGACATGATCCTAAAGGTTTTCTGGATGCCCATTTCAAGCAAAACCATGTGAAGGGTGGATATGTTCATGAAGAAGTTACTAATGACTCCATCTATTGGCGAGTAAATACCTTTTCTGAATTCTTGACAAGGGATAAGAGTAAAGATGAACAGAACCATATCATGTAGTATCAACATAAGCTTAAGACTAAGCTTTTGAGCTACAGAGCAATGGAACTAAATTTCATTGAGCAAGCAAGAAAGGATAGAGAGTAGAAAGAAGCTCATAAAGCAACTTCTCCACTAATGGTGACCTGTGGTGAAGGGGATAAAGAAAAAGGTCTCATGGAAGATGCTCCAGAGGTAAAGACTATTGAACAAATGAAGGTATTGATGCAAGCATCACAACGATCAAAGCAGAAGTTGGCTCAGATGACTTCGATGCTACACACTCAAGTAGTTGCAACTGCTAAGCTTACTTCTGATATTCAAGTGACTATTGCAGTTACTTAGACTTGTGATGATCAAGTGATGGCTATTACCAAGCCATCCAAAAGGCATAAAACTCAGGCTTCTGCATCTCAAATCCCTATCTTAAATATTATTGACAGTGATGTTGAAGATGAGGTATATTATTTTGTGCCTGTGATTGAGGAAGTAGCTAAAACTTCACAATGAATTATAGATTTATTGAATGCTATTGAAGTGGATGATTCTATCCCAGACCATCAGTTTCTTGAAACTACCCCTACTACTGACACCACAACCTCAACACTTCTACTTTCATCTATTCAAATTCTTTCAACTTTTTCATCTGGGGTAGCACCTCCATTCCCCATATCCCAGCTTTTCCATACTCTAACTACCATCACTGCTCCATTCCCAGCAAGCTCGGTTCCACTTCCTATTTTTCCATCTACTATTGCAGAGATCCAATCTTCGACTATCCCTCTGCAATCATCTCCATTCATTTTATCACCACCAGCTACTGATGAGAAGACTCCAGTTCCTCCTTCTTCATTACCAGCTGATTATATCCAAGTTCCACTTTCTGAAGCCTTCACTTCAATTCCTTCCCCAACTTCTATACCAGCAGTTATTCAAAATATCCTTTCCACCCCAACTACTTTCCAAATAACTATGTCTATACCTGCTCCTACTACTACTCAGACATCTTCATTGGTTTCAACAGTAAATGTGACTTCATCATTTACTGAAATGGTAGCTAAGTTTGAAGAAGACATTGTAGTCCCTCTTGGGGATTACTTCTATAGCAGAGCTTCCAAGGCAGTGGTAAGAAAAGGTAAGAAGAGAAGCAGGGATCAAGGTGGATTAGAGGCACCTACTCCTAATCAAATAATTTGGACCAAGCAATCTGATGACATACAGCGAGAAGCATTGGATGTTGTTGTAGCCATGGGTGCATTTGCAGGTGCAAACTATGATTCAGTGACAACACTGAATAGGGAGATTGATTTAAAGAAAGAAGAGCTAAAGACGCTTGAAGAGAAATTGGCCAAAACCAATGAGGAACATGACTCTTATGTTATTGATCTCAGGAAGGTATTTGAAAATATGTTTGAAGATCTGCAATTGAAAAATAGCTCTCTCCAGGTTAAATTACATGATGCAAAAGTTGTAAATGTTGCCAATACACAAAGGATACCTGTTCTAGAAAAACAATGTGAGGATGCAACTGCAAGTGCAGCCTCCTCTGCATTCTCTAGGTTTTCCCAGTTGGAGTTTACGGATTTGGCCATTCAGGTCAATCATGAACACTATAAGTTGCTAGCTGAATTGTTTCACACCTTGAATGATATCCAGGAGACTCACATTGTTTTTGGGAAGATGTCTGTTACTCTTGATCAACAGGTAGCTAAAAGACAACAGTCCTTTAAGGCCAATGAATATATTGTGCAATGGCAGAGGTACATTGAGGAGAGACCTGAGAATATTCCTACTCTCACTAGTTTCCAACTGAAGAAAATAAGAACTACGTTGCGTGCTTGGGATGATCTAAATGATATGGTTGTAGATACTATCCAGAAATCACAAGGTGTTTGCAGAAGGAGATGGTACGTTGTGGATAGCATCATGGAGAAGTTGTAGTTCCCTACCATGGACCTCATTAAAAGCCCTTGTCCACAGAAGTTGATGCTAGAACCAGTTGAACGTTGATGCGAGGAAGCTAAAGAGAAGATCTAGCACCTCGAGCATATCAAGATTGATGACGTGGATTAGTTAATCAGGTAACCTGTTGCCATTGAGGCAATGATCCACATTTTTATTGGTATTTGGCATAATTTGGCTGAAAACAAGCTGGAAACATTTATGTGTGATGCCCAGCTAAGGCTTGAGTCAGTCAATTATCCAAATATAGATGAATTGTTAGAAATTGCAGCCATGTGGCAAGATTTTCTTGGCCATTAGCCTAGTTCGATTTTTGAAATCCCTGTTTTTGGGGGGAATTTATCCTTTGTAACAAAATTGTAATTATTATTTAAAGGGTATTTCTCTCATAGGCTAGGGATGATAGAATTTGGAGGAGAAAATCAACAGAAGAGACTGGGAATACTCTGGTTAATGTAGGGCTTATAATTTCTTGCAAACTTTCGGTAATACAGTTATGTTATTCTCTTGCATACTCTTTTGTCTATTAATCAAATTTCTTTGATCAATATTGATTTTCACTTTTAGGTTGTTTATCAATATTGTTTAATATTTTGCAATCTATAATTACATTGATCTACAGTTTTGATTTTTCTCTGCTTATGATCTGTGTATCCTTAATGTTTTAAAAGAATTGATTCAATTAAAACTTTTAGCTATTTCTGAAAATTATAACGAAGTTTCTATTTACCTGATCTATAGTGTATCATCTTTAAACTCCGTTAACAATATTCTACTCAGCAACTCAACCATAAATTCCTTACACCATCTTCATCTCCAACTACTTCTCATTTCTCCACAATCTGCAAGCTATACTTCTCATTTGTCCCCCGCTGATATAATATCCACGTTGCCGGTTCAGGAAACATAGGAACTTTAAAAAGTCCCCAAACTTTAAATGCTACCATTAATATCATTAATATTCATTTAAAAAATCTCTAAGCTAATTTTAAAAATCAAATATGACACGTGTCACAATATAAGCATTCCACGTGTCGCAAAATTTATAGATGTTTTGCTTCAAAAACTTTGTTGGCAAGTAGAAATATTCTCAGAGAAAGAGCCGCCGCTCTTTCTCTAAGGTGTTCTATTTTTACAATTCCCTCGTAGATGAAAGGTCGGGCGACCCTTCTTAATCCTAATATTCTTTTCATAACAGTTCGACACTGCAAGAAGCGTTGGTCGATCCTTCTTGTATTATCCATTATAGCTATAGCTTTATTGATGGATAAAGGTTTTGACAATTAACTACAAAAAGAAGGGGTGGTCGGTCTTGTCATAAAACGAAAGTCTGGACAAACCATTTTTATATGATATAACTTCCAAGGTGTTCTATTTTTACAATTCCCTCGTAATTGACACTACAAGAAAAGTCGGTTGACCCACCTTATTACCAATATTCTTTTCTTAATATTTCGACAATGCAAGAAGGGTCGCTCGATCCTTCTTGTGTTCTCCATTATGGATATAGCTGAATTGTTGGATAAAGGTTTTCACAATTAACTATGAAAAGAAGGGGCGACCGATCCTTCTTGTCGGAAAACGGAAGTCGGGACAAACTATTTTTATATGTTATAAGTTCCAAGGTGTTCTATTTTAACAATTCCCTCAAAATTGAAGGGTCAACCGACTCTAGGATGGATGGGGAATGGTAATTATCATAGTATGGGGAGATCATGGTGGTCATAGATATCATCTGTAGCAACTACAGATTTTGTTGGAGTTATCGTACACGTATCACTCCAATCGATTCCTTGAAAATCCAACGACCAACATGCCTGCTGCCAACGATTTAAATGGCCTACAGCAGGCATAATAATATGCGTCATAAGTTTCAGCCTATGTGAATCAAGTATACCATATATTAAATTGTGCAATTACTTCCCATGATTGTTTTTAGGAAACAAAATTGTTTATGTGAATCAAGTATACCATATATTAACCCCGGATGCGGGTGTCACCATTATACAAGGGGCCACATTCCGGACACGAGGAGGGCACGTGGGGGAGGAGCCTCGACCCAGGTGCCCGTGACATCACATGCATGCCCCATGCAATATACCACCTCCCTCACTTCCACCTTCCTCCCTCACATGTGCGGCTTTATGGCTCCTTCTCGATCCTTCACTCACAGAATTCACACTTTTAAGGTTGATTTGAAATTCACACTTTCCTTTGAAATTTTCTTGAATTTTTGAGTGTTTTTGTGAGTTGCGGAAAGCACTGAGTTTTCCAAAAGTCGGGTTCTTTCCGCAACCTGCAATCTGCAATCCGCAATGCGAATTGCAGAATCTTGGTTTTCTGTTATGAAACATTTTATTTCCACAACCTGCAATACTCAATGCGGATTGTGGATGCAAAAATATTCTTCAATAATTTTACACCTGTAACCCGCAATAGCGGATTGCGGGAAGAGTCTTAAAATAGTTTTGCACTTTGCATTTCCGCAACCCACAACCCGCAATTCGGACTATGGCTTGCGGAAAGAATGTATATATTTATGAAATAAAACCTCACAACCCTTCTTTTCCTTCCCGCATGTTTAAGTTTTAACTGTCGATTTTTCTTGATCCTACAGATGAGATTACACTGGGTGATTTAAATGAACTTTAGCTTGTCTGTTTTCCCCTCTACCATTTTTAAAAATGGCAATTAGGCTCCTAACTGCGATTTTCACCTTCGGCCAAATTTGAAGTCATAGTCATTGATCCAACTGGCGACTAATCCATAATGATAAGTTGTTTAGATTTGATATAATTAAAATTGTACTCCATCTTAATCCAAATTTTGTTGGTGCATGTTGTATGTTATTTCGTTACAATGTGAGAATTGCATCTCTAAGACCCAAAGGTTTTAATCATGGCAATTTATTACAGTTTATCATTATGGGATCTTTATTTCTCTTCTTAAACACAAATACCAATATGGGCAATTTGTTAGTCGTCATATTCCATAGAAAAAGTCTTGTTATTCAATTTCCAGAGATTTCCTCCTAACAATTACATACTGTGAACAAGATGCAGAAAGAACTTAATAAATTCATAAATTCATACATATTATTTCTGCAAATGACTAACATAAATTAATAAATTCATGTTAATTTTTCAATTAGCATTCCAGCTACAAGGTAATCTTACATGTGCATAATCCTTAAAACTACTATCAGTTAAATTTCATTTCCTGATTGTGTTGTAGTTAAACCCACATTAGTAACCTCGCTATACTCAATGTTCCAAATCAAATAAAAATTAGTAACCTCGCTATACTCAATGTGCCAAATCAAATATGCCATGTGTCACAATATGATCATTCCACGTGTCACCCTAGGATACTAGATATCAACATTTCAACAACAAAATTTATAGACGTTTTGCTTTAAAGACTTTGCTGGGAAGTGGAAATATTCTCATAGAAAGAGGCTGCTCTTTCTCCAAGGTGTTCTATTGTTACAAGTCCCTCCTGAATGAAGGGTCGGCCGACCCTTCTTATTCCAAATATTATTTTCATAATAGTTCGACACTGCAATAAGGGTTGGTCGATCCTGCTTGTGTTTTTCATTATAGCTATAACTAAATTGATGGATAAATATTTTGACAATTAACTACGAAAAGAAGGAGCGGCCGATCCTTCTTGTCTTAAAACGGAAGTCGGGAAAAACCATTTTTATATGATATACCTTCCAAGCTGTTCTATTTTTACAATTCCCTCCTAAATGAAGGGTCGGTCGACCCTTCTTATTTACAATATTATTTTCATAATAGCTCGACCCTGCAAGAAGGATCGGTCGACCCTTCTTATTCCCAATATTCTTTTCATAATATTTCGACACTGCACGAAGGATCGGTTGATCCTTCTTGTGTTCTCCATTATGGATATAGTTGAATTGTTGGATAAAGGTGTGCACAATTAACTACGAAAAGAAGGGGCAGCCAATCCTTCCTACAAGAAAACAGAAGTCGGGACAAATTGTTTATGTTATAACTTAGCCGATTGACTTGTTATCCAAACAATGACTATATATTTTAGACATTGAACTTTTCGCCTTAAAATTTTGAACATTTACAAATGCAAATTGCAATTTTCAAATAAAAAATTATATTTTTTAAATTTGAAATTCACACTTTTCAAATCAGAAATTGCATTTTTTTATTTTAAATTCACACTTTTCAAATCAAAATTTGCATTTTCTGATTTAAAATTCACACATTTCAAATAAAAATTTGCATTTTTTGATTTAAAATTCACACTTTTCAAATCAAAATTTGCATTTTCCGATTTGAAATTCACACATTTTGAATTGAAATTCATAGTTTTATAAAAAAAAATGTAATTTTAAGGTTCATAAGTAGTCAAAAAACACACTATTTGAATAGAAAACACACACTTTTCAAATCCAATATTGCCACTTTCAGAACCTGTTTTGGCACTTTAGAAAGGTTGATATTGACACTTTCAAAGTCTAAATTCAAGCTTTCTTAGTCCAAAAATTGCCTAATTTGTCCAAATTTAATGAAATTGGCATTCAAGTAGTGTAGTAGGGCACATTTGTCATCCAGGTGAGGAAAAAAAGGCGCACTAGGTAGGTAGGAGGGCTACTGAGGGCTAAAAACATGCTCTAGGGGCTAAAAATAGGCTCGAGGTGAAGGGGAAACTACCATACCGATGATTGGATGCATGCAGTATGCATGCAAATATAAATGATGATGGTGAGAATATCCCAACACCCCTCTGCAAGCCAAACTATGAGGAATTAACTGAAAGTAGGGCCCCGGTGGCTGAGACCAAAGGTCACCCCATACAACAATCTAAATAAATAAAGTGAGGAAAGAGGGAAAACCCAGTGGGAAGAAATCCCCCCCCCCAAAAAAAAATAGACTAGAGAATGTAATGTAGCATGGCATCACTCACCCCGGAAGGAGGCAAGTGACCTTCTTTATCGAAGAAGGATCAATCGGAAAGAAATGGATCACTGTGTGAATGATCAATGTGAGAAGGATGAAACCTTCCATTCTGAACATCAGATCTAGTTCTCCTTTGATCAAGTGGATCACCAACAAGATATCTAGCAGATCTAAGAGTAATGGTTTCCCATCTAGGAAGAGTAGGATCATCAGGTGCAAGATCATCAGGTTCTTGTGGATCTAGATCTTCCATTCACTCATCTTCACTATCAGTTGTTAGATCTTCAGGTTCTTGTGGATCTGGATCTAGCATTGTCTCTTCAGCATCTTCACTTTCAGATTCAAAATCTGAACTCTCATGGGATGAAGCTTCGCTCTCTTTCTCATCAAGAAGTGGTGGTGTGGTAGGAAAGCTCTCTTGCTCAACAGGATGAGAATCATTTAGTGGCCATTCCTCAAACTGTACACTCCTTTCAAGGAATGTTGCCATAGTAGAAGGATCAAGAAGCTTGTAGGCCTTTGCACTCAATGCATATCCCACCAGTATGCACTCTCTACTTTGTGGATCTAGGGCTCTCCTTTTCTCTGTTGGAATCCTTGTCCATGCTCTGGATCCAAACACTCTAATATGGGATGCATCAGGTTTGTATCCCATCCATGCTTCAAAAGGAGTCATATTTTTCAGTCCTTTATGAGGGACTCTGTTCTGAAAGTAAGCATCACAATTGATGACTTCTTCCCAAAGACTAGGGTGCAACCGTTTTGACTTTAGCATGCAAGTTTCCATCTCCTTTAATGTTCTTTTCTTTCTCTCTACAGCACCATTCTGTTGTGGTGTGTAGGGAACAATATGCTGCATCTCTATGCCTTCATCATCACCAAAGGATTGGAAGTCACCCTTGACTACTCTCCTCCATTATTAGTGTGAATGGACTTGATATTTCTATCTAAAAACTTTTCTACAGAAGACTTGAAAAACTTATAGTATCCAAACACTTCTGATTTTAATCTAAGAAAGTATACCCATGTAAATCTTGAATAATAATCAATAAAAGTAAGAATATACCTTGCCTTGTTCAAAGATAGATCTAGAAATGGCCCTGCAACATCACTATGAATCAGATCTAGAGGTTGAGAGGCTCTCCTTGCCTTTCCTTTCTCAAACTTCTTTTCAGGATGCTTTCCCATCAAGCAACCCTTACAATTGCCATTGGAAAACTTGATTTTGGGTAGACCTTCAACCATCTCTTGAGTATGCATATCTTGCAGTTACTTGTAGTTGAGATGCCCAAATATTTCATGCCATAGCCTAATCTCTTCATTTGCATGTGTGTGAAGAGCAGACTGCTTGGAGGAGAGAGGAATAAAGTGAGAGAACTCATATAGTTTCAAATTATGGTTTGCAACACCTTTTGGAATGATATTTCTTGAAACCATGTCTTGGATTTCAACCTCATTTGGAGAGAAGATCACCCTCTTGGGATCTCCAGTATGGTTAATTTGGTATAACGAAAGTAGATTGGCAGTAAGTGTAGGAACATAGAGTACATCTAAGAAGTATCCATGATCAAGTTTGACCCTTCCAATCCCCTCAGAGGAGACCTCAAAATAATTCCCCAACATGATGGAAGGGCCAACAGTGCATTCAAAACCAATAAAGATATCTTTGGAGGAAGACATGTGTCTTGATGCTCTTGAATCTATGATGAAGGAGGACTCTCTTGATGCACCTGCCATGATTGCATGGCATCTCTCCTTGTCCTCAGATCTAGAAGGTTCAACTTTTTTCTTCCTAGCACATGCAGGTATTGGAAGGTTATTCTTTTCAAGTAACTGAGCCATCAAGTCTATAGTCTTCTTCATACAAGAAATCTCAGGATGAAATCCTCTATTGCAATAGGTACATTTGGATTTCTCCTTATGAGATTGCTTTCCCTTCTTGGAATTTGAATGCCCTTCTGACTGATAAGGAGCCTTCTTTTGATTCTGGTCATTCGAATTTCTGTCAAAACCTTTTTTCTTTCCCTTTCCATTCTCTCTCTTCACCTTAACAGCTACAAGTGTTGAATCCATCTTGGGTTTTATCATTCTTGTTTGAATCAACTTCTCCTCCTCTTGTGTGAGAGACTAGATGAAGTCATCAAGAGTGGGAAACTTCCATTTTGGGATGGATAGCTTCGCTGTCTAAAAGGTAGAGACAAATACTGAGTAGTTAGGGCCCAATTTTGATAATATGGAAAGGATGAGTTGCTTCTCTTTCTTCTCTATTCCATATCTCTTCAATTGTGAAATCAGATTTTTGAACTTGGTAAAAAACTCATTGATGGAGTTGAAACTGCAAGGGCTCAGTGAGATAATCTCATTTTCCAACTTGTGACCTTTCAAGTCATCCTTCTGTCCAAGAAGAGATTCGAGCTTGTCCCAAACTTCGTTTTGAGTGGCTAGATCAATGACATGAAAATGGAGGTATTCAGAAATGCTGAGGAGTAGCAATCCTACTGCTTCATCAAGTTTATACAGGTACTTGGATTTCTCTACTGCACCAGTGGATTTGACTGCAATCCCATTCAATACTCTAGAAAGGCTCTTGGACTTCATGAAGATGTCCATCTTGGATTTCCATTCGACATAATTGAATGAATTCCGTTTTAGATCCATTGGTAGCTATTGAAGTCGAATTGAAGATGAATTCGAATGATGGAATAAACCTGCAAAGCAAATGAAATTGTTGATGGATATTTGCTACAAATCAAGAGAACATTGCCTTAGGAAAATGAGCACATGTGACTAGATCCTTCACACCTAGATAGACCTCACTGGATTGCTCCAGTGAATTCAAGACAATTGCACCGAGAATTGTTGTGGAAATCCAGAGGCTTCTGGTGCTCAATGAAAGACAGTTGCTCGATGAATTGATGCAACTGTTGCTACTACTGCAATTCGAATAGCTGACTGTAGCTTTGATACCATGTGTAATTCTACAGGATAGATCACACAACTAGAGAAAAACTCATAAATCTCACTCAAGGATTGCAGAGAAGAAGAAGAAGAAATGAATCAATTATCACTCATAAACTCAAAAATGGAGAAATCTACAGTATAATCATACATTAGTTGTAAGCTGGCACTATGAAAAATGAATACAATGATAATTCTAGCAAGTGAATTCGAATTAGCCAAAGGTGATCCGAATTCTCCTCAATGTGTGGCTTGGTTAGCATTGGAGACATCACCCAATCAGTGGTAGTAGTCACAAATACTCAAAAGTCAGTTAAATGAGTCTAACTGAGTCTAACTGATCCATGTGAGCACAAATCAAGGGATGGAGACTCCAAGGAGGGCGCATGAGGTTGTCAGTAGGTCAAGTGGCACTCCGATACAGACAACTAGAAGCTACAGGCAGTTAAATTGAGTAATAAATGCAAGAATTGGTCAATCAATGCTGCAACTGACTGTTAGGAATCCAAGTAGTGTAGTAGGGCGCATTTATCATCCAGGTGAGGAAAACAAGGCACACTAGGTAGGTAGGATGGCTACTGAGGGCTAAAAACAAGCTCTAGGGGGATGAAAATAGGCTCTAGGTGTTGGGGAGACTATCATACTGATAACTAGATGCATGCAGTATGCATGCATGCAAACCATGCAAATATAAATAATGATGGTGAGAATATTCCAACACCCTTCCGCAAGCCAAACTATGAGGAAGTACTTGAAAGTAGGGCCTTGATGACTAAGACCAAAGGTCACCCCATACAACAATCTAAATAAATAAAGTGAGGAAAGAGGGAAAACCCAGTGGGAGTAAATTCCCCCCCAAAAAATAGATTGAAGTATGATAATGTAGCATGGCATTACTCACCCCAAAAAGAGGCAAGTGACCTTCTTTACCAAAGAAGGATCGATCAGCAAGAAATGGATCACTATGTGAATGATTAATGTGAGAAGGATGAAACCTTCCATTCTAAAAATCAGATCTAGTTCTCCTTTGATCAAGTGGATCACCAACCAAGATCTCTGACAGATCTAAGAGTAATGGTTTCCCATCTAGGAAGAGGAGGATCATTAGGTGCAAGATCATAAGGTTGTTGTGGATCTGGATCATCCATTCGCTCATATTTACTGTCCGATGCTATATATTTAGGTTCTTGTGGATATGGATCTAGCATTCACTCTTCATCATCTTCAGTTTCAGATTCAAAATCTGAACTCTCATGGGATGAAGCTTCGTTCTCTTGCTCATCAAGTAGTGGTGGTGTGGTACGCAAGCTCTCTTGCTCAACAGGATGAGCATCATGTAGTGGCCATTCCTCAAATTGTACACTCCTTTCAAGAAATGTTGACATAGTAGAAGGATCAAAAATATTGTAGGCCTTTGCACTCAATGCATATCCCACCAGTATGCACTCTCTGTGGATCTAGGGCTCTCCTTTTCTCTGTTGGAATCCTTGCCCATTCTCTGGATTCAAACACTCTAAGATGGGATACATCAGATTTGTCTTCCCAAAGACTAGGGTGCAACCCTTCTGACTTTAGCATGCAAGTTTCCATCTCCTTTAATGTTATGTTCTTTCTCTCTACAACACCATTCTGTTGTGGTGTGTAGGGAACAATATGTTGCATCTATGTGCCTTCAACATCAAAAAAGGATTGGAAGTCACCCTTGACATACTCTCCTCCATTATTAGTGTGAATAGCCTTGATCTTTCTGTCTAAAAACTTTTTCTGCGGAAGACTTGAAAAAATTAAAGTATCCAAACACTTCTGATTTTAATCTGAGAAAGTATACCCATATAAATATTGAATAATCATCAATAAAAATAAGAATATACCTTGCCTTGTTCAAAGATAGATCTATAAATGGACCTACAACATCACTATGAATCAGATATAGAGGTTGAGAGGCTCTCCCTTCCTTTCGTTTCTCAAATTTCTTTTCAGGATGCTTTCCCATCAAGCAGCCCTTACAGTTTCCCTTAGAAAACTTGATTTTGGGTAGACCTTCAACCATCTCTTGAGTATGCATATCTTGCGGGTATTTGTAGTTGAGATTCCCAAATCTTTCATGCCTTAGCATACTCTCTTCATTTGCATGTGTGTGAAGAGAAGACTACTTGGAGAGAGAAAGAAAGTGAGATAACTCATAGAGTTTCGAATTGTGGTTTGCAACACCTTTTGTAATGATATTTCCTGAAACCATGTCTTGTATTTCGACCTCATTTGGAGAGAAGATCACCCTCTTGGGCTCTCCAGTATGGGTCATTTGGTAGACCGAAAGTAGATTGGCAGTAAGTGTAGGAACATGGAGTACATATGAGAAGTATCCATGATCAAGTTTGATCCTTCCAATCCCCTCATAGAAGACCTCATAATCATTCCCCAACATGATGGAAGGGCCAACAGTGAATTTGAAACCAGTAAAGAGATATTCGGAGGAATACATGTGTCTTGATGCTTCTGAATCTATGATGAAGGAGGACTCTCTCGATGCACCTGCCATGAGAGCATGACATCTCTTCTTGTCCTCAGATCTAGAAGGTTCAACTTATTTCTTCCTAGCACATGTAGGTACTGGAAGGTTATTCTTTTCAAGTAACTGAACCATAAAGTCTATAGTCTTCTTCATACAAGAACTCTCAGGATGAAATCCTCTATTGCAATAGGTACATTTGGATTTCTCCTTATGAGATTGCTTTCCCTTCTTCGAATTCGAAGCCCCTTCTGACTAATAGGGAGCCTCCTTTTGCTTTTTCTCATTCAACTTTCTGTCAAAAACTTTTTGCTTTCCCTTTCCATTCTCTCTCTTCACCTCAGTTGCAAGTGTTGAATCCATCTTGGGTTTTATCATTCCCATTTGAATCAACTTCTCCTCCTCTTGTGTGAGAGACTGGATGAAGTCATCAAGAGTGGGAAACTTCCATTTTGGGATAGATAGCTTTTTTGTATGAAAGGTAGAGACAAATAATGAGTAGTTAGGGCCCAATTTTGATAATATGGCAAGGATGAGCTGCTTCTCTTCCTTCTCTATTCCATGTCTCTTCAATTGTGAAATCAGATTTTTGAACTTGGTAAGAAACTCATTGATGGAGTCGAAACTGCAAGGGCTCAGTGAGATAAGCTCATTTTCCAACTTGTGACCTTTCAAGTCATCCTTCCATCCAAGAAGAGATTCGAGCTTATCCCAAACTTCTTTTGGAGTGGCTAGATCTATAACATGAAAATGGAGGTCTTCGGAAATGTTGAGGAGTAGTAGTCCTACTGCTTCATCAAGTTTATCCAGGTACTTGGATTTCTCTACTGCACCAGTGGGTTTGACTGCAGTCCTATTCAATACTCTAGAAAGGCTCTTGGAATTCATGAAGATGTCCATATTTGCTTTCCATTCGACATAATTGAATGAATTCAGTTTTAGATCCATTGGTAGCTGTTGAAGTTGACTTGAAGATGAATTGGAATGATGGAATAAACCTGCAAAACAAATGAAATTGTTGATAGAGATTTGTTGCAAATCGAGAGAACACTACCTTAGGACAATGAGCACATGTGACTGGATCCTTCACACCTGGATAGACCTCACTGGGTTGCTCCAATGAATTCAAGACAATTGCACCGAGAATTGTTGTGGGAATCCAGAGGCTTCTGGTGCTCAATGAAAGACAGTTGCTCAATGAATTGCTGCAATTGATGCTACTACTGCAATTGTTGCTACTGTTGCAATTCAAATAGATGACTCCAGCTCTGATACCATGTGTAATTCTACAGGATAGATCACACAACTAGAGCAAACCTCACAAATATCACTCAAGAATTGCAGAGAAGAAGAAGAAGAAATGAATCAATTGTCACTCATAAACTCAGAAATGGAGAAATATGCAGTATAATCATACATCAACTTTAAGCTGGCACTATCAAAAATGAATACAATGATAATTCTAGAAAGTGAATTTGAATTAGCCAAAGGTGATTCGAATTCTCCTCAATGTGTGGCTTGTATAGCATTGGAGACATCATCCAATCAGTGGTAGTAGTCACAAATAGTCAAAAGTCAGTCAAATGAGTCTAACTAAGTCTAAATAAGCCATGTGAGCACAAATCAAGGTATGGAGACTCCAAGGAGGGTGCATGAGGCTATTAGTAGGTCAAGTGGCACTCCGATACAGACAACTGGAAGCTACAAGCAGTTAAACTGAGCAATAAATGCAAGAACTGGTCAATCAATGCCACAACTGACCGTTAGGAATCCAAGTAGTGTAGTAGGGTGCATTTGTCATCTAGGTGAGGAAAAGAATGCGCACTAGGTTGGTGGGAGGGCTATTGAGGGCTAAAAACAAGCTCTAGGGGGCTGAAAATAGGCTCTAGGTGCTGGGGAGACTACCGTACTGATGACTGGATGCATGCATGCAAATATAAATAATGGTGGTGAGAATATTCCAGTAATATATATATATATATATATATATTAGGTGTTGGAAGGATTTTGTATTGCAGTATATATATAGGCCATGAAGTGGATTAATTGGTAAATAACATTAATTATATGTTTTGGGAAGAAAGGGGAGTAGCCATATCCGTCTTGGATTAAATATTTGAAAATATAAATATGTATTTTTGATACGGCCTAGTATGAGAAAATTTTATTCATTTGAAAAGTAAATGTGCTAGATATGCATTAGTATGCGTGAGATAATAAAATATATTGCATAGTTCTTGTAACATCCCCCTCACCCAATCCAACCATCAGGAGGGGACGCTGGGCAAACTCGGGCTCTCATATTTCGCCCCAGATTCATAATACGAATTTCAACAACAAAATGTGTGCAGAAATGAAATAAACATGCACAGCGGAATTCAAATCTATCCACACACATCTAATATGCAAACACAAGCATAAAAATTACAGGCATCAAATAAAACATTGCAAATTCAAATACATGAGAATACTTATCTTTAAGAAATACAGATCCAAGAACCTGGCTGTGTAAGAGCATTTTTCCACCCAAGCATAGGCACTCTGTCCAGCATATACTCTTTCTGCTACTAAGAGGCCACCCCCAAGCTAGGCTATGAGTCCACCAGGGCGAAGGAAACACCTACAGGCTTCTATCTCTCATCCCACAACCCATTCTGCTCTTTGTGCTTAGTGAAATGCTCATACAAATATCTATAGGGGTCTCCCTCAACCCTCACAGCCTTGGCTTCTACAATACCTCCCCACACAACACCCGTCTAGCTCAGGCATCCCCTTAACTGATCCACGGTTCTCTTGGGCGATCCATCTTGTTGGGTGCTTCCATTGTGTGCATAGAAGAAGGCCAACTTGGTATTGGCTGCTATAGAACCTCCTACAGCCTCAATATGTGGCTTCTCAAGCACCTACGACTAGCAGAACTCAAGGGTAAGGGTTCCTAGCTTGCCCAACCTATTTTCTCACCTACAGCCAACAATACCCACTTCCCAATCTGCAGGATGGTCTCCAAATTTGAATTTTTGGGTTCAAAATAGCTTGGTAAGTTCATGGACAACAAGGGAGAGCTCTACATCTTCTACAACTGCATGAAAGAATGAGACAAATGAGGGTTGAATCCAAGGGATATGGGAAAATGGTGAAAAGACAATTGACAATACTTTTTGCAATAGAAGAAAGGACTCCTGGCAACTGCATATTGACTTCTGTCATGACAAAACCAGGGATAATTTTAAGGACCTATACTTATTTAAAAGTGTATAAACCTTGGCAAATCTTACCAATTCTTAAAATGTCAACTATAAAATATTTGGCGATATTTTTCTAAAATTATTTCAATTTCTAAGGATTTTATATATTTTATATAATAATTTGGCAATTTTTAGAGTGAAAAAAGTTTACCCCGTCAAAATTGGGCGAAATGGGGCCTCAAAAAATGCAAATTGGCTAATCTTTTTTTTAAAAGCATGGAAAATAGCCCATGGGCTAAATTTCGCCCCTAAAATTATCCTTGGATAGAACTGTCACAAAAGTGTAGTCAGTACCATGCTTCAATAACTACATGAGGTGACTTTTCCCACCAACCACACACATGCATTAATGACTGGAAAAATGGTAAAAAAAGGAGATATTTGGTTTATTCTCATCACGTGACAGAATTTTGGGTGAGTTCTAAGGTTTACACTTGGCAGCAAGGATTCAGTCACCCATGGACCCCCTTTCCTCTTCCCCTCTGGTGGAATCATAGCCCATTTGGTGCTCTTTACACAACCATCCTTGGACCATTTTATTATTTATTCACATAATAGTTACATCTATTATAAATCAGCATAAAAACCAAATAAATAGTCCAAATAAAATATAAACATCATACATGCCTAGGAATTCACTAGTCAAGCCTCAGCCTTGAGCTCTGCACTAGGAATTCACACTAGCATATTTACATCATTTACACAATATTGGATAAATACATTCCAAGTCAAAACTAGGGGTATTACAGTGCTTGTATAATGTACTTAATAGAAGTGAAATGGGATTGTATGAGCATAAGACTGGATAGTAGATGCACATTACATGAAACCAATAATAAGACATATGTTGCATTAATTCGGATTTGCATCGCACTAGATATGCATTGAATGTGCCTTGAATTGTTCAATATGTGCTGAAATGAACTAGTTGATAAACTTTTGAATGTTGAGCATGATAGGACTTACTTCTCTAGGAAGGTAGTAGGTAAATAATAGCTTGTTTATATTATCTGATAATAGGTTTGATAATAAGTATGAATAGATAAGAACATTGGTATTTTTATTTGTCTTACTAAAATGATATTCTTATGTGTGATCCTGAGATGTGAAAAAGATCTTGTTGAGATGTAGTAAATGTAAGTTGTTGATCTTGATAAGTTGTACTTAATAGAATATGTTGATACTTATAATGGCGGTTTATAGTTTATCATGAGATGGATGACATGTGGTCCATAATATGAAGTTATTTCTTGTTGATACTTAGTATGGTATATTAAAGCTCTATCATGGTGTCCAAAGGTAGGTGAGATAAGGTATATGACTTGTTATCACTTCATGCTAGTAGTTTTATTGCTTGCTCCTGGTACTCAATGCCCAAGAATACATAGATTTTGGCATGTTATTTGATTGTAGGAGTTGTTAACTTATGTTGACATTTAGTGTGGCACCTCATTCACCGATGTGGAATTATGGCAGCTTATCATGACATATTAATGAGATGCTTGGTGAATTTATGAAAGTATCATGGCCATTTATTTTATAATTGTAGCATGTAGCATCTTAATGTAATAGATGTTTCACTTGGCATGTTTTATCATGAAAATGGCTTATGATGTAATGTAATGCAATATGAACTGGTGACAAGACATTCTTGTTAGCACATGATTCAAGGTTGATTTCATGATATCTTATTATCTTGAGAAATGGATACAAATCATTTTTCATTGTGGTAAGTGCAAGTTGTTCCAGGTAAGCCACTCAAATAGCCTGGTGAGGATAATCATTCTGTGATTTCATGGGATCCCATAACCACATAAATATATCATGGGTTGGGGGACAAGCTAAACAATTAACTCTATGCCAACAGCTCTTGACTTCTTCCAGAAGTCCACGATTAGAGGCACACTCACCGAGAGGGAGGTTTATGTAGAAGGACTTTTGATTCCTGGGGCTAGTTCCTTAAGGGTACAGGTGGAGGATGTTTAGACTAGCCTTTCGAGATGCCTGGGGTATAATGATCTTGATATCAGGATCGGGGGTACCGGGAACTAGATGCCGGTTAGCACCGATGAGGCCCATATTCTAGTTAAATTCCAATGAAGCCATACTATTACCAGAAGTTGGGAGGGTGGAAGTGTCGTAGTAACTTCCTGGGGAACTTCTGATGCCTACTGTATGATCCGCAGACAGGTTACAGCAGAGGGCCCATTCCATGGCGAGTGGTACCATCTAGAGTTGGAGAGGAAGTTTATGGAGGTGGCGGATGGTATGATTCTCAGGGAGAGGGTGATTAAGGAGAGAGGAAGTATACAAATACACACTTATTATTAATTAAATGTCTAATGTTCTATGTGTATGATGCATAATTGTTGCTATGGTTGCATACTAGACACATAGGGAATAAATTAAGAGCATTTTGTAACTTAAGGTGCCTGATTGTATTAGTGTAGGTTGGATATTTCTATGTGATGACCACACATAGAAATCTCTTATCTTCACAATAGTACTAGCTACCTATATTGTCTATGATTCACTTGATTGATTGAATAAGTATTGTATTTATTGCTTGAGGATTATAACTTCGGGACGAAGTTTCCTGAAGTGGGGGAGTATGTAACAACCCTCATATATGAATATATGGAATATTTAATATAATGTAAAATAATAAAAATAAACATGAAAAAGAAGTAACGGAAAGCAAATTTTGCATAATGATAGAAATTAAACAAGAAAATAAGAAAAAGGGAGAAGAGAGGAATAAAAGGAGGAAGATAAGGAGGGGGGTATTTTTGGTTTTCTTTTGGGGATGAGAGCTTTGGGGAGAGTAGGAGAAGAATAAGGAGGTTAATAGCACGAGGAAAGAGAGAAAGAAAGCACTGGAATAGGGTTAATTGTTGGGGGATTGGGGGCCTCATCCATTGGCTGGGGGTTGGTTGGGTGGAGAGTCGTCCCCCCCACCTTCAGTTGTAGACATTGGAGCTATAAAGGAAACCACCAAGTCATCTAATCAGGTATGTAACTAATTCCCTCAAATATTATGGCATGCATTTTGAAATTTATGTATTATTGATTGTTTATAAATTCCAGGTTCTACGGGATGATGAGCCTCAACATGTTGCTTTAAAGTATGAAGATGTGTATCAGGTATAGTAGTTTTATTTTATATTGGGCTATTGTTTGATTGCAGTTTTCTCTTAAATGAGTTCCTTTGATTCATTTTAGCGATGTATTTTGCTTTACTATGTTTTCAGTAGTAATAGTACTATTATTTCAATGTCTAATTTTTAAGATTGAATTACAGTAGATTATTAACAATCATACTCCCTTTATGCAATATCAAATCATTTTTGCACCCTTGGTGAAATTGGAGGCGGACTATGATAAGGTATTGCAATAAGATTCTTTTAATAGCACAGAATTATTTTTTATTTTCATGTACATGCTCAATTTTTTTTAACTTAAAATGAAATACAATTCCAGCGTAATGAGTTGCTTTTGAGTTAAATCGAGAAAATGGTATTTTGCATAATTTTTAATTTTCAAGTACATGGCCATACAATGTCCACTTTAATCATTGCTCATGAGCTCACATATGATATGTTAAACCGTCCTTGAGACCAATTGGCCTTTTCCAGCCCAAATGCCTTGCATATAAGGTTGTTTCCATTTAGAAGTTTGATGCACCTAAATTATATTCAAAAAGGTCTACTAAAAGGGTTGATCCAATATCATGGAGTAGAGAAGTATTAAATTCATCTAAACTTTTTGTCTTCTATGTCTCTCCTTGCACGTTGTGTCATGCTCCTATGATGTTTTATGTATCCTATGCCTGACCTGCATCAATCTTGAAACCATAGTTGTTGTAGCTCCTACTTTCCACTTGTAAAGCTATATTCCAATTGTCAATCATATTTGTTGTCCTCTCTATGATGAGTGCAAAACCTCATGATTCATCAAGAAATGTTGCTATGTTTTCTCCTCCTTTATCTACATAGGTGGCTTCTATTTGTTTCCACCTCTAATTTATCACATATCTGGCATCTTCTCTTTGTTTCCATTTCTTTTTTCCCATCTTCCTCTCTCACATCTTAGTCATAGTGCTTGTCCATTTTTGTTATGGTTATGAGTTTAAAATAATCTCCGAGTTCTAATTTCCCCATGAGTTGAACTGCTCCACACATTATTGTTTTTTTTTCCTTGGTGTGCATCCTCCATTTTCTTGCCCATGTAACATTCATGTAGTTACCTTTGTTGTATTCTTAACTCTTTCCTTTCCACTGGCCATTCTTCCTCTATTATTTCCCATTCCTCGGGTCATTGAATGTGTTTGAAGTTCCATATATTATTTCTTCTCTTAAACACTTGGTTGATTTTTGTTAGGATTTGATCTCTGTCCATGGTAGTCAGTCTTTGTCTACATGGTAGTGGTCCGAGTGCTTCTAGTTCTATGAAATAGTTACATTTCAGCCAATAAGATCTGATATGGTGTGCTTATTTTTATTATCAGGAAGCCTACTACCATGCGTTTTTGTACTTTCAAATGTTGTTGGTTGTTGATGTACCCATTTTTGAAAATTGTAGAGTATGGGGATAGTTAGTGTTGATGGAGTGGATAGAGTGCTATAATCTCATAACTTTGCTCTTAAACACTGTACTGAAGTCTGAAGTGAGAAGATCACACTCAAACTATATTGGAGTTGATTTGTTGTGAACGTGTTCCAAGTGATCCTTTTGTTGAATTTTTAAACCCTAGATACTTTAATACTAGGTTATTTGAATTTACAATGGTTCTCCTTCAAAGCTTACTTGGATTTTTATAGATTGCCTTCATTTTCTCATACTAACTTGAATCACTCTCCATTTGTTTAATAACTTCCTCCTTGAGTTTCTCTCTCAGCATTGTATGAAATGTTGTCTTGAAATCTATGAAGCAACACCATAGCTCCTCATCTCTATTATCATGTCTTTTATATTATATACCTTAATGTGAGGAAATTGTTTATAGTGGAAAGCTTTGACCAAATAATTTACAAATATTGAGCTTATCGTGATGGTTCTGTAGTTTTTTGTATTGTTCCCTTCACCTCCTTGAAAGTGGAAAAACTGAGGGTTTCCCACTACCTTGAGAAAGCTTTAATCAACCAACAGTAGTGATGCATCATGCAATGCACTAGCTGAGAAGGTATTTCACTGATTTCATTGATTTGCTTGAAGCATATCAATGTCTCTTGCTTTGCATGAAGGTGTTCCCTTAATCCCACTCTCTACCTCCTCCTTTGTTCAAATTGCTTCTATGTTATTCTTTGTTATTGATCACATTCTTTCCAGTGGGCTCTTGGGTGCTTCATTGCCATCCTTGGCCGTTCTCATTGAGCAACTTGTATGAGGTGAGATGGTTGCTTTAGGAAGCTCGTGACCTTGTCTTCTTTCTTTTGTGTATTTACTGAGTGTTGCATGCATGATTTCCACTCACTATTTAGAATTTTTTTTCTACCTTTCATGTTGCATCCATGAAACTTGTCTTTTCTATTATGTACCTTAATGTGAGGCAATTGTTTATAGTTGAATGCTTTGACCAAATAATATAGCAAGAGCTTATCATCATGGTTCTGTAGTTTCCTGGATTGTTCCATTCATCTCCTTGAAAGTGGAAAAAATGAAGGCTTCCCACTAATTTGGGAAAATCTTTAATCAACCAATCGTAGTGATGCATCATACAATGCACTGGTTGATAAGGTATTTCCTTGATTTCAAATTATTTGCTTGAATAATTTCAATTTGTCTTGCTTTGCATGAAGGCATTCCCTTAATCCCACTCTCTACATCCTCCTTTGTTCAATTGCTTCTTCTACGCTATGTATTTTGCTATTGATCCCATTCTTTCTAGTGGGCCCTTGGGTGCTTCGTTGCCATCCTTGGCAGTTCTTGTTGAGCAACATGTATGAGGTGAGATGGTTTCTTTAGGAAGCTCGTGACCCTGTCTTCTTTCTTTTGTATTTATTGATTGTTGGATGTATGATTTCCATTAACTATTTAGAATGTTTTTCTACCTTTCATGTTGCATCCATGAAACCTGTCTGGAGATGGTTTTTTGGATTTCTCTTTTTAATTTTTATGCATTCTCTGCTCATAATAACTTTTTTATTGATGTTGTTTCACAATAATGCTATTGATTTCTTACCACCCCTTTATACAATTGAGCTCAATGTTATTTGGGGATTGTGAAGTTTTTTATTTATTTTTTAAATAGTAACTATTCGTTGAAATAATGTTGTACTCCACTACTCTTCCCTTTATGCATGTGATAAGTAGCTTCTATAGAGACTTTTTTATTTCTCTATCCAGTTGAATGTAAAAAAATGCTAAACAAATTTAATTCATAACCCCTTCTCCATGGGTAGGCTCGACAGTTCCACATTATCAATATTCAATCTATCTTGAGTTGTGAGGGTTGTGTTTCCCTATTTCAGCTCATTAATTAAGACCACTTTCATCTTTATGTATGGTTATGATTTTTTTTTATGTCCATTGCACCACAGGTGGTGCCAAGCAGGTCAGGTTAGGTCAGGGTGATAATTTGAGTGAGCACATACTGTTAGTAACACGGCACCATACTTTACAAGTTTACACGTTCCTTACGACCAGGTTCGCGACCAATGTACTTTACACGTTCCTTACGATCAGGCTCACGACCAATGTACTTTACACGTTCCTTACCGCACCATCGAATATTGTATATTTTTAAAATCCTGGGCATTTTGTTGGAAGCTATGCAAATCTAAATGGACCGAGATTTTACGGTTAATTTTGCAGTTTGTGTGAGGACGATTTTGCTATCGTGACACTTTTCACAAGGCGTTTCATCATTTCATTAATCTCCGCAGTCTCTATAAAATGAACTGCCTATACGTGTGTGGATTTGTTGAACTTACCTGCAAAAGTATGTACTTAGTGGCATATGTATTCAAATATATTTCGAACTAATGTGGATGTGTGATAGTGAATATTTATAGATTTAGGAATGTGGATATACTTCAAAGTGATGTGCATTTGTGTTATATGTGAATATTTATGGATTCTGAAATGTGCATATGTATACGTGTGTGATATGTGAATTTTTACTATTATGTATTTAGAGATTGGGAGAAAATTAATTTTTTAACTAGATGACATTATATATGTTTGTGAAATCTATTTGAAGTTCCAATGATTCCTAGATGTTATGGAGCCCTTGATTCCTAGATGTTATGGAGCCCTTGTTTACTTGCTAGGATTGGTAAAGAATGAGGTCCCTGAGAACGCATGTGAGTTAAAATAATTGAGTAGGTTCTCGGCATAATGAATTCCCTAATGGATGATGGTTTAATAATTGCTAAATGCTTGCTAATTTTACTTGCTAAATGAATGCTAAATAAGTCCAAATATGACATTATATATGTTTTTGAAAGCTATTTGAAGTTCCCAAGTATGTGTTTATGGATTTATGAGTTGGTTTTACAAGTTGTGGATTTATGAGTTGTTTTTACAGGTTGTGAAAATTTATGTTAATGATATGGATCTTGGTAAATATATATAAATTCCATTGTAAGATTAAAAGCAATAGAAGTTTATTTATGACTCTGAAGTTGTGAAAGTGGTTTTGATGGATTTTGGGAGGTTGGGTAAATGTTCTTGTTTCATATGCACGAAACTATTATGTGATTTTTTATATGCCTCTTGTGAATGTTTAAACTCCTATTGATATATTTTCAAGAATGATATGTCGCTTGTTTGGAACTTTGTGTTAAATAAAATGAGCTTTTAATGGATTTGTAAAGAAATATTCCCACTAAAATCACATACATTTTACATACATTTAACTCTACACGGAACCTTCTTCAAGATTTGAAGTCTTTATGAATGATTACAATTTTAACGAATGTGAAATATGCAAAATTTGGGGTTTGTTATGTTTCCTTTGGGGTTTGTTATGTTACCTTAAAATACAAGTAAAGAGAAGTTGAAAGGGTGAGCCTTATGCACCTCTGAATACATCTTAATGGCTAGATATACAGTAGGTATATATATTATTATTATTATATATATTTTTGTAATGTCATACATTAAATTGTTATATGATATATTTTTTATTTAATTGTTAAAGTTTATTATTTATTTAATTGAAAATTTAATATGTAAGACATCATTGATTGCATGGACGAAAGTTATGTTCAACACTAGGTGAAGGATATGAGTAGATGATCACATAGAAAAAATGTATGTTCCACTCAATCATTACATAATAGGGGAATTCAACAAGAGCATCATGCCACTTACAAGAATTGAACAATCATTCCTCCCAACCACCCAATGTACATCCAATGGACAATTTGTTTTTGGATAAGAGTTGTTAATTTTATAATTGTATATAAATGTTGGAAAGCATGTGTTCCTTGAAAATCTTCACAATGTGTAGACCCTACATTTTGAAAGCAATGTTTCATGTTAAAGTGATAATAAGTTAAAATTTCACTAAAGTGAAAAGCCAATAGCTATTGCTAAAATCACTTCTTGCAAATAGCTATTGCTAAAATCACTTCCCGCAAATAGCTATTGCTAACAACTATCCACAAAGGGAGCACATGGCAATGTTGGGGACATTGCCACCTCGTGGCTCTTGTTTGCATTATCATTCACCATTATCATTTTAGTCAATATACATTTATATATATATATATAAAAGATAATGCAACTAATGGAATATGCTTTAGTAGTTTCATTTTTTCTAGGCCATCATTGATAATAGTTTCCCTATTCCATCTATGATTTTTTCCTCTATGAAACTAATGCTTACGAAGGACATGTTGTTGTTAATTGCTTTAGTCCACTCTACATGCATGTGGCCTTTTAAATATGCATTGGTTTTTTTTAAATATGCATTGGTTTTTCTGTCTAACTATACATTGTTTTTGGGTCTTGAATATTATACTCTTAATTAACATTATTACTGAATATTGTAACTTTTTATTTTGAAGATTATACTTTTTAGCTAAACATTGTTAATGAAGATTATGTTGTTGATTATAGATTTATTTGTTGGATCTAATGGTAGTGTTATTGTGTATTTTAATGCTCATTTGTTTTATTTGGTAGGAAACTAAAAAGCTCTAACTTGATTTCTTCATAAAATATTTTAAAATATCTAAAATTATTTTTCAAAGTCATTTAAGATTTATTTGTTTTTTTGTTATGTAGATTCTATATACTAGGCTTTTTCCTTGCAAATAAATGTGGTTTTAAAATATTGAAAATAGTGTCTTTCTTATTTTTATAGCTTCCTTTGACATTTCTTGTTGTATAGTAATATTGAGGTGCTATTGTTCACATTTTTTTATGCCTTCCCTAGTTGCACTTCACCTAGCTAATTTTGCAACTAGTTTTCTTTTGATGTTCTTGCTAAAGAAGATTTTGAGAATAATAATAAGAAGAAGAAGAATAACAACAACAACAACACCAACGACATTTTAGAATATTAAACATTTAAGTATATTCTTATAGTTACTATTATTATGTGTTAACCTTTTGAGACATTTTTTTAATGTAAAGATCATTGTTCTTACTAGAAATATATAAAAAGCATCATTGAATTTGGGAAAAAAAACTATTTTGGGATCTAGTATGCTTGTCAAGTGTTTTACGGATGGGATTTGAGAAACTTGCTTGAAAGCTAAAGGATTGTTGGTGCTCATTTGTGGAAATTTTCAATGGCAACATAATCAATGGTATTTTTTCACATGTTTACTAGAATTCATGAAATTGAATTTCAAAGGAGAAAATATCCATTATTAGGAAATGGCTCTATTTGACCTCCAAAAAGAAGCAATACTTGAAAGGGAGTTAGGCATGTAAAGATGAAAGAACATGATTTTTTGTTTGGATTTGTCTTTTATATTTTTTATAGACACTAATGATTTCCCTCAAATACACACATAGATAAATAGAGATACAATGCACTTTATAGTGTTGATTAATTTGTTTAATTCTTTTATATTTTTTTAAATCTAAAAAGCATGGATTAAGTTGCATGCAGTTCTTGTTTAATTTTAATTATTCCGCAAGATTAATAGAAGATTAAAGGCCCTTCTATTTGGTTTTTGATTGGAGACTGGATACACCTTAATAGCAACTGGATGGTCGTGATGTGAATATTGACATTAATTTAAGTTATATTTCTATTTAAATTATTTTATATCAGAGTATTACCTGGGCTCATCGAATGGTACATACACAGCAATATATATTTGAATCTAAAAAGTTGATCGTCAATTCAAAATCCTTATTTGTGATACACATGTGAATAGTCCGGGTGCAGAATGCTTACTTTTGAGAATCATTGTACATCGTTGGATGTAAAAAAAATACAAACTTAAAGGTGTTAAAGAAATTAAGTATAACATAGATCAATGCTATCGCTGATTTAAAGCTTATAACATAGATTTGTTTGTGTTGCATAGGGAAAGGGAAAGATTTGAATATTGTAATTTCCACAAAAGTAAAAGTCACGACTCACGATGATGATTTGAATATTGTAATCTCTTTTGATATTCTAATAGCATTCACGTTAAGTAGCTTACCTTACTTTAGAGCATTTTTTCAAGGAATTTAGCAGATATCCAGTCACGTAAAGATGACATGTGTCACATAAAGAATGGGTATTTAGATAATTAGCTTTGCATAATTTTAATTTGCCTATGGGAAAAAAAAAGTAATAGACATTTAGTTAACTTTGGGTGCATATTTTTAGTTACTTCAACATTTTTAATAGTATGTTTATTATTAGAAATATTTATATTTTATTTATTAAATTTAAAATAAACTGATTGAATAAATTATTAAAAAAATTGGGTTATGAATACAAAAATTTTCTTTGTGAATTATAAAATAAAAATTAATTAATATAAAAATAATTATATAATGATAATTCATTAAAATAAATTGTAAGAGAGTATTTTATTTATTTTATGTTTTGGATTTTATTATGGATTTTGGTTGTAATTCTTTTTTGGTAAAATCTAAATTGGGAAGTGTTAAAATTGCGTTTTTGAATTCATAAATAAATTCAACACTCTCAAATACCTTTATGACACCCAAATTATGCAATTTTCATAACTAATATATGTGATTCTAATATTTTTTAAAGATTTCCAATCGAAATTTGAAAACATAAATAACTCGCACAACCACAAGTAAAGTTGTCGGTGAACACCGATAGGTATAGCCAACCACTTAGTTTTGTGGAGATGATCAAAATGCATTTAAGCATAACAAGATTCCACGACCATGAAATGAATCCCCACTCTACACTTCTTACACCCAAGTTAATCTTATTAATCCACTCAAAAAAATCCAAAAACTAAAATAATATCTAAACACTTATCGGTCTAATTAAAATACACCAATTATAATTAATTTCAATTTTAAAAAAGTATTTAAACAATGATTAATTAAAATTTAATTTTTTTAATTAATATCCTATTCAACTAACTAAAAGCAATTTTAACATTCTATATAAAAAATATCTAAGAAACACTTTTAACATTCTAGATAAAAAAATATCCAATAATATTAGAAATAAGAACTAGAATTACATTTAACATTTGATACAAAGCATTATCAAGTAAATGGGGAATTCCAATTCATGTCGCATGTGGTACTCCAATTGGAGTTTTTATAACCATATTTAAATAAGTATTAATTAATTAAAAATATATTTAATTTTTATACAAAATTTAATTATAGTAATATAAGGAATTAGAATTTCTTGTTGTATATTATTAGGATTTTTATAAAACAAATAAAAATAAATATTTAGAGTGTACAAACAAAGAGGTAAATGTCAATGATAGTTAAGCATGTTTAATCTTATCTAACAAATGTTAACCATAGTCAACTATAGTTCACTAAAGTCAATTATGGTTCAGTAAAGTCAACAATGATTTACTCACGTCAACCATGGTTTAACTATTGTCAAACTAAAGCAAGCATGGTTAAGCAAAGCCAAACATGGTTAGCTAAAGTCAATCATGTTCAAATAACAATCAACTGTGACTTAACCTGAGATAACCCAATGCCAACCATAGTCAACTATAGTTCACTTATTTAATCATAATCAACTATGGTTAACAGTTTGGATTAGTATTAACCAAACTCAACCATTATCCACATCTATTAGGGCTCACCAGCCAAATGTTTCACTAAGGGAATCATGATTAACTAAGATCAAACTTAGTTAGCTATCGTTAACTATGGTTAAACTTAATCAACCATAATAACTAAAATTAACCATGATAAATATAATCAACCATACTAAATAAATAACATATATACAAGACACATTAATTGCATTTCTTACTCTTTGATACTTAGAGACTTGTAACAGAATGCTTGGCTCCTTAGTGTAGCGATCTGTTGTCACTGGTCAGCGTATACACAAGAGCATCTCAGATTCCAAAATATACACAAAAGTTTTACAATTTCAGAGTTACATGATGTATCCAAGTAATTTTCTTACAGTCTTTAGGACCATTTTGTTACACTCCCATATCCACCTGTGAAACGAGTTCTGAAATCCAAATTAAATGTAACCGACATAAAATTGAGACATAATGACAAGGCTGTCAAACAACCAGGTCGAAGGACTCGTTTTGGATTTACCTCTCACGCTATTGTTGACTTATTTGGTCTTTAAAGGAGAATGAGTTATGAGTGTGTTTCATTATGTTTTATTATGAGTGCGTTTCATTATGCGTTAAGAATTTGAAATAAATGACAATGAGTTATGAATGTGTTTCATTATGTTTGTTACATCACTACTATGGCTTCTCTTAAAAACTGGACATGAAACTATTAAATAATTTAAAAAGGATAAAAGCAAGAAAAATTACAATGATGATAATGAAAGCAGTCAAATTTTGTTAGCAAGAACCTAACTCAACCAGATTCATTACAATATATATATATTATAACAATGGATTTTCCAAGAATATATTATAACAATGGATTTTCTGAGAAATAGGTTGTTGGTTTTTCTTTTAATCAATATAAAAAATCAATACCTAGGCTTAAATTAATTAAAAGGATTTTTTTTAAAATAAAATAATAAGAATAATTTTTTATATATATAACATACAACAATTTGATATAATGTTAAAAATGAATATTAAGCCTACTATTATTGCATGTCATTGATTTAAAATAATAACAAACACAAAACATTATATAAAACATAAAGCAAGCATGAAAATAATAATGACTTCTATTTTTTAAGTGTGTCATAAATATATAATTTTAGAAAATCTTTTATAAATTTACAAGTATTGCTTTAAATTATGAAATGAACTAATAAAAAATATTTAAAGATACCATAGCAATACATAGTACATCATTGTTTTATTTATAATTTGATGCAATGCAATACAATACAATGCCTTACTATGTAGGGAAGATACCATAGCAATACATAGTACAGCATTGTTTTATTTATAATTTGGTGCAATACAATACAATGCCTTATTATGTAGGGAGTCGATATACTTCATAAAACAGTTGTGGTTTTTTTGGGGAGAGGCACGGTACCCAACGCCTAGCTCTCTTCCACATTATGAACATAACTATTACTCCCCCAATTCCAATCCCCACTCCTATCCCAAATGCTATCAATGACATCTTTTCATTCACACTACTCAACCATTCCACTTTAACATGATTACTCTTAATAGTAGTGTTACCTTTTTGCATAGCATTTTCCTTTTGATTGGTGCATGGATCTAAAGGACACCCTCATAAGCATTTGTTCTTTTGAAATGAAGCTCTATTGAAAGTTGAAAATTGCGTCTCTGTTGGAATTGCCCCGCAAAGGGTGTTAGATGAAACATCGAGAACACGCAGCCAATAATACATAGAGAGTTCTTCAGGAATTTGACCTCTCAAATTATTTTTGGCCAAGTCCAACACTTCTGTCACGTCCCCATTTTGACCCTATTGCATTAAAATTGTAAATCGTGTAAATATCGTTATTTAATCATCGTGAGGAGCTCAAGGCCAAGGCCCCACCATCGATTTAGCATTTTATGTATCGGCAATTAAAAATAGATGCCTATGGTTCTTGTGCTAAACATGCACAATGTAAATTAAGACATCATGTAAATATGAACTTTAATGAAATACCCACAATTAGCTATGCAATGCAACAAGAGATGGGAGCATGATTTTACAAGGAATAGGGAGAGAAATTATTCAAACCCTTGAGCTAATGGTGTTAATCCATGTGTCAATGAAAAAACCCAAAAACCCTCAAATACCCATTTTGGCTTATGCACCCAATCATTTAATTCTTCCAAGAGTTGGTTGAGGTAGTTAATGCCTTGGGATTGGAGAAGTATGGAAGCCAGTTTCGTGTATGGGCAAGCCATCAACCTGGTAAATCATATTTTGTCTTCTTGGGCAAGAAAACACCCACAAAATGGTGCCCAAAGCCATTCTTGACCCATGGCCTTTGCTCTCTCACGCAATCTGAGCTAGCTGGGGCTTTCCCCTTCACGTTTTCTATCATTTTCATGCATTTTCCATGGCTAGGAACTCGTTTTTGTATTACCCAGTGGCTAGGAGGAAGGGAGTCACGATTTGGGGGTTTATGGAGGTTGTTTTTGTCCCTTGAATGCCCATAAATGTTTTTTGAAATCGATTTTCCCTCCCATGACTGAATTCCTCATCTACCAATTCGTTTTTGGTTGCCCATGTTTTTCTGAAGCTATTGGAAACCCCATCTTGGGCATCCCACTGTAAAAACATTTTTCTTTATGCCCAGCACTTGTGATTTTGCTATTTTGTGCATCCCTATTTTGGTTTGAACTATGAGCAAGAGATTTGGTGTGGAAGTGGACCTGAATTCGCTTGATAAACCTAGTGGGGGAGGTAACCTCTCAAGAAGATCAGAAGGTTGGCTACTCTTCTATGCACACCTTGAATAACACTAGAATGGAAGGTATGGCCTAAGGGACTATGTATTAGTGAAGGGAATACTTCCTTGTGTGGGGTGTGTAGGCATTGTGGGTGCCAAGATAGATAGATCTTGTAGAGGTATCCATGGCTCTGTGTTTGAGCTCACTAGCTTAGCAATTCATTCCTTCCCCTTTGCCTTAGCAGCCTGATAAACCCAGTTGTAGATTGGCTTGGCTGATTTTGGTGTATTGTGGCTATGAGTGAGACTGTTGTTCCCTTTCTCCTTGTAGAATCATGCTCAGCTTGGGGGTGGCCATTGTGTTGAGAGATTGATGAGCACAATTGGCCTACGGTTGGGTGGAACGTTGTAGTTGCATAGCCAGTTGCTTGGGACTACTTTGTTTTAAGATAAGTACTCTCTCTCTTTCGTATAAATTTTGCAATGTCTTTATTTAATGGCTGTCATGAAAATGTTGAATATATGTTAGATGTTTAGATGATTTTAATTCCACTGTGTTTCTATAACATACATATATATATTTGCTTAGGTCCCTTTATTTTATATTCTGTGAATTATGTTAATGATCATGGGGCTAGATGCCCGTATTTAGTGTCATGTTCCCTCCCATGTTTGGTCTGATGGGAGGGTATGTGACAACTTCTAAAGTAGATATATTACTAAGAGATGTGGGTATTGGCCCTTTCAATTGGTTACTAGATAAATTCAACAATCGCAAGCCACTCATACTTCCTATGCTTGCGGGTATTTCCCCTACAAGATTATTGTTAGACAAATCAAAGAAAGTGTCCATATGTGGCACATGTGATTGTCTATAATTTGCACTTTCTTTCTTCTCAATTGACATAAATTGAAGGTCTGATGTGTCATTCGGATTTCCAAAAAGTGGTTTTCCATACTGAGCAAGCAACCATTCTAATCGCCAAGACACATTGAATACAAATCCTTGAAGCCTTTCAAGATCAAATGGTATTCTTCCACTAAATTTATTGTTGGATAAATCCAATCATTGCAACTTTGTGAAATTTGTGATCCATTTAGGAATGCCACCATTGAGATTATTATAACCAATGTTTAAAACAGTTAAGTTATGAAAAAATGCAAGGTAGCTAGGAAGTTCACCTATGAATGCATTTGTACTTAAATCAAGCACTTGAATGTTGGTATAAGTGGCCAAAGATGTAGATAGATTCCCACAAAAGTTATTAGAGTAAGCATAGAAACTTGTGAGATAAGTGCAATTGCCAAAGCCATTAGGAATTGGTCCTTCTAGGCTATTATTAAATAGATCTAAAATCAAGAGTGAAACCATGCCACTAACACTATCTGGAATACTCCGAGAAATATTGTTATTATGTATGTCTAGAATAGTGAGATATTCTAATTGACCTATGCTATGTGGAATACATCCAACTAAGTTATTTGAACTCAAATCCATTTTTATGAGATAT
Organism: Larix kaempferi; assembly: GCA_027924585.1. Taxonomy (NCBI): domain Eukaryota; kingdom Viridiplantae; phylum Streptophyta; class Pinopsida; order Pinales; family Pinaceae; genus Larix; species Larix kaempferi. The sequence goes on from BSBM01000291.1 coordinate 17,505,339, forward strand.
TGTAATTGACGTATGCTATGTGGAATACGTCCAACTAAGTTATTTGACGTATTCTATATGAGAGAAAAATGGGCCGGTTGCCTCTTTCATTGCGGAATTATCTCTCTTCGTTCCGAGAAATGATAACGACTTTTTGTGATTTGCGTAAAGAAAGTTCCACGTATTGACTCCCGGTCGTTGCCGTATCGTGTATCGTATTGACTCCTGGTCAATATTGACTCCCAGTCGTGGTGGGCGGTGGAGATGCCGTGAGAGAGTGGGAAACTGGCCGTGTTGAGTGGTCCCGACTCCCCAGCGACCTCTATTTCAAGGCCCCTTCCCCAAAATAGAGCATTTACTTGTATCCCGCCGAAAGATAGTAAATCAATACAAGGTAGAGTTTTCCAAAGAAAAAAAAAACATTCATATTGTTTTGGAGGTTAAATTTATTTATTTTGTTATAATAAAATCTTAATATTTAAAGAATAAAATGTAGACATATTGATAATTTACATGTTATGATTTTAGTTCTTTCTTAAATATCAATATCGAATATTAATAATTTATTAATAATGTATATGTTATTTTAACATGTGATATATTTTTAATTATTATTATTATTATTAAAAAAAAGATTTTTTAAAATATTTTCAGTTTTTAAATTTAAGGTAATAAAGAAAAGAGTTATTTATTTTAGTGGGTTTTGATTGAATTTAATAATTTGTTTTTGGTAAAAAAAATTTTTTTGTAAATTGTGTTTTTGAATTCATAAATAGATTCAGCACACCCTTGAATACTTTATAGCACCTAAATTATTTAATTTCCATAGCTTATATTTGTGATTCTAAATTTTTTTAAATACGAACAAAATAAAACCAAAAATATGCTAAAGATGAAATCATAGAATATTTAGACTACATCATAAAGAAAATGAAAGGAAATTTAAAATAATAATAAATAAATAAAAAATGATAAAATATTTAAAGTAATAATAAAAAGGGAAATGAAAAAAAAAGATAAAAAAAATAATAAAGAAAAATAATGTATTAATTAGAGTATAAATGTGATAAAATTATAGAAAATCAATTATGGAAAATGGCTAGTCTAAAATTTCTTCATTGAAATTAAGACATTGAAAATCAAACACTCTTTATCTAAATTGATTGATATTTTGTCCTGGCAAATAACTTAGAAATTTAAGGGGCGTTGCTCAAATCAATCCTTCCAAAAATAGAGTTATAAGTTTCCTTCATTTTGAGACCCACCCCAAAATAGAGTTATAAGTTTCCTCCATGCTATTTTATTTATGGACCCAAAATAAAGCATTCGCTGGTACCTAGCTTATAGTTCTCACTCTAACAATTACCATCCGTGGCCACCTCTACAGCCCCTAAAAATGGTGAATTAATGTCTTCTACAAAAAAAAATCAAATAATAGTAATGTGATGATTATATATATTTAATTTCATTAAAAAATATGTATAAAAATTCAAATGACATATTTTTATTTTTATTTTTTATTTTATTAAAATATGTCACGTTAAATCATATCACAATACAACATCTCTCTCACAGTGGGTTGTAAGCACCTCGCTACTCGATGTTTTTTAAACATTATAAGTTTTTAATATTTTTATAAAGAATTATTTGTTTTTTTTTCAATTCAATTATTCCCCATGTTTCTTGGATGGTAAGGATGATAAAGCGTTGCCCTTCCACCCCGTAGGACTCAAGGCTCCAACTCTTGACCTCCTTCCGAACCGAGAGACTGTGCGCATGTCTTACCAATTGAGCTAACCCTTGGGGCTAAGATCACTTTTACTCTATCATACCTTAAAACAAGTAATAATAAAAATATTGACAAAAATAAAGGTAAGGAATTACTTGAATTACTTTAGCATTTTATTTATGTGCTCAAAGATCTTGGAGAGAAGCATTCCTAGATCGCCATAGTTTTGATGGATTAAAAGGTTTAGGTAGTTCGATATTGTAACAAATATTTTGAAATTGAGATCTAATGTGGTTGTATGCACGACAATCTAAAAGAAAGTGTTTTTCATCATCGACCCACTTAGTGTCACACATACAACAGATTCTTTTGACCCACGGTGTTTTAGGAACTATCCAACACCCTGCTTCTTGTGGGACGATGGCCATCATTTTTTTTTCATAAGTAGATTTGCCCAAATTTCTATCACAAAAGTGCTTACTAATGAATGCTAGGGGTCTTCCATCTTGCATTAAAAATACACCCAATCCTTTGCCTAAGATATCACATTCCAAGACAAAAGGTTTAGTGAAATCGGATATTGCTAATGCAAGAGTGGTGCACATGGCTTGCTTTAAAAGGGAGAAAGCTTGTTCCGCTACTTCATTCCATGAAAAGGAGTTCTTAAGCAAGTTTCTCAAAGGGCCTTCAATTTTTTCATAATTTTTCACAAGCTTCCTATAGCAGCCTATGAGATATAAAAACCCATGGCGGCTCTTCAAGGTCTTGGGGTGTTTCTTGCCTTGCTTTAATCTTCTTAGGGTCCACTCGTACCCCATCTTGTCCCACAATGTGACCCAAGTATTCAACCTCTGGCACCCCAAAAGAACATTTGGAATGTTTAATGAACAATTAATGGCTCTAAGGAGTTGCAAGGCTTTATCAACACATTGTACATAGACCTCTCAAATTTTAATGTAAATTAGGATGTCAACAAAGAAAACTAGGATAAAATTGATGAGATATGGATTCAATATTTTATTCATGAGGCTTTGAAATGTTGATGGAGCATTACAAATTCCAAAAGACATGACCAAAAACTCATAGTGGCCTTCATGTGTGTGAAAAGTTGTCTTAGGAATATCAACCTCTTTCATCCTAATTTGTTGGTACCCTAAATGAAGATCATGTTTGGTGAAAAAATTAGCACCATGTAGCTCATCTAGTAGATCATCAATGACTAGAATGGGAAATTTATCTTTGATAGTCAACAGATTGAGGGCCCTAAAGTTTGGACACATACACCAATCACCTTCTTTCTTTAGAACCATGACCATTGTAGATGAATATGGGCTAGTGTTGGGGAAAATGCCGTCTACCTCCAATAGCTCCTAAATTATGTTTTCAATTTCATTCTTTTGAGGAAAAGGGTACCTATAAGGGGCATACATTGTAATATGATTAACCCAGAGACCATAACTAAATACATAAATAATTCAATGCACAACCAAAATATAAAGGACAAGAGATAAAACCTACAAAATATTCCCTTATATTATACAAAAAAAAACAAGAGCAAAGTTTACTTCCCTCTTCGAGGAGGAAAATCCTGTGAACAGAGCTCCAATTACAATCACAATACTTGACAAAATTTTTACATAGCTAGTTATTTTATATATAACACTCACATAGACAAAACCCTAACCACTTCTGGTCCCACTATTAATGAGGGTCAATCACCTAATGGTTGTTATTTAGTAAAGAGGACCCTTTTAAATTAATGTACTAACAACTAACTTTCTAATGGGCCTTGTTGCCACGTACATCGATAAAGTAGGGAGTTAGGGTAGGACCCCAACATACATTTGGCAGTTGGTTTCTTGGAATTAAGGGTATATTATGATCATGCTCTTATTTAGAGCGGCGCAAACCCTTTGGTGTCTCAAATACCAATTGATATTTTTCCAAAACCACTTGCAAATTTGGATGGATATCTAGAGTGGTGTCTTCCAAATCCTGGATGACATGGAATTGAACAAGAACTCTTGAGTGGCACTTCTCCAATAGTTTTTTCATTCGACGAGAGCTAATGATTTCTGGTTAACCTACTTGAAGTCCCTTTAGAGTGTGAGTATAAGAGTTCTGGGTAAAACTCAAGCATAATTTTTTGAAATCCATGGTGACTGGACCTAATGTTTGTAGTCGTTATGCCCCTAAAATTATATCACAACCACTCATTTATATGGAAAACATGTGAGGTTTTAGGTGATAGTATCCCATTTGGAGGCATGCATTTTCATAGTGCCCCCCACATTTCATCATCCCTCCATTGGCTATCGAATTTTGAAATTTGGATGCTAGCCAAATAAAACAATCTACTTCTTCAGAATCTCTCATGTGAATAATGTTATCGGTGATGCCACTGTCAATCAACATAACTACTTTGTAGTGCTTAATGTAACCTCGAATTTTCAAGGTTTGAGGAGTTGAAATACTAGACAAGGCATGAACAGAGATGATGGGTTCTTCTTAAGGAACTTTAGATTCCACTTCTTCTTACATGGGTAGAGGGTGATTAATCACTTTCTCTTATGGGGTAGCTTCTAGAGTGATGTCTTTAGATGGAGCTAGAGAAGCCACATCAATTTGAAACAAATTTTGTTCTTTTAATTTGTGACCATGAACATGTTTTTCATACAAGGATAATAGAGCCCACATCACTAGCAATCTGCCATTTCTACTAGAGACAATCGTTGGATCTTCAGGGGATTATTTGGTGTGGTGGTTGAAGGAGGACAAGCATGAGGGATTAAAGAGGAGCATGTGGCTTGTGCATTCAGTATTTTTTATGCTTCTCTAGCATGCTCACAAGCCTACAACCAAGTAGTGGTTCATTGAATTCTAACTTGTGCTTGAATGGCCTCCTTGAGACCATTAATGAAGCATTCAATATAAAAAAAAATCTATCAAACCCTCTGTGCGAATTGCTAATTGTTCAAAGGCTACTATGAAATTTGCTATAGAGCCTGTTTGGTACAACTTGGTTAATCTCCCCAAATAGTGTGACTCACAGTCAAAACAAGCAGTGATGGCTTTAACAAACCAACTTTAAGCAATGTAACCTCCACCATATTTTTATGCCATTTCCACCTTTCTCGATCCAAGTATAAGACTACCACTCTAACTTTCATCATATCATCTATAACGTTATGGACGGAGAATTAGTGTTTCATCTGAGTAAACCAACATGAACCCAACCTACCCAGTCAAATCCATCTAACTTGTTCATATCTATCTTAGGAAAGCGATCCTACATATTATTATCCATGGAAGGGGGATGGCCATAAAAGGAGTGTGGCTTGCGAGATTCAACATCTTTGGAGGATTCTAATAGGGTGTTCTCCTTTTTTCCTTCTCTCCCAAGGGTATGGTTGCGAAGGGTGTGAGGCTAGAAGAAGGCCCAACTATTGTTTTATGGTCTTGAGATTTTGACCCCATTCTTAAACTTGGGTTTAGAGTTTGTTTTAGTTTACTTCCACTCGCTATATTGGTTCCTAGAGTTGGTTGCATTTATCTTGGTCCCCTAGAGCACAATGATCAGTGTCTTAAGAGGAGCAAGATGAGATAGGTCATATGCAATGGTCTAGCCAAGTCTCCAAAAAAATTGTTTATTGAGGAGTGATACCACTGTGGTCGGCTTAGAACAAAGATTATTTTGAGTTAGGTCCCTTGTAAGGGTTCTAAAAACTTATGGTACATATGTGTGTAGTTGTTAGATTGAAACAAAATAAATTCCATTGTAGGTTTCATTTTTCAACTTTTATCCCATAATAATTACCATATATATCATCACTTATTGTTGCATTATCTTTATTTTATCATAATAACCTCTCCCAATTGGTATATAATGTTAATGTGTCAATTAAATTCTGGATGGTTTCTTGAAGGAATTAATGTATATTGGAAGAAGTGAGCCTCAATCTATTAGATGCACTTGGAAATGAGTTTGTTTAATGCCTTCCACTTCACAACTTAGGTTTAGGTGATGTGTTTCATTTACAACATCTTAAAACAAGAGTAATAGCTACAAAGAAGCTAGTCCATGCCATAAAACTATGTTATATTTTGTATAAATAATATTATCTTATATTTTGTAAAATTAATTTTGTTATTTTTTGTATAATTGATGAATTGTATTATATAGATTATTTTGTATATTTGATGACGATATCTTATTAAAAATTGAAGTTTAGTTTTTTTTTTCATATTTTTACTTTTAATAATTAAGGTTTTTAAATAATTAATTAATAATTACTTACTATTTTTTTAGTTTTAAAAATAAGTTTTTAGTTTTTTTAATATTTTTAATAATTAATAATTGCTTGTTATTTTTTAATTTTAACTGTTTTAAATTTTTATTTTTAATAGTGGATTCTTGTAAAAAAAATAGATATTAATAAAAAAAATAGTTTTACTTTATTAGATATTAATAAAAAATTAGTTTTAGTTTTTAAGTCTTAAAAATTAGTAACTAGTTTTTATTTTTAAGAAATTGGTTTTTGTTTTTTAAGTTTTAAAAATTATTATTATTATTATACCTGTCAAAGACAAGGTATATAACAATGGATTTTCAAAAACTTTTAATTAATTTGTTGTTTTCAAAATCATTTTTTTATATAGTTTTATAAAATTTTATAAATATTTATATATTAAATTGAATATTTTAAAAAATAAAAATCAATTTCTAAATTTAATAAATTTAAATCTTTAATTTGTAATTGGTTTAAAACTTTGAATTGACTATTTTCCCCTGCTTCTACATCTAATTGTCAGAGAAAAAAAAATTACGTCGTAGGCATTCACCATGGAGAAGCATTACTTCCACATCAACAAGATTCCTCGCTCATAGAGCCAATGGAATCGTGCCACGTGGAAGGCTATGCTTCTCCCGACCTGCTCCTGGCAACGCGTCGCGCATTCTAGCGAGTTTCCAGCGATATGTTTTTAGGCTGCGACAACAATCCCGACCTACCTCCCGGCAACGTGTCGCTGCATTCTAGCGAGTTTCCAGCGATACGCTTTTAGGCTGCGATAGCGATCCCGACCTGCCTCCTGAACCTGCCTCCCGGCGACGCGTCGCTGCATTCTAGCGAGTTTCCAGCTATATGTTTTCAGGCTGCGACAATGATTTGCTTCTTTGATTTGGTATAAAAAGGATGCAAATGAATGAGAGAGGACAACTGGAAACGGGCAAGTGGGTTTCTCTGTGTGTTGTCCACAGTATTTTTTTGTCCTGTCGTCTGTCTCATCCATAAGTAAGCTCTAGTAGCGAGTGTATAGATAGCACGCTGTTGTAGGGCTTGACTACAGACCATTTACATGAACCTCACGAACAGAAAGCTTCTTGATTTGAGACATAAACAAAATAATTTCAGGATGAATACTAGAGAGCTCTTTCTGCACAGCTTCAACCTTCTCTGCACGCAAAGGTAGAACTCTGACTATATTGGGAAGCTTGCGCCCATATATTTCTTCAAGCTGCACAATGCTGGGTCTTCTTTCAATCCATTCTGGGACTATATATCCAATGTTTACGTCCGCAGGAGGTACTTCGTTGAATCTTATCTTGTACCCATTGCTAAAAATGTAAGGCTGGCTTGTCACTAGGAAGACGCTCTTAAACCCAATGCCTGCAATGTATAAACGATTCATCTACCTATGAAATTGAAATGATAACTACATATAAATAGAGAGATGGTGATTCTAATGACAAATTTGTACCTTGAGAAAGTCATATTTAACAATTTCAAGCAATGATTTGGATGATAGAATGATACATTTTTTCCCAATATAACCTCCATCCCTCTTATTCGTTTTGGTAGATCTTCCTACACTGCATATAGAATCAACATTATGTTTCTGAAATCCTATCTCATTGTTAAAAATGAGAAGTGTGGCAGTAGCGTCCACACCAGTGACATCCTTAGTAGTAAACACAAATTCCAACGATGGGTTCACATCATATGAATAGGTATTATTCTCTGCATTCTCCAATACAACCACCAGAATTACCATGACAATAGAAATACGAAACAAAGAAGACTGAACTGATTTATACTTTCAATCCAATTGTTGAGTTACCTGAATTAGCTCCATAACAAAATGGACATCTTTGGTGTATAATTTCGCAAACAAAATTTTGACTGCTTGGTGCAATTCTTCTGTAAGAGGGTTATCTTTAAACTTGGTCTTCCTAATCTCTTCAATGTGCTGCCTTGGTGTGGCCATCTCCGTAAAGGCAACTAAATTGGATTCCAATAGCCAGAAAACGCCACAAAACCAACCCCTATAAGAACACACAACATTTTCAGGACTTAAAATGTCTTCATTTTCCACCTGTCGAGTATTCTGGAGATGAGCTGAGTTTCTGACTATTTCAGTACCTGGAAATTTGATTATCCTGCCACCTGTGCTCCTATTCTTTAACTGTTAGTCGGTTATGTGCCAACCTTGTGAGAAAATATATGGGCGCCGTTATTTATTTTTGTTTCATCCCTTTACTCTCGTCTATTTCAATCTTTGACCATTTTATGAATGTAATATCAATTTATGCAAAGCTTTCTATTTTCCCATCGCGTTCCTCATTATTTGTAACCATTGAGCAAATAACAAAAATAATGCATTATTTAACCTAATAAATAACTTTTGGAAATGGTCTTTTCGCACGTGCAAAGGGTGGTTCCGCATGACCTTTGGATGGTTTCCAATACTGTCTTTCCCACATGCGGATGTATCAAGAATGGACACGTGCGATGGTTCTTTATATTCCGCAACCACTAATTTTTCTATCTCCCAAGCATGTAGACGGTGTGGAATACATCATGAGCCGTCGATTTCTTCTTTATCTTCATCAAACGGTTGTGCTTTGGACACCAGGATCATATGTGCAAATTATATCAACTAAAGGTGGTAAAAACAACGGCGCCAACCCCAACAGTCTCTTCCTCAGCTACAGAAAGATGGCCGCAGCATTTACCCTTGTCTGTTATTATCTCACAAAGTAAAGCATTTGTATCAGCCAGGAGGGTAGCATCCATTCTTTTTTCCAATTCAGTTTCAAACATCGATATAAGCATTTTTTAATCTCTATTTTTGTGACCTGCACATTTCCATGAGGATCCCTTTAAAGCATCAATTGCTCCTGAATACTTCCACGCAATAAGTCAAAAATATTTTGGGATTGAGATTGCAGTTTTTGTTTCCAAAGGCCACCTTCATCTATTACATCATGGGCCAAAATCTTATTCAGCTCAGTAATCAACCATTGCACCTCTGGAATGAAGTCGATAAGACCCTCTGGTATAACTACAACACCATAATTGTATCCATGGTCTGCTTGTTTACAAATCACATCTGTAATGTAAACTGTGACACTTTTAAGAGTTTGTTTCTTCACAGCTACCTCATAAGTGATTCTCACAAAAATTAACCTAATCTCAGCCACGATCTTAATCAACTTCTATCAAAAATACATCCGATTCATTCTTAGATATAGATTAGTACTAACCAATGATATGCGACTTCCAACAAACACCTTGTTTGAAAGAAGCAATGTAACTAAACATCTTACGATCATAAGAAAATTCTTCTCCGACTAGTGTCCATGTCTGGCTTGTGGACTCTTTCATATTCTCCACCTTTTGTATCAAATGTTCCATGCTGCAAACTAAGCAACTTTAATGTGAAACGTGGACCACATTCCTTATCATCTCTGCATAAATCTTTCAAGTTGCGTCGAACCCAAAACTTGTTGGAACTTCTTTAGACTTAAGATCACCATGAATTACTTTTGGACAGCCAATCACCCTTGTTTTAAGTTTTTATCCCTGAATTTATTTAAGAAGACAAACATTTGTATTTGAATCATCCCCACCAATGAAAACAAGATCATCTAAATCAAGATTTTCAGTATATTTTCATCCGGTTTCTTGAATTGTTCAGGAGTCTCAATTCTATCTCAGCCACTGCAAACAATGTCAAAGTCACCCTGGTTTTGATATGGATACACAAACTCTTTCGTCATTTCACCATATTTACATTTCATTATTCTTGCTGAACGCTTGACTGAAATCTGCATGTTGCATCGACAAGTAGTGGAGATCCTTCACACATCACCAAAAGAATTGACGGATGTGCACTTTAATCATGGTTTCTTTGCACTTTATGTTGTTTTACCATATGGGTATTTATCCCACATTTACCCCGCAGAAACACATGGCAGAAGTTATATATATCACGGCTCCTACAATATTTCGATGAAGTGAGCCCAAGGCTTTGACATTGGAGTTTGGCACTTGTGTGCTAGGTTTCTTGGATTTGGTCATATGCTCAGCATTGTGTGTGTCGCTTGTGGAGTTTAGCAAATAACTGGAGATTGGTGTCAAAACCCAATATTTTTGCTAAAAATCAACCAATAATAATGAACATTTGAATTAGGTTTTAAAATGCCAAATTTTTTTATTTTTATTTTTATATTTTTGCACCTGAGAACAAAATAAGAAACTCCTCTTATTTGTCAAACCTGCAAAAACTCCTTATCAAATGAATCAAACCCCGAAATTACCAAGGACCTGTGGATTTTTCGTTCAAAATTTATAAGGTGATAATACTAGCCCCCATGAACATAAAATAATGTTAACATTGGCCATAAACAAAAAAAGAATAATACAAAGTAAAAAGTAAATATGAGGGAGATCTTGTAACTTTGTCGAGTGTTTTTCAAGTAACAAAATAACACAAAGTAAACAAAAAAGAATAATACAAAGTAAAAAGTAATAAATATTATGTCGGCCATAAACAAAAAAGAATAATACAAAGTAAAAAGTAAATATGAGAGAGATCGTGTAATTTCTATTTCTTATGTCAGCTATGGTAATTTATTTTTACTAGCTCTCATTGAATAGCTCCTTGAATGCAATACCTGAGCAGAGGTTTGCACCTCGGGAGATTTGATCCCTCTCGACGCTTGATAGAGCCTAGGATTTGGATCTATGCTGGTTAAATAATAAATTAAATGATTTTATTATACATAAAAGATAAAAATAAAATAAATAAATTATATGTTCAAAAAGATTATATATTATTATTATTTGTTATTAAAATAATTTAAGTTAATATTTTAAATTAACTTAATAAAATATTTTAAAATATATATTTTTATTTAATTTTACTTAAAAATAAAATAAATTTTATTTCAATAAAAATTTCAATATCTTTTCATACTATCCCATAAATAATCATAAAATAAAATCAAGGTATTAGCCTTCCCTTTACTCCTTCTGATTCCATTAAAGAAATATGAAACATAATATTACTTTGTATTTCATCAATTTCATGTCCTCATAAAAGAATCTATAAATATAATATTAGCTTTTTCTAAAGTTTATATTATTAGATAAATGCATTATAAATTGTAACAATACATCTATCTTTTCAAACCATGTCATAAAGAGTTATGAAATGTAAACCATACATTAACTTTTTCCATTAATAAATTATGAAACATGGTCTTACTTTGTATTTCCTCGGGTTCATGTCATCATAAAAAAAGAAATCATGAAATATGATATTACATTATCTTTTCCTAAATTTCATATTTCATATTTCCTAATTGTTATATCCTGTAAAGTGTCAATTTCATTAATGCCTTAGTGGTTTAACTAGGACCTGGTATCTTTATACCAACCTCGTTTGAGGCGCATGCGGTTTTGGCTTGAATTTAAAGCAATTTTAGGAAGTCTCTCATTTCCCATATTATTTATCTTGTTCTTGTACATTAGGTATCTAATCATGGCTCTGCTCTCAATGGGGGGAAGACCTACTTCAATAAGGAGAATAGGGTAAGGCGTATTACTTTTAATTTTGAGGTTATAAGTTATGAAACGCTTCTGGATTTGTTCAATCTTTCTCCAAGAATCCCTAGAAATTATGCATCCCCAAAATTCACAACCATATAAGATAACGGAAATGATAAGAGTTTTGAAGATAAATTTATTTTTATCCAAAATAACAACGTTGGCTAACTTACAATTTTTTTCGAGGCCAAAGTAAACTTTCCAACCACCATTGATTCTTTTCTCAATACTATAGTTCCATTTGAGCTTTTGATGGATATCAATACCGAGATACTTGTAAGAAGTTATCATCCTCCTCATCGACCTCAATATCATAAGAATCAATTTCCATCTGTCTGGTCGAACCAGGTTCTGAAGCAAAATCTGTTTTGTCTCCAAAGCCCTCACCAGAATCAACCTCAATGTCCTCATCTTGGTCAGAAAAAACAACATTAACAGTAGTATGTTCTTCCTTGCTGCATCTTCCAGAGTCTTCTCTGGCCTTCTCTAAACCCTCTAAAATTTCTTGGTGCATAGAAATATCATCCCTAAAGGAGCAAAACTATTATCTTTGAATTTGGAGTGAGAACCCCCAATATGTTCTTCGTGTTTGGTAACCAAAACCACCATTCTAGAAACCTTATCTACACAATGCTTAACATCATCCTAAATTTTGTTAAGATAGGCTTCCAAATTACCATTTAGGTCCTAATACATTTGTTCAAGATGATCCAGATGGTTATCCACATCAGGAGAGTGAGAAACCATCCGGTTTACAACTTGAAAAAATCCTTCAACATGGTCCTTCATCCAATTCAAATGAGATTTAAAATCATTTACACTGGTTGTCAGAGAATTCACCTGGTCTACCAATTGCTCAACTCGCTTCTCAATATCCATTGGTGAAAGACTGATAAGCTCAAATAGAAAAGGCCCAAGGGGATGCAACCATAATATTACTAAATCCACAATACCAGTAAAGGAGGCAGAGCAAAATACGTCATAGAATTCCTTTTCACAGAAATAAACTCTTACACTTCCACGACGAGACTCATAAACATAATTTTCCACATGCCAGCATAACCCAGTATCCCATACCTCCCAAAGAAAAGATAGAGGGAATTTATACGAGTTACCTGCAAATACACAATTAGAAGCCTTACTCCTCGCACAAAGGAGAAGGATAAGAACGTCATAGACTCAACCACCATTCCAATTGAGAAACCCTAACCAGTGTCCATAGCCAAGCTCACAGAAGCAACAACAGGCCAAGCAAACGATAGAAATGAGATTCTAAACCCGAGGGAGCAAGCATTTACCAGGATACAGCTAACACATTAAATGTAAATGAAACCACATACGGAGAAGTGTGCTCACCAACTCTGATGCCCAAAAGAGGAAGGACGTGGAGGCTATTCAAGGCCCATCTTAAGATGTAAAGATTAAAATTCATAATCAAGCAATTAAGGAACAAATAACAAATTTCTAGGCCCCCCATCGGTCATTAATTCCCCTTGATACATTGAGGAAGCTTGATTTGCAAAAGAATTATCGAGAGAATTCAAAGCCTGCTTCATATGATAGAACTTGATGAACTGGAACCTTGGAAGGATATTCAAAATGTGTTGATGAAGATGACCAACTAAAGGATCTATGATAGGTTGACCATTTCTTACTTGAGACAAAATGATCAACGAGTCTCCAATGATGATAAGAGGTTGAGCTTTTACATCTAGAGCCAATTGTAGACGAAGAAACAAAGCATATGTTTACACTTAATTGTTGAATCTATTCCCAATCCCTAGGCAAAAGTTTTGACTATATTTCCACCAAGGTAAAAAATTACCCCTCTCGCACCTGCCTCCCCGGTACTTTAGTCCCTACCTTGGCAAGGACTAATAAATTAATAAATTAAAAATTAAAATAATTTTTTTAATATTTATTTTTAGTCATAAAATTCCAATCAACAAGGAAATATTATTTCCTTATGAGACTCAGAAAAAACAACCTAAAACAACCTACTGGTAAAACACAACCTTTTTTTTCCCATAGAAAAAAGTCATAGCTATATTATTTAAAACATAGTTACATTTTCCATCTTCCTTCATGTGTGATCATGGGCATATCAAGTTTTAGCTATTCCAAGCTATAAGTAGCATAAATGTAGCAATATACATCATAAACATTTTTGAATTTAGCAGAAAGTCATTGTAAGTCTTCTTTAGTTACAAATAAGCATAAAACTTATTTTCCCATATGTTTCACTTATAGCAAAACAAATCTAGATTCAACAAAAAACTGGTAAAAAAAGCATCAAAGAGACAGATTTTACACTGCCCATACCTATTCAGAAATTAACTCTGCTCTACAAATAAACAAGTTTCCCAATCCTTCAAGCAAAAGGAAATAGAGAAACCATCTTCAGATTCTACTCTGTGATTGCATCTTCATCCCAACCAGGAAGGTATAATGTTCAGAGTAAGTAGTGTTACTCATGAAAATATTATGTGAGAGTTGAATGATCATATTCAACTATATGCCATAATCCTTCATCCATTTGAGCGTTTGCTTTTGCTATTTCATCTGCAACTCCATTCCTTTCATGAAAGATATGTTTTATACTTACATCTCTCATCTGATATCTTAATTTGATGATCTCCTCCAGTAGAGCTACCAACTGGATTGTGCGCAATCCATAAGAGCTAGTTATCCAATTTACAGCAAGTTGAGAATCTCCAAAGATTTGAAAATCCTTTATGTTATGTTCTTCTACCAGCCTCAACAATAGTCTAATAGCGCTTAGTTCTGTGTAATTGTTTGTGCCTTGACCAATTCCAGATTTGAATTTTACCCAGTGCTACTAAGATGGATAAATTATGCCCCTGGATCCACACATCGAAGGTTCCACCATAGCAGCTCCATCAAAAAAACCCCAAGGAATATTTTCATCAATTTCTTCCTCTACAATATTCTGAATTTTCAGCTCGATCTGATCTTGTGGGAAATAACTCAAAATCACCATGCTTTGGGAAGCACATTGAAAGGACAAAATAGTTCTATCTTCAAAACAACTAGCGTTCCTTGCTATCCAGATACCCCATGCCACAATTAAAGGGATTGATTTATAGTTTGAGACCCTTTCATTTTTGTTCCAGTTCAGAAGGCATGCTTCAATAGACTCTCCCTTCCAAATGTTGGTTACTTTCATCATTTTCTCAATCTCTTTCGAAACAGTCTGTGTATAAGAACAAGTCACATCAAGATGGTAATTAGACTCCTCATCCATTTTACATAAATAGCATCTTCCCGGGCCTTCTCTTTTCTTCCGTTGTAATATATCGCAGGTTAGTGCTCTATTTGACAGAAGAAACCACATGAAAATTCTAGATTTTAAAGGACAATGGTATCTCGAGACTGACCTCCACCACCAGACAATATCATTTACCTTATCCCGCAATATGAAATTATAACCTAATTTAGGATTGTATATGCCAGAATCTGAGAAACTCCATATCAGGGAGTCTTTACAGTTGGTAAACCTAACATTGCATTCTTAAGATTTGATATATACCCGACCCAGATTGCTTTATCATTTCCAGTCAAACCAACATCCTCAGCTTGCAACCATCATTTCCCTCGATAGGAAGTCTGAGAATTATCAAAAATATTATTCAGAAAATAGAGACCATTAAACTTAAGAATAGTTATAACATGTTCTGGAAGAAGAAACCTATGGCTACAACCTACCCAAGGATCGACTCCCAATATTATTGAGCTCCCATCTCCAACCTTCCAAGAAATGCCAGTACTAATGATATCAAAATCTTTAAGCACCGCTTTGCAACATAAGGAAACCTTCCTAGAGTAATTGATAGGCGGACGTATCCATTCAACCAAATTTGCTAGAAAAATGTACCATGAACTTTGAGGTTGCTAGTATTGAGCCATGACTGTAATGAATATAAAATAATGTATTAACTAATAAACTATAATTAATACATTATTTTATATTCATTACAGTCATGGCTCAATACTAGCAACCTCAAAGGTTACTGAAGGAACAAGGTTCCTTAATATAGAATAGCTAGTACAAGTAGCGTAAGAAAGCCATAAATGGCTAAGTAGTAATGTAAAAATGAATGTATGATAGATGATTTTAAATTACAAGGAAGCTCGCCTTTTATAGGCTTTGAGCATGTGTAGTGAAGGGTTACACCCTTTCACTTAATAACTAATAAACTATAATTAATACCTTATTTTATATTCATTACATTGCCTTCCCCTTAAGGGAAGCTTTGTCCTCAAAGCTTATTTGACGACAATGATTACATCTGATTCTTTTGCTTGTAATGTTATTTCTTGATCTTTAGTCTTTGCGACATTTGATGAAACGAGGCGATACGAGTTACAAATTCCCCAGAAGAATTGTAGCATCGTCTCTGATGTGTTCCATCCCAAATCTAATTTTATCAAAGCTATTTGATGGCCTTGTGGGATGGGTCTTATTGTTTGTTGTTTTGTATTTTGATTTGATGTTCTTGCTCGTCTGACATCATCTCTCCTCCATGTTTGTTCATTTTAACCCTTTCGTTGGTCAAAATGACGTTTATAATTGGGGTGTCGATAAGGAGTTTTTGTTGTTTGTTCTTCTGCTGGACTGACTTCTTTTTTATTTGTATTGATGACTGGATTTGTATTTGCTTCTTTTTCCTCAACTTGTTTTTTTGAACCCAAAGGTTTTGTTGTCCTCTTCTGAATGTTCTCCAACTTGTTTTCAAGTGAATCTTTATCATTCTTAAGATTCCTGATCGTTTCTTCTTGCGATTTTGCATCGTCTTTAAGTTCTCATAGTTTCTTCCGGAGATCTTGATTTTCCTCCTCTATATTTTGATGGTACCATGCCCTATCTTTTGCTTTCTTGACTTGAAAGAGCAACTTCAGATTATGATCTCTTAAACGCGATATCTCTTCTTCTTTGTCCTTGATGACTTTGTCTAATTCTTTCTGCATCTTTTGTGTTGATTTTTGATCTTCTTGTGAAATCATCTTCGAAATGTCTTTGAAATCTTCAAATGACACATCCTTTGAATCTGATTTCATTGAAACATCCTGCAGTGTGATTTGTTTTTTCTTGTATGAAAACATTAAAAACTTTTTCTTCATATTTAAGATAAATGATCCCAATGTTTCCATCCAGGGTGAACCTAGAATGGTGTCGACTTCGTTTGAATATATAGTCGAAACATTGAATTGGGATGTGAACTTGTAATCCTTAATTGTTAGTTGTAAGTTCGTAATTTCATATTGCTTCTCATCGGAGTTATCTATCTTTTCGATTATACTTGATTATGGGATTAATAATTGATTTGCCAAACTGTTGCTAATGTGATTGTCTAGTATGGTAGGAGAAATAGCAATACTAATATCTTTTCCTTGAATAGTTCCCTCAAGTTTTATTATGCTATTGGCTACTTTTGAATAGGTCTTAGGGAATCTTTCTTGGTTTCCACTATAAGACTCCATATTTGTTCGATAATAATAATTATTAATTTAATTAATTAATAATAGTATTATTATTAATGTTATATAAACTATATATATAGTTTAATATATAATAATTTTTTTTTACAATAAAATAATTATTATTTCAAAAATAATAATTATAATAATAGTGTTATTGAATTAAGCGATTAGGGGGTTTTTAAAAAATAAAAATATTATAACAATAATTTTATAATATTTAATTTTTGGTTTTTGGTTGTATGCAAGTGTACATGGGCGAATGGAGGCAAGGTGAAGATGGAAGGGGAGGTTGCAGAGAGTGGAGGCAAGGGATGGCGGAGGCCACATGGGAAGTGAGGATGGCGGAGGTGCGTGCAGGGGCTGTGGGGAGGGAAGGACGAAGAGCGGAGGGAGGGGTGTTACGCCGGTGAAGACGGAGGGAGGGAGGGCTGCGTGAGGGTGTGGATGAGGGTGATGGCAGGAGTGGCAGCATGTGTGGGGATTGGGAGGATGAAGAGCGGAGGGAGGGTGAAGGGCAGAGCAGTGGTGGAATGGCGTGGGGGAGTGGCGTGGGAGTGTCGGCGGAAGGGGATGGAGCAGATGTGTTGGGCACGGGAGGAGGGAGGTGGACTGGCAGGGGTGGAGAGATGAGTGCTGCAATGGAGGGAAGACGCAGCAGAGAGAGCGGGAGTGCATCGTGGAATAGTGGGAAGTGCAGTTGCGGACAGGGAGGAGGGCGCAGCGCACGAGGCGGGAGGTGGTGTGGGCGGGGAGTAGTAGAGGTGTCGGGTGGGAGTGCTGCGGGAGGTTGGTGGGCTTGTAGCAGGGAGAAGGATGGGAGCTATGCGGAGGTTAGGAAATTGGGGGCGGGGAGGGAAGTCGATGTGGGGAGATGTAGAGAAGGGTGCAGGGAGTGTCAAGCAGACAGAAGGGAGAGGAGCGGAGGTGGTGGAAGGAGCGGAATTGCAGAAGAGGGGGAGTATTGTGGCCAAGGGCCTTTTCGGTCAAAAACCAGAATCTTCAAAAACTCTGAAGTGAGGGCTACAAGCCGGATCAGAATTGGCTCTGATACCACTGAAGGAACAAGGTTCCTTAATATAGAATAGCCAGTACAAGTAGCGTAAGAAAGCCATAAATGGCTAAGTAGTAATGTAAAAATGAATGTATGATAGATGATTTTAAATTATAAGGAAGCTTGCCTTTTATAGGCTTTGAGCATGTGTAGTGAAGGGTTACACCCTTTTCACTTAATAACTAATAAACTATAATTAATACATTATTTTATATTCATTACAATGACCTTGTGGGATGCCTTGGACTGAGTCGTGACCCCGTGGGTTGCCTTGGACTGAGACGTGACCTATGCTAGGACAAAACCATGATCTCTTTGGGTTGTTTGGACAAAACCATGACCTTTGTGGGATGTTTGGATAGAGTCGTGACCTCTATGATATGTTTGGACTAAGTAGTGACCTTTTTGGGGGTGTTAAGCTGGGTTGTGACCTTTGCTGAGTCGGCTTGACTGAACCATGATTGTTCCTTGGGATGCCTTGACTCGAAATGTGATCTGTTCACTGTTCTGAGGTATTTTATGTGAGTGTGTTGTTGTTGGTGCCTACCATGACCTTTGCTAGGGCTTCTATGGTTCTTTTTCATCCTGTTGCAGCATGTCGAGCATGTTTAGACTTTATAGAGGTTTTTTGTGCTCCTTTTTAACCTCCTTGAGGATGCTACTATGTATGGAAGTGTGCCACAGTTTGATGAACGTGCTAGAGTGTGGGTTAAGGTTGCATCTGCACATTTGAAAGGAGCTTCTATTTACTTGATGTATGACTATCCTAAAAGACTGGCATTTATTGCAGTAATGGGATTGAAAGTTCATCCTCATTTCTAGATTGTTTTGATTAATACCTTGAGGTCTGAATTTGTCTCACTCTGCCCTACAACTACCTATCTATCTCTCTCTCAGATATGTCAATTGTTTCGTTAGTGACTTGTCTATTAAGAGACAAAGTCTGATCATAATATATATCTGAGTATATAAAGGAAGGTCTAAACCACATTGTTTTCTTCTTTTTGTCCATTTATAATTTTATTACATGTGGTTGACTAATTCTGTTGTATAGCTATGGGACTCTGCATCCAATAGACAAGTAGATTAAATTACTACTTTCATGTTTTCAATTTCTTTTTGTTTTGTTTAAATAGTGGAATTCCATGTGGGCATTTTGGACAAAGGTGAACAGTTGTGGGAGATTTTCTAGTTCTCTTTCGAGGTATATATGATAGTGGGATTGGCATAGTCTATCTTTAACTTTTATTTTATTTTATTTATATATCAATCTAAACATGGTTTCATGCCTTGATTGCAGGTTAGTGGATTTTTAAGTCACCTCTGAATAAAATGATCACATAAGTATTCATACTTCTTGTCAGCAAGCAAACTCGAAGGTATTGTTGCTAATATTTCATCTCATTTCATTTCCATTTATCTAGTGGCTAAGAGTACTTAGAGCTAATGCCCATTCTTCTTGATGTGAAATGGAATTAGTAGTATATTTCTTTTTACTATTCTATATACATTTTGGGTAATGAGTTGCTCCATTGGATACGCCTAAAGAAAATTACAAGGGATCCTATCTTGTTGATTCCAATTCCAAAATTTCTATCTGATTTTTTAAAAATATTTTAGAGGTTACTTTTTCCTAGGATGGGCATATACATGCTAGGAATGAACATCCAAATCTTATAAAAACTCTCCAAATTTTGTCTAACAATATGTCCATCCATTCTAATATCATGCAATAAGTAAATGATGTATTGGTTTATTAGATGTGGATATTTTTTGTACATATATTTTAAATATTCCAAATTTAGTAGTTCAAGTTTTGGTCCTTTGAAGTTAAGATGGACATCCAAATATGATTGAAACTACCTAAAGGTTGTGTAATATGTTCATGGAACATGAGAGAAACATGCACCTGTGTTCATTTTACAAGGGATGGTGGCTTGGCCCACATTGGAGGAAGATGAGTTTGGGACACCATTTGCTCATCCTTTGCTTCTATATAAACTAAAATTCTCCTTTCCATGGCATCATCCACCATTATCTTCAAGTTACTTATGAATTTTCAGTCAAATTCAGATATCTTGGCATGACTCTAGATGACTCGGTAGATAGTTTAATAATGGATGCATGCTTGTCATTCCTATAAATTTATGAGATTTTTGCATTTTGCATCATTCAAGCATACAAAATAATGATTACCAAGTTACTATAGATCCATAATGGCTTACCTTGTACTAGTCCTTCAAGTCTTTCAACTGCATTTATTAAGTGCAAATATATATTTGCACTTAATAAATGCAGTTGAAAGATATTTGCACTTAATAAATGCAGTTGAAAGACTTGAAGGACTAGTACAAGGTAAGCCATTATGGATCTATAGTAACTTGGTAATCATTATTTTGTATGCTTGAATGATGCAAAATTTGTTTGACTATCATCATTGTCAAGCAATAACAACTTCTTAAAGGGTGATAACTCAATGGTAGAGCACCTGCCTAATTATAGGCAGGAGATTGGTGGTTTGATTCCTCCATACCCTATCATAAATTAGTGACTAAGAAAATGACTAAATTTGCATATATACGACTATTAGTAGCTAATTTCCAGTATCTTATAGCGCGAATAACGTTTAGTCGTATTTAGCTTAGTCATTAATATGTTATCATCTAGTAGTTTATTTAGTCGTATATTTGGTCATTAATTGTGGCAATCAATGACTAAAGCAATGACTATCAATGACTAAATCAGTGACTATCAATGAGTAAATCAATGACTAATAAGTCAACCAATTAATGACTAAGTGAAATACGACTAGCTATAATATAATGGAAATTAGCTACTATTAGTCGCTGACTAAAAAATAGTCGTTTATAGCCTAATTTTAGTCATTAATTCCTCATTTTGTACTAGTGATCCTTGTCTCTTTAAACCTCTGCACGAGCCTCAGGGAGAGCCTCACTTTCACTTGGGGACAAGCCACCAGAATCCAAACCCTGGACTATGAAGGCGTTCCCTTCCGTTGCCATGGTTGCCATGTCTATGGACACATTGCTAGAAACTACAAATAGTATTTCACCGAGCGGGTGGATCGACCAAGGAAAAGGATGGTGGGTAGCGGGCCCTCGATGGATTCTACCGACACACATAAGCTGGGCAGAAGCGAAGACACTGATGTGGTACATCGTTCTTCTTGGAGCAGACAGGCGGATATTTCAATTGAAGCCCTATCTATTGTTCCAACTGGGCTTGTTGAATCCCCCTTTGCACCACTGGACACTACTTCCCATCATCTGACAGAATGCGCGACCTCGGGTATGCAA
Organism: Larix kaempferi; assembly: GCA_027924585.1. Classification (NCBI taxonomy): domain Eukaryota; kingdom Viridiplantae; phylum Streptophyta; class Pinopsida; order Pinales; family Pinaceae; genus Larix; species Larix kaempferi. The sequence continues at coordinate 17,526,810 of BSBM01000291.1, forward strand.
ACTTCTATCCCTTCTCATATCAACACTTTGGTTGAAAATTTACATTCTCTCAGTTTTGTTTCCTTGAAAACCATGCACATCCCCTCACCCCCAGAAACCATTGGCACCCACCCTTCTCCTCCTCCCCCTCCTCTCTTGTTTCTCTCTCCTCTCCCCCACTCCTCCTCCCCCCCACTCACCTCTCCCTCTCCCTGCCCGCCGGTACTCCCCACTGCCCCTACTTCCTCCCATCCCATATGTTTTCAACTTCGATCGAGAGATATTCCTGTTGTTCACTTCTTCACCACCCCATCTCAAGGGCTTGGGAAAAATTCACAGTCTACTGGTCGAGGAAAGGGAAGGGGTCAACCAACCCATCTCTCCACGACACAACATCGTGCTCTTTTGGAACTTGGAGACGGGGCTCTTAGAGCAGCAGAAGCCCGGTCCGAGGTCCAACAATGAAGATTTTATCCCTAAATTGTTGAGGGTTGGAAAGTGAGCCCAAAAAACTTGCCCTCAAGCGGTTGATTTCGCTTCATCAGCCTGATGTTTTACTTCTTCAGGAAACTTTGGGGCCGGAAGAGGGAGTCACCTCCATTATTTCCTCTCTTTTCCCATTTATGGATTTCTGAGCACTGGATGCTCGTGGACACTCTGGTGGTATAGCCACTGGTTGGAATACCCACACTGTCAGACTTAAAAACTCCTGGGGTCGCGCTCGACTCTAGCGGTGGAAGTGTATCATGCGGTGTTAAATCACAACTCCAGTATCTTAAATATTTATGGACCCTATGATGATAGAGTCTCCTACTAGGACTACTTAAAACAGAAATCTTTCTTCCACTTGGAAGATCTGATCATTGGAGAAGATCTAAATATTTCTATGGGAAATCATGAAATTTGGGGTCCCAACGCCAGACCGGACAAGCAGGTGGATTATTTTGAACAACTATTACTTGATCACAAGTTAGTGTACCTCTTTCTAGATAAGTTAAAACCTGCATGGACCAACCGTAGAGCAGGTGCACAAAGGGTTGCAAAGAGATTGGATCATTTTCTCCTAACCGAACATATCATTGGTCAAAATCTAAATTTTTGACAATGGGTGGACATGGGAGGTTTATCTGATCACTCTCCCATTTTACTTGAGATAAAAGGATATGCATTCAAACCACCGAGCCCTTTCAAGCTCTGTGCAGCATGGCTAAACGAAGAGGATGTCACCTGGATCATAAAGGAAAACTGGTTTCCATACTTCCCTATCGAAGAGAACTTCGTTGCTCCACATTTCGCAAAGAACCCCATGGATATAAAAAGGAAAGGGATGAACAAGAACTGTCTCAAGTTGAGTCGGGCCTTCGCACTATGCAGGATTCTGATGGGTGTGGTTTTCTAACCCATAACACGTCCGCTCAATTGGGTCTACTTGAAGCTCGAAGATGAAAACTTCGACAAACCCAAGAGGAGATTTGGCGTTTAAAGAGTAGAGCCATCTGGCTTGAATGTGGGGATGAGAACTGTAATATCTCGATTTTGACCCCATTGCATTAAAATGTAAATGATATAATATTGTTATAAAATCGTGGTGAGAAGCTCAAGGCCAAGACCTGCCATCGATTTTATGATGCATATGGTTTACGTGCTAGCCAAGCACAATGGAATTGCAAATATCATGTAAATATGCATTTTAATAAAATACTCACAACTAGATATGCGATGCAACAAGAGATGGGGGCATGATTTTACAAAGAATTGGGAGGGAAATATTCAAACCCTTGGAGCCAATCAAGTCAAGCCAGGTTTCAATGAAAGAACCCATAAAACCCTCAACTACCCATGTTGACTTTTGTACCCAATCATTCATTTCTCCCAAGAGTTGGGTGAAGTAGTTAATGCCTTGGGGAATGGAGAGGTATGGCTGTCCAAATTCGGGTATGGGAAAGCCACCCTTCATGGAAAATCATGTTTGACTTCTTGGGCAAGAAAGGAGCCACGAAATTGCTCCCCAAGCCATTACCCATCAACCAGTGTTGCCTCTCTCACATTTTTGGAGCTACCTGGGTGTTTTTCCTTCACGTTTTTATGGTTTTCCCTTGTTTTCTAGCTGGGAAGAAGGCATTTTGGGTGTTGCAAAGATACTGGGAGGAAGGGATCTCGATTTGGGGTTTCAATGAGGTTGTTTTGGCCATTTGAAATGCTCATAACCTATGGAAGAAATCGGGTTTTCTCCCTGGGGTCGAATTCCCCTTTCCACAATCTGTTTTTGGGTGAGCCATGAAATGGGCGAGCCAATGGGAACCCTGTTTTGGAAACTCCCCTTTGTAAAATTGTTTATCCATGCCCAATGATTGTGTTTGCTCTGGGTATAAAGAGTATGTTGGGGTATGGGTTTTGGGTATCCATTGCTTTGGCTTGAGCTAGAGTGCAAGTATCCATAAATGGAGAGGGCTCATATTTAGCCTGATAAACCCAACTGTACACTGGCTTGGCTTAGATGTGATGTTTGCCTGATTTGTGTTGAGCTTTAGAGCCCCATTTTCCTTGTAAAAATCATGCCCAAGTCGTGGGTGGCAGTTGTGTTGAGAGATTGATGAACACAACTGGCCTATGGTTGGGTGGAACGTTGCAGCGACATAGCTAGTTGCTTGGGGAAACTTTACATCAATATGAGTATATTCTTTATGTGTATTTACTTCTGCAATGTTTTAATTATTTGATGAATGTTATCAATATGTTGGAATTTGCATGATATATGTGTGTAGAATAATTTTACTTTTGATGTGTTTGCTAGATCTGCACATACATATGTGCTTATTTGTATGGATCTAATGAATGGGGCTAAGTTTATGTAAAATCCCAAGATCTACAGTCATGTCCCCTTCCTGGTGTTGAATCCACATGAGGGGACGTGACAAGAACACAAAATTCTTTCAGAATTTCGCCAAGGGTAGAAAGTTTAAAAACACCATCTGGGAACTACAAAATGAAAATCTTGAGAACATCTCTTCTTTCGAAGGGCTTGCAGCTCTTGGTACATCCCACTTTCCCTCCCTCTACAAAGATGATAACATAGAAAATCTTGCTGAAATCATTCAATTGTCTCAATTTTTTCATGGTTTCATAACCCATGAGGACAATCTGGACCTCATGGAGGAAATCTCTGAAGAAGATCTAAAAGAAACATTGCATAGCTTCCAAAAGGATAAGAGTCCTGGACCGGATGGTTGGACCATTGAATTCTTCCTAGCACATTTCGAGATAAATGGGGCTGACCTCCTACATTTGGTAGAGGAATCACGCTCTAGGGGACTCATCCACCCACCCCTGAACTCCACCTTCATCGCACTTATCCCTAAATCAAATATTTCGACCTTGTTCAGCGACTTCCATCCTATCTCACCGTGCAATATCACATACAAAGTGGTGGAAAAAATCATTGCAAAAAGGCTTAAAAAGATCCTCTGAAAAGTCATCTCTCTAGAACAATTCGGCTTCCTCGAAGGAAGACAAATACATGAAGCAATCGGAGCTACCCAGGAGTTCTTTCACTCAATAAAACAGAAGAAATTAAAAGGGGATTTCATAAAACTAGATCTATCAAAATCTTTTGATAAGGTGAGCTAGCTCTACCTTTGAATGTTGATGACTCATCTGGGTTTTGATTACTCCTTCATAAAATGGGTCATGAGCTGCATTACTACAACATCTTTTGTTGTTCTTATCAATGGGTTGGATTCAAATTTTTTATAAGCGGAAAGAGGGCTTCGTCAGGGCTTCCCACTCTCTCCACTGCTCTTCTTACTGGTAGCAAAAGGTTTAAGCAGAGCCATCTTGGATGCAAAGCGCAGGGGAACTCTCAAAGGTATTGGCATCTCATCCTCACTTTTTCTCACTCACCTCTTGTTTGTTGATGACATTCTCCTTTTCTATAACGACTCCTTACGGGATGCTGATACACTATTGGGAATTTTGGACCTCTTTGGAAGGGCTATAGGTATGGATATAAACATATAAAAATCTACGCTTTCCATATCAAATCTGGAAGATTGGGAATCCCATTACTATTCCACCATTTTTCCTTACGAGTTCTCAGACCTGAAAGCTAGTTAAAATATTTGGGTTTTCTTCTAAACCCAAACAATTACATGAAATCTAATTCAGGTTAGTTGATCGCAAAATTGGAAAAACGTCTCTCGTCTTGGAGTCACGGGTGGCTCTCCCGGGTAGGGAGACTTGTACTCATAAAATCTATATTGGAAGCAATCCTTGTTTACTGGATGTCTCTTGCCTAGATTCCAAAAGGAATTTTAGACAAAACTCGGAAAATACGCTTCAGATTCCTTTGGTCAAGAAAATCTGAAAAACAAGTCTCTCCTTGGATCAAATGGCAAACCCTTGCAAAGCCAAAATCACAAGGAGGTTGGGGTCTCAAAAATATCCACCTTTTTGTTAAATATTTGGCTGCAAAAGCAGGTCGGAGACTCCTGACAAATGATAACCTCTGGACCAAAGTGGTGACAAAAAAATATATTTTGCTTGCCTCCATCTCAAATTGGGTCAAGTGTCTCTGTGGGTATCTCGGTTATTTGGAAATCCATTCTCTCCTCCTTTCATGTTATCAGTAATGGGCTTGCTCGGAAGGCGGGGAATGGCACACAAGTTCGCATTGGCTTGGACCCATGGTTGGGTTGTCAAAATCGTCACTCTGTTCCACAGCCCCTCATTGCTTTTCTACATTCTCGTGGTATCCACTATCTTTCTCACATAACCAATCCGGTCTCCACCATTATCATGCAACAGGGATGGAAAATCTCGAAACTTCTTCCTATTCCTGAACCATTTCGGGATCTGTGGAATGATTATCTTCTTTCCCTTAGAACTTCACATGTCTGAATCTCTGAAAGCAGGGATACTTTCATTTGGTCCCCTTCTCCACTGGGCATCTACACCCCAAAGCTTGGCTACAAACAACTAGCCGGAAAAATTGAGGATGGATAAATTATATGGTGGTGGTGTTCGATCTGGAAATCGAAGTGTCCATTAAAAACAAAGCTATTTATGTGGTGCTCTTTGGCCAAAAAAGTTTCGGTCTGGGAAAATATGAGAAAATGGAATATCGAAGGGCCGAGGTGGTGCCCTCTCTGTAAATGGGACTCTGAAACTCTAAAACACCTTTTCATCTCCTACCCCTTTTCTCTTCAAATCTGGACTCTGTTGCGCACCATCTTAAATTTTGGAAACCTTTAGCTTCGTAACACCTTGGAAGAGGCATGGAAAACCTGGTACGACTCTTCGGACACGGCTTCTATCAGGGCTTTACCCCTTCTGGTGAACTGGAGCATTTGGTTGGCCTGCAACAAGGCTCTGTTTTAGGACAAACCATTTGTACCCGAGATGGTGGCTTCCCATAGCGTGGACATTCTTGCTTATTTCCCATAGCAAAAACACCTTATCTCCACTCGCATCATTACAACTGAACTCTATGATCCCACTACTCCCTGGGCATATTTTGATGGGGTGGCTACCAATCAGTCTTGCAGGGGGGAACGGTTATGCATCTTACCCAATCCACTTTCTTCCACATACATATGGGACTTGGACTGTTGGCAGGCAGTTTGGTAAGGAAGAATCGCGGCATTGCCGATGCTGTGACACGTCAGAAGAAGTCGCAGAAGGAAGAAGACTGTATTAGTTTATGTATTTTTTTGAGTCATTTGTACCACAGTAGGCAGGTTTTTGGGTCATTGGACCATATGAGATGTAATTTTGAGCTAATTGTACCGTAGTAGGCGGGTTTTTGGGTCATTTGGACCGTGTCAGTTAGATTTTGGGTTATTTTTCTAGGAGTCGGTTAGAGAGTTGTTAGTAAGTGGACAAGCATTGAGAAGGCGAAAGCCTATATATAAACAGGAAGTTGTACGTCATAAGATATCTTGAAGATGCGTGTTTTGCGTATGTTCTGAGATCAAGAGATAACACTGAGATCTAGTTTTGCAGAGATGTTGTATCAGGGTTTTTCTGAAGTAATATGACATGACGGACTGTTTGGTGAAATTCCCATTGTATCTTTCGTGTTAATGCTTGTTGTGATGATTTCTTGCTGTAGTTAACCTTTTAATGTTATATTTGTTTCTGTTGCAATGAATGACTCCATTAAATAATGCTATGAATACAAATGATATTAATCTTGAATGCATAGATCTGTCTTGGATGCTGCAATAAGTTGAGTAATTTTTGTCGCAACCATCCTCCTTCATTCGGCAGAAACATGGTTCCATCCACTCTCCCTTGATCGCCTCGGGTGAGACCTCATCTGCTCTTTAGGTGTTGCTGGGCAGGCTAAAACCTGTCTGGGCCGGTGCTCAGGGAGATCACGGTGGGTTGGTGTCGACAGTGATGGGAACCCCTGTCGACTGGGTTTGAGTCAACAAATGGTTCCGTTGCCGGGACCATGTGCGAAGTGAAAGGACGATATGTTTTGGCACCCGACGAAACCTGAGATCCAAGAATGGTTTGATCAAAAGCTACAAGAATTTGCTGAAGAAGAAAGCCGGAACACTCGACTTACAGTAGATAGATAAATCCACGATGGTCCGCATGAATGGTTCTTCTGTGAGTTACCGATCTTGTTGTTCGAATGGTTAGCGAAGTTGACCTTTCAGAAGAGGAACTTCTAGGGTGGTGAGTCGACAACCTGGACCCCCGAGTTGATTCAGGAGCTGCAGGAAGTTGATAATAAAGCGTCGTGGGCTGTCAAAGTGTGGTTCGATAGCATCCTAGAGGGCTATATCACAAAATTCGCAGTTGATACTCAAAAATCTTATAGTGAAACTGAAAGATATTTTTTCTGCAAACCCCGGGGCAGGTTTCTGCTGTCGCTTCAACTGTCGATCAATATGCTTATTTGCGAAAAGGGTATACTGAAGATGCATATAGATCAGTAAGTGGCCTGGTGAGCGAAGGCTGTGGGTATCGCGATAGAAGGGGGGCGGTGCATGGAATGATTAGGGGTAGATGGGTGCGGGTCACGACGAGACTGTGAGTGAAGTCGAGGAAGAGAGTGGTCTTACAAGGGGAGGAGCGAGGTTTCGACAGGAAAAGAGGCAGAGGAGAGGAGAAGGTCCTACTGTGATCGAACCGCAAGTTCACAAAGGAATACCACATGAGACGAAGCGACCTCACAGTTTGGACAAGGATGCACAGGCTATGCCCAGGATAGAGGCAGGACCTAACCCCAGCAACAACATACCCACACCTCCGCTTACTATCTATCAACCAAAACTTAATCGCTAGTAGTTCAGTACCTACAGGAAGGAAGCCCAGGATGGCGGGCGATGATGCTAAGTTACCGTTGTTCCATGGGAATGGGACAGATAACCCAAAACAATATTGGTTTTTGTGTGAAGCGGTCTGGACCGTAAAACAGATCACTAATTATGCTACCAAGAAAGGACAGTTAGCGACAACTCTGCGAGGTCGTGCATTAGATTGGTTTATGAAGTTTGTTCTAGTCCCTACAGGAGCCCCAGAAAAATCACTAGATGATATCCGGGATGGGTTGATTGCAGAATTCAGAAATCCCAAGTCTGAGGCTCAATATATTACAAAATTGAAACAAATTAAGCAGTACCCCAATGAGACGGTGTGGGATTTCGACCAGTGGTTCAAGACGCTAATGGCAAGGGTCAGTTTTGACATGAGTACCGTCCAACATAAGGAATGGTTTATCGCGACCTTGCTTCCGCATATTCGGCTACCACTGATGCAGCAGAACATTACCACACCGAGTGAAGATTTGGAGATTGCGATGAGGCTGGAGGCATCGCCTATTGGGGAAAATGCAGCTGGGATGTCGCAGATCCAGACACAATTGGCTAACCTGACCATTCAGCTACAAGATTTGAAGAAGGGCAAGGAGCAGCGTGAAGAAGTATGGTGTACGCGATGTCGAGGAGAAGGACATACTAAGGACAATTGCCCGGACTTCCGCAACTATTTGGTTTCAGAAGCGCCAAATCCGTTGAATGGTGCTAGCATGCCGTGGTGTCGTGTCTGCCACGTATACGGGCACAGCCATGACAATTTCCCATACATGCAAAAAATGGTCACAACCCCGAGGAATCTTTATTGTACATTTTGCAAATTGGTGGGTCACAATGACAAGGATTGTCGTGCATATGGGTTGCTGCAAGAGAGAATGTATGATGTGTTCTATGTAAAGGACGACCAGCGTGCCGTACAACAATCACAACTACAGCCGCAGGTAGCCCAACCGCTACCTCAACCGCAGATTCAGCAACCACCGCAGTTCATGCCACAATATGCTCCGATGCATATGGCTCCACAACAGCCACAGTATGTACAGCAATCGCAGTATGTAGAGCTCTTGCTACGATTGAAGCTCTGTTGCGATGACCGGCCTAGGATCGACAAGATTTCGTGGTCAATTCCCTTACAACGACGGAAGACGGGTAAGGAGATGCGGATGAATATTCAAATTGGTGACAACGATGTTGATTCAGTTATTCTGGATCTTGGTTCAGATGTCAACATATTGACCAAGCAAGATTGGCAGAAGATGGGGAGTCCCCCATTGAGATGGTCTCCTATACAGCTCCGATTAGCTAATCATGCTAAGGTGACACCGATTGGGAGAGTTCCACGAATGGTGGTGGACATTGAGGGAATGAAAACATATGTCGACTTTGATGTAATAGAATTAGTTGAAGGAGGAAGCTCTTATCCCGCATTACTGAGGATTGGATGGGCTAATGATAGTGGAGCTATAATCAACTTCAAGCGATGGATGATGACTTTTGAAAATCACGATCTTAGAGTTATCGCCCTGTTGGATCCGACTGAAGGACGCCGCTACATAGAGCCAGTGAAGGATGATGATCCCAGTGGATGGGACCATGCATTCAATATCTCTAAAGATTATATCCATCTGACTGCCAATGGTGATCTGGGACGGCGCAGTGACAGCTCTGCGTCTTCCGACTTTGATGATGCGCTAGAATATTGGCAGAACCGCTTGCATGAGATGTCGCTCTGTAAGTGTGGGTTGATCACGCAATCACTATGCTGTGTCGCAACCAAAACGGTCACACTACCAATATATGAAGGATTTCCTGGCTTATCTAACTTTCTAAAGGAGTTCGAAGAACGCGTTTCCGAACCACAGCGATTGCTGGCATTGAACGAAGCACTGAAGGTTGCTCCAGCACGCTGGTGGGAGACACACAAGGCATCAATTGATGGATGGTCAAAATGCAGACGATTGATGATGGTACACTTCGGTGATACCGAGGTTTACCACACTGGAAAGTATGATGATCGGAGCAATCCCGGTGATCACTTGATGGAGTGTCAACGGTTATGGGTATCACAACCAAGAGACGAGTGGGTCCATGCTTTTATCCATACTTTAGATGAGATGCCACGATCATGGTATACTGCAGCGGAGTTGTGGGGAGAAATTTCTACTTGGCTGGAGCTCACAGTGTGTTTTAGCCATACATTCATTTTTGCGGATGCCAATCCAAAGGTCAATAATGCATTACAGCTCATCCGTGATGTAATTCTGTAGGTTGTCCCCATGGCATATCCTGCGGATCCGCACACGCACTGCCAGATGTAGTCTCTCATGGAATGCTTCAATATCAGTGGTGGACCAGAAGATGGTGATGATCCGTGGAATATGAATATACCGGAATCAGAAGGAAGACGTGTTGTGGTACCACCTGATGCGCCAACCGATTCGATCAATCAGCCGTTGAAGATCCGCAAGATTAACATTGGGACAGAGGACAATTCGAAGTTCGCAAATATCGGGGATTACTGGGATGATGAGCTGATAAGAAAGGTCACTGATTTACTCCATGAGTTTCAGGATTTATTTCCCACCAAGTTTTCTGACATGAAGGGGATTCTGGGCGACTTAGGGGAGATGAAGATTCCATTAAAACTAGATGCTAAGCCGATTCGGCAGTGACCCTATCGATTGAATCTGCGACATAAGGAGAGGTTCAAGGTAGAATTGGATCACATGTTGGACGCCGGTATCATTGAACCAGTTGAGGAGTCGGAATGGATTAGTCCTATGGTGGTACAGGATAAGAAGACTGGTGAAGTGCGCATTTGCGTCGACCTCAGGAAGCTAAATGATGCATGTTTGCATGATCTGTTCCCAACCCCATTCACTGACGAAGTGCTGGAAGGTGTGGGTGGCCAGGAGATGTACTCTTTCACAGACGGGTTCTCTGGCTACCATCAGATCCGCATTGCAAAAGAAGATCACCATAAGACAACTTTCATATCGAATGGGGCTGCTTTCACTACACCGTGATGCCGTTCGGCCTAAAGAATGCACCTGCGATATTTTGTGGGTTGTAGTTGTTGCATTCAAAGATTTCATTCAGAAGTTTTTGCAGGTATACATGGACGATTGGACGGTCTATGGTTTGGTCCGCGATCATCTGGCGAATCTACGGTTGATGTTGGAGCGATGTCAGCAGCACCAGATATTGTTGAACCTAAAGAAATGTATTTTCTGTGCATTGTTTGGCATTTGATTGGGTCATATTGTGTGTAAGCAAGGACTGTTGGTCGACCCAGCAAAAATTGTGCTCATTCTGAGTTTGACACTGCTGACTACTATTAAACAGTTAAGGGTGACGCTGGGACACACGGGGTATTATCGCAAGTTCTGCAGTGAACGTATCCATTCACTAAGTTAATAGTCGAATCCGACTCTCATATTGGATAATAAGTAAGAATAATATATTAGATGATAAGATAAAAGATGATATGTTACAATGATGGCCCTGCCTTAAATATGGCTCGGGCATTTGATGTTGAGGAGATGCCTCATTTCATAACCTAACTTTAGTTAACCTAATTATTAATTATTTAACTATTATCTTATTTTATGTTCGTAGCATTGCCACTCTCTTAGAAAGGCTTTGTCCTCAAAGCCTTATAATGTTTCTACCTCATTTTATGTGGTGTCGTAGATGACGAAACATGTCGATACGAATTGATAAGAGTCAAACATAACTTCTGATATGTCGACGGATCAATCCATCCCAAATTGATTTGTTGTGGACTGATGGGATTCCCTACTGATGTGTCGTCAGGAGATTTGATCACATTAGTACCATTATCTTTCGACATTTCCCACTTTTTCAAATATCAGTTTTTATGGTTGGGGTGTCAATAGGGAACTTTCACAATGTCATTTTCGTTTACGAATTTCGCCTTTAGAGCATTGATCTGAGTTGGAATTTGTATTTTCATCTCTTGAGGATTTAAGTTTTTGTTCTGTATCTTTTCCAACTTGTTTTCTAACTGCCTATTATCATTTTGAAACTTCTTAATCAATTCAACTTGCGATTTTCTGTCATCTTCAGATGTCTTAAGTTGTTCCTTAAGATCTTCATTATGACTTCTCATACAACTATTTTCTTCCTGCTTGTCTAGAAGTTTCCCTTCAATGTCGTCCATAGATTGTTCTATCTTTCGGCTATTTTTCAACTTCTTAATTTTTGTGACTAGTATCTTATTATGATTTCTTAGTCTAAAAATTTCTTCAGCATTGTTAGATAATGCTTTATTACTCTTCGCGATCTCTGACTTATGTGTCTTTTTTAGAGTCGCCATTTTGTTGTTGAAGAACTTTTATCTATTGTCGACACTGGCCGACCTCTGATTCTTGACTTTCTAATTTATGTCGTAACTGCATTAGTTCTTCATCTTTGTCGCTAACGATTTTGTTCAAGCGTATTATTTCTGCTTTGCAATTATTTATTTCCTTGTTTATATCTTGATTTCCTAACCTATGATTGAATTTATTTTCGGCTTTTAATTCATCAATTTGCGCATACAATTTTTCTATACGCCTTTCCTGGTCAGAGATTTTTATTTCATTGTACCTTTCTTGTAATTCAATTCTTATTTCTGAACTGTTATTTATGTCGCGCAATTCTTCATTGTCTTTTCAATAACGTTTTAACGTGGCTTCTAATTTTTCTCGCAAATCGGCTTCCATGGTTTCTGACTTCTTCGACTGTGGGATGATCTTCTTTGATTTCTTTGATGAGTCTTTCTTAAACTTGGTCGTCTTTCTTTGACTTGACTTATCCAATGATGGAATAGTCTTTGCTAGATCTTCACTTGTTGTCTTTTTTCTTCGTTTGTCTTCTTTGTCTTTTTCTCGATTTTGTCTTCTTCAATACTTCTTATCTCTTTCTTTTTTTTTCTTTTTTTAAAGTAATTATTATTTTAATAAAATAATAATATTATTTCTCTCTTCTTTTTTTATTACTATCTCTTTCTTTTTTTTCTTTGTATTATGTTAAATAACTTTTTTTTTCAAAAAAAAAATTATTATTATTTCAAAATAATAATATTTTTTTTTATATAATAATAATAATTATTAATTAATAATATTATTAATATTAATGGTTTTATAAACTATATATATATAGTTTAATATATAGTTTTCTTTTTAAAATCAAAATATCTAAACAAATATAATATTATTATTATATTGCTTATTATTTAATTTAAATTTTTTTTTTTGTAGGGTTTCGATGGAAGGTGGGAGCGATTGAGCGGGGAGGATTGAAGGAGGAGCTGGCGTGGAGGAGCAAGGAGGCAGCGTGGGAGGGAGGAGAGGTGGATTTGCAGGTGCGTGGGAGGGGGCAGGGCGGGAATGTGGAGCGGATATCATGGAGCGGGGAGGGCAGCTTGGAGGAGCAACGCTCAGGTCAGCTGAAGGGAGGACGGGAGTAGCAGCAAATGGGAGGGAGGAGGGTGACAGCTGGAAGGAGGGATGGGAGGATGTGCAGGGGGTTGCGAGGATGATTACGTAGGGCCGAGGAGAGTGTGAGCGGCAATGTGAGGTGGAGGAGATGGTGCGAGTGGTGGCGAGGGAAAACACGCAGGGTGAGGCGCGTGCAGGGTGAGGGCATATGAGTGTGAGCGAGATGGGAGCCAAGGGAGGGACAATGTTACAGTGTAGGAGAGGCTGGGAAGGAGTGGTGGAGGAAGGGAGGGAGGAAGGGAAGGAGTGGAGATCTAGTGTTGGTGTGAGTGAAGGGAATGGAAGTGTGGTCAGAGTTGTAGGTGCGTGGAGGATGAGAATTGAAGCGACGGAAAGCAGGTTGAAGGGAATGAGCACACATGCTGTAGGGCAATTTGGAAAGATATGTCTGATATGGGAATGGAGGAGAGTACAGGATGGTGGCGGCTGGATGCGTTGCAAAGAATGGTGGCGGCTGCGATTTGGGCCTCGCTTGTAGACCGCAGGATGGAGGGTGGAAATGGAGCAGGTCGTCAGTGTCTTTTCCTTCACATGATATCTTTTTTTTTTGTTTTTCAACTTCTTCATGTAAATGGATGGAATGGCTAAAAGCTTGGGTGGGACAAGGTCCTCGGTTTTAGAGATACTCTTAGATGATGGCTACCCGCCATATCAGAAGCTAGCTCTGATACCAAATGTAGTGAACATATCCGTTCACTAAGTTAATAGTCTAATCCGACTCTCATATTGGATAATAAGTAAGAATAATATATTAGATGATAGGATAAAAGATGATATGTTACAATGATGGCCCTGCCTTAAATATGGCTCGAGCATTTGATGTTGAGGAGACGCCTCATTTCATAACCTAACTTTAGCTAACCTAATTATTAATTAGTTAATTATTATCTTATTTTATGTTCGTAGCAAGTTCATCAGGGGTTATGCTGCGATTACCACCCCTATGGAGAAGTTGTTGAAGAAGGATGCAGTATTCCAATGGAGCCCTAAATGTCAGGATATCTTTGAGACACTAAAGACGAAGATGGCTTCGACGCTGATATTAGTATTTCCTGACTGGAGTAAGGAATTCCATGTTCATGTTGATGCCTCATCGATCGCACTGGGAGTGGTATTGGCCTAGCCCGGAGAGGGGGATCTTGATCACCCCATTGCGTTTGCCAGCCAAAATTTGTCATCTACAGAGAGAAACTACACTAATATGGAGAGGGAAGGTCTGGCAATGGTTTATGCATTGCAGAAGTTTCGCCATTACTTATTGGGAGGCTATTTCAAGATGTTCAAAGATCATTCTGCATTAAAATACCTGGTCAATAAGCCTGTGTTGGGGGGGAAGATCTATCGATGGCTACTTCTTTTTCAGGAGTTCAATTTTGAAGTAATTGTGAAGCCAGGGCAGTTAAATGCTGGCCTGGATCATCTCTCACGAATTGAAACAGGAGAGGAGCCAACTAACATTAAAGATGGGTTGCCTAATGCGCAATTATTTAAAGTTGCAGTCGCTGATGGATATTTTGAAGAAATCATTCAGTTTTTGGCGACAGGTACCACACCAGAGGAATTCACCACTAGTCAGAAGAAGCAGTTGGTAGTCATGGCTGCAGACTTCCAGCTAATCGCAGGAGTGTTATACAAGATGGGTGCCGATGAGATATTGCGACGGTGTGTCTTGCCACATGAGCAAAAGCAGATCCTTTTCGAAGCACATGCAGAAGTGGCTGGAGGGAACTATGGTGGTCGTGCAACGACAAGGAAGGTGCTTCGGGTGGGGCTCTGGTGGCCTACGCTACACAGTGATGCGACAGATTATACATGGTCCTGCACTGTTTGTCAGCAAACCGGGAAGCCATCCAGACGGGATGAGATGCCGTTGATGCCTCAGTTGACATTGCAGCCATTCATCAATTGGGAAGTAGACTTTGTGGGACCAATCAATCCACCTGGTAAGTGCATTGGTGCCAGATATATCATCACTGCGACAGACTATTTGACCAGATGGGCAGAAGCTACACTAGTTATTGATTGTTCTGCAGCCACGGCTACGCGGTTTTTGTTTGATAACATTGTCACTCGCTTTGGCTGCCCCAAGATATTGTTGAGCAATCAAGGCAGCCATTTTATCAATCGCACCATTAGCGCATTTACGGAGGAGTTGCAGATACAACATAAGAAGAGTACACCCTATCATCCGCAAGCGAATGGCACGGTGGAGGCTTTCCATAAGATATTGGAGCATGTACTCACAAAGGTGTGCAACCTAAATCGTGATGACTGGGATCTAAAAATCCCAGCAGCATTGTGGGCCTATCACACCACATGTAAAAGGCTGACAGGGCAGACACCATTCAAGCTAGTGTATGGGCAAAAAGCGGTTATACCTATGGAGTATATCATTATGAGTCTACGCATAGCGGCAGCCACCAGTATGGATACTGCGGCCACATTAGAGGAACATCTCACGCAGTTAATCCAGCTGGAGGAAGATCGTTTTATCACTGGTTTTCATCAGGGTGTCGAGAAGGATCGCTAGAAAGCTTGGCATGATCACCACATCAAGAACAAACAGTTTCAATAGGGTGATTTGGTATTGTTGTACGACAGCAAGTTTATGAAACGTCCAGGAAAATTAAAGATGCATTGGCTTGGTCCGTATCGCATTATAGCATTACTTCAGGAGGAGCGGTACAGTTGCAGCAGTTGGATGGGGCGATGCTCCCCAAGTTGATTAATGGTAGTAGGTTGAAGTCATATCGGTCAGGCTTGGAACAGCGCGATGCCTGAGTCGCATCGAGGAAAAAAAAAACAAGTGTAGATTGATCAGTGGCAGGGTGGAGCACCAACAAGGACGAAATATGGAAGCAGGGAGGCTTCTACCGCAAGTTAGGAGCGGTCTGTGACAGGTGGCAGGGTCGTGATCGGGTCAAATCAACAATAAATGCCAAAAGTTAAAACAGTAAATTAACGACGCTTGTTCAAATGATGGGCATTAATGGCGGATCCGGTTGATCGGCTGACATGATCGACGGTGGATTTGAATCATTAATACGGGATTTCGGTTGAATTAATGCAGGATTTCGTGATGATTACGGAGGATTCGACCGGGGGCTATAAAAACGGGTAGAAGTTGGTCGGAAGGCACCGAGATTTTAGTTGTTAAGTGCCTGTGCAGAGATGACAAGTATTGTTATAGCTTGGTGAGTGTAGTTGTGTGTTGGGCAAGGTTCAGTTGCACATGCAGAGTGCTGTTAGTATGAAGACGCTATCAGTTGTGAGTGTTGGGTAAGGTATGCCACGCGAGCTAGAAACGGTGGAGATTAGTAGCGAGGTTGAGTCTCCTTTCACCGGGATTGCAATTGAGGAAGAATTTGCGTCTGCGGGAAACGTCAATCTTGTGGCAAAAGTCACAAAAATGCTGGTGGGAGCATCAGTCATCGTCAAGAAGCGTCGAGGGGGCCAACATTCTGAGTCCCCACAGAGCAAGAGGCAACTAAGATCATCCGTCGGGGTGGTAGGAGAAGCTCCGGTGCAGGTAGGGAAGTCCAGTCACAGCGGCGACGAATCTGCTCCATGGGAGGGACTGTCGGCTGTTGAAATCCCTGGGTATATCCCTCCCAGTCGACCGGATGCAACACTGCTCAAGCTGAACCTGAAGCAAAAGTATAGTGTGAAGTTTCCCACGCTCCCTACTGGAATGGAGTGCTCTGTTGATATTAGGCCGACGTTGATGTGCCTCCGCTATGATGACCATGATATGGTGGCCCACCCAGACATTGCAGTGGCCCCATATGTGCCCCGGTCACGCCTTCCCACAACGCCGATTGTATAGGACTGGGCACGAGGATTGAAACAAGCCAGTTTATTAGGGCTCATTAACATGCCGCATTTTGGGCGGATGGCGGAAGTTAACGTGTGCGTGAAGCAACTGCTTGCTTGCTTCCATGGTGGTTCGTTGTGGCTGGATAGAGAAATTCTGATTACTATTGATTTAATCTCCCACATTACCGGATTGCCTAAAGATGGGGTCGACCCATCTCAGTTCTTCCAAGGGAAGGCGAATGACAAAAAGAGGGCGAGACAACTCGTAAAGAAGTATGGCTTGGAGACGGATGGCCATGGGTATCACACCAGCAGTATAAATGATCAGGCGATACTCACCGGCACCAAGATTTTATCCTGCAAGGTGATCAGGGGTGGTCATCTTAACCAGTGCAACTCAGGGATTGTCACATGTGCAGTACAATGTGCAGAGGGCGTCCAAATGAACTGTTCCTTTCTTATGTTGAATCAATTAGCAGAGGATGGCGTGGCAGTTCAGGCCGGTAAGGGCTCGTTTACGTATAGTTGGTTGCTGCTCTTGATTGCATTCTTATCTTGGAAGGAGCCCGACCCATACCAGGGCATGGATGATAAGGCTACCAAAGAACAACGGGGTGTGTGCTATCAGAACTTATGGTATGTACGGGAGCCAGAGCGACTCCGGGATTCCCAATTGATATTCTGGCTCTATTGGGAGATGCTTTGTGATACAACGACAAAGGTGCCACGGATATCCGAAGACACTGCAACAAGGTTTAAGCCGATCATGGAGTTTGCGGTTCGACCGCATGCTATTTACGTGCAGGAAAGGCGTGACCCTAGTCAGCAATGGTTGCTGACCCCTTACAAAGTAACGATGGAAGCATTGGATTCCATCATGAATGATTGACCGTCGGAATGGCGCGAACCTATGGCGTTGACCGAGCTTGAGGCTGGCGGGTTGACAAAGGGTCCAGACGATCGTTTATCAGCACAGGACCCGCACAACCATCATGATTCTGATCAAGAGTCAATTAAAACACCGATGGCTGACGATAGTGACCGCGCCTTGGAAGAGCACAGAAGAAAAGGGCACCAGGACCTGGTGGCAATCAGTGGGCTGCCCCTATCGACGGAAGCACACTTGGGTCAACTTATAAAAGCAATCACTGATGCATCTACCGTGGCAGCTCAAAAGATGACAAGGGTGACAAATGAAGGATTCCACGCGCTCACTACTCGTGTGGACTCTGTGTATGACCTGGTTTCGCGAAGGGCACCAGAAGATGCAGTGGCACCACACGTTAACACAATCAACACCAAGCCGTGGGTTAGGAATGTGGAGATTCCCCTGATTGTGATTGTGACTAAAGGCGAGGCTCTTAACGCCTTGATGCAACAGCTGAAGAAGGTGACCATTAATGTGAACGCATTGCCAGCAAAAGGGTTGACTACTATGCAGGTAGCTACCAGCCGAGAGACGACAGACCGACTGCGGGAGATCAGTGGCCTGTGCGTACGATTACAGGAGGGTGAGGCTGATGCGAAGCACACCATTGAAGAATTGAATGACAGGGTTGCTTCAGCACGACGGACCATGGATGAACTTGAAGAACACATTAAGAGAGCACGGGTTGAGAAGGCATGCGAAATCGAAGGGCTAAAGAGGGAACATGACTTCCTTATTGCGGAGAAGGCCCATATGTGGGATGACAGTGTACGGGTCGATCAGGCCATCACATAAGCTTATCAGCATGTGTCGGAGCCCACTGAAGAGGTGGACATGCTCCAACGGGTGCAGCGACTGGGGGCTGCCATTGTCCAATTGAAGGAGGAGAATCAAGAGTTGAAGGCTCAGGTGAATCCTGGTACGCCTCAAGTTGAAGTTGACGACAGAAAAAGGGTGATTGAGGAGGTTGCAACTCAGATGGAGGAGTTGGAAAAGGCCGCGACGAAGCTCACAGCCGATACCGTACAGTTTTGGAGCCAAATTGTCCAGGATGAGCAGGTTGACCAGTTGATCAAGTATCGGCAGGACGCAAAGGGACAGTTGGCGACACTCAAGGAAGCCATGCACACAATGCCACCCATGGAACGGGTCGCCAAGTCTCAGGACTTAAAATAATTGTAGCAATGAGTTACCAAGGCTGATGAGCGACAGAAGAAGCGTGCTGCGCAATTGGAGTAGTTTCAGGATGTCGAGGGACAGTTCATGACCAGGGCAGGTGAAGCACTTCAGGCAGTACAGCAGGGTCGTCAACAACTGACCGCAAAGCTCACTGCGCATCCGTCTGCAGAAGATGTGGTCGACAGTCAGGTAGTGGCTACGGAAGTCAAGGAAATGGTGACAACAGTCGTGCAACAGTACGAAGACTTCAAAGTGAAGACCACAGAATACACCATGTCCAGTTGATGTGGCTCGAGGGCGAGCGACAAGATTGTGTTGGGGGCCTGTTGGCAGGTGGTTTGGTAAGGAAGAATTGCATCATCGCCGATGCTGCGACACGTCAGAAGAGGTCGCGGAAGGAAGAAGGCTGTATTAGTTTATGTATTTTTTTGAGTCGTTTGTACTGCAGTAGGTGGGTTTTTGGGTCATTGGACCATATGAGATGTAATTTCGAGCTAATTGTACCACAATAGGCGGGTTTTTGGGTCATTTGGACCGTGTCAGGTAGATTTTGGGTCATTTTTCCAAGAGACGGTTAGGAAGTTGCTAGTAAGTGGACAAGCATTGTAAAGGCAGAAGCCTATATATAGATAGGAAGTTGTAGGTCATAAGATATCTTGAAGATGTGTGTTTTGCGTATGTTCTGAGATCAAGAGATATCACTGAGATCTGGTTTTGCAGAGATGTTGTATCAGGGTTTTTTTGAAGTAATATGACATGACGGAACTGTTTGGTGAAATTCCCTATGTATCTTTCGTGTTAATGTCTGTTGTGATTATTTCTTGCTGCAGTTAACCTTTTAATGTTATATTTGTTTCTGTTGCGATGAATGACTCTGTTAAATAATGCTATGAATACAAATGATGTTAATCTTGAATGCATAGATCTGTCTTGGATGCTGCGATAAGTTGAGTAATTGTTGCCGCAACCATCCTCCTTCATTCGACGGAAACATGGTTCCGTCCACTCTCCCTTGATCGCCTCGGGTGAGACCTCATCTGCTCTGTAGGTGTTGCTGGGCAGGCTAAAACCTGTCTGGGCCGGTGCTTAGGGAGATTGCGGTGGGTTGGTGTCGACAGTGATGGGAACCCCTATCGACTGGGTTTGAGTCAACATGGACTTGGCACAAACAATTTTGCAGAACTCTTTTCTCTCAAACTCTTACTCTGTTTTTCAATTGAAAAAAATTGCACTCATCTTCAAATCTTCAAAGATTCTATGATTGTAAATAACTGGGTCAACAACATTCAAAGGTGTCATAATATATTTTTATGTAATATTTTGGAGGATGTCATGAGCCTACTGAGGAATTTTGAAACCTACTCATGTCGTCATGTATACAGGGAGCGAAAATCCACTATAAATCTACTCTCAAAGCAAGGTCTAAACCTGCCCATCGAACAATGGAAGATCTCGGTCATTGAACACAGAGCAAATTTTGAATACTACCACCGACCTTTCATCAAGGGCATAGAAGCCCTACAGATGTGAATTTTTGCGGATATATTAGTTTTTTGTACTCCCTTTTTTTATTGGCCTCTCCATTGATTGGGCTCTTTTAAGGGGGCCTATATGGGAACCTTGCACATCTCTTTATATTGTACATATTTTTTTTACTGTTCTTTTTTGGAGCAGTAGACACTCCTACAACATCTGCTGGACACTATCATCTGAACTTTTGAATGCTTTCTGTGATATGTAATTTAGCTATATTATTAATTAAATTACGTTTTTTTCCTTGGAAAAAAATAATAATGTAATAATGTATAGAGAGTGGAGGTAAAAATCTTCCATGATCATTTTGAGTTGTATTTGTTAAAAGAGAATGCGTTCATGATTTAGAAGTTTGTTGTTGGGTTTAAAGATATATTTTCATAGTTTTGAGTTGTATTTGTTAATAAGGAGAATGCACTCGTGATTTAGAAGTTAGAAGTTTGTTGTTGGAGCTTAAAGATATATTTTCATAATTTTGATTTAGATTTTTAAAAGATAATGCACTTTAGTAATTTTTTTTGTTAATGCATTGCATTCATTGCAAGTGGTTTATAATTTAAATCAATTTGGTGGAATCAAAATACCACCGTTTGAGAGCAAGAAAACATAAGATAAGTTATAACAACAACGAATTTATTGAAAGATTTTTACAATGCACACATCTTAATACATAATTAAGAGTAACTCAAATCCATTCAATTTCATTTTGTTTTGTTATTCTTTATTCGCAAAACTTTACATTAAAGAAAAGAAAAATTGTTTATTCACTACAAGCCAAATTTTTTAACATTAACCCTCTTAAATATGTATGTAAATGTGATGATTGATTAATTAATACTTAAGAGTATTATGTTCACTATGAATCACATTATATAGAGTGGAATAACGAAAGAGATTCACTGCTAAAAGGTAGGTAGCAAAAAATTATAATTAAAAGCATAATAGCAAGATTCGAGTACGGATTCGAAAATGATTCGAATACGATACAGAAAAAATACCTAATAAAAAAATCAAGTACCACTAAAATAGATCAGGAGTAGACATCTTATAAATACAAAAAACATGCAATTTTAATTTAAAAATAAAATAAAATTATACATAATCATTCCAAATTTTAACATTTCATTCATTTTTCATTGAAAACTTTAAAAATAAAACTTAAAACTACACAAATCTATTTTTATATAAAATGACTTAAAAAAATGAAAACAAAAAAATACATAAATTTATTTTTTGATAAATAATAAATACTAAAATGTAAAATTAAAATAACAATGATACAAAATAAAACTTAAAAAAAAAACTGCATGTAATAAAATAAAATTTAAATAAGAAAACTATATGTAATAGTAATAACGTATTTTTATTAATCGGCCATGCTTTGGAGTTTTATATTTTATTGTATCAATATAAATTCGATTCCAATTCAGTTCATTCAAAATTGAATAAATAAATAGTTGATTATACCGAACCCATATCATCTCGAATGTTCGCCATATTTTTAATTTGGTTCGGGAATGGAATGGTGGAGCTTCTTGATCTGCCAAGGCGTTTAAAGGGTCGAATGCAAAGTAAGGTAATAACAAATACAATCTTTGGGATTACATCTGCAACCCCCTGAAAAACCAGGTGAACTACGTGAATGTTAGGTGCATTGCATGTAGAATGCACGTGAAATTTTAGGTGAAGGCAAAACTTAAAATGTATAGCTTACTTTTTAAAGTTTAAATGAATATATAGTTATTAAAATATTTTTTAAAAGTGTTTTTATATAAATATATTAATAATAATTAAATTATATTTAATAAAAATAAAAGATTTGATTCTTTCATATGAAGTTTAAATCAATATATAATTATTAAAATGTTTTTTAAAAATGTTTTTATATAAATATATTAATAATAATTAAATTATATTTAATAAAAATAAAAGATTTGATTCTTTCATATGTTTCATATATTTTGAATTAATTATATATACCAAACCAGCTATATGACCATAGTTTTGCTACAGAGCATAGTCATACTGAAGGTATTGTAGTGGCATAGGATCTTTTAGGAAACCAAAAATTCAAAAAATAAATGAAACTATGCTTACAAGTACTTTATCACAATGATATTATCTTACATATAAATAATAGAAATATAACTAAATATCCTATGACATAACCTTAACTATAAACCCAGTACTAGTTTTAGGAATCATAAGATAAGAGATTGTAACGAGAGGCACTTCGGACTTTGCTGCATGGTTGGGCTATCCTAGAGGAGTATGCTCCTTAAAAACCATACCGATTGTGGGCCGAGGAAGGATGTTCATTTTAGCTCAAGTTCAATTTGCTCCCTAGCAATTTGTTGGAGGAGGGCCTCAATGCGTTCAAGATGAGTCTGAGAGTTTTGGTCTTAAAGTTGGGCATCTTGTTTTTCTTTTACTTATTCTATCAAGGCACAACTAATAAGGGTTTTGGTCTTCCAGGAAATTTCGTTACTAAATATGATCGTGTTGCTTTGTAATAGAAAAAGCAAGATGTTCTAAAATAAAGGAACAATCAACAATTGGGTATTAACTAATTTTTTAATTTCTCAAAATTCTTTGAACCCAATGTGAATTTTATTCCATATCCTAGTTTAACATTTGCAAAGATAGTAATTAACAGAGGAAATGGTGCACCGAGCACCAATTGTATAATGAAGAGAACCATAAACCATATGTGTTCCTTAAATCTCTAGACACAATCATAGAAGCATTAGAAATGTGTTCGTCGTCGAGGCTGAGTGTGAAGTTCAGCTCAATATCTATTTAGGCAGCTAAATAAGAAGCATCGATATCATAATTGAACTGAGGATGGATGACCAGATCTTTGGTAACTTTTTTGGGAAGCAAAAAATGAAGAAATCATGAGCCAATACCAAATCCTTTCACTTGAATATTTGCTTCGGGCTAATGAACAATATTCAACATACGAGCTTCAAAATTATTTTCCGTATATAGATTTGTCTTCTAATGGCATGATAATATTAAAATTCACCGGTTTTTTCATCAATAAAACTTTCTTTTTCAAATAAAAAGTTGTGCACGAGTTGCACATTATCATTTAATCTGAAACGCAAAGAATTATATATACCTAACTCATAAGCCATTATAAAAATAAAAGTATTACACAAGGCTCTGGGAATTTTATATCAGAGTGCACCTGAGATGGAGCAATACCTCTTGACAGATGCCACTTTCAACTATATATACTACAACAACACTCATATGTTGTCCCTGATAGTCTTTTGGAGGGTGTTCGTTGGAACTGCCATAGAGAAGCAAATCTGATGGCGATTCATGAGAGCACCGACAGGAATCCGAGCATTGGAAACAAACTATTGGTCTTCCCACTGACCACATAGCACTTGTCGATGAGAGCGTTAGCCACCATGTATGGATATCAAGTCTATTAAAGGTGTAGAATGATATAGTTTATATGCAACACTCTAATGTGCAAATGAGTGTGATCGTAAGAATTTATTAAAGGGGAGGACCATTTCGATTATTTTTTTGTTGAAAAGATTGATAGAGAAAAAGCCACAAATATTTGCAGCTGACTAGTGACGGCTTGCTCTTTCATCGAGGCAGCTGGAATTACAACTAATAATCAGTCGATATGTTTTATAGATAACGTAAGTAAGTGAGGCTGCGAAGTGATTTATCTCGATCCATCTGCATGCACTCTATGAGTAACAAATTTCTCCTAGTTATTTGTTTGTTGTTTATTTATCTAGATAGTAATCATGAGTTTGTAATTCATGTAGATGATGAGACTTGTGAGAGATAAATCTCATGAAAAAGGAGAATCAAAATCTCAAATCTATGTTGAAGTGCATAAATAGTAACCATGACGATTTGTAGAAGCAAATATAAGGTATTAGGAGAAACAACACCTAACGAGCAGTTATTGATGCCAGGTATTTATGATTTCCGCTCGTTATTGATGCCAGGTATTTATGATTTTGGGAAGTTTATAATTCGCCCTGGAAGTAGGAATTCAATTTAACATAATTAGGATTTATGAATCTCAGAAGTTATTAATGCTTTTTCCTTTTGAGCTCATAGATATTCAGTCCACAACATCATATTGAAGACAACATCAATTTCAGAATATTGTTCCCAAGTTCTATAAATGTTGACTCCGATGATGCATTTTGCCACCAATCTAATCAGCCTTCTAATTCTCATGAACTAGTTCAAGAAAAGGATGGTAAGAATACCAGATGTATGGACGATCAAGTGGTTGCTTCAAATAAAAGGAAGATAAATCACTTGCAGTTGGATCAGTTTCAGAAAGGAAAATTTAGACACAACTCGATTGTGTCAACTGACAGCCAGTGAACCATGGATTGTGGAGGGGCGGCCTAGTTAACTAGTGACACAGATCTAGAAGGCTGATAATATGGTCCCTATGCAGATCAAAGTTTAAACCACAAACCACGATCAACTCTAAGGGGCCGCATGCAATCTGTGTACAGTTATACAATATCACAAACCAAGGACTATGTCGAGATCAAAGTTCAAACCACAAACCACGATCAACTTTGAGGAGCCGTATGCAATCTCTATGTAGTTATAAAATATTACAAAACAAGACATATTAAAAAAAAGTCGATCTGAATCTGGAATGCCCTATCCCAAAGTGCTTCAATAGCGTAGAGGAGGAGCCCACATCAACAAAATACATAAGTCGCTATACATGAGGACGCTTACTCCAGATACATTATGAGGACGCTTACTCCAGATACATTGGGCATCTCCAATACAAATTAAGCATCTCCAATTAAAGAAATTGAGCATCTCCAATCACATACACATACAACGATGTTCAAGGGTGTGTGCAAGAAGATGAGGGTCACTTTAGATGCAATGCTACTTTTTTCAAATCCCGTTCCTGATACCTAAAACATAACGCGTTTCTGATATTTACCACCTGCCATGGTAAGACCCGAGCCTAACATGTCATTGGACATGTAGGCTAGGTAACAATAACGCGTACGCGTTATGTAGTTAAAAAACGCGTACGCGTTATGTATTTACAAATCGCGTACGCGATATGTAAAACTAAAAATGAATTTAAAAACACAGTCGGCCGATTGCCGACCACCCGCGACACTCACGCATCAGAAACGCGAATAGAGGCGAAATTGACCCTGGACGAGGACGCTTTGTGGCCCACTCAACTATCCGTGTTGCTCGATTTAGCTGGAGGGGAGACAAATTCACCGGTGCATTCTCATCTAGTCAGGTAATTTATTCACCCAAATCATTTTTTTGTGATTTTTTAATCCAAATTACTATTTTTTTATTGTTTAACCTAGTTTTGTAATATTGATCAAATTGGGAATAACCCAATTTGTAATTAAATTCACACCTCAAAATGAAACCCTTTTCAAAAAACTCAAAACTTCATAATCAAACCAAAAATTGAAAAAATTAAAACTCCCCCCTTTCTACAATGTATTCATCTAAGTCACCCGACACGAGGACACGGGACACGAGTGTCCCCACCAGGCTTCAAATTTGAAGCCTTCAGGCCACTTCAAATTTTACCCACACGTCATAGAAGGCCACTTCAAATTTTACCATGCAAAAAAAATTTAATTTCATGGTAAGCCCTTCAATAATTAAATTAACCACTACTGTTTAAAATTGCAACAGAAGGGTAGCTTCAAATTTCACCCATCAACAATTTTTAGTGGGAAATTGGGAATGCGGCTACTAGCTAGGTGACTTGGGAGTGGGACTCGCTTACTCTCCAATATTCACGTGTTCGATCATCCATGGATCATGGACCATTGGGCCTCTAATAATATCATTGAGCAACTTACGTGGACGGGCTTACACTGAGTAGCCCATGGCTTGAACGCTTCGAAGTTCTCGTGTTTGTAGCGAGCGCTTACGTGTTTAACACATTTAATGGCATCAACAAAATTATTAAACCTGGAAGGTGGCTCATACGTGTTGTTGCTAGCGGGCTTACCAAGTTACAAGTTATCACATACCAATTCGTGAATGCTGACTCCATGAGTTAATTGAGTATTCAATGTATAATATATTATGTTAATATGCCCCCGCGAATTTGGCATTTCAGACAAAATCCACAATCCATAAACTTCTTGTAATGTTGCAGGTTGTTGCTCCTGCCCGTGGCCCCTACCTATAGACCTGTGTTTTCTTTGTTGTATCAAGTTAATCCTACCATCTACGGCTCCCAGCCTCACACCCTGTGTTTTCTTTGTTGTATCAAGTCAATCCTGCAGCTCCCAAGTTCCACCTTTTGTTTTCTTTGTTGTATCAAGTCAATGCTGGAATTCCATGCTTCCATGGCTCCGACCATATTGCATGAATAGAAACAAGCTTTTTCTTATACCCCTATTCCACTGTGGATGAGCTACTTCCAAGTTCCACCTACCCTATCTCCTCCAGTCCTCCAGGATAGTTTGCGGAGCGAAGCTGGCAATGCCAGCCTGCCATAAACATATTTAAAGAAATTCGTTTTCTTTGAGGAGCTCAACTTCAAGGCTGACTAGATTTTTGACATCCTATGAATTTACAGGTCTGCTATATCCACTGAAAAATAAAGCCTCTCAACTTTACTACGTTAGTAAACATTGAAATTTTGATGTACTATTACATTTTCAAATGAAAAGAATAACTTATTATTAATAAAAAAATCAAATCATATTAATATATTAATGAATTTGAATTTAGCTTCCCAATTATATTAAAATAAATTATACATTTTAAATGATCCACAACCAAATATTATACTGAGAAGGAAATGGAAAAAAAGGAATTTCCTCAACACAACATGCTATTTCCTTATGATGATGCTTTTACGTTTATGATTACCAACCTTGGAATCAGGTTTGGTTATCCGAAGGTGTAATATCTTCTAAGCTAAGTCAATAGGTAGGGATGTTGGTATTGATATAATTATGACAAAGTTTTATAAAGGATTAGGAACAATTCCGTTGGCTTGTAGATGACATATTTATGGATAAAAAGCTTGTTGTTATGAGATAATGACATCATGCCTCAAAAACATGTCCCATACAATCTAATGTTAATGGGCGCTCTACATAGAAATTGGAATGTCAACATTTGTGAGTACAATAAATATGTGGATGATTTTGGCCTACTACAACTTTAATATATTGAGTGGATTGATAACCTTCACAATTATATAAGAGATTGTAGCTATGACTAGGAGGAGAGTTAACAATGCAACAAAATCAAGTAATCGAACTTTGTGCATAAAATGAACATAAGACTCCCACCAAATTTCACTGAATCTACGTCTTAACAAAAGAACTCATCGTTTCACGGGATTCCACCCCATCAATCCTTTTAACAGTAATGGCCATAACAGTTGCTACAACCCTAGCGCGAGAAAAATCAATCGAGCTACGCATGACAATACTTGAAACCAGACTTTTTGAACTCCCTATTACGTCATAGGAATCAATACTACTTTCTCCACAATATGTGGCACCCTCAATATCTTCCATCACCGCAATTTACATTTGATAAAAAACTTGTTCCCAAATAGTAATTACCCCATTCTTTGCTCTAAAAAGGCCTCGGTTAACCTAGAATCCAATCCATACAACATGAACACATCCATATATACACATAGAATAAATATTAATAAATTTCTCATAGCCCTTCAATAGTGTTCAATATCTCATAGCCCTTCATAGTGAAATGGGACCCACCCTTCAAATTTGATCCCTGGTCCCCACTAGACACGGTGACCCCCGGAATTATGACACGTAGGACACGGTGACCCTCGGAATTAATATATTTTTAAAATATATTAAAATTTAAAAATATAGACATATAGATCATCCAATAAAATTTAACATTTACAATTACAAATATTCAATAGAAATTACATTTACAATTACAAATATGAAATATTCAATAGAAATTAGATCATTCACAAATCACAACACATTTGTCATTCACAATCACAAAACACAATGAGACATTGAGACACATAGATGCAAACTCATCACTGCCTTGATCCTCCTCCTCCATGCCTGAATCAACAAACTCATCACTGCCTTGATCCTCCTCCCCCTCCTCTCTGCCAATCTGACTAACTTACTTTTTAATTGTCAAATGTTTAATTTTAAGTTTTAAATGTATGTAAGTAAATGCCATTAAATTGCTTATGTGAGTTTGATTTAATACATGTTCAATTTTGAAGAGACGTCATTATATACCATGTATATGTTTCTAATGATTTTCGTATTAATGTCTTTATTGCAGTTGCGGCTATGGATGCCAATGCCGAAATATTGATTGAGCTTGCCCAATTGAGGGGCATAAGTGAAGCTTTTAGTGGTGGCGACAGGATTCGCCGTTCACTTGCATCAACCTTGGATGCAATTGTGGACACAATTTCACAATCTACGAATGTCCTGTATGATATTGCATCTTACAGAGAAAGAAAAAGACAACAATATGCTGATGGACTAGATTACAATGCAGTAAAAAAGCTGAAAATATCCAAAGAGGTTATATTTGCATTGTTTAGGGACCCTCGGACGGGGGAAATCCCTAATGCAAGCAAGCCGCATATCTCCATTGAGTGGTGCACGTTTCAACCATTTGTTGATAACTGGATGGACAGATGGTACATGGTTTTTGATATGCCACCACACAACAACAGGGAAATTCCCTTATATTTCCTTCGAAAGATGTATGCAGAGTTCGTGTTG
Organism: Larix kaempferi; assembly: GCA_027924585.1. Classification (NCBI taxonomy): domain Eukaryota; kingdom Viridiplantae; phylum Streptophyta; class Pinopsida; order Pinales; family Pinaceae; genus Larix; species Larix kaempferi. Next base: position 17,555,839 of record BSBM01000291.1, read on the forward strand.
CATAAACACGTTAACTATTTTGACATCTTACAGTTCCAGGGGATCGGTGGGGGGATGCCCCAAAACCGACCCAATGCCAGGCTTCGAGACCAGGATCGCCCTATCCCTGCACCTCGCAGGCAGTTGCCTGGGCCAGATGTCCCACCAGCACATCGCATTATTCCGCAGACACGGGATGCATTTTTGAGTTTGGCACGGACGGTTGTTCGCCATGGCAGGATGGTTCAACATATGGGTGAGGAAGGGACATCTGTCCCTGGTGTGGTACATACACCAGCTCGTCACCATGCAGGACCATCAGCTAGTGCAGGACCATCAGGACCATCCACTACTGCAGGACCATCAGGACCATCCACTAGTGGAGGACCATCAGCTATTCCCCATCCTAGTACTGATCCTCACGAGTGCACGTCATGTGGTCGTCCCTGCTATGGTATTGCATCAGATGTTGCCTTCAGTGGCTTTTTGAGAGAGGTATCTTGATGGTTAATTGTAATAAATTCTTCATTTATTTTCGTCTTTGTACACATATATATAGTTTGAGCTAATATATTAATTTTGTGAACTTGCAGTTGATGATGATTACCGGCAGTGACGCCCCAGAGCCGGATGTTCCAGACTCGACAGGGGGGCATGATGCTACCCATTCGGCAGGCCCATCTTATATACCACCTATTGCCGTATCTCACACCGAGGTAAACATTTTAAAATTTCAGTTTTTTAATACTTGTTAATTTGTTAATTTCCACATACTTTACATTTTAGTTCATTAATGCTATATACGGTCTAATATTTACAATTATTAAACTTGCAGATGGCAGATCCTTCACAGGGGCAAGGTAATGTGGAGGTAGTGCCCATGGTCATACCGTCCCCTGAAACGTCTGGGCTCCAGGTAAACAATTAAAAATGACATTTTTTAAATACATGTTTGTTTGTTGAATCATGCATGTCTAACTACATGAACACTTGCTGACTGTAGGCACCATCCGACACATCTGGCCCATTGCCTGGATTTGCATCTCCCTCCAGGCCATTCGTGAACAAGGGTCGTGTGTATGTGAGGCGTTCTACTCCGAGAAAGACTCCAGCTGCCCACGACCATGGGCTTACTCACACCACGGTAATGTATATCCTTCGATGATATTTGTTGTTTAACTTGAAATCCAGTGCATAAATCGTTTTTGTTAATGTTTGAATTGCATGTTTACTGCAACAGGAACCCGAGTTGTCTGCTGAGAACCTTGCATCGATGGTTGATGCAGCAGTTAGTGCCGCATCTGCAGTGGCGACTGATCACACACAGGTATGTAACTATTTCAACATTATCTTTACATAGTTTATTATTGTTGGACCTATTGTTTATTCATGCATTTCTAACTATTTCAACATTTTTTCATTGTAGCCACCACCAGCAGGAGCAGTGCCTGGCCCCCCTGGTTCAACCATCCTGGATGTTCAACCGACGGCTCCATCTGCTACACAAGCAACACAATCTCCTTTGTCAGTTGAGGTGAGATGTCCTTCAGTGACCAAGTGTTTCATGCACTTTCCATGCACCAGTTGATAATTGTTGAGATAATGTATTAGTGTACATAGTTAGTTGAATTTAACAATTGATATTTAATTTGCAGGATCCAGGGATGCACATTGATCCTAGGGATGTGCCTAGAGGATCAACGTCGGGAAAGAACAAGAGAAAGCTTGAGTTTTGATAGTTTTGGATAGTTTTGGACACATGTGCTTTTGGATACTTTTGTATATATATGTACTTTTCGATACATTCAGTTTTGGAGACATGTACATTGACTTTATTGTGCATGTACTTTTGGAGACATGTACATTGACTTCATTGGATACATGTACTTTTCGATACTTTTGGATATACATGTACTTTTGGAGACATGCACTTTTGGAGACTTTTGGATATACATGTACTTTTGGAGACATGCACTTTTGGATATATATGTACTTTTGGATACATGTACTTGTGTCATTCTAATGTGTTGATTTGTGTGGATTATCTATTACTCATGAATGCACTATGTCAAAAGAACAAACTATTATATTCAAAGGTTTCAACGAATTCACTACATGCATGCACTAATTGGTATCTAATTAAAATTTGTGATTTTGGATGATCATTACAAGTTATGTCAAAGTTCTTGCTCGTGTAATTTAATCAAACTAAATGCAATACAATGTTTTCAAGGTTTCAACGAACTCACTCATGCACACCCATTGCCATCAACTACCAATGAAAGTCTAACATTATGAGGTTCTTCTTAAAAAATGGGTAATATTTCCTTGATGATCGTAAATTGAGAACCATTTGTAGCCACTCATATAATACCATCTTCACTTATCTTTGTACATGATAATCCATATAATGTGCTATGTTTTTTAACCTAAACAATCATCAAAAACCTAGAATTATAGGGATATGACAAAGAACCTTATGGGGCACCTTATATATTAACCTTGTGTATACATTAGGATCTTTGTCATACCATTGTTTGAAATGTCATTCAATACCTTCAATTTTATCAACATCAAATTAGTAGACAAAGTGACCCATCTTTGATCTCTTGTATAGGCCTTTGTGTGCCTTATCAATAAGATGTACATCATGAATATTATCATAGGTCTCATACATAGGTGCATCCTCATCCATGCAAACAAAGGTGTCATGGATCAACCTATTATCCCTTTATTCTCAATAATATTAGTATCATTATCTTCCATAGGATCAAATTCAACTCCATCACCCCCATTATTACTACTCTAAATTACAGCCTTAGGAGTTTTGATCATGTGTTTTTGTCTCTTTAGGAGTTTTGAAATATTATACTCTTTCAAAAATAATATGGAAGTTCAAATATTTAAAAGTGGCTTAAATTATAAAATGGGCGGAAATTCACCAAGTGTCCCTGAACGGCATTTTCATGCGACTTGCAACTCGACATAACTCGGAAACTGGACGTCGGACCGACGAACCGTCGACTCCGTTGGTCTCCTGGCATGCGATTACCTCTAGGGGGCCCTCTCCCTCGTCTCCCCATGGCCCAGTGGCTTCATTGTGCATTCATTTCGTAAACTAGGGTTTTGCTCAGTTTAATTGCATGCAATCTCGCATTGGTGGGTCAACTCTGCAAAAACCTCCCCCGAGCCAGTGTTGGCAGTGTTCCCACGTCGGCATTTCCCACACACACTTGCGGGAGCCAACGGCACGCAATCTTCTTGCTCCGTTTGCTTTTTGGCTCCCGGACGGAAATTCACCAAGTGTCCCTGAACGACATTTTCATGCGACTTGCAACTCGACATAACTCGGAAACCGGACGTCGGACAGACGAACCGTCGACTCCGTTGGTCTCCTGGCGTGCGATTACCTCTAGGGGGCCCTCTCCCTCGTCTCCCCATGGCCCAGTGGCTTCATTGTGCATTCATTTCGTAAACTAGGGTTTTGCTCAGTGTAATTGCATGCAATCTCGCATTGGTAGGTCAACTCTGCAAAAACCTCCCCCGAGCCAGTGTTGGCAGTGTTCCCACGTTGGCATTGCCCACACACACTTGCGGGAGCCAACGGCACGCAATCTTCCTGCTCCGTTTGCTTTTTGGCTCCCGGACGGAAATTCACCAAGTGTCCCTGAACGGCATTTTCATGCGACTTGCAACTCGACATAACTCGGAAACCGGACGTCGGACCGACGAACCGTCGACTCCGTTGGTCTCCTGGCGTGCGATTACCTCTAGGGGGCCCTCTCCCTCGTCTCCCCATGGCCCAGTGGCTTCATTGTGCATTCATTTTGTAAACTAGGGTTTTGCTCAGTGTAATTGCATGCAATCTCGCATTGGTAGGTCAACTCTGCAAAAACCTCCCCCGAGCCAGTGTTGGCAGTGTTCCCACGTCGGCATTGCCCACACACACTTGCGGGAGCCAACGGCACGCAATCTTCCTGCTCCGTTTGCTTTTTGGCTCCCGGACGGAAATTCACCAAGTGTCCCTGAACGGCATTTTCATGCGACTTGCAACTCGACATAACTCGGAAACCGGACGTCGGACCGACGAACCGTCGACTCCGTTGGTCTCCTGGCGTGCGATTACCTCTAGGGGGCCTCTCCCTCGTCTCCCCATGGCCCAGTGGCTTCATTGTGCATTCATTTTGTAAACTAGGGTTTTGCTCAGTGTAATTGCATGCAATCTCGCATTGGTAGGTCAACTCTGCAAAAAACTCCCCCGAGCCAGCGTTGGCAGTGTTCCCACGTCGGCATTTCCCACACACACTTGCGGGAGCCAACGGCACGCAATCTTCCTGCTCCGTTTGCTTTTTGGCTCCCGGACGGAAATTCACCAAGTGTCCCTGAACGGCATTTTCATGCGACTTGCAACTCGACATAACTCGGAAACCGGACGTCGGACCGACGAACCGTCGACTCCGTTGGTCTTCTGGCATGCGATTACCTCTAGGGGGCCCTCTCCCTCGTCTCCCCATGGCCCAGTGGCTTCATTGTGCATTCATTTCGTAAACTAGGGTTTTGCTCAGTGTAATTGCATGCAATCTCGCATTGGTGGGTTAAACTTTCTCACCTTGCAAACATCATCCATCAAACAGAAATTTGATGGAGTTGAAATCAATGGATTGCTTGTCACAATAGGCATTCATAAGTTTGCGTAATTGAATACTCCTCTTAATCCCTAAAAAATACTTCATTCCCATCCTGCAGATCCCAAACAATGTCAAAGGTAATAAGGATTTCCATATAATCCAAATATATGTTTTTTTTCAAAGATATTTTACATGGAAACATAGCAAAATGGAATCTAATATTTCGTTTGCATTCGGAAGAAAAGATTGGCAAGGCCAACATTGGCTTCCTTTTGGATTAATATCTCCATTTATAATTCCATAGATTTATACAGTTGTCTTAATCCTAACTGTATACATTGCATGAGAATAAACACCATCAATCTCATTTTTGAGACTTGGTTGTCATGTTAATGCAAATGTAAATGTAAAGGTTGCCTTTACAGCACTTTTGAAACTGAGTGTGGGAAAGGGGATCATGATCGAGATGTTGTGTAGGTAAACATTATATTCTGCAGGTACTGTTTCCCTGAAAGATAATTAATGGGGCACTCACTATTTGTTGGCATGTTCCTTAAAGGCGAACCAAACCCTCATGTCTCACTAATAGATGACAATGGTGATCAACTTGTAATCAGTTTGATGGTTATTAAAGGATAATATCTAACACTGGATGACCAAACATGGAAGAAGGTTGGTTATGTATTTCAAGATTAGACTAGGTGAATCTATATACCACTTTACAAACTTAGTTTTCGATACAAACCTCAAACTACAAACAATGCCAAGGAAGCACCCATCAAAGGTATGATACTTCAAGCCTCATTGTGAACATGAAAAGTTAATGGAGATCATTAGTAATAGACATGATCCAAATGGTCTACTTAGATGACCATAGGTAAGTAGATAAGTAAGATTGCCTAACATGGTCACTCTTGTGTTATATTCCAAGGTATATGGGTTGTTTGTTATTTTTGTTAATTTTTCAATTCATTTATGTAGATTACTCATATTAAATTGTTTATAATGAATTAGTCTAATAATGGTGTCCTTGTATGTGTCCAGATTATCCAAAGAATCATAAGCACATGAAATCCCATCAATAAGAACAATGGTCTTTTTCAACACCACCAAAGAAAAAATCAGAAAAATGAAATGACCTACTTCAAAAATTATTTTATTACTTATTGTGCATGGTCCATCAAACAAAAGGTAAACAAACACAATTATATGGCCTACAATGTAGGTCTTTTGATGCTCTATTTCACAAGGTTTTAACAAACACACTTGTTGTGATCATCATTAAAGTCTACAATTTCTTTCAATGAATGTGCCAAATTGACCTAACAACATAGGAAATTGAAAACCACATCCATTGAAAGGAATAATTCAGTTTTTTTTGTCATGAATTAATTTACTATCATGGATTTATGGCTCCCGGCAGTGTTCCCACGTCGGCATTGCCCACACACACTTGCGGGAGCCAACGGCACGCAATCTTCTTGCTCCGTTTGCTTTTTGGCTCCCGGACGGAAATTCACCAAGTGTCCCTGAACGGCATTTTCATGCGACTTGCAACTTGACATAACTCGGAAACCGGACGTCGGACCGACGAACCGTCGACTCCATTGATCTCCTGGCATGCGATTACCTCTAGGGGGCCCTCTCCCTCGTCTCCCCATGGCCCAGTGGCTTCATTGTGCATTCATTTCGTAAACTAGGGTTTTGCTCAGTGTGGGAGTGTGCAATTTTTGCACACAGGAGTCAACTTTGGAAAATCATCCACCAGGCAAGTATGGCTAGTGTTCCTAGCCCGAACCTATCTAGACACACCTGCAGGACTCCCCGGAACCCGGTTTTGTTGCATGGTTGGAGTTCTATGCCCCCGGTAGGTATCCAGCAGGTGTCCCTGAAGGCCTTCTGGTAGTGAGACGGGACGAGCCATAGAATGAAGACCGTGGCTCAGATCGACGAACCGTCGACTCCGTTGGATTCAGCACACCGGGATAGTGCCAGGGGTGCCCCTCCCCTCCTACCCGGTGGCCCATGTGTCACCTTGCAGGTCCATCTTTGAAACTAGGGTTTTGCTCAGTGTGGGAGTGTGCAATTTTTGCACACGGGGGTCAACTTTGGAAAATCATCCATCGGGCGGGTATGGCTAGTGTTCCTAGCCCGAACCTGCCTAGACACTTTGGAAACTAGGGTTTTGCAGGTCCATGATGATGATGAAGATGTTGATGATGATGGCTTGGTCTAAGGTGGTGCTCTCAACTAGCTAATTCATTATGAAATATTTAACAAGACATGAATTAAATTTAATATAAGTGTATTGTTTAATATAGTGAGCATGAATTGAATTAATTTTGTTGGGTGAAGCCAATAACCAACATGATGAACATAATATAATTTTAGGGTTTACTGATCATATGTAAAAAATGGATTAAAAAACACAATTATTATAATTTTAGTTTAATGTTTATCCACTTTAATCCATATATTTTTTAGTTTTGACTATGAATACACAATAATTATTATATATATATGTGTGTGTTTTTGTGTGGATAACTTAGAGATGTATAATAAAAATGGGTAAAAGGTGGTTGTCACTAGAGACTTTCATAGTTGTATAGTGAAAATGTAATAGCTATTAAAATTTGGATTAGAAAATTATTAAAGAAAATAAATTCTATAGAAATGGGTAAAAGGTGGTTGTCGCTAGATTAAGAGAGACTTTCATAGTTGTATAGTGTACAATTGTCTAGTGGTTATGGCAGTGATGTGTAAAATCTTATGATCACATGAAAGAGATCACAAATAGGTTCATAAAACTAAGAACAACAATACTTTGAGCAATTTTTCAAAGGAAACTAGAATAGAGCCAGTAAAGAGAAAAAAATACTAAAAACTTGATTTCATACTAAAATGAATGAAAAATGGTTTTACATAAAGAAATTTGAATTACTCAAGGAACCAATTCGATTGTCTAGTGATTCATAAGGATTTAGTTGGGCTTAACATAGAGCTTAAATGCCCTTAAAGTTAGCTAAGCAACCTCTCAAACATGATTAATATATGGTTTACTGATCATATGAACATAATATAATTTTAATCCATCTCTTGTAAATTTGGCATATCAAGAACGCAAAATTGACATATTCATATGAAACATACATGTGAAAATTGAGCATATATCAATATTCAATTACAAATAGTGAAAATAGTATAGTATTAAAAGTATGTAACGTACCTCATCATGCTAGATCCCACCTATTATCATACAACCAAGCCCTCCGGATCATCTCTTATACTGATGGTCTCCATTAGTCTCTCGTGCTCTGTATCCGGTAAGAAGTAGCGTACCTTCGATGTATTTCGACTAGGCATTGTTCGTACCTGAAGGTTTGTGCCAATGATTAAGTTGGTAAAGTGATATACACTTGCACCTGGTTTGTAATCCCTGTAAACATATCCACCCTTCTTTCTTCCATTGTTGTCCCGTGTCAAGTATTCACCTTTAACAACCATAGAACCAGTTGGAAAGTGGTTGTTTTCATCGTCAGTCATGGACACAATGAGGGTTTGCTTTCCATTTATACAGCGTGCCAACCAGTATTCATCACCCCATTCAGTATCTTTTGAGGCAACCACTGCGTATATGTGCCCTGCATTATATGATTGTAGGTATATGATCAAAATATTTTTCGTGCGATACAAGGCCATTAATGTGCATTTGAAGACTACGTAAACAAACAAAAAATGTTAAGGAAATGCATCATACCGGGTTGTACAAGGTCTGAGACATGATCAAAATCTGCAGAAATAGATGATTGGTCTTCTTCCAACGGAGTTAACTCAACAATTGCACGCTGATCAAGTGGAAGTGATATGCGATCCCATCCATCAACCCAATCCAATGATTCACACCCATCCCAGTCACCATCACAACAAGGCGGGCAAAAACAAGCAAGTTTTCTGGTCCAAATTTCAAATACTGGGTTATCAGAGCTTCGAACCGAATGAAAGCCACGAGTCCCAGGCACAGTCTTGCATTCCCATGCATGTGAACGATCTATGTCTACCACCTCCCAAAAAAATCTCTCCACATGTCTCTTTCTTGTGGATTCTACTCGCATAGTTGATTCCTCTCCCATTACTGACGTGCACCACCTGACTATAGATTGAGCATTTAGAATAGTAGATTTTGTAGATACTTTCAATTCCTCTCTTCGTAGGGCTGTTTTGACACATGCTCCGGCTCCATCATGCTCTCCTTTACCATGCCCAGTCTCAAAATAGTTCCACATATGTGGCACTTTGTAGTTTTTATGCAATGAACACAACCACTGAAATATGCGTGCATTTTTGAACTGACCAGCACACCCATCAGACCAAATCCAGTGTCGGTCCATCTGTATGTTCCTTCCCTTCAAGTGATCATAGAACATGATGAAGCAATGACGTACATAGTGGAAGTCGTGGCACCTATCATCACTTATGTAGAAGTGATATTCCTTCAGAATTTCTCTTTGCTCTTCAGTGCTATTTGGGCCATGCCTGTATGTGATATGGACCATCAAGGAAACCTGCTCAGAGTGATAATACTGACTTTGGATCTCATTTTGAGGTTGCAGAGTGTAGTTCTCGGCAAAATCAACAACTGAAAGTATAGTACCAAGGGGAAATGTATCTCTGCATATTCTAAACTTCTCATCCTGCCATCGTGCCACGTGGACATGCTGAACATATTGATGTGTCTTTTCAATAAATTCCTTGATGAAGTCACTAACTTGTACCTGGTGACACAAAATGATCTCAATGTCAGTTTTTTGTTGTAAGTAAGGATTGAAATGTAACCGTTACAACATAATTTTATAGATATAAATGCATACCTGAGATGTCACCAATTGTATTTTTTTGCTTTCCTTCCTTGGGACTATTTCATAGTTGATATATTTGAAACTTTTCATGTCTGTAACCATTCTCCCAAATTCACTGTCTCCATTCTCGTGCATACATTGGCTCAATAATGCCATTCCAGCACAGTTGGAGCATGTTCCATCCAAACAAGATTTTGCATAGTATGTTTGCCCCTCGGGCCTATTGCACATGATGCTATGAATGAATTCTCTTGATGAAGTCGGTGGTATTGTCATGGAGCAATCCTGCACAATGTTAGTATGCAACACACGACGAATGTACAAAAATGTTTCATAGTAATATTCATATTCTACATGGTATCTACAACAACAAGTGTTACGAAGAGTATTTATTCTAACATACCATGGCTTACATTTCTCAAAAGATCTTTGCCCCAAGTTCAATTGTCTATGCTCAATCTTAAATTTTTCGTAAAGCTCTGTCTGTGTTATATCAAGAAGATGCTTAGTATGTGGCTCATGATCCTTCGAACCCCTTCTTAGTTTTAGTACATCCTTTCGGTTTGAAGAAGGCCTTGTGTGATCATGCCAAAAACTATGCACTAGTCCCTTTACTGCATCAACTAGCTTCATGTCACGACGTGGCAACCGACCAACAAAGGCCCAAAAATCTGTCTGATCGGTTGTGTCAAGATGTTCTCTTCTAATAGAATACCTACGGAGGGTTTTTACATTCAAATTAACTAGTTTCGATGTAGGCCTGAGAATACGAAGGGCCCTGGTGTTCTTATCTGCAATTGATTGTGACAACACACGACGAGCAGCATTGCGGTCCTTTGAACGTGTGTTCTTACCAATTTTACCAAATGCATCTACTAGGCTTTTAACTATATGAGAACTTGGTTCAGAATTCTTTATCATCTTTATCCCTAACTTTTTCCTAACAACATTCATGCTCCTAGATTTTAACAATGATAAAAATAATCTACATTTATCTCCATCACATTTAGAAACAAAATATTTATCAAGTATCTGTTGAGTTTGATAAGCAATACTACGTTTAGATAGCGTACCTTCAATGGAATTCATAAGTCTTTCATCAACTTGTATACGCTTCGGAGTTCTTCGACGTGTGCTTGCTAATGGAGGTAAGGGGGTTGGAATTGTACCATGTAGCGCATCACCAAGACGCTCTGGCGTTTCAGTAGTAGCTTGGTGTCCTTCATTCTCTTCCTGGTAGTTGGATGGTGGAAGTCCAACATCCTCATCCATGGTCTGTGGAAGTCCAACATCCCCTTGTGGAAGTCCAACATCCTCATCGAGGGTGTGGATAACATTCTCTTCTTCAATAGTAGGCAAAATGTCCAACGCCTCTCTGACTTCATCGCTTGTATAACCACATCCGGATACCAAATTGAGTGTTTCTTCGTGAGCTTCATCTTGAGATGGTAACTTATCACTTTGACTTGAAGTGGGAATTGAAACATCCCCTAATGAGCACCTACGTTTTGCTTCTTGATTACTTCCATGGGGTGCTTGTTCAACAACTATTGTGGAAATTGAAGGTCCCTCTTGTCGTGGATTAATAGGATGAACCATGGTATCCTCTACAATTGGATTTGGATTAGTTTCCAAAGAAAGCCTCCGATTCATCATGTATATTCTTTTCTTTTCTTTCTCTTCTTCAATGACTTCTTGAGGTCTCTTCTTCCTTGTTGATTTGTTTACTCGGTTACGTGCATTCCCCATCACCACAATGATCAATTCAATATAGTTTGTTTTTGTTGCTCCTCAATTACAAGCTCTTCAATAATAAGCAAATGGAAGTTCTTCCTTGTTGGTCTTGAAGCTTGATATCTTACCTTGTGTGCTCCTCAAATATAGGCAAAATGAATCTTTCAAAGGCCTTATCTTTGGTGTTCTTCAATTGGAGATTCTTCAAGCTTGCTAATTATTTTCTTCAAATATGGCCATATAACCCAACACCACAGTGAGCAACCATGAAAGATGTCCTCAATGCTGCACCTGCATAAAAAAAAATGATGGAGTTGGTGTAGAATGTGAAAATTTTCAGACGCGGGCTCATGCTGTTCGAAAAATCGCGGGATTGTTGCTTTCGTTCGGACAGAGTGAAGTTGCTCTCGGACAGCAACAGTCCATTATTTCTGGAGTTCCAAAACGCGTACGCATTATATAAATATAAAACGCGTGCGCGATATTTAGTGAAAAAACGCGAACGCGATATAGTCAAGCACAATAAATAGGTTAGGTGCACGGCTAGGGCAACGAACAAAATCAAAGAAAACTAATAATTTATATGATTGCATACAAAACAAATGTTTTGTATGGTTTAATACCCCCTAGCTCTCTCCCAATAATCCCTAGATACCCCCTATCTCTTTCTAAATATCTGTCCCTCATTCTCCCTACATGTTTCTTTCATGTTTCTTTCTCTCCCTTCAGCCATGTCTCTACCACCCCACTCTCCATCTCTCCACCTTCTCTTTATCTTCGTCATTATCCCTCCCTATAGCACTCTCTCCCTTCTTCTCCCTTAATCACTAACCCTCTACGCCTTTATCCCTCCCCCCTGCCCTCTCTGTCTTACCTTGTTCCTAGAGCCCCTCCCCCATAAAGGCCTTTAGACCCTCTTCTAAATATTAATCCCTAAGTGCATAAGTGCACAAGATGATGAGGAGGAGGAGGGTGATGACAATGAAGATGATCATGATGTAGATGAAGATGATAAAGATGATGAGGAGGAGGAGGGTGATGACAATGAAGATGATCATGATGTAGATGAAGATGATAAAGATGATAATGTTGATGAAGATGATGGTGATGATGATGAAGATGTTGATGATGATGGTGATGAAGATGTTGATGATGATGGTGATGATGATGGTGATGAAGATGATGGTGACATGATGGAGATGTTGATCTGATGAGGAAGATGATGATGATGATGGTGATGATGGTGATGATGATGAAGATGATGATGATGATGGTGATGATGGTGATGATGATGAAGATGATGGTGAGGACGATGATGGAGATGAAGATGATGATGATGAAGAAGATGATGATGATGGAGATGTTGTGTTGATGGGGAACCTAGAGATGACAATGATGATGAAGATGGTGATGGTGATGGTGATGGTGATGGTGATGACGATGAAGATGATGATGATGATGGAGATGTGTTGATGGGGAACCTAGAGATGACAATGATGATGAAGATGGTGATGGTGATGACGATGAAGATTTTGATGATGATGCTGATGCTGATGATGATGATGATGATGATGAAGATGTTGACGATGATGGTGATGGTGATGTTCAGATGGTGATGATGATGATGATGATGATGATGATGATGGAGATGTTGATGAGGAAGGGGGAGATGACAATGATGATGAAGATGTTTATGGTCATGAAGATGATGATGATGGTGATGGTGATGATGATGGAGATGATGGAGATGATGGAGATGGCGATGAAGATGATGATGATGATGATGATGGTGAAGATGATGAAGAAGATGATGATGATGGAGATGTTGACCTGATGATGATGAAGATGATGATTATGGTGATGATGATGAAGATGTTGATGCTAATGATGATGGTGATGAAGATGATGATGATGGAGAAGATGATAATGATGGAGATGTTGATGAGGAACCTACAAATGCCAATGATGATGATGATGATGATGGTGATGACAATGAAGATGTTGATGATGATGGTGATGGTAATGATGATGAAGATGATGATGATGATGGTGATGGTGATGGTGATGGTGATGTTTAGATGATGATGTTCAGAAGATGATGGTGACATGATGGATATGTTGATCTGATTCAAGGAAGATAATGATGATGATGATGATGGTGATGATGATGAAGATGTTGATGATGATGATGATGGTGATGAAGATGATGATGATGAAGAAGATGATGATGATGGAGATGTTGATGTTGATGGGGAACCTAGAGATGACAATGATGATGAATATGGTGATGGTGATGGTGATGGTGATGACGATGAAGATTTTGATGATGATGGTGATGGTGATGATGATGAAGATGTTGATGATGATGGTGATGGTGATGTTTAGATGATGATCATGATGATGATAATGATGATGGAGATTTTGATTTGATGAGGAATATGATGATGATGATGATGATGGTGATGATGATGAAGATGTTGATGATGACGATGATGGTCATGAAGATGATGATGATGAAGAATATGATGCTGATGGAGAATATGATGCTCACAACTCCCTCTAGTCTCTCTCTTCCCAACCATCAATCTCTCTCTCTCTCTCTCTCTCTCTCTCTCTCTCAAACACACACACATACACACACATTATGTCACTTTCCATTCTCAAACCCATACCCCCTCCATCCATATCTATCTCCAACTTTCTCCCTCCATCCCTCACCCTACCTTCTCTCCCTCCCTCTCTCATCGCCTGTCTCTCACCTTCTATCCCTCCCTCATCTTTCCCTAAACCTATCCCAATCTCTCCATCACTCCCTCTCTCTCCATCGCCACCACTCTCTGCATGTCTCCCACCAACACTTTCTGTCCCTCCCTTCCTATCTCTTATTTCGTTCTATCCCCATCTATCTCTCACTCCCTCCAAATCCATTCCTCCCCATTGTCCCTCTCCCTCCCTCGCTCTATGTCTCTCCCCCCCTTGTATTCTTTATTTCTCTCTCACATCCCCCTTGCCTCCATCCATTCCCCCTTGTCACTCAAGTCTCACTTTCAACTTCTAACCCTATACCTCTTCAGAACCTATTCTACTCCTAATAGTGCTCTCAAGCTCCACTTCCCTTCACCCCCTGTAGCCCATCATGTTCTCATTCCCTTCATCTCTCCCCACTCAAGCTTCCAACATCCTTCTAAGCCCTTGACCCTTTCCCACCCCTATTAAATATTAACCATAGATTCCCTTGACCCTTCCCCACCCCTTCTCAAATATTAAACAAAATTTCCCTTGACTTCTACACCCCCTCTTTCTCAAGTATTAAACATGTATTTTATGATTTAAATAACGCGAGCGCGTTTTGTAACTATATAACGCGTACGTGTTATGTAGTTATATAACGCGTACGCGTTAATTATTGATATAACGCGCACGCGTTATTTAGTTATATAACGCGTACGCGTTATTTAAATCTAAAAGCGCGGCAATATTTTTGAATTTAAACAGGCCGAGTCACATGCTCACATGTCAACAATAATCCTATGTGTACGCTTTGGAGTTTGCTTCGGTAATTCCAAACCTGTGCTATGTTAATGAAAAACCAAAGCTAATTGGGTATTTCTTCCAGTTTCTGGAGAAGCCTGTGCTTAGCCACTCGTTACAATATGCTACACAGAGTCATTTTTGACGAAATCTTAGACACAAATAGCATTTTTTCTGCAGATTCCAAATATGTAACTTTTATTTTGAAATATTAATTTTTCCTATTTTCTTTCAATTTCTTTTCTATCCTACCTCCTTAACTCGTGAAACACATTGTTAGTGTTTCTTCCATAACTTTTTCAATTCTCAATCATTTCAAAAAAAAATTGTATGGTGCACAAGAGGACACTAACCTCCACGTTCTATGAAAAACCCATTTCAAGAATTTTGCATTAAGACCTTCAAAGGCTCTACCCACAAAAGATGTACTATTTTTGAGGTTTGATCACTTAGACAATTATAAAAAAATTATAAAATTACTAATTTAATTTTCGAAAAATAATGGCGCACAAGTGCTATGTGTTCTCTACATGCATGCCGATTTTTGTAGCTTGATTCCATCATTTAGGCCCTCAAAGGCTCTACCCACAAAAACATATACCTTATCATTTGCCTGAAAAATAAAAAGTGTCTGTTAGGAAAACTGAAACTTGACATAGCTATGCAAATTTTCAATACATAAAAGTTATATATTCAGAAACGTGATTCAATTTCCAACATTTCATCTTTTTTACTCAATGCAAGATATTTTGCGTAAGTAGATCAAAAAATCCAAGTAAGTTGAGGGATGTCTGCTTTTTCAGTTTTCTATTGCATCTAACGTGCCAAAAGTGACCCTCATTAGCTTGCACTGACCCTCAACACTTTCCACCCACATACAATAATGTTCTAACTCACTGCATCCATCAACTCTTAGATACTCAAAACACCCATCAACATACAACGATAGAAGCTTCACACATTCTCATACCCGCAACTCCTCCAAAGATACCACTGGTTCCATACTTGGAATCTCTTCTAATTCAGAACACCCATCAACATACAGTAACCGAAGCTTTATCTATTCGCTCCCTGCTTTTTATGTTTCCTCATCTCTTCCCACAATTGTCATGCACATTTCCACTTGTAACTCTTGTTAAGTATGTTATAATTATCTTTGCATATATTGTTTTTAGAAAATCTCACAAGATGTCTTTTCTTATCTCATAATATATGACTCAATGGAAGATGATATAACCATTAGTTGTTGTTGATAACTTTAAGAGACTACCCGATATGTCAATGTGACCTATGACCTTGTTCACCTTCAAAAATCTACGTTGAGTGGATGGCACGATCAATTAGAATAACTCTCAAGGCTTCATCTTCTTGTTTCTGATGTTGAGTGTTTTGCATATATACTCGTCAACAATAATTAATGTCGGTGTTTTAAAAGCGTCCACTATTATTATCTTGTTTCTATGTATACTTGATTCATAATATTCAATATTATGAATCAAGTATACATAGAGGGGTGGATCCTATTGTTGGGTTGTCAAAGAACTTTACATTTTCTTCGGCTTTGCTAGAAGCCTTACATCGTAAGGGGCTCTTTGTGATCAAACAAGCAGTTAGGGAGCAAAAGGATTCTATGGTGCTTTGGAAGTCTTTCAGGTATTTTGGACTTGTTGGTAGTTTGGTCGATGAATGGGACTGTTTTGTCTGCAATCTTTATCAAGCTAGTATTTGTTTGTATAACTCGGTCGATGTGTTGGTATAGAGATATAACAGGTAGGATGGGATAGTCATGGCTAATTTGGCTTATAAACATATCCTGGAAATTGAGATATTTGAAACTTTGTTGTGGTGGATTCAGTCGTTCTGGAAGGCTGAAATTCCACTGAAACTAAGTGTTCCCCGTGGTTAGCCTACAGGAGGATAATTTTAACCTAGGAGAATTTGCAGAGGCACGGTTTCTCTGGGCCGGCAGGTGTGCTTTGTGTGGTTCGTTTAAAGAAACTCTTGACCACATTTTTGGGAAATGTAACTTCATTCATCAGGTGTGTTGGAATTGGGGGAGCTTTTCCAGATTGTTGTCATTTGGGATGCGGTTTCTCTTGCAGATAACTTAAGCAAGTGGTATATGAGTAAAAGTCCCGGGATAGATCTCCCCTTACTTATCATTTGGCAGGTATGGAAAGAAAGGAATTTCCGTATCTTTGAAGGATCTATTCTGAATCCGTCTCAAGTTTGCATAAAAGTGAAGGCACAACTCAGTGATTCTTCCAGGCTAAAATTTTCTAGGCGGTCTAGGAGGATTCATTTTCCGGAGCTGGAACAAAATTTACCAATTGGCTTCCTCGATGGGGCATCAGAACATGGTATGTGTGGGGCTGGTATGGTCTTGAAACTGGATTTTGGTCGTCTTTTTAAACTAAAGATGAAGGTTGGGATGGGTTCCAATACTAGAGCAGAGCTCCTAGCTCTTTGGGGGCTGTTATTTTTTGCCAAGAGAAGAGAGATAAATTCTCTTTATATTGTGGGCGATGCTAAGGTTATCATCGACTGGGTTAAGGGTGCATCTATAATTTCTTCTTTAATTTTGGATCATTGGCTGAGTCGTACCTGTGCTTTGTTCCAGGACTTTCATCAGATTTCGTTCACTCATGTCTTTAGGGAATATAATATGGCAGCAAACTCATTATCAAAACTAGCCATTGAAAGTATGGATGGTCATATCTATTTTGAAGAGTTGATGGTCATAGCCATTGGAAGGAAAAATAGTGATTCAGTTATCTTGGATTTGTATTAGTTTTCTACTCTTTGATTGTAGATGACGATCTGCTAGTTATTTTTGGTGTTTAGTTTTTTGGGGATTTTGTGGATCTCACAATGGACTTTATTGTAGATATTTGGTTGGGTTGTTGATCATGTAGTTTGCAGTATAACTTTGACGTTATGTTCATAAGGTAGATATTGTCTCAATCACATGATGTATTTTATAGATACAACTTTTCTTTAATAAAAGATTGTTTATTCTGTGTGAAAAAATATTCGATATTAAGACTATTTAGTTAATGGAAATTCATAATAGTTGATGTGAACAATTTAAAGGCATCAATTTGATGATAGTGAGAAATTTTATTTTTCACATAAGCATGTTGCATTACAAATGATTTTACTTTGGTTAATTAGGTTATAAGTTTTTGTTCATTACCTTGATAAGTTTTGGTATTTGAACTATTGTAATTTTGTTTACAAGTTTCAAAACATGGATATTATTATTTTTAGTAATCATTATTTAAGATATTTTATAGTGTTTTAGTGTGATTTTTAATGTGGTTTATTGTTGTTTACTAATTTTAAAACATACTTATTTTTAGCAATCACTATTTAAGATCTTTTATAGAGTTTTAGTGTGAATTTTTAATCACTATTTAAAATATTTTATCGAGTTTTAGTGTGAATTTTTAATATGGTTTATTTTTATTTGAATAAAATGTTATGTAAATATTATTTAATTAATAGTTAAAATGAAGTATCTTATTAAAAAAATAAAAGCCTTGTCGACAAAAGTAGAAAAAACCCTTTTAAGTACATAGTAATGGGTTTATCAATCACTCCATGTTATGTAAGTCAGTTTTTTCAACCGCAAAATCAATACATATTCGTAGAGCATGCATTTAGGCCTTAGCAATGGACTTATTTTTACTAGGCATCAAACTAGAACGAGGTAATTCATTAGTCTAGAATTAGAAGTTGGAAATTAAACATGGAGTTTGCTTGGGATCAAATAGGAAGAGGCAAATCATTAGATTGGGATTAGAAGTTGGTTAAAATTTGGTTTGTTAAAAGTATGTTCAATGTCCATGATGTTATAAAAAATATAGCTTTTCTAGAGGACGGTTTGAGTTTTTCTCATTTTGCTTGAATTTCACAATAGGAACTTGTACTATAATATTTCAATTTCTTGAAAATAGATATTAAATTTAGTAAAGGTATTTTTGAACTCTCTAATAAAGATTTGAATTAGAAATGTTTAACAAAATTAATAAATATGTTAGATAAAATATTGTGTTGTATATATACCTTTGATCCTTGCATAAGGGATTCTCCCTCTTAGTTTAAGATTTCTACACTTTTCTAGCAATTACCATGGAAGTATAAATTTTCATTGGACAAGATTTGTAAACATGGATTTTTTTGGACTCACGCATAATATATATTAGATTGGGTTTCAACTAATACATAATTGACAATTCTTATTTAGTAGGATATTTGAATATATCCAAATGGCAATTTTAGTTCATGTTTTGGGGAAAAACTTTAGTTTTTTATTTTGGACTTTTATTATTAAATAATTTGTCAAAAAAAACTAAAAAATCTATTTATCTTTGTAAAAATCAAATTTTTAATAATGTTAACACCAATTTTTTTTTAATCTTAAATTTTTCACACGTCCAAAATTTTTTACACTTCACGAAATTGGATCCCTCTCCGTGCTTTAGATTTGAGTTTAAGATGAATCTATACTAGTTTTTATTTTTTAAATTTATGAGACAGTGGATTTTTTTAATAACATTTTATTTGGTTTTAAATTTTTATTTCATCAGTGAAATTATTTTTTTAATTACTTTTTTATTTTTGATACATAAATTGTAAAACACTTCACTACTCTCAATATAAAAATCATTATTTTGAAGAAATAATAACTAAAATATATATTAATGATTTAGTTTAACTCTCTCGATAACCATACACTTTCACTTTCACCAATAACAAGGCAACCCATTAAAATGCAACTCAAAATATAGTGTGGGTGTATTTAGGCCATCCTTCCATAGGCAATAATTTGATGTTCCTTTGTGTCGAAGGAACAATAGGTAGACTATGTGTTAGGAATTTTCTCAATTTTTTTCCAGGAGAAAAAAGAGTCTCTTGCTATTCATAAGTGAATAAAAAAAACTACATAGTGAATCTTGTCCAAAGACATAATCGAATATACTGATTACAGTGTATGACTGATATAGCCAACTAATTCATAAACCAAGAAATATAAATGTTCCAATTGGACTGTGATCTATACTATAGTCACTTAAAACGGCCAAAATCGTCTACTATCAATTCCAGAAAAGAGATAAATGTTGAAAACCTATAGGACAGACTGTCCATACTAAGAAAATAATAACCATTATACATTATAAACTTTGCCGAAAAATAAAACAACAATAAGAAACGGAGCTGATTCTTCTGAAAAATATTGATCTTGGCCTTTCCATCCATATAAATTAGGCTCTTCTTAGATAATGTATCAGCCCTTAGATTGTAAGCCCTGCTAACCTGGCAAAAGTTCAAGAGAGTAAAGGATTCTTTGAGATGTGTAATCCTATTTTTCCAATATAAAAGTGCCCGAACTTGTAGCTTGTGTAATCCCGTATTTCAGTTGATAATTGCAGTTGAATCCCCCATAATATCCATCTTTTGAATCTCAAAGGATTTTGCCAACACTAAAAGACCCGGTAATGCCATCAGTTCAGCTCTGGAATTGCTTCCCACACCACAGCCAAATGACATTTCCACGAAATTATCCTGATCCAGGATCAAAAAACAACCAGCACCACACAAGTCCATTTGTGCCGCACCTTCGAACATGCCAATAGGGTTGCCATAGCAGATAACAGGTGCAATCGGAGTACTCCTCATCACCGGCTGTTTAACATGCTGGGCGTCCATAAAAAAAGTTCTGACATAATTTACTGACTTGTTGAAAGAAAAATTCATGTCTTCGAACAGAATCGAATTCCTCAACCTCCAAATACCCCCACACAAACAACAAAGAAAATGAAATCTGTCGCCGGTGCCAGTATTTAATAACAGCCTCCAATGTTTCACCCCTCCAGCACCCCGATAACTTAAAGCTGATAATGTTTTGATTGTGTTGATATTGTGTTTTGATTGTGTTGATATTGATCAAAACTCTATAGTGGGATTTTCCTCACCCTTTTCGTTTCCAACGAAGCCGTCTTAGCTCAGCTGGTAGAGCGCGTGGCTTTTAACCACGTGGTCGTGGGTTCGATTCCCACAGACGGCGATCTTCATTTTCGCCCCTAGTATCATTCGTTTTCAGACGATTTTTCCTGGAAAAAATGGTGGACGTATGTGTCTGTGTTGTATGATAAAAAGAAGCGTCCTTCGGGATCGAAGCCGGGGCACTGAATTTGCTTGCCTGACGCAAATTTCTGTGAAAGAGGGTCGGTTGCAGGGAATGTAAGGGAGTCTGTCCCAATTGAATTGAAATAAGCGTATAGATTAGCATAGAATATCTACTGCATTTATAGTCGAAATTATATACCTAACATATTTACTCCTTCTATAGTTTAAAAACTTCTTAATCAATATGTCAAGATGGCCGAGTTGGTCTAAGGCGCCAGTTTCAGGTACTGGTCCGAAAGGGCATGGGTTCAAATCCCATTCTTGACAGCTTCTTATCGTTTTGATATAACAAATTAGTCAAACCCTTCCTTTTTATCTGTTTCGTCGAGTCATAGCATTCCTAATTCATGTGTTTTCTTTTTGATATAACAAATCAGTCAAACCCTCCTTGATCTGTTTCGTCGAGTCATAGCATTCCTAATTCAATTCGAATTGCGTCTGCGTTAATTAAGGTCGAGGGAAATAGGGAATTAAGTGTAACTGTGTATGCATCTTTTGTAACTTCAACAATTTACCTTTTTTTAACTTAATCTCTAAAATAAAAGTTTTGATCACATTTATATATAACACGGAGATGTGTATTGATATCTATATTTCCGGCTTGCTATGCTATATCTGTGCTATTTAGTTATTTTTTTATTTTTTATTTTTAAATATTTGATAATTTTATATCAAAAGGAGTAAGGTACTTTATGGGCTGTGGTATCTAAATTTATGTTCACTTATAAAATAAAAAAACTAAATTTATGTTAACTCATAAAATAAAAAGTCTAAATTTATATTTATTCATAATATAAAAATTAAAACCAAATGAAAAATAATTTAAAAATTCATGTTCACTCATAAAATAAAAAATTAAAACCAAATGAAAAGTAATTAAAAAAATCCATGTCTACATAAAATAAAAAATTAAAACTAAATGAAAAGTAATTAAACAAGAGGGAAAGCTGCAATGCAGCTAATTCCCTACCAATGTATCGTGAGTATTGCTAGTTGGAGCCTGTAATGGTCTTGTTTTGATTTTTTAGTTTTTTCCTCAGAAAATCACTTGACTTTTTCGTTTCCAACTGGATTGAAACTCTGAGGTAAAGTCCAACAATATTAGGTCTTGCTGTGTCCAGACAAACAAAATGCTCATAGTTGTAGGTTTGTACCATGACAGAACAAGAGAAGGAAACAGTTATTCTGGATCTCTGCTGCTGCTCGGATAACATCTGTTGTTCTGGGTAGCTTGCTGGTCTTTGGCACGCGTGCATATAAGCATGGAGTGCAAATTGTATATTATGAAACATGTCAAATTTTCTCTGAATTATTTTACTGTTCTTTTAATGCAACAGGTGGGTACCTTGAAGAAAGGTATAAACCCGTTGTCTCTTGACAAGTTAATCTTTCATGGTGAGTATTTGGGGGCAATTTAAAGGCGAGACTGATAGCCGGTCTCATTTCTTTAACAGTAAGAGAATTATCCTTTCATATTTCCAAAATTTTAGAAAATTTCCAAGTATCTATAATCGCGCAGACTGTGGTTAAAGGGTGAGGTACATAATTTCAAGCCATTGGAGAAGTTAAATTGGTTTAAGTTGATTGAATCCTTCTGTTAAGATTCAATATGCTAAGATAGAAAATATCAGCATTACATTCCATTTCACAACAATAGCATATACAGGATCACTGAAAGAACAAAAAGCACAGCGTAAACACAAGAGACATAGATTTATCCTGGGAAACCCTCATGGGGTAGAAAACCCAGCAAAGCTTCCTCAATATAGATGACCAGCAAATACAAAGATGTAAACCCTAGACATGACCTCCTTCTCCTCCATAGCAGATCTCTCCCTCACCTATGCGTTATTCACAAGTGAGTGTGTAATGTGTGTTAAATGAGGAACACACCTCCTCTATTTATACACAACTCCAACTTTTATTTTACATTGACTAGGTCGGCCCTAACTTAATTACTTAACATAATGTGGCAGGTCCGACCCCACTAGGGTGGTCTAATAACCCCTTTAACCCACATGACTCATACAGGGCCGACCCCCACTAGGGAAGTCTAATAACCCAGGTTACCACATTCTCCATGGAGGAATTAAACATCTCTGGATATACAATAAGGTTTTCACGGAGGAATGAAACATCTCTGGAATAATAAAGTACAAATATAATATTCTTAGAAGTTACAATATTTCAACACTCCCCCTTAACGAGAAGGATATTATAACAACATCTGCGGGAGCAAGGAGTCATCAACATCATACATAATACCTCTATAAATCATTGGAATCTTTCTTTATACATCATCAGTAACTCAAGCAGTTACTGGAACATCAACATCTTTAGTACTGAATCTTCATCTTTTGTAGCACTCAAACAACTACAGCAATATCAACATCTGGATCCTCACGATCATCAGCATCGTCATCTCACGATCATCAACATCGTCATCGCACAATCATCAGCATTGTCATCACACGATCATCAACATCGTCATCACACGATCATCAATATCGTTATCTAGATCATCACGATCAACAACATCGTCATCTAGATCATCACGATCAACATCATCGTCATCTAGACCATCACGATCAACAACATCGTCATCTAGATCATCACGATCAACAACATCGTCATCTAGATCATCACGATCAACATCATCGTCATCTAGACCATCACGATCAATAGCATCGTCATCTAGATCATCACGATCAACATCATCGTCATCTAGACCATCACGATCAACAACATCGTCATCTAGATCATCACGATCAACATCATCGTCATCTAGACCATCACGATCAACAGCATCGTCATCTAGATCATCATGATCAACATCATCGTCATCTAGATCATCACGATCAACAATATCATCGCAGCATACCCTGCAATACACATGATCCATTTAAGACACCATAACAAGTCTAGGGACGATGCAATCCACTCATCAACTTAGACAGAGTCTAAGGACCTCTTTTTCGAAGACATATGTCTACGAATCAATTCAGGGACCGAAGTCCGAGGATGATGCAATCCCCTCTTGTCTAATAGGGACCACTTCTCGGAGACATATGTCTATAGATCAATTCAGGGACCGAAGTCCCAGGATGATGCAATCCTGTCTCATCCACTAGGGACCACTTCTCGGAGACATATGTCTACAGATCAATTCATGGACCAAAGTCCAGGAATGATACAATCCCCATCACATACATTTTGAACTAGTGGTTCTGGGATGATGCAATCCCATCACGTACATTTTGAACTAGTGGTTCCGAGATGATGCAATCCCCATCACGTACATTTTGAACTAAGCGTTAAGGGATGATGCAATCCAGACCACAGTGCCAGTCCTTTTTCATGCTGGATGTGACCCAGATTAAATCTAGGATTTTATCACCTGTGAATGATCACCTGCTGCAGTCCAGGAGCGAACATTACATCATTCCAATCAACCACAGAGCCAATACTATTTCAACTGGGGTGTGACCTAGATCAAATCTAGGATTTACAACCTGTGAATGATCACCTGCTAATCCAGGAGCGAACATTACATCATTACAGGTTTCATGAATGATCACCCACTGCTGAGCAGTCCAGGAGCGCACATTACATCATTCACCAACATCTTTCTCGAAGACAAGAGTCTACGGATCAATGCAGGGACCGAATTCTGGGGATGATACAATCCCTCTCGTCCACTAGGGACCACTTCTTGGAGACATATGTCTACGGATCTATTCAGGGACCTAAGTCCAGGGATGATACGATCCCCCCTCGTCCACTTAGACAAAGTCTAAGGACCATGCATCGACCTCATCGTCGTAACCAGAACCTCATCATCGACCTCATCGTCGAAACAGGTAACCTCATCATCAATACAAGTATCCACATCAATACAGTATCCACATCAATGATACAATATCCTCATCAATACAGTATCCACATCAACGATATAGTATCCTCATCAATACAGTATCCACATCAACGATACAGTATACTCATCAATACAGTATCCACATCATTGACCTTACCGTCGATACAGACAATCTCATCATCAGCGACCATATCACTCCCCCTTTCGAGGAGGGTCCTTCTGAAATACACCAAGCTTGTCTCGGAAATACTCAAACTTTACTCGAGACAGAGGTTTGGTCAATACATCAGCAACTTGTTTGTCAGTGCTCATATACTCGAGCTTGATAGCTCCTTTCTGCACCATATCCCGTATATAGAAATATCGGATCTCTATGTGCTTTGAATTATCATGGAACACTGGATTCTCTGTCATCTTGATACAACTCTGGTTGTCACACAGGATCACAGTGGAGTCCATCTCTAAGTCAAACAATCCTGATAACAACTTCCGAAGCCATAGCACTTCGCAACTAGCAGATCAAGCAGCTATTTATTCCGCTTCAGCTGTGTTGAGAGCCACACTATACTGCTTCCTGCTAAACTACGACATCATGGCAGATCCCAGACAATAACATCTGCCCGATGTGCTCTTCCTGTCTGATACACTTCCTGCCCAGTCAACATCTGTGTAGTCATACAATCTGAAATCATGATCTCCAATATAACATAGATCAAATTCTATCATACCCTTTAGGTACCTCATCACATGCTTTGCAGCTATCAGGTGAACATGCCTAGGTTCCACTAGATATTGTCTCAAGGTGTTTCACAGCAAAGCGTATATTCGGCCTTGTATTCGTCAGATACATCAATGACCCAATAATCTGTCTATACAGAGTCACATCCACTAACTCTGATGAGTCATTCGCTAACAGCTTCAAGTTGGAATCCATGATAGTGGCCATGGTTGTACATTCCAACATATCAAATCTTCTCAAGATTTCCACAACATACTTTCCCTGGTTGAGAAAGATTCCTTTTGGACCTTGCCATACTTCCAAACCTAGGAAGTAATGCATCAATCTGAGATCTTTCATCTAGCTTCTTCTTGCTTTCCATGATCTTTTTCTCATCACCTGCCAGAAAGAGATCATCCACATACAGTAATAGTATGCCAGGTTCATCATCCATAAAGGATCAACTTTACTCTTGGTAAAGCCCAAGCTTGTCAAGAAGCTATCAATTATGTGACTGAACATCATTCACACTCATCATTGAGTGATCTTCTGCATATCTATCTGTTCCATCTCTCGTCAGATGGGTCTACTGATATGAGCCTCAAGATCATTCGAACTCTGTGGTGAGTTCCTTCTTGCATTCATCTAAGAGAGGAATGTCATCTGAATATATACACCATCTTTAACCTTGTATCAAAGGTTGAAATCCGCATCACCCATGGTGATCATTAAGCTCATCAAATGACTATCGATCATGGGTACCCATATAGAGCTTTCTTTAATTGAATCCTAGGAGTATTCTCGATTCGTACTTCTTCTTCAATTACACCATTAAGAGAATGGTCTTATCTAGCCACTTGGAGCAAACATCTCATCATGATCCTCTTTCTCTTTCTAAGAGAATCTTCTACCCACGAGCTTTCTATAGTATGTTTGATTTGTAAGTCTTCATCCATCACTTGTTCGGTGTTCATCATTCTCCATGATCTTTCCTACAAGTCAAGGTTAATTACATGATCAATAATATTTCATAATCATCAAATCATGTTGACATGATAACCTATTATGCATACAGATATGATTCACATAGTTATGCAACTATCTTGACCAATACTTTGGCACAACACTTTTCCATATCCTGTATGCATACATTGGCTATCTAGATTCCTTCCATCTCTACCAGAACATACTATCAAGAGAGTGCACAGCTCTCAGCATGTCAGCAAAGAGGTTTCATTCTAGACAAGCAACAATGGAATGTTTGTCCAAGTTACCAATCATATGCATATTAGTAGTATATTGTTCAATGCTATATGAATGCTTACACTCAACATGATATATTCTAGGAATACAAATATGCATACAACTACTACGAGCAATATCATTTACTATTTCAGAGATTCAAATAACAACTCAAATACTTATCTTTTATGTTTGTGTGGTTGCCTCCCACTTCTATATGTATTTGAACTTCTATTCATTCTGCACCACTATGCATGCTTAAGTGTGCGCTAGTGTCATCCTCATGATCTCATACATAAGCATACATTCATTAGTATAATTTTAATACTATCAAAACATTATAAACTTAAGTATGTATGGTCATGATCATTTCATACATAGGTATACTAAGATCCTAACACAGTAGGATTCTAACTTGATATAGGAAAACATACCTGGATTATCATGCTTGGTTATGTCTTAACATACCCAAACAATATCTTCTTTGTTCTCTTCAATGATTTAGAGATCTTGTGCCAGAACCTACATATATCATAGGTTAAGCATAGTAGAACAAAGTCATACATACCTTGTAAGTAGAGCTTCTATATGGTCAAAGACTATGGATGAGTCCTTGTCTTTATGTCATCATGGTCATAAAACTTGATTTGTCTTTCTTGATGTACGTGTATCTTGTTAGCAAACAACATCATCCTCATACAACACCACAGGTGCATTAGTACAATCCTAATCAATGAATGTTTTCTATCACTCACATGCATTCATTACCAAACAATCATAATTGTACTAACCTCAATAATATAAAGACAAACATATCATAGACTTAATCATGAACAGATTTCAATACATACCTGTATTTCCTCAAGTCATACCTGTCAAGATTGATTTTAACCCAATCCACTTTGATTTGCTGAAACTGGATCTGGAGCTGGATTAGGGTTTGTCAGAGAAGCCCTAGAAATTCAAGCTTTGAATTTCAAACTTATGAATGGATGGAAAGATGCGCCTTGCTGAGCTGATCAAGTTAGCATACTTCAATTTTGAAATCTCCAAAATTTGACCCCTCAAAATTGCCTTTGAAACTTCTGGATCTTCTGAACAGGATCCCGAACTAGGGTTTGATAAAGCCCACCCTTCTGTCCAACCAAAATTTTCGATCCAAAGCTCTAAACTTTGAATTTTCTGAGGATCTTCCATCCGTGGTAACAGACTTCAAAAATTCCAACTTTTGCAGAAGTCCTAATTTTCCACCTTTTCGATCAAAGTCTCGAACTAGGGTTTGATCAAGCCCACCCTTCTGACCAACCAAAAACTTCGATCTTGGTCTCTAAATTTTGATTTTTCTGAGTAGCATTCAGCCGTGGAATTTGATTCCAAAAATTCCAACTTTCTCTGAAACCCTAAATTCTCGCAACAGTGATAAGCCAAGAATGGAGGTGCTCAAAATCCAAATCTGTTTTGATAGAAATATGCACCTGATTGTTTCTGGTGTAACTCCGAAATTACGAATCCACAGGTTCTGAAACTTCTTCCTGTGGTATCCCGACATGTCCTCTTTCCAACCCCATAAGTTTGACCTCAATTGGATTCTTTGAGAGAGATTTATGCCAAGTGTCGCAACGTGACCTGTTTATGGGATAAAACAGGAGAGCAAACTTGTACGACATGTCACGTGTCACTGGTTCAACTTCGGCCTTTGAAAATGTTACCTGAGAAACTAAAGTCCTTGCTATACCTGTCACTTTTTACGAAATTTCAATTGGAGCTTCCTAGGCCAAGTTGTGACCTTTTTTCCAAAGTCACCTATTTATGACCTAGATTTGGAAGAGGCAGAAACCCTAACTTATACTGATCATAAATAAAAAAGTACAATGAATTAGAGGTTGTTCTTTAGACACAAGGTATAGGGGGATGTTATCTACGACCTATCAAGGTTTCAGATCCTGAAACTTCGCCAAAATGGATTTATAGTGAAAGTTCCACGATTACTGGTTTTTGCTATACAAAACCCTAACCTTCAAATTGTTGCAAGTGAAGCAACTGTCGTAAGTGCCATACATTGCCTTCCTTCAGGCTAGCTCTGATACCATGTTAAGATTCAATATGCTAAGATAGAAAATATAAGCATTACATTCCATTTAACAACAATAGAATATACAGGATCACTGAAAGAACAACAAGCACAGCATAAACACAAGAGACACAGATTTATCCTGGGAAATCCTCATGAGGTAGAAACCCAGCAAAGCTTCCTCAATATAGATGACCAGCAAATACAAAGATGTAAACCCTAGACATGAGCTCCTTCTCCTCCATAGCATCTCTCTCCCTCACCTATGCGCTATTCACAAGTGAGTGTGTAATGTGTGTTAAATGAGGAACACACCTCCTCTATTTATACACAACTCTGACTTGTATTTTACATTGACTAGGTTGGCCCTAACTTAATTACTTAACATAATTTGGCAGGGCCAACTCCACTAGGGTGGTCTAATAACCCCTTTAACCCACATGACTCATAGAAGGCCGACCCCCACTAGGGAAGTCTAATAACCCGGGTTACCACATTCTCCACGGAGGAATAAAACATCTCTGGGTATACAATAAGGTCTTCACGAAGGAATGAAACATCTCCGAAATAATAAAGTACAAATATAATATTCTTAGAAGTTACAATATTTCAACACCTTCAGGATAGAACTACAACGCCTAAGAAAAGATAAATTAGTTTTAGTAAACTTAATTAAATTATTGTGGGATCGTCACAGGAAGGATTAGTTGTTGGAAGAACATTTTCTCTCTTCAAGAACTCTCAAATTGATGGCAACAAGGAGATGATTGCGATTGGAATGATGAATATTGTGGGTTTGTGCACTTCCTGTTATGTTTAAACATGTCTTTTTCTCTTTCCTTCAACCTTATCCGTTGTAGAAATGCTTTGGATTGAAATGGTTACCACTTTGTTCATTTTTTCTCCTTGTAGTAAGTGATAGTGTTATTTAGTTCGGTACGAATTCCATAACTGTGGGTAATGAATGTCCGGGTGATGGTTTGCAGATGCCTTCTTTAGGTCAGCAATGAATTTCAATGCGGGATGCAAAACAACAGCCTCAAATGTAGTAATGGCTATTGCCATGATGCTCACTCTTCTGTTTCTAACTCCTCTCTTCTATTACAATCCCAATGTGGTGTTGTCGACCATTATCGCCTCGGAAATGCTGGGCCTAATCGATATACATGCTGCCATTTATCTATGGAGGGTGGACAAGGTCGACTTCTTCGTGTTCTTGGGAGGTTCATTGGGCGTTGTTTTTGCCAGTGTTGAAATTGGATTGATCACAGCAGTAAGGTTACACATTCATTGTTATGCTAAAAAAGTTGTGAATTTGATTTATTGGTTTTGGACATCATGAAAACCATTAAATAAAGTTATCAGGTTGTCGTTTTAAATTCTTGGAACTGCAACTTTCCACAAATTTGAAACCAAAATCATGTAATTATTTGATGCTTAGCCCATAACCAACAAATCCATAAGCATAGGAGTTTGGATCGGTTTAACTAAAATTGGTTGGTTTGTCAAGAAAAATCCAATCAAATCTGTATTAAGAGTTTTGATCAGCTTAGCTAAAAATTGGGCGGTTTTGTTGAAAAAAATCTAATCAATTTGTATTAGTATGTTGCAGGTATCCATATCGTTGATAAGATTGTTGTTGCACGTCATGAGACCTCATACTGCAGTTCTGGGAAACATTCCTGGAACGTCTGTGTACAGAAGTACAGAACAATATCCTGATGCAGGAAGAGTTCAGGGTATTCTCATATTGCGTATAGATTCTCCAATTTTTTTCACCAACTCCAGCTATCTGCAAAAAAGGTTTTCTTTCTATCGATATCTAGCCATTTCTCAAAATTTCTGAAGGCTTAAGCTCAAATTTGTTTTCCGGAATCTTTTGGGCTTCGAATTTCAAGATGAATGTATGCTGGTTTTTCATTTTTCATTTGCGAAACAAGAGGTGGGATTCAATTTTTTAACGGTTAGAAGAAGGCATTATGATCTGTTCACTTTGGATATTAGAAGGGAAACGATTCATTTCCTTCAAGAGTTTCGTAATAAAAAATAGTTTAATTCTCTTTGGTTTTTGAGGATGATAGGATAATTAGATGGATCGAAGATGAAAAACAAAAGCATGATCAAACTCTCCGCTACGTAGTCCTGGACATGGCTCATGAGTATTATCTTTATCGACCTTGATTTTGATTATGGTTGCCTCATCAAAAGACTATCCATTTCCTAACGTCGTGCCATTAATAATTCCTCCCAGCTGTGCCTAGCATCGATACAAGCGGAATTAGCGCCCTTGAGGAGATGAGAAAGAAGTTGGATCTGCGAAGACTTCAGATAAGGGGCAGCTTGAAGTCTAAATTATTCAATGTTATATTGATCGATCATTGTGTTGTATTAAATATTATTTGCGGCTCCGCAACTTGTAATGGCGAATCCTGGGAGGCATACGATAGAGAAGCTGAAAAATTCAAAATTTACCGAATTTCTCGGAAAGAAATGGTTGTTCTTGACAGTCGACGAGGCCGTTGTTGTCTGCAAAACTCTACTTCACCATGAAATTCTCGACAATGCCATTTAGATGATCAACTAGGAAGCTTCTCGGTTCATTCCTGTATAGGCTTTGCCTTAGAATCCCCGAAGCTAAAAAATGGGTGGATTCATTTCAAAAAACAAAAACAAAAATGTACAGGGTACAGGCTTTGTAGTGGAGATGTCGTGCTTAAGTTTTTAGATAACATGTGCCATTTCTATAAAATTTTGTTTTTTAAATCATTTTGAAATTTTGAAAATAAAAAGCACTCCACCAAGGAATTATGTCCCATCCATGCTGTACTAGACCAATTAGAAAATCAAAATTTTGTATTTTAAAAATTGTTTAATTTATTTTGATTTTTTAAAATATTAAGTTTAATATTTAAATAATGCAAAACATTATGAAACTTTATAAAAAATTATGTTTTAAAAGGAAAACTAATGCATGTCAAAGGAGTTTGACTTTCCAATGGAAAGTATATCCTTGTCCATGTCCACTTATAAAATAAAAAATATTTTTTTTTCTAAATGTGTAAAAAGTTTAAGATAAAAAAAAATACACATCAAGAAATTGGATCCCTCTCGATGGTTGATAGATCCCGGTTTAAGATGGATCTAAACTAGTCTTTATAACATGAAATGAAATGAATTACAGGATTTTTGAAATTGTTTCAAATTTTAATGAAAACTAGAGTGAGGAAGAGGTTACTATGTAGAATAGTGATAACATTAAAAATATTATAACATCTAAATTTAAGGAAACGTTGTGGTATAAAGAATTAGAGGATAAAAAATAAGATAGTGGAAGGAGGTGATCAACCATAATTTAGCCTAGATAAAAAGTATCTCTATGTTTGAACAACATAAAGAAAAAAAAAACAATGTCGATAAAATAAGAACAAACTCTCACGAGTTCCATACTGAAACATGGTGTTGGACAATTCCTAAAACATTGTGGAATGAAAGAATTTGTCATCTTTGTGGCACTAAGAGGGTTGAAGATGAAAATCACTTTCTCTTGGAATGTCATGTGTATATCCACATTAGATCACAACATTTGCTACAATACTAACATTCCTAATTTTTTAACTCATCACAACTATCGTGATCTAGAAATGTTTTATCTTAAAGCTTTATGAGCACATAAATAAAATTCTAAATAAAACCAAGTGATTCTTTACAATTTTAAAGGCCCGTTAAACCAAAGTTGGTCTCAATGGACATTAATAACCATCATCATCATCATCAATATCAAAAATGAAGTGTGTAAGATTGTTTGACATATTTACTTATGGCTAGGCAAAAACAAATTATGATGATTCTTTAAAATGTTCTTGGTTAGTTTTTTTTTTGTTAAATTGATTGCGCCAAAGAGGCGCTTTCTACAACCCAGTATGAGGGAGAAGTGTAATTTTGTGCTCAAGTGGAGCTAACACATGGCACTTTAATAAAATAATAAAATATTAGATAAACAAAAATTAACAATGTCGACCCTAACCTAAAGTTCAACATAGAAATGAGGGAGATGTGTAATTAATCGCTTAATGTTGAGCATGTGACACTTTAATAAAATATTAAGTAAGTAAAAGTTTTACAATGTCGACCTTAACCTAAACTTCAAAACCAAAAAGGTATCTATTCCAATTAATTAAAATAAATTAATTATATATATTCCAATTGATTGAAACTAAAAAACTTATATATATTCTAATTTCTATTGTGTTTGCCATTATGTATACGGTATAAGAAGAGTATTCAAATTTGGTTTATGCATGTGAAGTTGCCCTAAAGGGATGGATACTCATTGTAATGATTAGTATCTTTTTTCCTTGAATTTTTGTAAATTTTGGGGCTACTAGAAGTGAATTATTGTGATTATTTTGTCATTGTTTAACACATTAATTTACAATATTCCTAAAGACTAAAAGTTATAGGGTTAAGATTCGAGGAACCTTCTCGGAAGAAGGTGGATTTTTAGATTTAAATCAATTGCCAGTGCAAATGAAATTTCGACATTGACATATGATAGAAATCACAATTACAACTCAGTAAATGAGAAAGCATAAATAGAGTCACATGGGTGGAGACCAAGTTCCCCAATTGAATAAATAGAGCAATAGGTAGCTAAAACCACATAGATTTATTTAACAAAATAAATGAAAAGACCATATTGATTTTGTGATGGTAGTCGTCCCTTTTACATGCCCTAGACTAATTCCCATATTTTTTCCACATGTGCATGCCAACTTACACAACAACACAGATAAACAAACAATCGTTTCCACATAGTTGTATACCATAGGCTTGATACTGATGATAAATGCATCGTCCTCTATGTGTCAAGGTTTCCATATGTTACAACTATGAACATAAAGGTTTCTCAACCATGTGTTGTGCATGCAATCCTTGAAAAAAAAGTGGGTGCTAATTTTTTGATGTGAGCATAATCTTAAGAATATTGGAGACAAGAGCTTTCTTTTGATTAATAATGAATTCAAAGCCCTCTATGTTAGCGAGTCAGATTGTGTCCTCCTTTCTCATTTTGTTGCCTTTTGATCTTGAGAAGAAGAACATTCAGACTACACTTGCAGTTATAGAAGGATTTGATCACCACCCAATTGGGATTTGGGTAACTATGAGTTCCTTGATTGGATTTATGGCTAAATCAAGGAATAATTCAAGTTTTATAGAGAAAATTTACTGGTAAAATATCCACATCCAAGCATGGATCTTGTGGGCTCGATCTTAAGTTGGATTATGAACACACATAAATAAATCATTGTTTCTAAGTAGTTGTACACCTATCATAGGCTCGACACTAGTGAGCAATGTGCCATCTCTCTATGTATCAAGGGTGCCATATGCTGCAATTGTGGAAGTGAAGGTT
The DNA here is from genome assembly GCA_027924585.1 of Larix kaempferi. Classification (NCBI taxonomy): domain Eukaryota; kingdom Viridiplantae; phylum Streptophyta; class Pinopsida; order Pinales; family Pinaceae; genus Larix; species Larix kaempferi. The sequence continues at coordinate 17,590,077 of BSBM01000291.1, forward strand.
GCCCCTCCACACGTTGTGCATGTAATCTCTAAAAAAAGTGGGTACTCACTTGTAGATGTGGGCATATTCTTGAGAATATTGGAAAAACAAGCATTGCCTCCCGAACAATAATGAATTCGAAACCCTTTATGTTAATGAGTTTTAATGTGTCCTTCATTTTGTTTCCTTTTGCTCTTGAGAAGAAGCATATTGAGACTAAACTTGTAGTGAGAGAAGGATTCAATCACCATCAAATTGAATTTTATTGCATACAATTGCTAGAAAATAAGGGATTTGGGGAATTATAGGTTCCTTGATTGGATTGATGGCTAGGCCAAGGAATATTTAAAGTTTTTTTTAGAAATTTCAATGGTAAATTATCTATGTCTAAGCAAGGATGCTATGGGTTCAATCTCAAGTTGGATTGTGACATCTACTATTTTAAGGAGGAGATTTGTGATAAGGTCTCTACTTGGATGTCTCTAGACATAAGAACGTGAACTTGATTTGGATCTTGAATTTGAATGGCAAGAAATTCAATGGTAAATTATTGATGTCTAAGCATGGATGTTATGGGTTCAATCTCAAGTTGGATTGTGACATCTATTATTTTAAGGAGGAGATTTGTGATAAGGTCTCTACTTGGATGTCTCGAGACCTAAGAACGTGAACTTGATATGGATCTTGAATTTGAATGGTGGAGAAAGAGGATGTGGTGGTAATCATAGGGTAATTAGTTTCATTCTAAGCTTGTATTAGCAGTTCTTTCCTCTACAATTCCTTTTTATGTTACAACTCCATGCTGAATACCTCGGAAAAAATATCACTTTGGCACCTTGAGGATCTCCATTGTGTTTCTTTCCACAATGGAATAGATGACTTTGATCCATTTTCTTTATTATACTACAGTGCAATTTTGAGACCATGTTGCCTTCCTTGAAACAAAAATCAATAGGTTATAAGTACTGACAATAAATTAAAGGAAATGTAAATCTTGTGATCTATTCAACTCTACAAGTATAATGCATATTGTAAAAGCGGTGGTGCGTCATATGAATCTTAGGAAAAGATGCATTCTTACCATGCACAACTTTAGGTATGTTCTCTAATATTAACAACGTATAACTATTTAATCAAGAGGGTATGAATCTTAGGCAAAGATACATTCTTACCATGCACAACTTTAGGTATGTTCTCTAATATTAACAATGTATAACTATTTAATCAAGAGGGTTTGGTTATAGAAGCAACTATTAATTTCCTTTTATTCACAGAATTCATGAGAATATAGATCATTAGATAAGCAATTATTACTTTCCTTTTACTCACAAAATTCATGAGAATATAGATCATTAGATTTGAATAACATTGAAATGAAAAATTATGATTTTGCATTTGTATTTGTTACAATGCTTACAAATGTGAGTCAATTGTACAAGCAAAAATGAAGAAAAAATAGTGATAATTGATTTTGACTTATGCTTGCCAAAGTTGCCCAAGCCCATGCTTGTGAATATCAGAAAATTTTGTTTTGGCGTGAGGGAATAGTAGATCACATTGAAGAAGCACCCATTTTATTTATCGTTTCTAGATTCTCATCCATTCCCTTAGCAAATTGTCGCCACCTCCGTCACCTTAGCCAACAAGGACAACCACCACCATGGTTTTGTCACCGCATTAATGAAATACAAGGTAAGTAGGGGCTAATGATGTGGTTATGTTATTGGCATTCAATATATAATAAGATTTATGAAAAAAACTTGGGGATTTCCATAAAATGTATGAAGCCCTACTAAAAGTCATATGAAGTATAACATAGGGAAATCAACGTTTTTTAATGAACTATTAACAATATCATTTCAAATAATGATTTATTTACATGTATCTAAAATTAAAATATATTTAAAATTAAATTTGTAATAAATTACTAAGAGTAAGAGTTGGGCAAGTAGGAATTAATTCATATGGAAAATTAAATTCATAATCAATTATTAAGAGTTGGGTAGGTAGGAACTAATCCATAATGAAACAGGGCATTGAACAATTCTTAAAACATTATGGACTAAGAGAATTTATCATCTTTATGAGACTATGAATGTTGAGGATGAAAATCACTTTCTTTTAGAGTGCCCTGCGTACACCCACATTAGATTTCAATTTTAAAATCTTTGTCACAAAACCAACCTTCTTAACCTTCTAACTTATCAAAACTATAGTGAGTTAGGAATGCTTCTCTTCAAGCTTTCTTACAAGGATCCGATAGATCAAAGTTGGTATGAGTGAACTTTAACCATCATCATCGTCATCACTATAAGCCAAATTCTTAGTAAATACACTCTATTTATAATATGGTTGTGAACCATCAAGAGGCGTAAACACTTTACTCTTACATTTAAAACCATTTTTTTTAACTAAGCTTCTTTAAAGCTATGCCCTCTCATAAGACGTAACATTATAACCATAGCTAACCACTTTTTGAAGGAGTAGTCTATTTATTCTATGTTTTCGACTTTACGGTGGGTTTTGGCCAGAATTCAATAATTTGTATTTGGTAAAATCCAAATTTTTACATATTTAAATTGTATTTTTGAATCCACAATAGATTCAGCACCTTCAAATGCTCTCATGGCACCCAAATTATGCAATTTCCATAACTAATATATGTGATACTAAGATGTTTTAAGAAATTCCAACCAAAATACAAACAAAATTAGATGAAAAATATGCTAAAAAAAATTTTAAAACGTATAATATTTAAACTACATCTTTTTGAATCATGTATTAATTTGTAAAAAAAATAATAATATTGAATTGAAATAGGCCTATAATTATTATGAATATTGTGCAAGTCTGCGAGAAACAGAAACAAAAAAACACAGTTGATCCCTTTGTACGACAAGTACAAAATCGAAAAAACAAAATCAAAAGATGTAAAAAATGGAATTTCATTTCGGATTAGTACCTAATCTGGCTCCTCAGACCAAGTCAGTCATTGTGAGAGAGGGGCCGAAGAAATTTGTCTGCCAACCTAATATCTACGTCGTTGTAGTATAGTGGTAAGTATTCCCGCCTGTCACGCGGGTGACCCGGGTTCGATCCCCGGCAACGGCGTTTTCAAATTTTTGAGATGACACGGACATACCATTTTACCATTGCCACACAGCGGGTTCGATCCCGGCAACGGTGTTTTTTAATTTTATTAGATGACATGGACACAGTTAAAATGTGGGCTGCGGGTTCGATCCCGGCAACGGTGTTTTTTAATTTTATTTGATGACATGGACACAGTAAAAATGTGGGCTGCCTGTTGAGGTTAGTATTAACATCTAAGCTCTCGATAATGTCTAGCATCATCAAATGCAGGATAAAAAATATTTAAACAGAGGTACGGGGATCGACACCCCGCATCTCCATTTCGGATTTTGTATTTTCCGTAACTTTATCCGAAGGTTGTACTGGGATTTGTATTATTTCTGCCATTCTCCCTGCAAGTTGTACTGGGATTTGTATTATTTCTGCCATTCTCCCTGCAAGTTGTGCTGAGATTTGTATTATTTCTGCAATTTTCAAACATTCATGATGGATTGATAAGTTGGCGTTGGATATTAAGGATTTTCCTTTTTTTTCTTTTTTTTTAATGATTTGTTTTTATTTTTTAAATGATATATGTGCTGTTTATCCTCAATTTCCTATTCACATCAAATTTTCAATTTGACTAAATCCAGTGAAATAATTTATCATGATTTTATTTTGTTAAATGTTAAGTGGGGATTATTTATGATTCTAAAGCACAAAAAGATAGAGAGTTTGTTTGGAGATTGGGAGTGGCCTTTAACAATGAAGCAAAGGTTAGGGCCGTTTTTTAAAGTTTGTGCATGTTCTAAGAAAAAGTATCGATGTTGTGATGATAGGGGACTCTTCCATGATCATTACAACTTTCTTTATGTGGATTTTGTTTTGAAATGTTTATCTGGTATATTTTATACAAAGATCCATGGACTTAGTAAAAGCTGTTATTGGTGTCCACATGGATGAAGGTTTATTCGCCGCTAGTGGTGGAGATACAATATTCAAATCCATCTTATGACAGTTAGCCAACATATATTATTATTACTATTATTATGAGATTGCCTCTCACATGTGGGTTTTCATTATGGACTTTAAAGGTGAGTTTTTCCGTGTTGTTAATTTAGTTTTAGCTTGGTTCTTGTGATAATGTTGTCCAAGAAAGAAATGCCACTCTCATAAAGGGTAGGAGAGGTTTTGTTTGAGGTAAACTTTATAGGCCTTCTAGTTAGAACAATTTGCAATTACTTCAGGTTATAGGAAATCATGTCTCATTGTCACTGTGGAAGCAATTGTTGTGTGCTGTGTGAGCTGACATTGATCAAACGAGGGATGACAAGATGTGAAAGAGAGTTGTCTAAGGTACATAGTTCCATGGTAAGTAGTTATTTGAAAATAATTAGATGCAAAGAAGATTGGATTGAGAGGTGAGAAATTGCGAGTAGGAAGAGAGTCAAAAGCACAATGGAGAGAAGATGTTTATGCACTCACAACGACAAAATAATTTAGAGTTGTAAGCAACACTGCGATCTCCGGCATCTTGAGTTGAGAGAGTGGTGGAGCCCATTCATATCCTTCCAGTCATTTCTAAGTCCCCTCCTTTAGTTTTTGTGACCAATGGAGAATCCTCCTTCATCGTGTATGTTGGGGTTAAAGAAGAGGCTATAGATATCGTGGGACAACCCCCTTCCAACTTGTCATTTGATGCAAATGAAGCTCACCCTTTAGGACAATTAGATATGAAAAAGGGCATGAGTGTGAATTTGGTATGGAAATTTCAAAGAAGTGGGTCGAAATTGCCTCTAGGCATATATTTAAATGTTTTGTCCAAGATTAGTTATGTTTTGTCATGTTATTTACAATATTTTGTTGAAAAATAGTTTTGTTTGAGGACCTTAACCAAAACTCTATAAATTTTGTATTACAAGGTTGTTGAGCTCAATGTTGTAGCTTCTTTTCTAATAAAAATATAATTGTTTTTGTTAAAAAAAAAAGGATAATATTAAGGGTAAACGATAAAGGGTAGGGTTTACTTAATGAACTTGTCACAGTATATATATTGCGTATTGATGGAATATTAAACATTACTTTTAATTTTACTATATATCAACATAGATCTATCTTAAATTTAGATCTATCAATCACAGTGAAGCATCCAATTTCTTAAAATGTAAATTCATTCATCCAATTTCTTAAAATGTAAATTCATTGAGTACATCGCTCCTTTCAATAAGGAAATTCAGTCTCATTACCTTGCGCTGTGGAAAAAATACGAGTGTGCAATAGACTACGTTAACTTCCAATTCTATGCTTACTCTGCCAGCACCACGATTTCGCAGTTCATCGAATACTATAAGACACAGGCGTCGCAGTATAGCGGAAAGAAAGTACTGGTTAGTTTTATTACAGAGAGCGGCGGAGGAGGTCTCTCGCCTGAGCATGGTTTCTTTAAGGCGTGCAGGATGTTGAAGAAGAGGGGAGAACTAAAGGGCATCTTTTTGTGGTGTGCAGACAGTTCCAAGGCGAATGGTTTCATATATGAAAAGAAATCTGAAGCTCTTTTGGCATACTGATTGTACTTATTATCAATCATCGGTATGAATAAATGTTTTGGGTTCATTGCCTTGTAACCCTGTTTTCATGGGAATGGATAAAATAAAATAGTGTGCATTCATCGAATCTAATTTTGATCAATCCCCCGACGGCCAGCAGATGGCCTCGCTTCTCTCGTAGCAATACTCTAGAGATGGGCAGGTGATTATTGCAATTTCTGTTTGTTTGTAAATCCAAAGCCAGCCTACTTCTTCATAGGCAGGGAACTAAATCCACGATGCTTCTTCAGTTTAGGTAGGGTTGGGAACTAAATCCACGATGCTTCTTCAGCTTAGGTAGGGTTACAAGATATTAGGTAAGGTTACAAGATATTCTTCATGCCTTTCACCATCGTAGTGGCACAAGCCGAGAATCGAAAGTGAGCTTCTATTAGAGCAGCCATCAAACCCCACAGCTGGTTCCTACACCCCAGGCCCTACAAAATATTCTTCATTATTTAGAAGATGTAAAATCTCTCATAAGGCAGTGAGATATTCTTCATTATTTAGAAGATGTAAAATCTCTCAAAAGGCAGTGAGTACATTAACTATTATTGGTTGTAAATGGCCACCAGAAATAACTTGCTAGTTGTCATAGTAATGGGTCATACTTCTATTCATTAGAGATTCATCTAAGTTTTAGGGAGTTTCCTGACAAAAAATAAGATTGGAATAATTAGCTAGTGGTCTATAAGGGTATACTATTAGGTCAAAGTAAATGGTTTTGGAGTCATGGTATTGTGTTACTCCATTGTAATAAAGATATGGAAGTGAGTAGTGAAGGACTGGATTATCTTTGTTGGAGATATTTGTTTGCATAATCATGTATTTATGGATCTGTATAATCCATGATGTTGAGATTCTCTAATTACATGAATGTTACAAGTGGATGAATGTTACAAATGGATCTAAAGATAGGTTGCTTGGCTCTTTCCAGAAAGAGAAGTACTCACTAAATGGAGCAATAGCAATGGAAAGAAGTACTCACTAAATGGAGCAATAGCAATGGCCGTGATGTTGGAGCCACTGTGAATACATCAAAAAAATATTATGGTAGTTTTGGTATAAGTTCAACTGCTCGCGACTTTGAATCTGTTGTTGAAAAGAACTAATTAGGATTTCAGCTCTGCGCATCTGTGTGTTTTTAACTGCTAATGCTGAGAGTCAAGATTTAAGTTAGAAGAGTTTAGGAGTTGTATTCGATTACGGGAAGAACAATGAACACATGGCACTTCATTTTCTACCAGATAATCATATGGTCATTGCGAAAAACAACTAATATATGAGGTAAGTCTGCATATTCTCTTCAGAGCTTTCACTTCATGTAAATCTGCATATTCTATACAGAGGTTTCACTTGATGTCTAATTTTACCGGTAAAACTGAATGTTCAAAAAATGGAATTCACAATATATCTGTACTGAATATCATGTGGAATCCCAAAATGGATTCACGCTATTCGAATATTCATGTCTCAAATTTCTCTTTATTAGATTTTTTTTGTAAGTCGCTGCACTATAGATAAATATCATAATGTCCTCAAATGTTCGGCAGACAGACCGAGAAACTCGAATGACATTGCAACACTTTTTTGGATTTTGTGTATATATTAACTGAGATTAAAATAACATTTTTCCATGTAATTTTTTCTTTCATTTGGGATGGAGGTTGACTTCCATGGATCTTAGATTCTAAGAGAAGTATACTCTCCAAATTGATTTTATGGTGGTGGTTATTAGAAATAAACAATTATAAAAAACAAATGGTAGTTGATGCATGGATAACCTGCAGTTTGGACAACTAGTTTGACTAAAATAAGGCCAGTGATAATAACTAGTCTCTAAACACACATAAAGAATAAACAGCAGATTTAATTTGCTCATAACACTTACCTTATGGTTCATTGACCACAAGTTAAATGGCTGTACTAATACTAACATTATTAAATTCTAATTATTGATCAACATAACTATTATTAAAAAAAATTAAATAATACATTTTTGAGTCAATTCTAAAATAAAATTGCAAATTAAAATAAAAATTAATTTAATTGCTGAAACACACCCATGAGGAAGATATCTTCTTAAATGTGAACCCTATATTTAAACACATGATGAAAAATATTATTGAGATAATGATTTTTAATCATAAATTAATTAATTATGATTTAATGATGTATGTAATTATTATTAAAATATTATTAAATGATGTATCTAGGAACCCTAGATTTAAACACATGATGAAAAATATTATGAATCTTAGATAAAAAATATTATTGAGATAATGATTTTTAATCACAAATTAATTAATTATTATTAAAATATTATTAAATAATATATTTATGGGGCTTTTGCAAAATAACAAAGTATAGGTTTTTCAAAACATATAAAATGCTAATTGTTGTAAAATGTATGCAGAACATAAGCCTACTCAAATATGGTGTATGAGATAGTAATGCAACAATGATGTATGCACACTAAAATGTCTCTAATGGCTACAGCAAGCAAAATAGCAGGAAAAATGTAGTCAACAAAATGGATGCAAGCAAATAGAAGGTTGTTAGGGCAAGGAAAAGTGGGAAAAAATGGCTGCATTGTGCAGCAAACAGTCACATTGTGGGTGCGACGAACTGCAGAAAAAGTCACGCTGGAACAAACTGACAGGAATAGGAAATAGGGTGCAGCTTTCTGGGCAAAGGGTGCGCTAAAGTGCAGCTTTATGGGAAAAGGGTGCGCTAAAGTGCGACTTTCTGGGCAAAGGGAGCACTAAAGTGCGGCTTTTTGGGAAAAGGGCATGCTAAAGCCCGGCTTTTTGGGCAAAAAGCACGCTAAAGTGCGGCTTTTTGGGAAAAGGGCGCGCTAAAGTGCAGCTTTCTGGGAAGAAGGCGCGCTAAGGTCGCAGCTAAACGACCGTAAATCGCGCTAAATGCACGGCTATTGGGATGAAATGTGCGCTAAAGGCGCGAGTTCTGGGCCAAAGAGTGTGCTGGAGCGCGGGTTCTAGGCCGAAATTTGGGCGGAAAGCGCGGGTTTCAGGCCAAAAGTTGGGTGGGAAGCACAAGTTTCAGTCGGACAGTCACGATCCGCGATGCAGAAAAAAAGTTTATGAAGTCGCAAGCCGAGCCATAAAAATAAAAATTTTGAAGGTTACTGTGAAGGCAAGGGCCATATCTGCAAGTATAGGGGCCACAGCTGGGCCGGAGCTATAAAATGCAAACAAAATAACAAGTACAAGACTAAAAATAAACCAAATATTATATGGGAATCGACCTAGTGGAGTCGCCAAAACTATAGTTGGTGTTTTCACACCAACTCGTGATAAAAAGCACCTACTAAGGATTCAGGAACCCTTAGTAGCAGTTCATGTAAATGTTTAAAAACTAGTAAACAAGCAAATGATAATTGATATACATGAATGCAATAATAAAAATAAAAACTAAACAAACTAACTATTGCAGTAATAAAATAAGTAGGAACCCATGAATGAAAATTTGATTTTTTGTATTAATGTGTAAAAAATGATTTACAAGATAAGGTTACCTCAAAAGGTGAGGTTGTGGGAGCCCTTGTAGTTGTATGATGAGTAGTGCACCAGGTCTCTAGGGTTCCTTGCTCTTCTCCAAATGCTCAATGGGTTGGCCAAGTCTCAACAAAATGGGCACAAGAGCTTGAAGGGTAAGCTAGAGTGTTGTAGGAAATTCGACAGCATAAGGGTATGAAGAGTAAATGATAGATCAAATGGGAGGCCTCCATAATCTTTTTATAGCATTTTGGGTGGTGGAGGGTTGGCCCATGGTCTTAGGAAACCTGTAGTATTGGGAAATGGTATTAGGGTTTTTCCCTCTTTTTTGAGTTTATTTTGACTTTTTTCCCTTTTTTTCTTTTCTTTTAGGGAATTTGGACCCTTTTTTGAGGGTTTTCTACCTTTTTGAAGGATTTTTTTTTTTTTAATGGAAATAATTTTTTTCCCATTTGGTTGCCATTTTAGGGCTTTTTGGGGTTTTGGAGGCCAAAAATGTAGGAAAAGTGCACAAATGGGTTATGTGACTAGGGAGATGAGCTAGTGAACAATTTTTGGGTGTTAACAACTAGAATGACAAATTTATCTTTGATGGTCAACTAATTGATGGTCCTAAAGTTTGGACACATACACCAATCACCTTTTTTATTTAGAACCATGACCATTGTAGATGAATATGGGCTAGTGTTGGGGCGAATGCGGCCTACCTCCAATAGCTCCTAAATTAATTTTTCCATTTCATTCTTTTGAGGAAAAGGGCAAACATTGTAATATGATTAACCCATAGATATAACCAAATACATAAATAATTCAATGTGCAACCAAAATATAAAGGACAATAGATAAAACCTACAAAATATTCCCTTATATTATTCAAAAAACAAAAAGAGAAAAGTTCACTTCCGTCTTCGAGGAGGAAACTCCTGTGAACAGAGCTCCAATTACAATCACAATACTTGACAAAAACTTTGGATAGCTAGTCATTATATATATAACACTGCCATAGCCAAAACCCTAACTAATTGTGGTCCCACTATTAATGAGGGTCAATCACCTAATGGGTGTTATTTAGTAAAGAGGACCCTTTTAAATTAATGTACTAACAACTAAATTTCTAATGGGCCTTGTGGCCACGTACATCGATAAAGTAGGGAGTTAGGGTAGGAACCCAACATACATTTGGCAGTTGGTTTCTTGGAATTAAGGGTATATTATGATCATGCTCTTATTTATAGGGGCGTAAACACTTTGGTGTCTCAAATACCTATTGATATTTTTCAAAAACCACTTGCAAATTTGGATGGATATCGAGAGTGGTGTATTCCAAATCCTGGATGACATGGAATTGAACAAGAACTCTTGAGTGCCCCTTAGCCAATATTTTTTTCATTTGACCAGAGCTAATGATTTCTGGTGAACCTACTTGAAGTCCCTTTAGAGTGTGAGTATAAGAGTTATGGGTAAAAATCAAGCATAATTTATTGAAATCCATGGTGAATGGACCTAATGTTTGTAGCCATTATGCCCCTAGAATTATATCACAACCACCCATTTCTATGGAAAACATGTGAGGTTTTAGGTGATAGTCGCCCATTTGGAGGCATACATTTTCATAGTGGCCCCCACATTTCATCGTCCCTCCATTGGCTATCGAATTTTGAAATTTGGACATTGGCCAAATAAAAAAATCTACTTCTTGAGCAACTCTCTTGTGAATAATGTTATGGGTGATGCCATTGTCAATCAACATGACTACTTTGCGATGCTTAATGTAACCTTGAATTTTCAAGGTTTGAGGAGTTGAAATACTATACAAGACATGAAGAGAGATGATGGGTTCTTCTTAAGGAACTTTAGGTTCCACTTCTTCTTGCATGGGTAGAGGGTGATTAATCACTTTGTATTATGGGGTAGCTTCTAGAGTGATGTATTTAGATGGAGCTAGAGAAGCCACATCAATTTGAAACAATTTTTTTTCTTTGCATTTATGACCATGAAAATATTTTTCATCACAAGAATAATAGATCCCACATCACTAGCAATCTGCCATTTCTATTAGAGACAATCGTTGGATCTTCAAGGGATGAGTTGGTGTGGTGGTTGGAGGAGGACGAGCATGGGGGATTAAAGAGGAGCACGTGGCTTGTGCATTGAGCATTGTCTTTGCTTCTCTATCACGCTCATAGGCCTACAACCAAGTAGTGGTTCATTGCATTCTAACTTGTGCTTGAATGGCCTCCTTGAGACCATTAATGAAGCATTCGGTATAAAAAAGTGTAACATACCCTTTCTTGATGAAAATCATTTTATGTTGGAAACATTATGTTAAATTTTATTGTAAAGTTTTATATTGGACAAGTGTCCAAGGATGACTGTAATTGCACAATATTTTATTATTTAATAAATTAAATAGGAGACAAACACCTAAGGGGACTGTTGAAAGAGTGGTTACTGACCCACTAGGTGGAATGGAATCTAGGGTAGAAGGAAATGGACAAGTGGTAGCATCATGATGCAACTAACGAGTTGTTGGTATGGGAAAACTCCCTTGAAATGTGGTCATAGTACCCTGGAAGGTGGGACTAGAGCTTGAGGCTCATTTATTCAAAACTAACCACTAAAGACCTAGGCAATCTATATAAGAGCTATCAAATTATGAACTGAGGTTCATCACTTTTCCTGACGAGGAAATTTACCTTGGGGTTTTGCTGTGCTTGCACCTAAGATATTTGATGAGGGGATATGCTGAGTTTTGATCATGGTGTAAGTCTTCCTATTATACTACTGAGTGCAGAAGTTATACTACTGAGTGCAGAAGTTATACTACTGAGTGCAGAAGTTATACTACTGAGTGCAGAAGTTATATTGCTCAGTGCAGAAGTTACACTGTTGAGTGCAGAAGTTGTTTTTACTGAGTACCTTGCTTCTACACAGATTCCATCTACTTAGTGGTTCAGTAAGCGGGCTCGAGGGTCCAAAAGAAGCAAGTAGTTTTGGCTGCTTCTTCTGGAAAAGGTTGGGAGGAACATGCCTCCTTGGGTGTTTGTCGTCCCTATCTTCATTTACAGGTTCTACTTATCTCTTCTAATTTTAAGTAGTTAAATTCTCAATCCGCTATTATTTATTTACTGTTGATAAGAGTATTATCAAACAAATTTAATTATTTTAGTTTTCTGAACTAATTAGAATTCTGCATAGAAATGATTATGTAAGATGAAATGAATAAAATATTCTCTACATTTTTCCCCATGCTAATAGATCTACATCGTACTCTAGTACAGAGAAGAAATTAAGATAGATAATTTGATAGGCAGATTGCCAGATGAATGAGAGGACCAATATTGTTGTATTTTCCTAGCTTTTCCCTACCATCAATATTATGTACATAATTCAATGTTTTCCCTTATCATTCCTTTATCAGTTAAATGTTCCAGGTTCACTGTATTTCTTTCACCAGTCTGTATTGAAAATAACAGCTGCAAAAACATTTATTTTATAAGTACACAGTATTGTTTTTCCTTACTGTTAAACAAGTATTTTTATCATGACCACAAACAGTCTTCATAGCTAAGTATAAAAATTATCTTTCTATTATACAGTATTTAGGAGATCATAACAGCTACCAAGTTAATAGTATTAACAAGTATTACATTTCTTTTTCCTTTTTAAATAATGCATAATTGTTGAAGCACTAATTTGTATGCATAGTTTTCATATCTGTTAAACTATTTTTTCATTTTAAATAAAGAATCATTACATTATATGCAAACAAAGTGTCATTTACAAACCTATGATTTATGACAAGTTCGTTCCTTTCACTTATCAAACCCTAGATTCATTATCCTTAATAATTTAGTTAAGTTTTCCATTAGAACAAGAAATGATCACGATTCATTTCCTAATTGAAAGTAGAATATTACATTATGGCTCACAGCCTTCACAAAAACCAACAAAAAAGAATAACAAAGAGAAGCCCACGACTTCATACACTTAGACACAAAACGAGTACCAATTACATTTCTTAAGACTGGAAGTAAGAACTATCTCAGCACTATCATGATCCTACATCATCACTTTTTAATTTGAAACTAGTAAACAACAAACCCTACGATTAGTTGCTATAGATTTCGACCCTACGAAACTAAAATTTTAAATGACATAACAGTTGAACAATTCTGAGAACCCACTTAAGGGTTTAAATCATTTCAATATAGATCCAAACCCTAATCCATTGAAGCTTTACTTAAAATACATAGTGGCATAACGTTGAAAACATCAAATGCATACAAACCAGAGCCCAGCTCTCGACACAAAAACAAACACGATTAAGTGGTTAAACAAGTTATCGTATTTTCATTTACACAGTAGATTGCAAACATTAAGTTTCACCCCTTACACATAAAATAGTTCACAGTATCATCATTTACGAACACAGGATTGAATGAAACATAATTCCTTCTATTACCGTGAGCAGTAGCAGGGTGAAACACTTCCTAAGTAATTCTTTATGGATTTTACAATAGAAAACAAACACTATTGAAAACAACGACGAATGGGTTGAGGGTTTCATCCTCCCCAAACTGTAAAAAACAAGCTCACAAGTATTTCGACGAAGGTCACCCTCAGAGCCCAAGCAAACACAGAGTCTCGACAAAGAACATAGTAAGGACCCAATAGCCATCTAACCAGAGTAACGAGTAACCACCAAAGCTTACCGGTCTTTTAGCAGTTGCCAGCTACCAAACACTTGAACTAAGAAGCCATCGACGAAGATACCTACCATTTGAAATGTAGTAGTGGTCAAAACAAGTTTTACAAAGATTTTTTAGTACAATATAGTAGTAACTGAACTCTCAAAATAGAATGGAGATACATGGTTTCGAATCGAGATCCATTACCTTCAAAAGAATTGCACCGAAGCTGAACGCCAAGACTGTGCCTATTGGAACCATTCTCCACCATCGAATATAGAGAAGTATGAAAACAACTCTGGAAAACCACCTTTGAACAGGCATGGAAAGCCGAGTGTCGAACCAACCACCACTAAGAATTTATCACAAACCCTGGAACTGACATTACAAAACTGCTACTGTAAAATGCTTCAATGTCTCGGCTCTTAAACTACTAACAGGTCATGGTTTCGAACCGTGGGCACTCCACAAAATGCAGTTATCAAAACCCTGAAGGCTCTCAGCTTGTCGTCCTCTCCTCATAACCACCACGTTGAATGTCAAGGCAAACAATAACTCCGTGAGCATAGTGGAGTTAGAGTTAGGACCCAAAGCCCAAAACCCTTGCTGGATCGACGGTGGAGATGACAAGAGAGTTGTCACATAAAACCAAGTATCAACCACATTTATTGACTCATCATTACCGTAGCCACCAAGGAGGACAGTTAGATCAAGCTTGAACAAGATCACTTACAACTCGTCACGGCATTTGAACCACCACCTCTCTATCACGTGCTTAGTGCCACGAAGAGGTCCACGAAGATATTCCACTATCTCGGCAGTTGGAAGTATTAAATGCAAAAGGAAATCAAGTGCTTGCCAGCACAATACATCAACAGTGTTAACATTACACATTTCTCACAAATGCATCAAATTATTGATAACACGTATCATACGAATTTGTATCAACACCTTGTGGCAAGTCAAGATGGTGTTGGACGTATTGCTAGGAATCACCATGTTTTATAAGGGCACATAGATGTGCACACACATCACCATATAGTTATTGTTCATAGAACCTTGTATAGGTTTTTTCATATGCATATTTCATATAGTATAAAAATCAATAAGAGATTGCATATAGTTCATAGGTTTATATTTGACTATGAATTGTCATAATTCATAAGTTAACCAATGACTATGATATGATATTTCAATATTTCCTAGAATAACATTTAATCAAAACATGCATATAATTCCTAGGTTGTAGAATATATTAAAAGAATGGCATATTGATTATTTCATGGTTTAATTCTCCTACATTGCATCAACTAGAAACTCACGACAACATTACCCATAGGGTTAAAGTAGGGTTATAAACCCCATTCAAATGTTCGAACAAAACAATACAATGTTAGTACAGGGTTTTCTGAATATTACAACTGTTAAACTTATGTTTGGTAAAACTATCCTAACTGAAGATCTCAACGTTTGCACTTACGACATTATGTCTCTTAAATAATTAAGACTTGAGAATCACATAAAATGTGAAGAACTCTTCGGTCATATGTCGTAAACACAATACCTGTAAATCTATGAAAAGGATGATTCAAATGCTTTAGCTTGAATGCTAAGTAAGCCTCGGGGCATCCGTAGGACCCCTTCATCATCAACAAGAAGAAACAATAGTTAACAGATATAAATTTATATCTTAGAACAGAAAAACAAAAGACTCCGGAAATACAATCAAGTGAGTCTAAACATGAAAGCGAATTTGTTAAGCATCTAGTTGCAACGTTTCACTTACGACTAACAACAACATTTAGTACAGCAAGTCAACATTTAGACACTTATGTTATTCCGCACAGTTAGATTTAGTATTAAAAGCTATATCTAAAAATTTTAAATTTTTTTAAATTTCGGGATGTTACAACATCTATCAAGCCCTCTGTGCAAATTGCTAATTGTTCAAAGGCCGCTATGAAATATGCTATAGAACCTGCTTGGTGCAACTTGGTTAATCTCCCCAAATAGTGTGACTCATAATCAAAACAAGTAGTGATGGCTTTAACAAACCGACTCTAAGCAATGTAGCCTCCATCATATTGTGTATGCCATTGCCACCATTTCCACCTTTCTCAGTCCAAGTATAAGACTACCACTCTAACTTTCATCATATCATCTATAACGTTATGGAGGGAAAAGTAGTGTTTCATTTGAGTAACCCAACGTGAACCCAACCTATCTGGTCAAATCCATCTAACTTGTTCATATCTATCTTAGGAAAGCGATCCTACATATTATTGTCCATGAAAGGGGGTTTATGATAGCCATAAAAGGAGTGTGGCTTGCGAGATTCAACATCTTTGGAGGATTCTTCATAGGGCATTCTCATTTTTTCCTTGTCTCTCAAGGGTATGGTTGTGAAGGCTATGAGGCTAGAAGAAGGCCCAACTATTGTTCTATGGTCTTGAGAGTTTGACCCCATTCTTGAACTTGGGTTTAGAGTTTGTTTTAGTTTACTTCCATTTGCTATAATGTCTCCTAGAGTTGGTTGTATTTATCTTGGTCCCCTTGGGTTTGGTGGTGGCAGGGGAGGGGATCATGGTAGGTCATATGCAATGGTCTAGCCAAGTCTCCAAAAAATGTGTTTATTGAGGAGTGGTAACAATGTGATCAACTTAGAACAAAGATTCTTTTCAGTTAGGTCCCTTGCGAAGGTTCTAAAAAATTACGGTACATATGTGTGCATTTGTTAGATTGAAACAAAATCAATTCCATTATATGTTTCTTTTTTCAACTTTTGTTCCATAATAATTAACATATATCTCATCACTTATTGTTGCATTATCATTATTTTATCATAATAACCTCTCCCAATTGGTATATAATGTTAATGTGTCAATTAAATTATGGAAGATTTCTTGAAGGAATAATGTATATTGGAAGAAGTGAGCCTCAATCTATTAGATGCACTTGGAAATGAGTTTGTTTAATGCCTTCAACTTCACAACTTAGGGTTAGGTGTTGTGTTTCATTTACAATATCTTAAATCGAGAGTAATGGTTGCAAAGCAGCTAGTCCTTGCCATAAAACTATGTTATATTTTGTATAAATAAGATTATGCTATATTTTGTAAAATTGATCTTGTTATTTGTTATTTTTTTTATAATTGATGCATTGTATTATATAAATTATTTTGTATAATTGATGATAATATCTTATTAAAAATTTAAGTTTAATTTTTTAATTTTTTTGATAGTTTTTAAATATTTTTACTTCTAATAATTAGTTTTATTTTTATTGATAATTAATAATTAAGGTTTTTTAATAATTAATTAATAATTACTTACTAATTTTTTTCAAGTTTTAGAAATAAGGTTTTAATTTTTAGTGTTTTTAATATTTTTTATAATTAATAATTGCATGTTAGTTTTTTTTAGTTTTATTTGTTTTAAATTTTAAAATTAGTTTTTTCTTTTAATAGTAGCTTCTTATAATCATACATTGATATTTTATTCGATATTAATAAAAAAAATTAGTTTTAGTTTTTAAGTTTTATTGTTAAGAATTTGGTTTTCATTTTTAAGTTTTAAAAATTATTATTATTATTATTATTAAATTATTAGTTGTGACTATATTGATTTTTTAAGGTAGTAATAAATTTATAATCAAAATTTGCATTTCAAAATTCTAAGAATTTTATGATAGGAGATACATTTAAGGTATATAGAAGCCAAAGTACATTGCATTTAAAAAATGAGAGGACATTTAACAATAATGAGGAACACTTGTGTACTTGTTATCAATAACACATTGTACAAAAATGTTAATATTCATTATCATTGATGAAACCTCTACTACAAAGACCACATGTTAAGCTAAGAAAAAAATTTGAATTTTTAAAATTTAAATTAATATTTTGTTTAAACAATCTCACATCCCATGAGAGGTAATTTTCTCACTTCATAGCTTTTAACCAATCATAAAATAGAAATAACAAATTTTAAATATTCTACAAAATAATTTATATTTTCAAAATATTAAGTTTAATATTTAAATATTACAAAATTTTGAAAAACATTATAATTTGTTTTAGTATTAATATAATATTCAAACTTGTTTATGATCAATTGATCACTGCCTTGGCAAGTACTACAAAATTAATAAGAAAAAAAATCCAACGAAGAAAATTGTTTTCCTTATTAAACTCATAAAACACAACCTATTAGCTTTACCAACCAAAATTATTTTTTATTAAAAATTTTAAAATATTTTATAAAGTTTTAGTGTGAATTTTTAATGTGGTTTATTTTTGTTTATAAGTTTTAAAACATAAATATTATTATTTTTAGTAATTACTTTTTAAGATATTTTATAGAGTTTTAGTGTGATTTTTCAATGTGGTTTATTTTTATTTGAATAAAATGTTATGTAAAATATTATTTGATTAATAGTTAAAATGAAGTATTTTATTAAAAATAAAATCTTTGTTAACAAAATTAGAGAAAACCCTTTTAAGTACATAGTAATGGGTTTATCAATCACTCCATGTTATGCAAGTCAGTTTTTTTTAACCATTACATTACTTTATTTTGAGCAAAATCAATACATATTCTTAGAGCGTGCATTTAGGTCTTAGCAATGGACTCATTTTTACTAGGCATCAAACTAATTAATTAAATATGGACTTTGCTTGGAATTAAATGGAATGAGGTAATTCATTAGTTAGAAGTTGGAAGCTAAACATAGAGTTTGTTTGAGATCAAATAGGAAGAGGCAAATCATTAGATTGGGATTAGAAGTTAGAAGTTGGTTAAAGTTTAGCTGGTTAAAAATATGTTTAATGTCTATGATGTTATTAAAATAATAGCTTTTATAGAGGATTGTTTGAATTTTTCTCATTTTGCTTGAATTTCACAATAGGAACTTGTACTATAATATTCCAATTTCTTGAAAATAAATATTAAATTTGGTAAAGGTATTTTTGAACTTTCTAGTGAAAGTTTGAATTAGAAATGCTTAACAAAAATAGTGAATATGTTAGATAAAATATTGTGTCAAGTATATATACCTTTGGTCCTTGACAAAGGTTCATAAGGGATTCTCCCTCTTAGTTTAAGATTTCTACACTTCTCTAACAATTACCATGAAAGTATAAGTTTTCATTGGACAAGATTTGTAAACATGGATTTTTGGGCTCATCCCAATGTTTCATGTATCAAAATGGCTTAGAAACAATCAATCTTCTCTTTCACATTGGTTATATGCATAATATATATTAGATTGGGTTTCAATTAATACATAATTGGTAATTCTTATTTAGTAGGATATTTGATTATAACCAAATGATAATTTTAGTTCATATTTTGGGGGGAATTTTAGTTCTTCATTTTGGATTTTTATTATTAAACAATTTGTTAAAAAAACTAAAATAATCGTTTATCTTTGTAAAAACAAAATCTTTAACAATGTTAAGATCATTTTTTTTTAATCTTAAATTTTTTATACGTGCAAAAAAATTTACACCTCAAGAAATTGGATCCCTCTCCCTGCTTTAGATTTGAGTTTAAGATAGATCTATGGTGATTATTATTTTTAAAATTTATGAGTCAAAGTGAATTTTTTTAATAACTTTTTATTTGGTTTTAAATTTTTATTTTATTAATGGAAGGATTTTCTTAAGTATTTTTTATTTGTTTTTAATTGTTTTAGTCAACATAGAAAATTTTAAATACTTTATATTTTTGGTACATAAGTTGTAAAGCACTTCACTATTCTTAATATAAAAATCATTATTTTGAAAAAATAATAACTAAAATATATATTAATGATTTCGTTTAACTATTTAGATAATCATACACTTTCACCAATAACAAAGCAACCCATTAAAATGCAACTCCATTTTAATTTTTTTAATCAACATAAATTTTTTAATTACTTTTTTATTTTTAATACATAAATTATAAAGCACTTCACTACTCTCAATATAAAAGTCATTATTTTGAAAACATAATAACTAAAATATATATTAATGATTTAGTTTAACTCTTTAGATAACCATACATTTTCACCAATAACAAAGCAACCCATTAAAATGCAACTCAAAATATAGTGTGGGTGTATTTAGGCCATCCTTCCATAGGCAATAATTTGATGTTCCTTTGTGTCGAAGGAACAATAGGTGGAGCATGTGTTAGGAATTTTCTCAATTGCTACGATAATGTTTAGATTGTGTTGATATTGATCAAAAGTTTGTTGTGGGATTTGCCTCACCCTTTTTTCAACCAAGCCGTCTTAGCTCAGCTGGTAGAGCGCGTGGCTTTTAACCACGTGGTCGTGGGTTCGATTCCCACAGACGGCGATCTTCATTTTCACCCTAGTATCATTCGTTTTCCGAGGATTTTTCCTGGAAAAAATGGTGGACGTATGTGTCTGTGTTGTATGATAAAAAGAAGACGCAAATTTCTGTGAAAGAGGGACGGTTGCAGGGAATGTAAGGAAGTCTGTCTCAATTGAATTGAAATAAGCATATAGATTAGCATAGAATATCTACTGCTTTTATTACTTCTTTTGGAATTCAAAATAATTAAAAACTTGTAATTCAATATGTCAAGATGGCCGAGTTGGTCTCCTTTTGTAATTCAAAATAATTAAAAACTTGTAATTCAATATGTGAAGATGGCCGAGTTGGTCTAAGGCGCCAGTTTCAAGTACTGGTCCGAAAGGGCATGGGTTCGAATCCCATTCTTGACAGACTTTTTCCTTTAAATATAACAAATCAGTCAAACCCTTCTCGATCTGTTTCGTCGAGTCATGGCATTCCTAATTCATGTTTTTTCTTTTTGATATAACAAATCAGTCAAACCCTCCTTGATCTGTTTCGTCGAGTCATAGCATTCCTAATTCAATTCGAATTGCGTCTGCTTTAATTCAGGTCGAGGGAAACAGGGAATTAAGTGTAAGTGTAAGTGTGTATGCATGATTTGTAACTTTAACAATTTACCTTTTTTAAACTTAATCTATAAAATAAAAGTTCTGAAGTTTTGATCAGATTTATATATAACACGAGATGTGGTATTGATATCTATATTTCCCGCATGTTATGCTATTGCTGGGGTAGGAGGAGTCGTCGAATTACGGGTTTGAGTATGAGGTCATTGGAATTCCTGGATGTTCGGCCCTACGGGGTGGTGGGCTCTGTTAAGCACTTGATTTTATCCTGGGTTTTTGTTTTGCCAAGGGCAAAACCTGTTTTTTTTGTGTGTTTCTTTGTTTGTTTCTTTACTTTGACTGTTCATTTGCTCGACTACCGTTGCTGTTGGCTTTATGCACAGACCGGTTTTCTTCTCTGGTCCTTGGAGTCCGTTCAACACAGGGTGTTGAACTTAGTACCAACCAAGTAAAAAAAGTGGGAAGTTCATAAACTATTTCTTTGTATTATTTGTGGGGCTGGTCAAGCAGGTCGCCTTGTCTGTGGGGTAGCTTTGTCCCGGTTAGGTGTTTTGACCCTTTGCCCTGATCCTGCACTGTTCATTTGTCTTATTTTACCCTGTATTTTTGGGGAGTTGTCGTGGTATGGGTACCAGGGTTCCTAAGTCGTCGTTCGGGGTTCTTACTAACCCTACTGCACAGGTCTCCTACATTCCTACTGCATCTGGGGATGGGGGCATTTCTCTGGAGAAGGTGCCACGGGGGTCTGTGGGAAAAGAGTCCATTGACAAGACCTATCGGGGTATTGGCCGTTTTGGACCGAACTGTTCGAGGGGAAAACTTCTGCCCGTAAAGAGGTTTTTCTGCAATTTGAAAAAGAAAGAAAGGGTAGACCTCTTTGCGTTCTTGGAAAAGACATCACTATGGATATAGTTTCAGCGCTGAGTGTTAGGGCACTGATCTAAAAATTCAAGTATATTCACTGAAGCAGCCGGATATCTTGACCTGGATTCGGGAAAAATGGAAACCTCTGATCTCAAATATGCCTAGGGTTCTTATTAGCGAAGGGATGGATAATGTTGCAGTTCCTCTTCGAGGAGGATCGGAAGATTATTGAGGAGAAATACTGGATCTATGGTCATGGCTCTTTGGTGTTACAGAGATGGCATAATGGTTTTGATCCACGGAATGAGCGGCTAACTAAGCGGCATTTGTGGACGGTACTTCCAGGGTTCCCCTTGCAGTGCTGGAACATAAATGGTTTCATGGCGGTCGCAAACTCTATTGGGTGTTTCATCTTGATGGAGGAGGAGCAGCTTTTTGGCCCCGAGCGTAATACCCCTCGCATGTTGGTCGAACTGGATGCGAGCGAGGGTTTACCTAGTGAACTGGAAGTTGTGTGGGATGGGGGGTCTATTATCCAACGGCTGGACTACTGGTGAATTCCATTTCGCTGTCACTACTGTCAGTGGGTTGGGCACTCGAAGGCTCAGTGTGGGGTGAGATCTGCAGTTGGAACGCGGACCGTTGTGGAGAATAGTTGTACCGAAAGACTGGAGGATGGTCAATGGCTACCACTGCCTTTGGACCAGAGCTCGACTACTTCTGCACTTGATAAGCTCTCACACCTTCTCCCTGTATTACTAAAGTTTTTACCCATGAATGTGGTCAAAGATGTTATTGAAACAAATATTCAGACCTTTAGTACTCCTGTGAAGGACTTGGCACCTGCTGAGGAGGGCGATGGGGGGATTTGGGGGGAGCTCTAGTTTCTCCGGTAGTCTGGGAGGTGTCGGTTGGAGGTTTTGGTATGCCTCCTAAGGATCCATTTATTTCTGACTCGGTGGGTTGTGGTACTAGCCCGGGTTGAATTGAGGAAGGGGGTAGGGAGTTTGAGGCTTCTCCTACTACACCATTGGAAGATACCCTGAGCGAGACTCAATCTTGGATGGTGGGGAAGGCTTTCCTTCCACTTTGCACGTTTTCCACTATTGTTAAGGAGCATTCCTCAGTGATGCCCATCTCATCGATTTTTAATGGAAATGTGACGATCCATAAACCACGAAAATATCGTAGGGGATCTAGCTCGTCTGGGGTTGGGAAGGATATGACGGGGTCTGAGGGGATACAGATTAACCCTATAGTATCGTCCCTATTTTCGCATGGGCTAGAAGATACTGGTCCAATTGGAGTGGTTCACCACAATCAGCCTCTTAGAGAATCGGCCATGGCTGGGGTTTCTCAATGATCCTTGTCTCTTTTAACATCAAAGGGCTAGGCAGTGGCCCGAAATGGACGGCACTGAAGTGTTTCCTAGAGACTCATAGACTGACTTTGATCTTTATCCAAGAAACGATGTCATCATCTATTAAAGCTTGCAATTTCTTTCTGAAGATTAAACCAACTTGGCATGTATGTGCACTTGATGATGATGGTCACTCGGGGGGTACGTTGGTTGCATGAGACCCTACGAAGGCGGATTTCTCTGCTTTCACTACCTGTGCGGGAATCATGATTGAAGGTCGCGTATTGGGATACCAACCTTTGATTCAGTTATTGAACATCTACGGACCGTATCAACAGAGGAAATCTTTTTGGGACAGGATTATTTTATCGGGCATCCTGAGGGATCCAGCCCTCATTGTTGCCGGGGATCTCAACCTTACCTTGAACCCAGAAGAGGTTTGGGGGGCTGGGCGCCTTGTGGATCCGTTAGCTGGCTATTTTGCTGAACTCTTTGAGGAATCAAATTTGATTGACGTGGTTCCAAATGTACTTTATCCCACATGGACCAATGGTCGTTGTGGCCGGGCGGGTATTGCTAAGCGACTGGATAGATTTTTAATGGCTGAACATCTCTGTGGGGATGTGGGTAAATTTCGCTCCTGGTCTTATTCAATGGGGGTCTCGGATCACAAGGCCATTATCCTGGATTTGGACTTTGATCGATCACAACAATCTTATCCATTCAAATTTAATCCCGGGCTACTACTCGACGACTCTTTCGGCGAGATGGTGCGATTGGAATGGCAACGTCTGTCGGCCTCGATCCATCACTCTCCTCTGATGGGCATTACTAGGAAACTCGCCTTGCTGAAAGATACGGTCAAGAAATGGACTTTGGCTAAAAAAAGGAAAACATGCAGCTGTTGGAGTCTATTGAGCTGGAACTTCAGTCATTAAGTGAAGATTTGGATGAATCTTATTTCTCTATGGAAATGAGACAACGTGTTATGCAGTTATGTAAGGATAAGGAGTACATCCTCTTGCAGTTGGAAGAGGAATGGCACCCAAAAAGCATGGCCATTTGGCTTTCGGAAGGTGATAAAAATACCAAATATTTTCATCATTTTGCCAACAAAAGAAGACCAATGAATGCTATCTAGGATATTTGGGTGGATCCTGATAGGATAGTTATTGACAACCTCTCTATTAAGAATGAGGCTGTTGAGCACTTCAAAGGAATTTACATTGCTAGCCGTCAAGTCTCCTTATTAAGTCGACTTGAGACTATCAAAAACTTCCCTAGGTACTTTTCTTATGAGGATTGCCGAGAAGTGGAGAAACCTGTTACTTTGGAGGAGGTTCACTCTACGCTAAAACAATTTGCAAAGGATAAGAGTCCTGGCCCTGATGGCTGGACTATGGAATTTTATTTGCACTTTTTTAATCTCCTGGGTACTGAACTTACCACTGCTATTGAAGAATCTCGCCTGAAGGAGCTGGCGCCGCCTTGTCTTAATTCGAATTACATTACACTTATTCCAAAGGTGGATAGACCGGTTGTTTTTGATGACTATCGCCCGATATCCTTATGCAATCCTATGTTTAAAATTATCAATAAAATCATTGCTGAGAGGATTAAGCCCATTCTGGGACGTTGGGTTTCTGCTGAACATGGTTTTTTACCAAACCGACAGATCATGGATGTTGTGGGGGATGCCCAGGAGGGTTTACACACTATTAAAGACAAGAAGTTGGATGCACTTATTCTTAAGATTGATCTACAAAAAGCCTATGACCGTGTCGATTGGACATATCTCCGGTTTATACTTATTCAGGTTGGCGTGACTGTGGAGCTGGTTAAATGGATAATGAGCTGTGTTACTTCTGCAAGTTCTCTGTTTTGATCAATGGGTCGTCGACGATATCTTTCGGAGGATCTCGAGGATTACGTTATGGGTTCCCCTTATCTCCTTACCCTTTTATTATGGCCACCAAGGGACTCAGTTTGCTCATTTCAAAGGCCAAGGCTCGTGGAAACATTTCAAGTATCAAGATTGCCTGAACCTTTTCTATTACTCATTTGTTCTTTGTCGACGATGTTCTTTTATTCGGTGTCGAGACTATTGGAGAGTGGTCTATGTACAAATCGATCATTGATCTATTCTATGAGGCATATGGAATGGTTATCAATCCGATCAAATCGGGTTTTTATGGCTGTAATGTTGCTGGGGGTATCATTGATTTTATCAAAGATCGATATGGTTACTCTATTATGGATCTGCATTTGGGAATCAAGTATCTCGGCTATTTCCTCAAGCCTAATTGCTATGGAATTTCTAACTGGCGTTGGATGGTACAGAATATTTCGCGTAAGATCAACTCGTGGAGCCATCATTGGATAACTTTAGGTGGTAGGTTGACTCTGGTAAACTCTGTTCTTCATTGCATACATATATACTGGTTTTCGTTGTTTATTATTCCACAAGGGGTTTTGAACATGATTCGATCCAAGATTTACACTTTCCTATGGAGAGGCAGGGAGGGTATGGTAAAATTCCATCTCTGCTCCTAGGAACGACTTGCACTCCCACTGAACACTGGGGGGTGGGGTATCAAGCGGCTTAGTGAATTCAAATGGGCGCTCTATGCAAAGAACTTTTGGCATTGTCTTTTTGATCAGGGGCTTTGGGGAAAGTTGATCAAAGCAAAGTACTTGCCGGGACTGGAACCCGTTCAATGGTTTAGGAGGACGATTAAATCTCCATATAATCATTCGGAGATTTGGAGAAGCTTTCTCAAGGTATATCCCATTATTAATGAGGCTATCTGCTGGAAGGTAGGGAGGGGCAGTCAGATGTTTATTGGTATAGACCCTATCGCTGGAATGGGTAGTCACTCTTTTTTATCTACTGGACTTTTGAAGGAGCTACAGTTTCGTGGCATACATGCTCTCACTCAGGTCTTGAAAACATCGAATGAGCTCTACTCGAGGTGGCTTAACTCGGTGGACTTACAACTTCCTTATTTCTATCGTGATGAATGGGATAATTATTTGAATAAGCTCAATGCGTTGGGTATTTCTTTTACTAAGCAAGTTGACACTCTGGTTTGGGAGGAAAACCCCATGGATGGGATGGTCACGGCTAGGCTGGCTTATCTTTTGTTGTTGGGGATTGAACCGAACCCGTCGGTTAGCAGGTAGTCAAAAAACTTATGGAATGTTTCGATGCCGAAGAAGATTGGTTGTTTTGTATGGCTTTGTTGGCATAATAAGGTTCTTACCTAGGAGAACCTTCAGAAACGTGGGTTTGTCGGACTAGAATTTTGTCATTTTTGCAGAATGGCGTCTGAGGATACTGATCATCTCTTTGGCGGTTCCAGCTTCTTTTAGGAGATTTGGTTGTTACTTAGGCTTGAATTCCCGGTACTTCCTCTATGGAATCGTATTAGGCTGGAGGACAATTTAGATTATGTTTACACTCTTCCCATGCAGACGGTCTCGATTGTTCAACATACCATATGGGAGATATGGCTCGCACGAAACAGGCTGATATTTGACAACCTGAAGCCTTCGATGTTACTCACCATTGGTAATATCCTAGCGGGTAGTAGCTCGAAGTGGACATATAATAATAAAGTTTATGTATCTCGTGATCCTTTTGATGAGAGCCATTACACATTCCCTCTTGGTTATTTTGATGGAGTGGCACGAGGTGGGAATTGTGGAGCGGGTCTGGTACTTAAGCTCTCGGCTGTGCACTATTTTCGAGTGAAGTTCTCAGTTGGAAAGGGTATGAACACTAGAGCTGAACTAATTGCTCTGTGGGGTTTATTAGTCTTTGCTAGGTATCTCAAACTTCCTTATATTTTTATTCTTGGTGATTCTCGAGTTATCATTGATTGGGCTGGGGGTCGGAGCCGATTACATTCACTTATTCTGCAGCATTGGTGTTTGAGGATCCGGTCTTTGATTTCATCCTTCTCCTGTATTGATTTCAAGCACATTTATCGATGTCATAATACTATGGCCGACGGTCTATCAAAATCGGCTTTGGTTACACCTCCTAGACAGTTATATTACTCTGAATTTCGTGACCATTCTTTGGTTGCCGATGGGTCTCTGCTTCTTGATTCTTTGTGACTCCTGCTGATAGTTGTCATTTTTTCCTGATCATCTATCACTATTTTTTTGAATTACTACATTCTGCTACTTTGGCGGACCTATCAGGGTTTGTTTTATAAGCTCTGTATATGGTGCAGAGACCACCATTATATCTGTATAATATTTAACTATTTTTATATCTGGTCCATGTTTTTTTACCACAAATTGGAGCTCGCTTTGAGCACCATATAGGGGATCTGTGGCTAAATTAGATTCATAGATATTATTGTGAGTTACATTTGAAACAAAAAAGTTATCTGGAGTTCGAGTTGAATACTCGCGTTTGTATTTTTACCTTTGACACATCTCTTTATCAATAATAAGATGTCTTTTTTCGGATGAAAAAAAAAATGTTATGCTATTGCTGTGCTATTTAGTTATGTTTTTATGTGAAAAATGGAGTTTAGTATCTAAATTTATGTCCACTCATAAAATAAAATATCTAAATTCATGTCCACTGATCAAATAAAAATTCTAAATTTATATTTACTCATAAAATAAAAAAAATTAAAACCAAATGAAAAATAATTTAAAAATCCATGTCCACTTATAGAATAAAAAATTAAAACCAAATGAAAAGTATTTAAAAAAATCCATGTCTACTCATAAAATAAAAAATTAAAACTAAATGAAAAGTAATTAAAAAATCCATGTCCACTCATAAAATAAAAAATATTTTTTTAATAAATGTGTAAAAAGTTTAAGATAAAAAAAATACACATCAAGAAATTGGATCCCTCTCGATGGTTGATAGATCCCGGTTTAAGATGGATCTATGTTGGTTTTTAGATCTTGGTTTGAGATGGATCTATGTTGGTTTTTATAACATGAAATGAAATAGATTAGAGGATTTTTAATATTGTTTCAAATTTTAATGAAAAATAGAGTAAGGAAGTGGTTTCTATGTAGAATAATGATAACATTAAAAATATTATAACATCTAAATTTAAGGAGAAGATGTGGTATAAAGAATTAGAGGATGAAAGATAAGATAGTGGAAGGAGGTGATCAACCATAATTTAGCATAGATCAAAAGTATCTCTATGTTTGAATAGCATAAAGAAAAAAAAAATAGCGATAAAATAAGAACAAACTCTCACAAGTTCCATACTGAAACATGGTGTTGGACAATTCCTAAAACATTGTGGAACGAAAGAATTTGTCATCTTTGTGGCAGTAAGAGGGTTGAAGATGAAAATCACTTTCTCTTAGAATGTCATGTGTATAGCCACATTAGATCGCAACATTTGCTACAATACTAACATTCCTAATTTTTTAACTCATCACAACTATCGTGATCTAGAAATGTTTTATCTTAAAGCTTTATGAGCACATAAATAAAATTCTAAAGAAAACCAAGTGATTCTTTACAATTTTAAAGGCACGTTAAACCAAAGTTGCTATCAATGGACATTAATAACCACCACCACCACCACCACCACCATCAGTATCAAGAATGAAGTGTGTAAGATTGTTTGACATATTTACTTATGGCTAGGCAAAAACAAATTATGATGCTATAGAAGGCTTTTGGTTAGGTTTTTTTGTTAAATTGATTACGCCGAAGAGGCGCTTTCTACAACCCAGTATGAGGGAGAGGTGTAATTAATCGCTTTATCTAATATTAACAATGTTGACCTTAACCTAAAGTTCAACATAGAAATGAGGGAGAGGTGTAATTAATCGCTTAATGTTGAGCATGTGACACTTTAATAAAATATTCAGTAAATAAAATTATTACAATGTTGACCCTAACCTAAACTTCAAAACCAAAAAGGTATCTATTCCAATTAATTAAAATAAATGAATTATATATATTCCAATTGATTAAAACTAAAAAAATTATATATATTCTAATTTCTATTGTGTTTGCCATTATGTATACAATATAAGAAGAGTATTCAAATTTGGTTTATGCATGTGAAGTTGCCCTAAAAGGCTCGACACTCATTGTAATGATTAATATATTTTTTCCTTGAATTGTTGTAAATTTTGGGGCTACTAGAAGTGAATTATTGTGATTATTTTGTCGTTGTTCTACACATTAATTTACAGCATTCCTAAAGACTAAAAGTTCTAGGGTTAATATTCGAGGAACCTTCTCGGAAGAAGGTGAATTTTTAGATTTAAATCAATTTCCAGTGCAAATGAAATTTCGACATTGACCTATGATAGAAATCACAATTACAACTCAAAAAATGAGAAAGCATAAATAGAGTCACACGGGTGGAGACCAAGTGCCCTAGTTGAATAAATAGAGGAATAGGTAGCTAAAACCACATAGATTCATTTAACAAAATAAATGAAAAGACCATATTGATTTTGTGATGGTGTTCGTCCCTTTTACATGTCCTAGACTAATTCCCATATTTTTTCCACATGTGCATGCCAACTTACACAACAACACAGATAAACAAACAATCATTTCCACATAGTTGTATACCATAGGCTTGATATTGATGATAAATGCATCATTCTCTCTGTCTCAAGGTTTCCATATGTTACAACTATGAACATAAAGGTTTCCCATCCATGCGTTGCGCATGCAATCCTTGAAAAAAAAGTGGGTGTTAATTTGTTGATGTGAGCATATTCTTGAGAATATTGGAGACAAGAGCTTTCTTTTGATTAATAATGAATTCAAAACCCTCTATGCTAATGAATCAGACTATGTCCTCCTTCCTCCTTCTTCCTCATTTTGTTGCCTTTTGATCTTGAGAAGAAGTACATTGAGACTACACTTGCAGTTATAGAAGGATTTGATTGCCACCTAATTGGGATTTGGGTAACTACGAGTTCCTCGATTGGATTTATAGCTAAGTCAAGGAGTAATTCAAGTTTTATAGAGAAAATTTACTAGTAAAATATCCACATCCAAGCATGGATCTTGTGGGCTCGATCTTAAGTTGGATTGTGAACACATATAAATAAATCATTGTTACCAAGTAATTGTACACCTATCATAGGCTCGATACTAGTGAGCAATGTGCCATCTCTCTATGTCTCAAGGATGCCATATGTTGCAATTGTGGAAGTGAAGGTTTCCCCTCCATGCGTTATGCATGTAATCTCTAAAAACAAGTGGGTACTCACTTGTAGATGTGGGCATATTCTTGAGAATACTAGAAAAACAAGCATTGCCTCCCGAACAATAATGAATTTGAAACCCTCTATGTTAATGAGTTTTAATGTGTCCTTCCTCATTTTGTTTCCTTTTGCTCTTGAGAAAAAGCACATTGAGACTGCACTTGTAGTGATAGAAGGATTCAATCACCATCAAATTGAATTTTATTGCATACAATTGCTAGAAAATAAGGGATTTTGGGAATTATAGGTTCCTTGATTGGATTGATGGCTAGGCCAAGGAATATTTTAAGTTTTTTTACAAAATTCAATGGTAAATTATTGATGTCTAAGCATGGATGCTATGGGTTCAATCTCAAGTTGGATTGTGACATCTACTATTTTAAGGAGGAGATTTGCAATAAGATCTCTTACTTGGATATCTCAAGACCTAAGAACGTGAACTTGATTTGGATCTTGAATTTGAATGGCAAGAAATTCAATGGTAAATTATTGATGTCTAAGCATGGATGTTATGGGTTCAATCTCAAGTTGGATTGTGACATCTATTATTTTAAGGAGGAGATTTGTGATAAGGTCTCTACTTGGATGTCTCGAGACTTAAGAACGTGAACTTGATTTGGATCTTGAATTTGAATGGTGGAGAAGAGGATGTGGTAATAATCATAGGGTAATTAGTTTCATTCTAAGCTTGTATTAGCCAATTCTTTCCTCTACAATTCTTTTTTACATTACAACTCTTATTTTACCATGCTGAAGACCCCAGAAAAAATCTCACTTTGGCACCTTAAGGATCTCCCATTGTGTTTCTTTCCACATAATGGAATAGATGACTTTGATCCATTTTCTTTATTATACTAGAGTGCACTTTTGAGACCATGTTGCCTTCCCTCAAACAAAAATCAAACAAAAATCAATAGGTTATAAGTACTGACAATAAATTAAGGGAAATGTAAATATTGTGATCTATTCAACTCTACAAGTATAATGCATATTGTAAAATCGGTGGCGCCTCATATGAATCTTAGGCAAAAATACGTTCTTACCATGCACAACTTTAGATATGTTCTCTAATATTAACAACGTATAACTATCTTGATAATCAAGAGGGTTCGGTTATAGTAGCAACTATTACTTTCCTTTTATTCACAAAATTCATTAGAATATAGATCATTAGATTTGAATACATTAAAATGAAAAATTATGATTTTGCATTTGTATTTGTTACAATGCTTAGAAATGTGAGTCGAGTCAATTTTACAAGCAAAAATGAAGAAAAAATAGTGATAATTGATTTTGGCCTATGCTTGCCAAAGTTGCCTACGCCCCTGCTTGTGAATATCAGAAAATTTTGTTTTGGTGTGAGGGAATAGTAGATCACATTGAAGAAGCACCCATTTTATTTATCACATTACTGCACTCTAGAGAATAATAGATCACATTGAAGAAGCACCCATTTTATTTATTGTTTCTAGATTCTCATCCATTCCCTTAGCAAATTGTCGCCACCTCCGTCACCTTAGCCAACCAGGACAACCACCACCATGGTTTTGTTAGTGCATTAATGAAATACAAGGTAAGTAGAGGCTAATGATGTGGTTATGTTATTGGCATTCAATATATAATAAGATTTATAAAAAAAAACTTAGGGGTTTCCATAAAATATATGAAGCCCTACTAAAAGTAATATGAAGTATAACATAGGGGAATCAAAGTTTTTGAATGAACTATTAACAATATAATTTCAAATAATGATGTATTTACATGTATCTAAAATTAAAATATATTTAAAATTAAATTTGTAATCAATTACTAAGAGTAAGAGTCGGGCAAGTAGGAATTAATTTATAGTGAAAATTAAATTCATAATTAATTATTAAGAGTTGGGCAGGTATGAACTAATTTATAGTGAAACATGGCATTGAACAATTCCTAAAACATCATGGACTAAGAGAATTTATCATCTTTGTGAGCCTATGAGCGTTGAGGATGAAAATCACTTTCTTTTAGAGTGCCCTACGTACACCCACATTAGATGTCAATTTTAAAATCTGTCACAAAACCAACCTTCTAACTTATCAAAACTACAGTGAGTTAGGAATGCTTCTCTTCAAGCTTTTTGAGCATAGAAATAAATTTTTAAAACAAACTAATTCATTTCTTACAAGGATCCAATAGATCAAAGTTGGTATGAGTGAACGTTAACCATCATCATCGTCATCAATATAAGCCAAATTCTTAGTAAATACACTATTGATAATATGGTTGTGAGCCACCAAGAGGCGTAAACATTTTACTCTTGCATTTAAAACCATTTTTTTTTATTTAAGCTTCTTTAAAGCTATTCCCTCTCATAAGACGTAACGTTATAACCATAGCTAACCACTTTTTGGAGGAGTAATCTATTTATTCTACGTTTTCGACTCTACGGTGGGTTTTGACCGGAATCCGGTAATTTTTATTTAGTACAATCCAAATTTTTACATATTTAAATTGTATTTTTGAATCCATAAATAGATTCAGCACCCTCAAATACTCCCATAGCACCTAAATTATGCAATTTCCATAGCTAATATATGTGATGCTAAGATGTTTTAAGGAATTCAAACCAAAATACAAACAAAATTAGATGAAAAATATGCTTTAAAAAAATTGAAAACTTACAATATTTAGACTACACCCTTTTTGAATCATTTAAAATTTTGTAAAAGAAATAATGTTATTGAATTGAAATAAGCGTATCATTATTATGAATATTGTGCAAGTCTGCAAGAAACATAAACAAAAAAACACAGTTGATCCCTTAGTACTGCAAGTACAAAATCGACAAAACAAAATCAAAAGATGTCAAAAATGGAATTTCATTTCGGATTAGTACCTAATCGGGCTCGTCAAACCAAGTTAGTCATTGTGAGATAGTATGTGTTAAAACTAGCAAGCCATATTAATAATTAATATGGCTTATATACACTGTTCGGTGTATATAAACCACATTTAAATGTGTGGCCATGGTTGATATACGCCGAACGATGTATATAAGCCATACTAATTATTAATATGGCTTGTTAGTTTACAGTCGACCTGCTGCTCAGGTTTGGTTAATTATTATTATTACTATAATAATTAAAAATAATATTATGGCCATAATTAATAATATTAATTAAATATAATGGTTAACCATGGTTGACTATTATTGACCTTGGTTGACCATTGTTGACTATTAAAAGAAGAGACCATGGTTGAGCATTCCTTAGTAGAATGTGACATGGTAGGTCTTGTGACAATGCGACGTGGCAAGTTTTGTTGACTTTTGGTTAACTATGGTTGAGCATGGTTGACTATGGTCCACCATGGTTGACCATGCTTGGACCAATGTTGACCATGGTCAACCATGAACAAATTAAAAAGGAATTAAGATTATTTATATGGTTGACCATGGTCAACCATGCAACCATGGCTCACCATGGTCAACCATGGTTGACTATGGTTGATTAATCTCTCTTTGTATCTCACTATGGTTGACTATGGTTGAGATTGGTTAACCATGGTTGACTTTGGTTGATAATGGTTAATTTTTTGTTTACCATGGTTGACTTTGATTTACCATGGTTGACTTTCGTTGACCTTTAGTTAACTATGGTTAACCATTGTTCTGTTTTGTTGACCATGGTTGACTTTGCTTGGCCATGATTGGATTTGGTTCACTTATTTATGGTTTACCATGGTTGATGATAGTTGACCATGGTTGAGCATTGTTGAATTTGGTTGACCATGGTTGACTTTTATTTACCATGGTTGACTTTAGTTGACCATGGGTTACTATGGTTGGCTATTATTGATAATGGTAGCTCATGGTTGACTATGTTTGACAATAGTTGATCATGACCAACAATTGCTTGACTATGGTTGAGAATGGTTGATTATGGCTATCCATGGTCGACTATGTTTGACCATGGTTAATAATGGTTGACTTTTGTTAATCGTGGTTGACTTTGGTTGAACATAGTTGAATTTCATCAACCATGATTGACTTTGATTGATCATGGTTGACTTTAGTTGACAATGGTTGAATTTAGTTGACAATGGTTGACAATGTTTAATTATGGTTTACTTTGGTAGAATATGGTTGAGCATGGTTGGCGATGGTTGACTTTGTTTTACCATGGTTGACATAAGTTGATCATGGTTGAATTTGTTTGACCATGGATGACTTTGGCTGAGTTTGACTTACCATGGTTGACTTTAGTTGACCTTTAGTTGATTTTGGTTGGCCATGGTTAAACATGGTAAACTGTGGTTGACTTTAGTTGATCATGGTTGACCATGGTTGACTTTTGGTTGTTGATGGTTGACCATGGTTAACTATGGTTGATGGTCGATTATGGTTTATGGTTGATGGTTGACTATGGTTGTTTATGGTTGACCATGGTTGACACTGGTTAACCATTATTGACTTTGGTTGATAATGGTTGAATTTTTGTTTACCATGTTTTACTTTGGTTTACCATGGTTGACTTTGGTTGACCTTTGGTTAACTATGGTTGACCATTGTTGTATTTTGTTGACCATGGTTGACTTTGATTGGTCATGATTGGATTTGGTTGACTTGTCTATGGTTTACCATGGTTGATGATGATTGACCATGGTCGAGCATGGGTGACTTTGGTTGACCATGGTTGACTTTTATTTACGGTGGTTGATTTTAGTTGACCATGGGTTACTATGGTTGACCATGGTTGCTCATGGTTGACTATGTTTGACAATGGTTGACTTTGGTTGATCATGGCCAACCATTGGTTGACTATGATTATGAATGTCCATGGTTGACTATGTTTGACCATGGTTGACAAAGGTTGACCATGGTTGAATTTCATTAATCTTGGTTGACTTTGGTTGACCATGGTTGACTTTCATTGACCATGGATGACTTTCGTTGATCATGGTTGAATTTAGGTGACCATGGTTGACTTTTGATGACAATGGTAGACATTGGTTGACTCTAGTTAACTACAGTTTACTTTGAAGAATATGGTTGAGCATGGTTGACTATGGTTGACTGTGTTTTACCGTGGTTGACATTAGTTGATCATGGTTGAATTTGTTTGACCATGGATGAATTTGGTTGAGTTTGACTTACCATGGTTGGCGTTAGTTGACTTTGTTTATCCTTTAGTTTATCATGGTTAACGTTAGTTGACTTTGGTTGGCCATTGTTTACCATGGTAAACTATGGTTGACTTTAGTTGATCATGGTTGACCATGCTTGAAATTTGGTTGTCTATGGTTGACCATGGTCAACCTATGGTTGATGGTCAATTATGGTTTATTATTGTTATTCACAGTTGACTGTGGTTGTTTATGGTTTATGGTGGTTGTTCATGGTTGACTTTGGTTGAATTTGGATAACCATGGCTAGTTTTGCTTTACTTTGGTTTTCCATGGTTGGCCGAATTCAACCATGGTCAACAAAACACGACGATGGTCAACCATAGTTAACCAAATGTCAACCAAAGTCAACCATGGTCAACAAAACACAACTATCATCAACCATAGTCAACCAAAGTCAACCATGGTAAACCAACACCAAATGGTCAACCATGGACAACTAAAGTCAACCATGGTTGACCAAATTCAACAATGGTCAACCAAAGACAACCATGGTCAACTAAAGTCTACAAAACTCAACCAAAGTCAACTATAGCTACAGATGACCATGGGTGGCTTTAGTTGACATTATTTCACTTTGGTTTACCATGGTTAACTTTGGTTGACCATGATTGACCAAAGTCAACCATGGTCGACTTTGTTTTACAATGGTTAACATTGGTTGTTTTTTTTTTTACCATTGTTGACTTTGGTTTACCATGGTTAAATTTGGTTGACTTTTGGTTGACCATGGTTGACTTTTGTTTACAATGGTTAATTTTGGTTGACCATGACTCACTATGGGTGACTTTGGTTTACTTTGGCTAACTTTGGTTGATAGGCGTTGACTTTGGTTGTTCATCATTGACTTTGGTTGAGCATTGTTGACTTTGGTTGACCATGGTTGACTATGTTTAACTTTGTTTTACTGTGGTTGATAATTGTTTATTTTGGTTGACCATGGTTGACTTTGGTTGTCTATGATTAACTTTGGCTAACCATGGTTGACTTTTGGTTCATCATGGTTGAGTTTGGTTTATTGTAGGTGACTTTGGTTGAACATGGAAGACTTTTGTTGTTAAGGGTTTACTATGTTTGAGTATGGTTGAATTTTTATATATATCAATGGTATATCACATTTGCATGGTCATCTAGAATTATGTTTAGCTTTTGTTAGATTGTTTAGTATTAAAATGACATTAGATCAAAATATATTGAATGTTTTATATTTACTTATGTTACTTACTTATATGGTTTAAAATAACATACACATTTATTATGATTTTTAGATAATTTTTTATACAAATATATATATTGTATTTTTTCTAAACCATATTAGGATATTAGCTTTGAATTGAAAATTGAAATCTCTTTTAGTACAATCAAATTAAATTTTTCCTAGTTCATATTGCATGTTTCAATGTAAATATGAATTACTCTTAATATAATTTAAATTGATAGGATTTAAAAAACACACATATTTATAGATTTTTTATTATGTTTACATATATTTTTATAATCAATGATCTTGAGTTAATTAACTTAGTATACCATAAAAAAAAGTAAAAATAATATGATAAAAAAAGTGAAAAGTGAAAATCCTTTAAAAGTTATATTTAAAACTTATACAAGTCTCCCAACTTAGAATTAGTACTTAGAATTAGTATTGTAAATCCTTTAAGAAGTTATATTTAAAACTTATACAAGTCTCCCAACTTAGAATTAGTATTGTAATTTCATACCGTGTATTAAAATCCTTTCCAATCCTTCCTACTATATTTAATATAGAAGGGTTTATCGAATTGGATTATCTAGAAGCATATTTATTAATATAAAAGGGTTTATCAAATTGGATTGTCTAGAAGCATATTTAATATTTAATATAAAAGGGTTTATCGAATATCTGGAAGCGTGTTACTTCTTTAAGCTTTGAATTTATATTCTCCTTCCTAGTATAGTTAATATAAAAGAGTTTAGCGAATTGGATGGAAGTATTATATGGTCATTATATATATTTATGTGAAAGAATACACTTATATGTCTTAAATTATTAAAACTTTGTTTCCCTATACATTACTTGATACAAAAACTGTGCACTATGGGCTGGTAAATGTGTACACTCAATCACTACTGTATCACTTTGTTTCACTTATTGTCGTAAAATAATTGTATTTTGTACAGCTGAGTGCTTCAAGACTCTTTAAAATTATTGACTAGGTTATAGTGTGAGGGTTTCACCACTTTAAATTCTATAGATATTGCATTATTTTGATTGATAGAATTTAAATAGATCCAAATATTTAATTTTTTTAATTTAAATTTATAATTTTTTAAGAAAAAATATATGGAATTTTGTAAAATCTTGATTATTAATAAAAATTAAAAAAATTACGTATCAACATTATCTATATAGTCTAAATTGTAAACATTTTTAACAAAAGATCTATTAACTTTTTAAGGCTTTGTTTCCCAACAATTTTATGTGCTTGCATTTCTCTTTAGTTTGCATTTTTCATTCACTGCTTTCCAATCATGTAGCAACATAACATTGAGTATGTAACAGTTGGTTGTTTTCCATCCATTCCACCCAGGATTAACGATCAACATATTTCGCATGAAAACTAATATTTTAATTGAAATGAAAGGCTGGTTGTGACATGTGAGAAATGTTGAAACTTCATCATGACCATTTATGCATATACTGATTAATCTATTAACTATTTCCCATACTACTTAATATCTCCATAGCGGCTGCAAGAAATTGAAGGCTTTCTTCTCTTATAAGAGATATCCCTTCCAATATATGTATAGTTTCTGATTTCCCTGTGCCTACAAATCCCAATTAAAAGTTTATTTACAGAAACCACCCGAAAGAATGCAATGCTAACAAACTCAAACATAATGGGTTCCTTAGTTGGACAAATAGTAATATTAAAATTAAAACATAAATTCAAAATCAAAATATATGTAATTTAATAATAATTCATAAATAACTAAATTTTAAAACAAGGAAAGAAAACCTAAATTCATATATAACTAATCAAATATAAATAAAATAAAAATATATATAATATAATTCGTTAAACAATATAAAAAACAAATTATAATTCAACTTGAAAAAATATATTTATAATTAAATTAATAAATTTATATAGCATTAATTCATTGTGTAATATAAAATTATTATTGAAGTCATTAATCTCTAAAAAACAGTTAACCATATAAAAACAAAATTTTAATTCTTTATATCTAATAAAATATCATATAGTGAAATCTAAATCTTCTATTCTCTAAATCCAATAAAATAAATTAATTCAGAATATCACATTGTGAACTTTGAGCTTTGTTATCGGGTGGCTTTACTTGATGATTCTTGCTGCGATATAGATCCATGGAGAAAATAAAATCTAACAGGAGAAAACGCTATTCTATATTGTTAGATTTCATTCCAGCTAAAATACGAAAACACAATTCAAAACATAGAATAATTAGCCAATTGCTATTGAATTTAAAATTTAAACAAACTACTATACTTATTTAAAAACTATGCAATTGAATTTACTGAGATGACATGGACTCACCATTTTACCAGGCCACACACATTACATTTTCTATTTTTACCATAATTTTGCCTTTGCCTGCTCCCATTACGACTCAGTAAGCAGTAAAAATGTGGGCTGCCTGTTGAGGTTAGTATTAACATCTAAGCTCTCGATAATGTCTAGCATCATCAAATGTAGGGTAAAAAATATTTAAACAGAGGTACGGGGATCGATACCCCGCATCTCCATTTCGGATTTTGTATTTTTCGTAACTTTATCCGAAGGTTGTACTGGGATTGATTTTGTAATTTTCCTAACTTTATCCGAAGGTTGTACTGGGATTTGTATTGTTTCTGCCCTTCAAAAAGTTGTGCTGAGATATATGTGCTGTTTACCCCCAATTTCCTATTCACATCAAATTTTCAATTATGACTAAATCCAGTGAAATAATTTATCATGATTTTATTTTGTTAAATGTTAAGTGGGGATTATTTATGATTCCAAAGCACAAAAAGATGGAGAGTTTGTTTGGAGATTGGGAGTGGCCTTTAACAATGAAGCAAAGGTTAGGGTCCTTTTTTAAAGTTTGTGCAAAGAAAAAGTATTGATGTTGTGACGATAGGGGACTCTTCTATGATCATTACAACTTTCTTTATGTGGATTTTGTTTTGAAATATTCATCTGGTATATTTTATACAAAGATCCATGGACTTAGTGAAAGCCATTATTGGTGTCCACATGGATGAAGGTTTATTGGCCACTAGTGGTGGGATATAATATTCAAAGCCATTCTATGACATTTAACAAATGTAATTTGAGGAGTTTCATTATAAACATGTGTAAATGCATGCAAGTTGGAATGGCAATGGAATTAATTTCGTAGTCCTTATTGTTCATTCTCTATTGGTGCATAAGATAATAAGATGTACAAAGATGAGATTGCCTTTCACGTGTGGGTTTTCATTATGGGCTTTAAAGGTGAGTTTTTCGGTGTTGTTAATTTAGTTATAGCTTGGTTCTTGTGATAATGTTGTCCAAGAAGGAAATCCCACTCTCACAAAGGGTAGGAGAGGTTTGGTTTGCGGTAAACTTTATAGGCCTTCTAGCTAGAACAATTTGCAGTTGCCTCAGGTTACAGGAAATCATGTCTCATTGTCATTGTCGAAGCAATTGTTGTGTTCCGTGTGAGCTAACATTGATAAAACGAGGGATGACAAGATGTGAAAGAGAGCTGTCTAAGGTACATAGTTCCATGGTAAGTAGTTATTTGAAAATAAATAGATGCAAAGAAGATTGGATTGAGATGTGGGAAATTGTGAGTAGGAAGAGAGTCAAAATCACAATGGAGAGAAGATGTTTATGCACTCACAACGACAAAAGAATTTAGAGTTGGAAGTAACACTGCGATCTCCGACATCTTGAGTTGAGAGAGTGGTGGAGCACATTCATATCCTTCCAGTCATTTCTAAGTCCCCTCCTCCTTTAGTTTCCATGACCAATGAAGAATCCTCCTTCATCGTGTATGCTGGGGTTAAAGAAGAGGCTATAGATATCGTGGGACAACCCCCTTCCAACTTGTCATTTGATGCAAATGAAGCTCACCCTTTAGGACAATTAGATATGAAAAAGGGCACATGTGAATTTGTTATGGAAATTTCAAAGAAGTGGGTAGAAATTAGCTCTAGGCATATATTTAAATTTTTTATGTCCAAGATTAGTTATGTTTTGTTATGTTATTTACAATATTTTGTTGAAAAATAGTTTTGTTTGAGGACCTTGACCAAAACTCTATAAATTTTGTATTACAAAGTTGTTGGGTTCAATTTTGTAGCTTCTTTTCTAATAAAAATATAATTGTTTTTGTAAGAAAAGGGTTAAGACTAAGGGTAAAAGTATTAGTAGAAATGATAAAGGGTTCACTTAATGAACTTGTCACGATATATATTGCGCATTCATGGAATATTAAATAATACTTTTAATTTTTATATATACCAGCATAGCTCCATCTTAAACCTAGATCTATCGAGCACCCTGAGGGATCCAATTTCTTGAAGTGTAAATTTTTTTAATTACTTTTTTATTCGGTTTTAATTTTTTATTTTATGGTCGACATGATTTTTTTAATTACTTTCTATTTTTGGTAACATACTGTTCGTTACATTAAGTGACAACATCTCTCCCATACTGGGCTGTAGAGCACCTTGCTCTCTCAATGCAATTAAAAAAAATCCAAAATCATTTTGTTGAACTCCCTCCCAATACACCTTTCCAATTAAACACCCCTATTTTCACTAAATACCCATTTTTGTGTGACATTATCAATACCTCTTTTTATTTTTACTCATACTATAGTGAATTAAAACCACTTTTATAACCTTTGGACGATAATTATTCAAACTAATGGAGTACCTCTCTTTTCCCTTTTTTTTCTTCCTTATTTTAATTTAAGTAACACATTGATTAGAGAAGTTAACAAGAAGTATGACAAGACTAATCGTTTTGCATCATCCAATAAAGTCAAAATGTTCCAAGTTACCCATATCATGTTTCCTCTTCTCTTTTGTAAAATATCAACCAAGTAAAGAAACTAGTAATAGAGTTGTTGGGTTTTGAGTCATTAGTATATCAATGTTTATATTACACTCCTTAACATGTGGAGCAACATCATTTCTAAAGCTACAAGCACATATTCATATGCCATTTTAATTGTTTCTACTTAATATGGGGTTTTGAGTCCTTCCACCAACTAGCATTTTCATGACTTGGTTAAATCCTTGATTTCAAGGAGTCCCAGATTGATGGGAGAATATACACATTGGGTCAATATGGGAGAGGTGGGGGATGTGTCAAACCTTGCAAGGCTAAGAAAACACAAAGTATTGCATATGTGAGAGCTTCCCTGTTGTAGAGAGGGTTCTTGACATCGAAGAACAAAAAGGAGGAAGAGCATTCAATGAGAATAAATATGTCATTGTGGATCTTCTCATAATAATAAAATTAAGGAAATTATAAAAGTATTGTCAAATTTTTAATATTATATTATATGTTGTATATTATAAACCGTAAACTCTTCTAAGCATTATTTGTTATGAATCCATTAATTTATGAACAATTATGAATAAAATATTATTAACTATAAAGTGATGTATGAAATATTTCTCATGTGTACAATAATAGGACATGTAATAATATTTAAGAAAATTATATCGCATTGTGATGTTCATTTTAAAGGTTATGTTGCATTGTGATGTTTCTTAAAGGTTATGTTATATTGTGACATTTATCTCGGCTTGCTTGTGTCGAATTTCTACATTCTTGAAGAATTATGTTGCATTGCCATATTCAATAGGAGTTATGTGCATCGAGTTTAGATGACTTTGGTTAGCCATGGTGTCTATGGTTGACCATGGTGACCATGTTTGACTAAAAAAATATAATTAATCATGGTTAAATTTGGTTTAATGTGGTTGACCAAGATTGACTTTGGTAGACTTTGGTTGGACAACGTCTTGCAGGGTTATGTTGGATTGTGACAGTACTCAATGGTTATGTTTCATTGAGACATGCTTCTTGGTTGACTTATTTCAAAGTGCTATATTCCTCTATGGTTGTGTTACATTGCTATGTTCATCAATGGTTATGTTGCATTATGACATTTCTTAAATGTTATGCTTAGATTGTGACATTCTTTAAAGGTTATATCTAATTCCTACAATTGATACATAGTAAAAGTATGCATCAATGGTGCATTATGACACTTGATATTGTTCATTTATCTTTAACCTTGTA
Organism: Larix kaempferi; assembly: GCA_027924585.1. Lineage (NCBI taxonomy): Eukaryota > Viridiplantae > Streptophyta > Pinopsida > Pinales > Pinaceae > Larix > Larix kaempferi. Next base: position 17,632,782 of record BSBM01000291.1, read on the forward strand.
ATAATAGTTGGCCATGGTTGGATATCATTAATCATGTTTGATTGTGGTTGACTATGGATGACCATGTTGATTATGGTTGGATATGGTTGACTTTTATTGATTACGGTCGACATGGATAACTACAGATAAATGGTTTGATCACATTTGGTGTAGCCAATAAAATTTTATTCATTCACGAGATCTAAAAACTATGCAAACACATGAAAGTGTGAAAAAAACAATCTTTTATTCATTCTCCTTCCTAACTCTTACAATGAAAGTTCAACCCCTTATAACTACTATCTGAGATTTTAAGAAATTGTTAATTTTAGAAAATTCTCGCATGACTCTAAAATTGACCACTAACTTAGAGCTAACTAGAGTGACATTAGTTGTCATCTTGCTTTTCTGATTAGGTGCATAAACTAATAGATACTGATAATTACAAATTTAAAAATCCCTCAAAAACACTAAAACCCCAATTTGAGGCACTATATGAAGGAATTTGGCCCCAGAGAAGTGTCAAAAATGGTATGATTAGAAGGATTTCATCAATCACTACAGTGAACTCTTCAAAACGCAAATTCTTGTTGAATTTGAGCCCAAACGGATAATCGAGTCAAAATTTATGACCCTTGGAAATCCTTGCATTATTATTATTATTATTATTTAATTTCAACCCACGAAAATCCCTGCATCATTCTCCTCTAGTTGAAAAGAACACAACTCCTACAAGTTGCTGTCTTCAAATTGCTACCATTTAATGGGATCTAGATTCATCAAGTCCCCCTCTGTAATCCATGTACTCTTTGCTGGTGCTAAGCCTTCCCACTAGACCAAATATCGGTTGTGTTGGCCTTGCCAAGTACAAAGGGTCTTCTTATCTAAAATATGTGCAATCTTTTCCTTTTTCTTGCTTGGAATGGCCTGTTTCCAATCCACCTCCTCCTCACTATCATCACCTAGTTCATCCCCATGGAATATATATATATATATATCAAAAACGTTAAACACAGGGGAAATATCGAGATCAACTGGTAAATCGACCTTATAAGCATTGTCGTTAATTTTCTTGAGAATCTTGCAAGGACCAATTTTCTTATACTTCAATTTGTGGTAGGTTCCTTTAAGAAAGCGCTCTTTCCATAAATAAACCATCACCAAATCGTCTTCATTGAATAAACAAGTTATACAACTTGACAAAAACTTTATACTCAAAATGAGAACTCTAGCCATAAAAACTCACATTTTTGCGTCAAAACACCAAAAAACAACCTTGAATCAAAAAGTGTTGCTACTAGTAACACCACTTTTTTTTCGGAGCTAAAATTACAATTTTTGGGTAACCTTGGGCGGTGCCACTGTAATCAAAACCATAAAATAGGCCCGAAATCGAAAATGGTAGCGTGCATTTTTTACTAATTTTTCTTTATGGGGCTTAAATTACAACTTGTTTGACATTGTTTCCTTAATAGTTGGTGCCTTCACAATGCAAATGCCAAAATCAGCCTACGAATCGAAAAAGAGGTGCTACCAATGACACCTCTTTTCTTTGTTAGGTTACATTTGAAGGCATTTCTAAACCATGACTTGAAAACATTTAAATTTGAAAAAAAAAATCTTTAAAAGTGAAAAAAATCATAACAATTTCAAGAAAAAAAAACCAAATTTTAACCCAAAAACCCCAAAAAACAAAGAATGAAAAAAAATACATGTTTTAAACAACACATTTTGAAAAAACAAAAAAAAAAGAAATAAAAAAAACCACATGTACATATATTTAAAAACCAAAACCAAAATAAATAAATAGAAAAACAATAAAAAATCCCCGGATGCAGGCACTTTCCCCGAGCATACTCCACCTGGCAGCTCGATCCGGCCATTTGGTACCGACCCGCAGCATTTGTCACCTTCCCGTCATGAAGACAGGATTCCTATTAATGGAGATCATCGGGAATTTGAATGGTTTACTGCACTTCATACTGAGGTTAATGAGCGGAGGCTCGATGCGACGGAGGCCATCCCCTGGCATTAATGCAGGAAGCTGTATGCTGCAGCTCCCGCGTGTGGCTTACCTGTATCCCCCCCCCTCGGTGCATGAAATGGAGATCTAGACCAGTTCCTCCCTCATTCGATCCCTCTCGCTGCACTCCGTTTGGCACTGCTCTGTTTCGTTTGGCTCTGAGCATTCTGTTAATGCTTGGGAGCTTCTTTTCCTCACCATGACCCGTCCGAGAGGTACCTCCCGTCATGGAGTTGGGCATGGCGCTGGCAGAGAGGTTGTGTCTCCAGGGAAAAGCAAGGTGGCCATTAGTGGCTATGACACTAATGTCTCGACCTCGGTTTGCGCGCTCATTGACGATTGGGAAGTTGGTTAGGTGGCGGACATCCTGGCTACAGGTAACCACGACAACCAAATCAATTACTACTGGTTGATTAAAAATATGCTCAAAAATCTGGTTGAAGAAATGTTGGCCAATTGGAACTCTGCCACGACTTCCATCATGGATAGCAGGGCTCTTCTAGTGCACTTGGATGCAAAATAGGTAAGCCTAGATGCCAGCCTTGCTAGCGGCAAGTACTCTCTAGAACGGTGCTCTAATGTGAAAAGGGGATTTGCTTCAGTAGAGCCCATAATCTCTCGGGCTAGTTTGGATGGCCTTACAGCTGCTCGCCCTGGAGGGTCTTCTTCTGCTCCTACGACTCCGTCAATTCTAGGGGAAATGATGGACGTGGCAGCCGGAAGCTCTGAGGCCACAATGGTTACCCCCCCTGGACCGACTCTGGCGTCTCATCCATCTTAGCTCCTCTGCACACCACCTTTCCTGTGCCCACCACCATCGAATTGTTGCACTTCAAGCGAGTTCGAACTTCTGAAGGGGGAGCTTCACCCTACCGCAAAATTGAGCCACTGACGCCAAAGATCCCTCCACAGGGGTGGGACGACGACTTCTTTGGCAGCTGCCCCATTGTCGAAGACAAACCCAGCCCCCATAAGGAAGAAACTACTGCCTCTGATGCCCGTCCTTAGCTCACTCTGTTATTATCAAAGGCTCCACCTTTTTTTGTTATGCAGTTTGTTTTTTTTGCTCGGTTATGGGTTATGTTAAGAAATGTAAGAACTTCTATGGCATCCAGCCTCCCGGGAGAGTCCTGTTTCATCATGCTACATCTCAGCCTAGCAATTTTGTGCGTCTGGGTTGGTGGTTCTGCCAACCTAGACCGCCAAGGCTAGCAATTTGCCATGTAATATTTTTTGTACTTATAATATAATTATCTGCTACAACCTTACAAAAAACAATTAAAAATAATACAACAAAATTAAAACATAATAAAAAATTAAATAAATAAACTAAACTAAAAAGAAACAATATAAAGGAGAAATAATTTTAAAAATATTAAAAAAACTAACTTTAAAGCATAAAGGGGAGGGGGAGGGAGAGGGGGAGGGTTTAATAAGGGGAGGGCACGTGAAGGATGAGGGGTAGGGTAGTGGAGTAGGTGGGGATGGATAGTGGGTTAAGTAGGGAGGAGTGACGTGGGAGGGGGTGGGGTAGGTGGCATCATCCAACCGTCCCCTCACCACCCTCCCGCCACCAATCTACCACCCTCCCACCACCACTTAAATTAGTCTTTTTTAATAGTTTTAGTTTTTAAAAGTGTTTTTTGGTTTTAATTTGTTAAAATTTTAGTTTTTTTTTATGTTTTTTTTAAGAAGTTTTTTTTTTAAATTAAATAATTTTGGGCCATGGTTTAAAAATACTTGGAAATGTAACATGTCAAAGGAAAGAGGTGTTATACAATTCCAAAGGAAAGAAGAGGTGCTACTGGTAGCACCTCTTTTTGAGTCACTGGTTTATTTTAGCATTTGTGTTGGAAAGTCGTTGGTTGTTAAGGAGACAACGTTAAAAAAGTTGTACGTTTAGCTCTGGAAAGAAAAATGTGTTCTACCATTTTTGATTTGGGGGTCTATTTTACAGTTTTTATTACAGTGGCACCATGTCACACTGCTCGAGGTTACAAAAAATTTGTAAATTTAGCCCCGAAAAAAGTGGTGCTATCTGTAGCACCACTTTTTGATTTGGGGTTGTTTTTTGGTTTTTTTAACGCTTATAAAAAAACAAGAACAATGCTAAGTTCTCATCAAGTTGTATAACTTGTTAATACCTAATGTCGTCAATGCGCATATTTTATATTTTTGTTTTGCTCATTACTGGCCCACAACTTTTATCTCACTTATTGCTGCAACTGTTGAATGTTTTCTGCAAATGCTTCCTCATCATCATTGATTCTATCCCCAAGTGGTAGCTGCACCAAATCTAGGAAACCCATGAGATTTCTACCATAAATAACCTAAAATGGATATTTACCTGTAGATATATTCATTGAGCTATTGTAGGAAAATTCTACTTGAGGTAAATCCAAATCTCATTGTTTGGGCTTCTCTCTAAAAATGCTCCGTAACAGGTTTCCCAAAATCCAATTTACTACCTCAATTTTCCCATCTATTTGGGGATGATAGGCACTGTTGAACTATAATTTAGTCCCCATTTTCTTCCATAAATTCATCCAAAAATGACCCAAGAACCGAGTATCTCTATCAGAGGTAATAGTTATTGGAACACCGTACAGTCTAACAATTTTTGAAAAAAACAATTATGCCACCTTTGATGCATCACTAGTTTTCTTGCAAGCAATGAAATGGGCCATTTTAGAGAACCTATCAACAACCAGAAAAATAGAATCATTATCTCATTGTGTGTTTGGGAGCCCCAACACAAAGTCCATGCTCAGATCTGTCCACGAGTCTGTGGGCACTGGTAATGGCATGTACAACCTTGTATTCTGTGAATGTCATTTATCCATTTAACAAATCCTACACTGTGCCACATACCTGGTTAAATCCTTTTTCATCTTCATCCAGTAATACTTATCTTCGATTAAGGCTAGCATCTTATCCTTTCCAAAATGTCCTTCCAATCCACTACTGTGAAGTTCTTTGATAATACTTTCCTCATAGAACCAATTGGAATGCATAGTTGTTTTCCTTTGAAGAGGTAGCTATATTGCCTAAAATATTCGCCCCGAATAAGATCAATGTTCCCGGCAATTGGATTCTTCAACTGTTCTACAATCTCCCAAATATTTTATTAGACACATAGATATCCTTCAATGCAACAAACCCATTTACTTGATTTTCCATGGTTGTCAAAAGAACAGTGCACCAACTCAAAGAATCTGCAACCTGATTTTTCCTTCCTGATTTGTGCTTCATAACAAAGGTGTAGCCTTGTAAGAAAGAGACCCATTTTGCATGGGCAGGGGGAGGGTTTAATAATGGGAGGGCACGTGAAGGATGAGGGGTAGGGTAGTGGAGTAGGTGGGGATGGATAGTGGGTTAAGTAGGGAGGAGTGACGTGGGAGGGGGTGGGGTAGGTGGCATCATCCAACCGTCCCCTCACCACCCTCCCGCCACCAATCTATCACCCTCCCACCACCACTTAAATTAGTCTTTTTTAATAGTTTTAGTTTTTGAAAGTGTTTTTTGGTTTTAATTTGTTAAAATTTTAGTTTTTTTTTATGTTTTTTTAAGAAGTTTTTTTTTTTAAATTAAATAATTTTGGGCCATGGTTTAAAAATACTTGGAAATGTAACATGTCAAAGGAAAGAGGTGTTATACAATTCCAAAGGAAAGAAGAGGTGCTACTGGTAGCACCTCTTTTTGAGTCACTGGTTTATTTTAGCATTTGTGTTGGAAAGTCGTTGGTTGTTAAGGAGACAACGTTAAAAAAGTTGTAATTTTAGCTCTGGAAAGAAAAATGTGTTCTACCATTTTCGATTTGGGGGTCTATTTTATAGTTTTTATTACAGCGGCACCGTGTCACACTGCTCGAGGTTACAACAAATTTGTAAATTTAGCCCCGAAAAAAGTGGTGCTATCTGTAGCACCACTTTTTGATTTGGGGTTGTTTTTTGGTTTTTTTAACGCTTATATAAAAAAAAGAACAATGCTAAGTTCTCATCAAGTTGTATAACTTGTTAATACCTAATGTCGTCAGTGCGCATATTTTATATTTTTGTTTTGCTCATTACTGGCCTACAACTTTTATCTCACTGATTGCTGCAACTGTTGAATGTTTTCTGCAAATGCTTCCTCATCATCATTGATTCTATCCCCAAGTGGTAGCTGCACCAAATCTAGGAAACCCATGAGATTTCTACCATAAATAACCTGAAATGGATATTTACCTGTAGATATATTCACTGAGCTATTGTAGGAAAATTCTGCTTGAGGTAAATCCAAATTTCATTGTTTGGGCTTCTCTCTAAAATTGCTCCATAACAGGTTTCCCAAAATCCAATTTACTACCTCAATTTTCCCATCTATTTGGGGATGATAGGCACTGTCGAACTATAATTTAGTCCCCATTTTCTTCCATAAATTCATCCAAAAATGACCCAAGAACCGAGTATCTCTATCAGAGGTAATAGTTATTGGAACACCGTACAGTCTAACAATTTTTGAAAAAAACAATTATTCCACCTTTGATGCATCACTAGTTTTCTAGCAAGCAATGAAATGGGCCATTTTAGAGAACCTATCAACAACCAGAAAAATAGAATCATTATCTCATTGTGTGTTTGGGAGCCTCAACACAAAGTCCATGCTCAGATCTATCCACGAGTCTGTGGGCACTGGTAATGGCATGTACAACCTTGTATTCTGTGAATGTCATTTATCCATTTAACAAATCCTACACCATGCCACATACCTAGTTAAATCCTTTTTCATCTTCATCCAGTAATACTTATCTTCGATTAAGGCTAGCATCTTATCCTTTCCAAAATGTCCTTCCAATCCACTACTGTGAAGTTCTTTGATAATATTTTCCTCATAGAACCAATTGGAATGCATAGTTGTTTTCCTTTGAAGAGGTAGCTATATTGCCTAAAATATTCACCCTGAATAAGATCAATGTTCCTGGCAATTGGATTCTTCAACTGTTCTACAATCTCCCAAATATTGTTATTAGACACATAGATATCCTTCAATGCAACAAACCCATTTACTTGATTTTCCATGGTTGTCAAAAGAACAGTGCACCAACTCAAAGCATCTGCAACTTGATTTTTCCTTCCTGATTTGTGCTTCATAACAAAGATGTAGCCTTGTAAGAAAGAGACCCATTTTGCAGGTCTACTTTTCAATTTCTTTTAGGTGTTTACATATTTTAATGCAATGTGATCAATAAATAAGACACACTCTTTCGGCACTAAATAATGCCTCCAATGTCGCAATGCTTGCACAATTGCTTAAAATTCTACATCATATGTGGAGTAGTTCTTTCTTACCTCATTCAACTTTTCTCTAAAAAATGCAATTGGTATACCTACTTGGCTAGGTACCGCTCCAATTCCTACATGTGAGGCATCACAATGTACCTCAAACACTTTATCAAAATATGGTATGGCTAATATAGGTGCCTTAGTTACCTTCTTCTTTAGAAACTTAAAACTTTCCTCAACTTCATTGGTCCACTTGAATGTCATGCCTTTGGTGCAATCTGTTATGGGTGCTACAATACTGCTAAAATTTTGAATAAATTTTCATTAAAAGGTGGGCAACCCATGAAAAATTCTTACATGTGTTATGCTTCTAGGACTAGGCCACTCCAAAATTGCTCCAACCTTCTCTGAATCCATCTTGACTCCTTCCGCTGAGATGAAAAAACCCATAAATACCAAACTTTCTTGTAGGAACCTATATTTCTTTAGGTTTGCATAAAAGATGATGTTTTCTCAATGTCCCCAATATAATCTTTAAATGTTTCAAATGATCTTCTTTGTTGTTACTAAAAATTAGAATGTCATCAAAATAAACGACAACAAACTTACCAATATAAGGTCGAAACATGGTATTCATCAACCGCATGAAGGTACTGGGTGCATTGGACAACATGAATGGCATCACCCTCCATTCATATAGTCCATCCCCGATCTTAAATGTAGTTTTCCATTCATCCCCTTTGTGAATCTGGATATGGTGATATCCACTTCGTAGATCAATTTTACTAAAATACTTAGCTATGTCTAGCACATCCATCATGTCAAAAAAGCACAGTATAGGAAACCGATATTTTATGGTAATTTTATTGATTGCTCTGCTATCTTTGCACATCCTCCATGTATTATATTTTTTTAGTGTCAACAATGCTGGTACAACATAGGGAATCATGCTTTCTCTTACCAAACCTTTCTTTATAAGCTTTGTTACTTGTCGATTGAGATCTGCATGTTGTGTAAGAATCATCCTATAGGATTCCTGATTAAGCAAAGATGATCCTAGTATTAGATCAATGTCGTGTTGAATATCCCTCTTTGGTGGAAGACCATAAGGTAGTTCATTAGGGATAACATCAACATATTCTTCTAGTACCTTGGCCACTTCAATAGGTATTGGCATGTTTTCCTCGGATGCTTTTTACACTATTAATGCATAGCATAATCTTGTTGTTTTCATTTCCTCAACAAGCTCTCTATCTAACAACATATTCTTAGCTTTCCCTTCATCCTTGAGGGACAATAAGACAAATTTTGATCCATCCTTCCAAAAGGTGTAGGTATTCTTTTCTCCATCATGCATGACTTTTCTGTCATATTTCCAAGGCCTCCCCAATAGCATATGACATGCATCCATCGAAATGACATCACATCATACTTCATCTTTATAATCCTTACCCATGGAAAACTTTATCAAACATCTTTTATGAATGGTGACTTCATTCCCTTTTTTGAACCATGCAATTCGGTAAAGATGGGGATATGTTTCATAGTATAATTTTAACTTATCTACCATCTCTTTGAAAACCATATTCTCACAATTGCCACTATCAACAATAACTTGACATACATTTTCATCGGAAGTGCACCTAGTTCGAAAAATATTTGTCCAAAGCCACAAATATTCATTATTGCCACATTGTCTTTGTTCTTTTTCGGGAATCACCATTGACCTCTCTATCATTAGATTCTGGCCCATATTGGGTTGGAATTTAGATTCAACTCCTTCTTCATTATTGGCTTGGACCAAGTTTAAACTAGGTTGTTGTCCTTGCTTCAACTCTTCCATGTTATAACTTAAGCACTCAAATGCTCGATGACCCTCTACAATGTTGATGTATATGTAACTTCGGAATGTATTTCATTTATATATTTATTGTACTCCTATAGAGATATATTATTCCTCTATACGGAAGTTTCATCATTTGTATTGACAAGTGTCGCAAGTGTGTTAACTTGCCGATGGGTTATTAGACCACCTTGTAAGGGGTCGGCCTGATATAATGTAATATGAAGTTATTGTACCTAGCTAGACAAGTCGGCCCCATAAGGTTATTGGGAAAACACGACAAGTATAAATAGAGATCGGGAGATCTCTATTTGGATCAATGAGAACTCACACTTCCTTCACTCGGAAAGTGGCGCACATGTGAGGAGGAGGATCAGCTGCTAAGAGGAGTCTATCTCTTGTACTTTGGTTGAGCTATTGCTCTATCTATCTCTGAGGAAGTTGTGGTGTTTTTCACCTTAGGGTTTTCTCCACGGAAACTCTATGTCTATTGTCTCTCATGCTTTTGCTTCTTGTGATGATTGACATGCTTGTTATGATTGATATGCATTGATATACTGTACATGTTATTCTCTCAATAAAGATCCTAGAGTATTGTGAATTAATGCTCAAAATTTAACATGGTATCAGAGCTAACCTGAGAAGAAGACATTGTGCAATAATGGAAACTAGGGTTTCTTGTTTATTTGGTTTCTCTCCATAGAGTTTGGAAAAGCAGTATAGTAGATTGACTCTACTCATCAAGGAAAATATATCTGTCCAATCAGAATTCAATTCTGAGCATTTTCAGTTTTGGCCCTAAACATTAGGGTTTCCACAAAAATAGGAATTTCTGAAATCTGAAGACATAGATGGAAGCTCCTTGGAAACATCAAAGTTTAGAGCTTTGGATTGAGATTTTTGGCTGAGTAAATCCCCGAGAAACTCAAACCCTAATTCAGGGTCCTCCCTAGTGAACCCAGGAAGATTAAAAGGCATTTCTTAAGGGTGAGGCCTTGTAGATCTCAAATTCTGAATACACCAAGCTGATCAGATCATCAAGGAGCATCTTTCTATCATTTCAGAAAGTTGAAATTCACATTTTGAATTTTTAGGGTTTTTTCGACAAACCCTAATCCGGGACGAGATCCAGTTTTTAACAAAGCAAGTGGTAAGACCTAAATCTTTTCTATTTCCATTTGAAGTACTCTTTAAGATGTCTCACCACACCAAGCTTGAGGATAAGCTTGAAGGGGCTGATAACTTCCGAGCTTGGAAGTATAGGATTGGGTTAATCCTAGAAGAAAATGAATTGGACTCCTACATCAGCTCTGAGGTCCCTATCCCAGAGGATGAAGAGGCTAAGGTTTTGCATAAGAAGAACTTGGTTAAGGCAAAGAGAATCATTGTTGATTCTATCAAAGACCATCTCATACCACATGTGTCATCTCTAAAGACACCCAAGGAGATGTTTGACTCCCTGACCAAGTTATTTGAAGGGAAGAACATAAATCGGAAGATGACTCTACGGAATAAATTGAAAGGGGTCAAGATGTTGAATGAAGAGACCATTCAATCTTACTTCTCCAAGGTCTCTCAGATCAAGGAACAACTTGAAGCTGTGGATGAAGTAGTGGACAATGGTGAAGTTGTTATGACCACTCTGAATGGCCTACCTAGGTCATGGGACTCCTTTATTCAAGGAATCTGTGCAAGAAAGAAATTGATCTCTTTCAGTAGGTTGTGGGAGGAATGCTCTCAAGAAGAAGCAAGGCTTGTAGCACGAGAAGAAAAGATGGGAAGTGAAGATCAAGCTCTCGCAGCTCACACTAAAAGAAGCAAGCCCAAAAAGGAGCACTCTCAATAGAAGAGATCCACTCACTATCACCAAAAGAATAAGAAGGATCTAAGGTGCTTCACATGCAATGAGAAGGGTCACTTTGCTTCAGAATGTCCCAAGAAAAAAATGGACAACAACAACAAAAACAACTTCAACAAGAAGAAGAAGGGCAGCAAAAGAAGGTACCATGCTCATGCTGCCGAAGATGATGAACCTCCAAAGAAGAAGGCTAGTGCAGAAAGTGATGATGATTCATCAAGCGAAGAAGAGTATGTTCTAATCTCTGCTCCCACAGGTACTATTTCTCATGGTTGTAATGATTGGCTTATTGACAGTGGGGCTTCCAAACACATGACTGGGTTTAAAGAATCTTTTGTAAATCTATCTGAACATGAATCACCCCATAAAGTGAAACTTGGGGATGACTATCAATACCCCATCAAAGGAAGTGGTGAAGCCTCCTACAACCTAGATTCTGGAAAGTCTTTGAAGATGAAAGAAGTGCTTTATGTGCCTGGGATCAAGAAGAACCTACTCTACATCTCTGCATTGGATGCAAAATACATGAGGGTTGCATTTGTGGATGGCCGAGTCCTAATGTGGCCAAAGGGAAAGACCATAGATGATGCAGTGGTGATTGGAGAGCAAGAGGGAGGTTTGTATAAATTGAAGGGACAACCTGAACATGCCATGGTGCATGATTCCATGGAGCCAAGTGAACTTTGGCATATAAGACTTGCACATATGCACTATAGAGCATTACCAATTGCGAGTAAAGCTGTAGAAGGTCTTCCTGAAATCAAGACCAAGCATGAAGGTGTTTGCAAATGATGTGCAAAAGGAAAGAACATAAAGAAGGCATTTCCAAGCAGTGAAAGCAAGGCTAAAAATATCTTGGAAATCATTCACTCTGATGTATGCGGTCCGATGTCATCAATTTCTCTGAGTGGGTATGTTTACTATGTCTCTTTCATTGATGACTTCTCTAGGAAGACTTGGGTTTACTTCTTGAAGAACAAAGATGAAGTATTTGATAAGTTCGAGGAATTCAAAACCTTGATGGAGAACCAAACTGATAAGAGAATCAAGACTTTCAGATCTGACAATGGTGGAGAATTCACTTCAAGTGACTTCAAGAAGCTATTCAGTGATTCAGGGATTAAGAGGGAGTTGACTGCTCCTTACAATCCACAACAGAATGGAGTTGCAGAAAGAAAGAATAGAACAAGCATGGAAGCAGCACGGGCAATGCTGCATGACTAGGATATACCTATGCATCTATGGGCAGAAGCAGCTAGGACAGTTGTATATGTGCAGAACAGAACACCCCACAAGATATTGGACAACAAGACACCAGAAGAGGTCTTCTCTGGTAAGAAACCTGAGGTCAGCCATCTCAGAATATTTGGTTGTCCAGTATATACACATGTCCCAAAGGAAAAGAGGACCAAGCTGAATCCTTCAGGAAAGAAGGGTATCTTTGTGGGTTACAGTGAAAGCTCGAAGGCTTACAGAATATGCTTTCCAGGGTTCAAGAAGATTGATGTCAGCAGGAATGTAACATTTGATGAAAACTCAGCATTCATCAAATCAAGGAAGACACCTGTTGAAGATTATTGAGAACCCAAGGAAAATAGATTTCAAGACACTACCATGACTGAAGCAATTCCAAATGTTGATTGTGAAATTGAAGATCCGCAAGAGCCTGTAGATCCACCTCGTGAGAAGGACTCTCACAAGAGGAAACCTGCACAGGCTAGAGAGCTCATTCAAGATGCAGAAAGATATGGCATTTCAGAAGAAGAACACAAAGCAAAGAAGAGAACAAGATCACATACCAACTATGTTGCTTTACTCTATGATATCATGAACAAAGAACCTTCTAGTTATGAAGAAGCAGCGGAAAAGAAAGAATGGAAGGATGACATGGTCAAGGAATACCAATCAATAATGAAGAATGATGTTTGGGATGTTGTCCCAAGACCTGAAGGGAAGTCTGTCACCTACCCAAATTTTTGAAAATTACTATTTTATTTGCAAAATACTTTATGTTAATTTAATTACAAAGTTTTGTAATTATGATCAGTTTTGATCATGGATGAATGTAATTACTGAATATTATTATTTAAATAAATAAATTACGAGACAAATACCCAAGAGGATTGTTAAATGAGTGTTCATTGACCCACTAGGAGAAATGGAAGCCGTTGGAAGGTATGGGATAGATGGCAGCAATTGCATCACACCATTAGCTGTTGGTTATGGGACAACTACCCTTAAAAATAGGGCATTATCCCCCAGGTGGAGGGAGTGAGCAGGCAACTCATTTAACGACCCAATAACATCTAAAAAGGCCTAGGCAGCCTATAAAGGCAAATTCGAATTGAGCAGGCAGCTCTTAATCAATATTTTTGCAGAATATTTTTCTCATGTGCATCCGGTGATCACTGAGAGATTTGAATAGGGAGGCTAGTGGTGAGTGTAATCTTAAGTCTGCATACTGCTGAGAAGAACCAGAGAAGCTGGTGCAGGTCTATTGGACTGCTAATTATTGAATATTCAGAAGTTATGTGCTACTGCAAGAAGAAGCCCTATTTCCTGAGTTTCTTCCTCCCGGTGGTTTAGTGAACAGACTCGGGGGTCCTAAGACAGTACTTGACTGTTTTCAGGAATTGGTTGGGTGGAACAGTCTTCTTGGGCTGTTTGTTGCCCTACAGATTTATCCAGGTTCTACAAATTTTCTATTTTATCTCAGCTAGTAATTCTGTTCTGTACAGTTAGTAATTTATGTTTTCTATTTCAAAAGGAATTAATTCTAGATTCATTTACAGTCTGAAAGTTAAAGTTTAAATGATGAATTGGGATTGATAAATCAATATCTATATTTTTCCCCATGGTGTTTGTGCATCGTACTCCAGTATAGATACGCAAATTAAGAATAGATGATAAGATAGGCAAATTGCCATTGAAATTCGATAGATAAATATAGTAATTCATATGTTTATTGTTTTCTGCCCTATAGTTAACAGATGTAGAAAGTTCTGTATAATATTTATTATATATATGTAATGTTTCCTTAGTTATATGAAAAACAAACTATGTTTAATTCCTGTACAGATGCATTGCATCAATCTTATCATTATTATGTACAAAGGAAAAAGATAGAAATCATATATCTATATACCATAACATAGCTGTAAAATAAATAAATGTGATCATCATAACAAGACTATACATGATAGTCATCACACAGTTTTTCACATTGCACAAATACACATTGATTTCATTTTCCCTTTTTATAATTCCAGGATTATTATCTAGCTTTATTGAAAACATATTCAACCATGTTTCGATGCCTTCCATCTCATTCATCTATATTATAAACCATACATATTATAAATTGTTTTTATTACTTCAAAATAAAACTTGGTTTCTATCAAACCCTACGCTAGGTCTTCGGTTTCCATTTTATTGTTTTACAAATAGAAACCATTACAATCTACATAGGTTTTAGATCAAACCGAAGTTTCTTTAAAATTTCATTTCGAAAATTTAGTATCTATTCAAACAAAACACGATAAGGGTATCGCCATTCGTTTCCTTTACAATGACTTGAATACCATTCGAAACATCATACATTATAAATCTATGATAGAGTACATACAACCCTAGCTCGAAATTACAACATCATTCTACAAGATTAAGTTGTTCCATACAGGCCCGGTTTACATTTCGTACTTGCGAAGTTCCAGTTTGTTACTTTGTTTGCAAACATTGATAATCATCGATCTGGGCTTGGCCTGATACCTTTCTTCATACATCAAAACAAGACTTTTTCTATGGTTTCCCAAATATTACAATTTTCGTAATGTTTGAAAACATGCGCAACAGATATAACTTTTACACAAAAACCAAACCATATAACACTGGATGTAAGCAACAATTTAATATTCGAGAAAACGAGTTTTATTCATAGGTCAAACGAGCCTCGGCTCCAACACATTTCCACATTAATGCATCAACAGGTGGAACGATCAAACGTTTCCACTATTACAAGTTCCATACTCAAAGACGAGGGATTAATATTTCCGGTATCAAAACTTACAAAACATTCAAACGATTTTGAAATAGGGTTTCATTCCCTTAAATTATGAACTCTTAAAGCCGAGATGTATTTTCCCATGTGAGTGGAATTTTAAGCATCAAAAACAAAAACCAGAGCGTAGAGACGAATGTCCTTCGTCGTAGAAGTTTAAACAACAATTTAAAAACCTTCTCAAAGGATTCAAAATGACAATTGACGCCTCGACAAACCATCTACTTTGCTGTTGGGAATCAACCACATCATCAAAGCCCTTTGGAGCACCTACGAAGGTTTTGGAAGACCCGGAGATTACCAATTTGGAAGCATGCCTTCCTTTCCAAAACCTGGCTCGAATCTTTTCTTTACAACCTGCAACTGACAAAAAATTCATAAGCTTAGAATTTGACATGGGTATTATCATACCTTAACTGAAATACGAAGAGTACAAACATGGTTTTACCATACGATAAAAAAAGAGCTTACCTTGATAAAACGGATACCAAGTTCATAGCAGACACCAGCAAGACGACGGGATCTTTACTGCAATTAAGATGAGGAAAATCCTATCACCCTACAACTCGACTTATATCATACAGTTCATAACGAAGAGCTTTGAAAAACCATCAACACAATAACAACTCGAACCAGAGAGTCGACCTCTTTTCACAAATGCCAAAACCAAGCTTTAGAACCTGCAAATCTTACCTACGAGACTCGAGGTCGAGACCTCCTGTAAGCTTACTAACCCTAGAAAATTCAGCAACCTGTCGGCCACAGACAAAAATCAATGGAAACAATAAACAACATTTCACAACTCTTAAACCAAAACGACGATAGGAGTTAGGGTTACAATCTAACGGCCAAGATCAAGCCGATCGACGATCACTATTTTCCATCGAATTGCATTGGGGATCGAATGGATTTGCATTTATGAATCACTCATTACCATAGCATGGTCTTACCACGTCAAGTTTTTATTGAATGCGTCGACAGCCAGCTCGGAGAGATGTCAACAAAGCTATTACTGGGCAACCATCACAGAAAATCGCTTGTATTAGCCTGCACTTACGTGGAGTTTGCTTAAGCCTCGTCACCGTGAGATATTGGACGGTCATTTAATATAGGTTTCGATCAAAATCACCAACGCCGATCTCGTATCACTCGAAACCCTTCAACCTGTCAATCAATATAAATGCATGTCAGTACTCCTTCCCGATGATATGAATTCGAAAGTTTTATACATATCAACAAAACAAATTACGTTATGATATTTCCATCTAAGGTTTGTTTGGTTCCATATTACATTCCACGACATACGTTATAATGTTATGTCGACCAACAATCACATAGCTCCAAGTTTGTAGTATGTTAGATTCATGTTAGTTATCATTTCAAGTTTATATATATTTCTTTCAAAGGTAAGTTTATTTGTTTTTAATTATTAGAATTATGGATTATATAATAGTTGTTAGTACAACTATAATTATGCATTTGGCATAGTTCATGTATATACATTGATACTATATACAATTATGCCCTTGAAAGGGTACAAGTATCAAGTCTAGTTAAACACTATAGAGTTACGACTAGTGTAATCCACACATGAGAGACTTTATCACTACCGCAACTATAAATAGTCTATATGGTAGTCATTTCATTAAACCCATTGATAATTGATTATTTAATAACTAGATAAATTCTAGGTGTATTCTCTCACTACAAACGTTTAAATGACATTTGTGATACATCAATTACATCAGAAAGATGAAGGTAATAAATTATTCCAAGCCGTCAACAAACCAGCTATTAGAACCATAAAGATTATAGTGACAAACCTAGCAGCTTGAAAAACATCATAGATAACAATGTTCCCATACTTGGCCAAGTGTTAAGATAGCATTCGAAAAATGGAATTTATAGCAATATAATTCATACCTGCATACTTGATGAGTCGCAACAGGATTTACAACATTTTATTTATTTACGACTTTGAAATTGAAACATACACGTGCTTAGTTTCTACCCAGCCATGAAATCTCTTACCTATTGTCTGCACATAGGACATTCATTATGCTTTAGCATTGCAACTAAGTATTCTCCAGGGTACCTCGTAGGACACCCTTATGTAGCAAAGTCAAACTGTCAGTATCTTTGCAAAAGAATAGTGTTGCATTCTATTTCCGGTTTATTAAGTACATTGTTATCAAAATCAAGTTACTAACTATTTGTTAAAAACTGGCATTATCATATTGCTGCCTAAACAGAAATTAAAGCATGTATAGTACAAACAACTTTACAATTAATGTTGTCATAATATCTATTATTACTTCCGC
Source organism: Larix kaempferi (assembly GCA_027924585.1). Taxonomy (NCBI): domain Eukaryota; kingdom Viridiplantae; phylum Streptophyta; class Pinopsida; order Pinales; family Pinaceae; genus Larix; species Larix kaempferi. The sequence continues at coordinate 17,650,127 of BSBM01000291.1, forward strand.
AATTATTATTATCATAATTAATGTTGCTATAAAAAAAAAGAAAAAAATTTAAATTTTTATGAAAATACGAGATGTTACATGTGGTATTAGAGCTCAGATTCGAACTCTAGGCATGAATGAGGTCCAAAACACGCAACATAAAATTTTCATACACCAGAAAATTGTACTAACTTAAAATTTAATTATTATGTTATCTAGAAATTATTTTCAGTTACAGGTATGGAGAACTCAGCTGAACAATTAGACGACAGATTCGAACCAAACAGTCACAGTTCGGGACAACACTATGTAGCCGAAGGTCATGGTGAACTAAATAACAATTCGACAGAATTGTTACTTGCCTTTCATGAGTTAAAAGCATAAATCAGATCGGTGAAACAAGACAATGAAAGGATTCTGCAAGCACAAGAGCAATTAAACCAAGTTCTGTTTGAACAGAGTCAAACTGAGGAACAAGAAAAAGATAATGAAGATATTTCCAATGTTGAGGATCTGCCTCATGCTGATAAAAATAAGAAAATGAAAACCAGCAAGGTGAACGACAGTTCAACCTCATCAGGAGATGCCATTGAAATACGCAGAAAGAAACGTAACTATACCAGTGATAGCCGTGAAGGAGATTTCAAACCTAGAAGGAAAAATCAAAAGCAATATGAGCAGATTTCTGGAGAGTTAAAAAAGATTAGACCTCCAACTTTCAATGGAGAAACTCAGAAGGGAGAGACAACTGAAGCTTGGCTATCCGGTATGAAGAAATAATTCCAGATTTATAACTATTCAGAGTCTTTGAAGGAAAAAATGGCTATATATAACTTGACCGGAAAAGCGGATATTTGGTGGTAGGACATCAAAAGAGTAAAAGGTATCAAGGATAAAGATGTAAGCTGGAGTACCTTTAAACGATACTTTAAAAAGAAGTACTTGTCTAAATAGTACTATGAAGAAAAATACAAAGAGTTCTACGATTTGAAGCTGGGAGGTATTAACATGAAGGAAATGAACAGTAAGTTTCTGAATTTACTAAGATATGTACTGTACATCATAGAAGAAAAACGGAAAATTCAAAGGTACTTGAGTTGTCTACCTTTCAATATTAAGGACATAATCGAGTATGACAGTCCTAAGACCTTAGAAGAGGCAATGAGAAAGGCAGTTTTCTGTTATGACACAAATCGAAAAAGAGAGGGAATGTCAAACCGGAAAAATCATAAGCCCAACAATTTTGAGCAGAAAAAGAAAAATTTCAGATTCAGTGGAAATTCCGGATTTCAAGGGAAAAATTTTCAGAATCGAAATTATCAAGGAAACAACTCCAGAAACAATTCACAGTAAAACTCTACAGCACCCAGAAATGCACCCAATAATGCCAAGACTAGTGAGCCAAAGGCACCTATCAAATGTTTTGAATTCCAAGGTCCTCATTATGCATCAGAATGTCCATTAAGGAAGCAGAAAGCAAACAACATCAATTCTATACAGACTGAACCTATGGTGGGAGATGTGGCAAGGGAAATGCCTAGAATCAATGCAGCACTCGACAACAGGCAAGCAAATCATCAAATATCCATGGTAGAGATTGAAGGTGGGACACGATGGATATTTTCCGGTGGAACTGGATTGTATCCTCGGAAGGAGGGAAACTATTCTCCGGAATCGCAGCATTGGGCAAGTGAAGGTGCAATGGAAGCACCTTAGCCCATAAGAGGCAACCTGTGAGTTGGAGAGTAGTATGCGGGCAACATACCCAACTCTGTTTCAGGAACACTCAAGGAGTGATTAACCAACATCGAGGACGATGTTGAGACTTAAGGGGGGGTGTATGTCACCTACCCAAATTTCTGAAAATTACTATTTTATTTGCAAAATACTTTATGTTAAATTTAATTACAAATTTTTCTAATTATGATCAGTTTTGATCATGGATGAATGTAATTACTGAATATTATTATTGAAATAAATTAATTAGGAGACAAACACCCAAGAGGACTGTTAAATGAGTGTTCACTGACCCACTAGGAGGAATGGAAGCTGTTGGAAGGTATGCGATAGATGGAAGCAATTGCATCACATCACTAGCTGTTGGTTATGGGACAACTACCCCTAAAAATAGGGCAATATCCCCCATGTGGAGGGAGTGAGCAGGCAGCTCATTTAATGACCTAGTAACATCTAAAAGGCCTAGGAAGCCTATAAAGGCAAATTCGAATTGAGCAGGCAGCTCTTAATCAATATTTTTGCAGAAAATTTTCCTCATGTGCATCAGGTGATCACTGAGAGATTTGAATAGGGAGGCTAGTGGTGAGTGTAATATTAAGTCTGCATACTGCTGAGAAGAACCAGAGAAGCTGGTGCAGGTCTATTGGACTGCTAGTTATTGAATATTCAGAAGTTATTTGCTACTGTAAGAAGAAGTCCTATTTCCTGAGTTTCTTCCTCCTGGTGGTTCAGTGAACAGGCTCGGGGGTCCTAAGACAGTACTTGACTATTTCCAGGAATTGGTTGGGTGGAACAGTCTTCTTGGGATGTTTGTTTCCCTACAGATTGATCCAGGTTCTACAAATTTTCTATTTTATCTCAGCTAGTAATTCTGTTCTGTATAGTTAGTAATTTTTGTTTTCTGTTTCAAAAGGAATTAATTCTAGATTCATTTACAGTCTGAAAGTTAAAGTTTAAATGATGAATTGGAATTGATAAACCAATATCTATATTTTTCCCCATGTTGTTTGTGCATCGTACTCCAGTATAGATACGCAAATTAAGAATAGATGATAAGATAGGAAAATTGCCATTGAAATTCGATACATAAATATAGTAATTCATATGTTTATTGTTTTCTGTCCTATAGTTAATAGATGTAGAAAGTTTTGAATAATATTTATTATATATATGTAATGTTTCCTTAGTTATATGAAAAACAAACTATGTTTAATTCCTGTACATATGCATTGCATCAATCTTATCATTATTATGTACAAAGGAGAAAGATAGAAATCATATATCTATATACAATGACATAGATGTAAAATAAATAAATGTGATCATCATAACAAGACTGTACATGATAGTCATCACACAGTTTTTCACATTGCAGAAATACACATTGATTTCATTTTCCCTTTTTATAATTCCAAGATTATTATCCAGCTTTATTGAAAACATATTAAACCATGTTTCGATGCCTTCCATCTCATTCATCTATATTATAAACCATACATATTATAAATTGTTTTTATTATTTCAAAATAAAACTTGGTTTCTATCAAACCCTAAGTTAGGTCTTCGGTTTCCATTTTATCGTTTCACAAATAGAAACCATTACAATCTACATAGGTTTCAGATCAAACCGAAGTTTCTTTAAAATTTCATTTCAAAAATTTAGTATCTATTCAAACAAAACACGATTAGGGTATGGCCATTCGTTTCCTTTACAATGACTTGAATACCATTCGAAACATCATACATTATAAATCTACGACAGAGTACATACAACCCTAGCTCGAAATATTACAACATCATTCTACAGCATTAATTTGTTCCATACAGGCCCGGTTTACATTTCGTACTTGCGAAGTTTCAGTTTGATACTTTGTTTGTAAACATTGATAATCATCAATCTGGGCTTGGCCCGATACCTTTCTTCATACATCAAAACAAGACTTTTTCTATGGTTTCCCGAATATTACAGTTTTCGTAATGTTTGAAAACAAGCGCAACAGATATAACTTTTACACAAAAACCAAACCAAATAGCACTAGATGTACGCGACAGTTTAATATTCAAGAAAATGAGTTTTATTAACAGGTCAAACGATCCTCGGCTCCAACACATTTCCACATTAATGCATCAACATGTGGAACGATCAAACGTTTCCACTATTACAAGTTCCATACCCAAAGACGAGGGATTAATATTTCCCAGTATCAAAACTTACAAAACATTCAAACCATTTTGAAATAGGGTTTCATTCCTTTAAATTCTGAACTCTTAAATCCGAGATGTATTTTCCCATGTGAGTGGAATTTTAAGCATCAAAAACAAAAACCAGAGCATAGAGACGAATGTCCTTCGTCGTAGAAGTTTAAACAACAATTTAAAAACCTTCTCAAAGGATTCAAAATGACAATTGATGCCTTGGAAAACCATCTACTTTGCTGTTGGGAATCAACCACATCATCAAAGACCTTTAGAGCACCTACGAAGGTTTTGGAAGACCCGAAGCTTACCAGATTGGAAGCATGCCTTCCTTTCCAAAACCTGTCTCGAATCTTTTCTTTACAACCTGCTACTGACAAAAATTTCATAAGCTTAGAACTTGACATGGGTATTATCATACCTTAACTGAAATACGAAGAATACAAACATGGTTTTACCATACGATAAAAAAAGAGCTTACCTTCATAAAACGGATACCAAGATCCTTGCAGACACTAGCAAGACGACGGGATCTTTACTGCAATTAAGATGAGGGAACTCCTATCACCCTACAGCTCGACTTATCTCATATAGTTCATAATGAAGAGCTTTGAAAAACCATCAACACAATAACAACTCAAACCAGAGAGTCGGCCTCTTTTCACAAATGCAAAAACCAGGGTTTAGAACATGCAAATCCTACCTACGGGACTCGAGGTCGAGACCTGCTGTAAGCTTACTAACCCTAGAAAATTCAGCAGCCTGTCGGCCACAGTCCAAAATCAATGGAAACAATAAACAACATTTCACAACTCTTAAACCAAATCGACGATAGGAGTTAGGGTTACAATCTAACGGCCAAGATCAAGCCGATCGACGATCACTATTTGCCATCAAATTGCATCGGGGATCGCATGGATTTGCATTTATGAATCACTCATTACCATAGCACGGTCTTACCACATCAAGTTTTTATTGAATGCGTCGACAGCCAGCTCGGAGAGATTTCAACAAAGCTATTACTTGGCAACTATCACAGAAAATCGCTTGTATTAGCCTGCACTTACGTGGAGTTTGCTTAAGCCTCGTCACCGTGAGATATTGGATGGTCATTTAATATAGGTCTAGATCACAATCACCAACGCTGATCTCGTATCACTCGAAACCCTTCAACCTGTCAATCAATATAAATGCATGTCAGTACTCCTTCCCGACGATATGAATTCGAAAGTTTTATACATATCAACATAACAAATTACATTATGATATTTACATCTAACGTTTGTTTGGTTCCATATTACATTCCATGACATACGTTATAATGTTATGTCGACCAACGATCACATAGCTCCAAGTTTGTAGTATGTTAGATTCATGTTAGTTATCATTTCAAGTTATATATATTTCTTTCAAAGGTAAGTTTATTTGTTTTTAATTATTAGAATTATGGATTATATAATAGTTGTTAGTACAAATATAATTATGCATTTGGCATAGTTCATGTATATACATTGATACTATATACAATTATGCCCTTGAAAGGGTACAAGTATCAAGTCTAGTTAAACACTATAGAGTTACGACTAGTGTAATCCACACATGAGAGACTTTATCACTACCGCAACTATAAATAGTTTGTATGGTAGTCATTTCATTAAACCCATTGATAATTGATTATTTAATAACTAGCTAAATGCTAGGTGTATTCTCTCACTACAAACGTTTAAATGACATTTGCGATACATCAATTACATCAGAAAGATGAAGGTAATAAATTATTCCAAGCCGACAACAAACCAACTATTAGAACCATAAAGATTATAGTGACAAACCTAGCGGCTTGAAAAACATCATAGATAACAATGTTCCCATACTTGGCCAAGTGTTAAGATAGCATTCGAAAAATGGAATTTATAGCAATATAATTCATACCTGCATACTTGATGAGTCGCAACAGGATTTACAACATTTTATTTATTTACGACTTTGAAATTGAACCATACACGTGCTTAGTTTCTACCCAACCATGACATCTCTTACCTGTCGTCTGCACATAGGACATTCATTATGCTTTAGCATTGCAGCTAAGTAAGCTCCAGGGTACCTTGTAGGACACCCTTATGCAGCAAAGTCAAACTGTCAGTATCTTTGCAAAAGAATAGTGTCGCATTCTATTTCCGGTTTATTAAGTACATTCTTATCAAAATCAAGTTACTAACTATTTGTTAAAAATTGGCATTATCATATGGCTGCCTAAATAGAAATTAAAGCATGTGTAGTACAAACAACTTTACAATTAATGTTATAATCTCTATTATTACTTCCACAATTATTATTATCATAATTAATGCTGTTATAAAAAAAAAGAAAATTATGAAAATACGAGATGTTACATGTGGTATCAGAGCTCAAATTTGAACTCCAGGCCTGAATGTGGTCCAAAACACGCAGTAGAAAATTTTCATACAACAGAAAATTGTACTAACTTAAAATTTAATTATTATGTTATCCATAAATTATTTTCAGTTACAGGTATGGAGAACTCAACTGAACAATTAGAATACAGATTCCAACCAAACATTCACAGTTCAGGATAGCACTATCTAGCAGAAGGTCACGGTGAACTAAATAACAGTTTGACAGAACTGTTACGTGCCTTTCATGAGTTAAAAGCAGAAATCAGATCGGTGAAACAAGACAATGAAAGGATTCTACAAGCACAAGAGCAATTAAACCAAGTGCTGTTTGAATAGAGTCAAACTGACGAACAAGAAAAAGATAATGAAGATATTTCCAAAGTTGAGGATTTGCCTCATGCTGATAAAAATAAGAAAATGAAAACCAGCAAGGTGAACGACAGTTCAACCTCATCGGGAGATGCTATTGAAATACGCAAAAAGAAACATAACTATACCAGTGATAGCAGTGAAGGAGATTTCAAACCCAGAAGGAAAAATCAAAAGGAAAATGAGCAGATTTATGGAGAGTTCAAAAAGATTAGGCCTCCAACTTTCAATTGAGAAACTGAGAAGGGAGATACAGCTGAAGCTTGGCTTTCCGGTATGAATAAATACTTCCAGATTTATAACTATTCAGAGTTTTTGAAGGAAAAAATGGCTATATATAACTTGACCGGAAAAGCGGATATTTGGTGGCAGGACATCAAAAGAGTAAAAGGTATCAAGGATAAAGATGTAAGCTGGAGTACCTTTAAACGATACTTTAAAAAGAAGTACTTGTCTGAACAGTACTATGAAGAAAAATCCAAAGAGTTCTATGATTTGAAGCTGGGAGGTATGAACATGAAGGAAATGAACAGTAATTTTATGAACTTACTAAGATATGTACCATACCTCATAGAATAAAAACCGAAAATTTAAAGGTACTTGAGTTGTCTACCTTTCAATATTAAGGATAGAATCAAGTATGACAGTCCTAAGACCTTGGAAGAGGCAATGAGAAAGGAAATTTTCTGTTATGACACAAATCATAAAAGGGAGGGCATGTCAAACTGGAAAAATCATAAGCCCAACAATTTTGATCAGAAAAAGAAAAATTTCAGATTCAGTGGAAATTCCGGATTTCAAAGGAAAATTTTTCAGAATCGGAATTATCAAGGAAACAACTCCAGAAACAATTCATAGCAAAATTCTACAGCACCCAGAAATGCACCTAATAATGCCAAGACCAGTGAGCCAAAGGCACCTATCAAATGTTTTGAATGCCAAGGTCCTCATTATGCATCAGAATGTCCACTGAGGAAGAGGAAAGCAAACAACATCAATTCTATACAGACTGAACCTACGGTGGGAGATGTGGCAAGGGAAATGCCCAGAATCAATGCAGCACTCGACAACAGGAAAGCAGATCATCAAATCTCCATGGTATAGATTGAAGGTGGGACAAGACGGAGATTTTCCGGTGGAACTGGATTGTATCCTCAGAAGGAGGGAAACTATTCTCCGGAATCGCAGCATTGGGCAAGTGAAGGTGCAATGGAAGCACCTTAGCCCAGAAGAGGCAACCTGTGAGTTGGAGAGTAGTATACGAGCAACATACCCAACTCTATTTCAGGAACACTCAAGGAGTGATTAACCAACATCGAGGATGATGTTGAGACTTAAGGGGGGGTGTATGTCACCTACCCAAATTTCTGAAAATTACTATTTTATTTGCAAAATACTTTATGTTAAATTTAATTACAAAGTTTTCTAATTATGATCAGTTTTGATCATGGATGAATGTAATTACTAAATATTATTATTTAATTAAATTAATTAGGAGACAAACACCCAAGAGGACTATTAAATGAGTGTTCACTGACCCACTAGGAGGAATGGACGCTGTTGGAAGGTATGGGACAGATGGAAGCAATTGCATCACACCACTAGCTGTTGGTTATGGGACAACTACCCCTAAAAATAGGGCATTATCCCCCAGGTGGAGGGAGTGAGTAGGCAGCTCATTTAATGACCCAGTAACATCTAAAAATCCCTAGGCAGCCTATAAAGGCAAATTCGAATTGAGCAGGCAGCTCTTAATCAATATTTCTGCAGAATATTTTCCTCATGTGCATCAGGTGATCACTGAGAGATTCGAATAGGGAGGCTAGTGGTGAGTGTAATCTTAAGTCTACATATTGCTGAGAAGAACAGAGAAGCTGGTGTAGGTCTATTGGACTGCTAGTTGTTGAAGATTCAGAAGTTATTTGCTACTGCAAGAAGTCCTATTTCCTGAGTTTCTTCCTCCTGGTGGTTCAGTGAACAGGCTCGGGGGTCCTAAGATAGTACTTGACTGTTTTCAGGAATTGGTTGGGTGGAACAGTCTTTTTGGGCTGTTTGTTGCCCTACAGATTTATCCAGGTTCTACAAATTTTCTATTTTATTTCAGCTAGTAATTCTGTTCTGTATATTAGTAATTTCTATTTTCTGTTTCAAAAGCAATTAATTCTAGATTCATTTACAGTCTGAAAGTTAAAGTTTAAATGATGAATTGGAATTGATAAACCAATATCTATATTTTTCCCCATGGTGTTTGTGCATCGTACTCCAGTATAGAAACACAAATTAAGAATAGATGATAAGATAGGCAAATTGCCATTGAAATTCGATAGATAAATATAGTAATTCATATGTTTATTGTTTTCTTCCCTATAGTTAATAGATGTAGAACGTTATGTATACTATTTATTATATATATGTAATGTTTCCTTAGTTATATGAAAAACAAACAATGTTTAATTCCTGTATAGATGCATTGCATCAATCTTATCATTATTATGTACAAAGGAAAAAGATAGAAATCATATATCTATATATACCATGATATAGCTGTAAAATAAATAAATATGATCATCATAACAAGACTGTACATGATAGTCATCACACCGTTTTTCACATTGCACAAATACACATTGATTTCATTTCCCCCTTTTATAATTCCAAGATTATTATCTATCTTTATTGAAAACATATTAAACCATGTTTCGATTCCTTCCATCTCATTCATCTATATTATAAACCATACATATTATAATTTGTTTTTATTATTTCAAAATAAAACTTGGTTTCTATCAAACCCTAAGTTAGGTCTTCAGTTTCCATTTTATCGTTTTACAAATAAAAACTATTACAATCTACACAGGTTTCAGGTCAAACCGAAGTTTCTTTAAAATTTCATTTTGAAAATTTAGTATCTATTCAAACAAAACACAATTAGGGTATGACCATTTGTTTCCTTTACAATGACTTGAATACCATTCGAAACATCATACATTATAAATATACGACAGAGTACTTACAACCCTAGCTCGAAATATTACAACATCATTCTACAGAATTAAGTTGTTCCATACAGGCCCGGTTTGCATTTCGTACTTGCGAAGTTTCAATTTGATACTTTGTTTGCAAACATTGATAATCATCGATCTGGGCTTGGCCTGATACCTTTCTTCATACATCAAAACAAGACTTTTTCTATGGTTGCCCGAATATTACAGTTTTCGTAATTTTTGAAAACAAGCGCAACAGATATAACTTTTACACAAAAACCAAACCAAATAGCACTGGATGTAAGCGAATGTTTAATATTCGAGAAAACAAGTTTTATTCACAGGTCAAACAAGCCTCGGATCCAACACATTTCCACATTAATGCATCAACAGGTGGAACGATCAAACTTTTCCACTATTACAAGTTCCATACTCAAAGACGAGGGATTAATATTTCCCAGTATCAAAACTTACAAAACATTCAAACGATTTTGAAACAGGGTTTCATTCCCTTAAATTCTGAACTCTTAAAGCCGAGATGTATTTTCCCATGTGAGTGGAATTTTAAGTATCAAAAACAAAAACCAGAGCATAGAGGCGAATGTCCTTCGTCGTAGAAGTTTAAACAACAATTTAAAAACCTTCTCAAAGGATTCAAAATGACAATTGATGCCTTGGAAAACCATCTACTTTGCTGTTGGGAATCAACCACATCATCTAAGACCTTTGGAGCACCTACGAAGGTTTTGGAAGACCCGGAGCTTACCAGTTTGGAAGCACGCCTTCCTTTCCAAAACCTGGCTCGAATCTTTTCTTTACAACCTGCTACTGAAAAAAATTTCATAAGATTAGAATTTGAAATGGCTATTATCATACCTTAAGTTAAATATGAAGAGTACAAACATGGTTTTACCATACGATAAATAAAGAGCTTACCTTGATAAAACGGATAGCAAGTTCCTTGCAGACACCAGCAAGACGACGGGATCTTTACTGCAATTAAGAGGAGGGAACTCCTATCACCATACAACTCGACTTATCTCATACAGTTCATAATGAAGAGCTTTGAAAAACCATCAACAAAATAACAACTCAAACCAGAGAGTCGGCCTCTTTTCACAAATGCCAAAACCAGGGTTTTGAACCTGCAAATCCTACCTACGGGACTCGAGGTTGAGACCTCCTGTAATCTTACTAACCCTAGAAAATTCGGCAGCCTGTCGGCCACAGACCGAAATCAATGAAAACAATAAACAACATTTCACAACTCTTAAACCAAATTGACGATAAGAGTTAGGGTTACAATCTAACGGCCAAGATCAAGTCGATCGACGATCACTATTTGCCATCGAATTGCATCGGGGATCGCATGGATTTGCATTTATGAATCACTCATTACCATAGCACGGTCTTACCATGTCAAGTTTTTATTGAATGCGTCGAAAGCCATCTTGGAGAGATTTCAACAAAGCTATTACTTGGCAACCATCACAGATAATTGCTTGTATTAGCCTGCACTTACGTGGAGTTTGCTTAAGCCTCGTCACCGTGAGATATTGGACGGTCATTTAATATAGGTCTGGATCACAATCACCAACGCTGATCTCGTATCACTTGAAACCCTTCAACCTATCAATTAATATAAATGCATGTCAGTACTCCTTCCCGACGATATGAATTCAAAAGTTTTATACATATCAACATGACAAATTACGTTATGATATTTCCATCTTAGGTTTGTTTGGTTCCATATTACATTCCACGACATACGTTATAATGTTATGTCGACCAACGATCACATAGCTACAAGTTTGTAGTATGTTAGATTCATGTTAGTTATCATTTCAAGTTTATATATATTTCTTTCAAAGGTAATTTTATTTGTTTTTAATTATTAGAATTATGGATTATATAATAGTTGTTAGTACAACTATAATTATGCATTTGGCATAGTTCATGTATATACATTGATACTATATACAATTATTCCCTTGAAAGGGTACAAGTATCAAGTCTAGTTAAACACTATAGAGTTACGACTAGTGTAATCCACACATGAGAGACTTTATCACTACCTCAACTATAAATAGTCTGTATGGTAGTCATTTCATTAAACCCGTTGATAATTGATTATTTAATAACTAGCTAAATGCTAGGTGTATTCTCTCACTACAAACGTTTAAATGACATTTGTGATACATCAATTACTTTAGAAAGATGAAGGTAATAAATTATTCCAAGCTGACAACAAACCAGCTATTAGAACCATAAAGATTATAGTGACAAACCTAGCAGCTTGAAAAACATCATAGATAACAATGTTCCCATACTTGGCCAAGTGTTAAGATAGCATTCAAAAAATGGAATTTATAGCAATATAATTCATACTTGCATACTTGATGAGTCGCAATAGGATTTACAACATTTTATTTATTTACGACTTTGAAATTGAACCATACACGTGCTTAGTTTCTACTCAGCCATGAAATCTCTTACCTGTCGTCTGCACATAGGACATTCATTATGCTTTAGCATTGCAGCTAAGTAAGCTCCAGGGTACCTCGTAGGACAACCTTATGCAGCAAAGTCAAACTGTCAGTATCTTTGCAAAAGAATAGTGTCACATTCTATTTCCGGTTTATTAAGTACATTGTTATAAAAATCAAGTTACTAACTATTTGTTAAAAACTGGCATTATCATATTGCTGCCTAAACATAAATTAAAGCATGTGTAGTACAAACAACTTTACAATTAATGCTGTCATAATCTCTATTATTACTTCCGAAATTATTATTATCATAATTAATGCTATTATAAATAAAAAATAATTTTTTTTAATGAAAATACGAGATGTTACAAAGTCTGTTGTGACTTCCAAATGGATTTACAAGATTAAGCATGCTGCAGATGGCAGCATAGAGAAATACAAGGCAAGATTCATATCTCGTGGCTTCTCTCAGAAAGAGGGAATAGATTATGAAGAAACTTTTGCTCCTGTAGCCAGGTACACTTCCATCAGATCAGTACTTGCCCTGGCTGTAGCGATGAAATGGAAGATACACCAGATGGATGTCAAGACTGCTTTCTTGAATGGTGTAGTTGAAGAGGAAGTGTATGTGGAGCAGCCACTCGGTTTTGAAACACGGGACATGGAGTCATATGTGTGCAAATTGAAGAAAGCCTTATATGGCTTGAAGCAAACTCCCAGAACTTGGTATGGTAGGATGGACAGTTTCCTATCTAGTTTGGGTTTTACCAAGAGTAAAGAGGATTCCAACCTTTACTATAAGGTTGAGGAAGGAAATCCTGTGATACTACTCCTATATGTGGATGACCAATTTGTAACAAGAGATGATAGACTGATTGCCGATACAAAGAGGAATCTTGCTGTCGAGTTCGATATGAAGGACTTGGTGATGATGCACTATTTTCTAGGTATGGAGGTGTGGCAGAATGCAGATGGGATCTTCCTTGGACAAGGAAAGTATATAGTAGATATCCTGAAGAGGTTCGGGATGATGGATTGCAAGGCCATGGCCACACCTATGGCATCAAACCTGAATCTTCTATGTGATGCTTCATCTAATCCAGTTGATGTCTCTATGCATCATCAAATGATTGGATCCTTGATGTACCTGACGAACACAAGACCAGATATCTGCTTTGCGGTGAACACACTGAGCCAGTTCCTGACGGATCCGAGGAGTGTTCACCTTGTTGCTGTAAAGCATATTTTGAGGTACCTGAAGGGTACAGTTGATTATGGGCTCAAGTATGATGCGAATCAAAAGTTTAACCTGCAGGGTTATGTTGATTTGGACTGAGTAGGAAGTGCTGCAGATAGGAAGAGCACATCTGGGTGCTGCTTCAGTATGGGATCAGGTGTGATCTCTTGGTTTAGCAGGAAGCAGTACTGCGTAGCACTGAGTACAGCCGAGGCAGAGTATGTTGCAGCCTGTTCGGCTAGTTGTGACGCAGTATGGCTTCGGAAGATACTATCAGAGTTCTTTGATCTCCCGCTAGAGACTACTGGTATCTTTTGTGACAACCAGAGTTGTGTGGAGCTGTCTGAGAACCCGGTGTTCCACGACAGGTCGAAACACATAGAGATCAAATACCACTATATCAGGGATATGGTGCAGAGAGGAGTAGTGAAGCTCCTGTATGTTGCGACGGACGAGCAGATTGCAGATGTGTTGACGAAGCCACTAGCTAGAGTGAAGTTCGAGTACTTCAGAGAGAGACTTGGTGTTCTTCAGATCGACGACACTTCGAGGAAGAAGTGATGGAGACATTTGCTATAGCCATTCCTAGCATGGTGGAAGGGAGATCCTTCACATGGATGTGGATGTAAGCGCTGGATGATGAGCATCAGGATGATGTTCTAGTTTATGCTGGATATGATCAGTTGGATCATTTATGTATGTATGCATCATGTTGGATGCTTGGACCATGTATCTGTATTTGTATCAGGTGGATACGTTGTATGATCAGGTAGATCATGCATGTTGATATGTATCAGGTAGATACATTGTGTGGATCATGTATCTATGTATGTATCAGGTGGATACACTGTGTATGGTGATATGTATCAGGTAGATACTTGGTATGCATCATGTAGATGCATTGTATGATCAGGATGATCATGGTTGATGAGCTTCAGGATGTTGCTCCAGATGACATGCATCAGGACGATGCAGTGATGATGATCAGGATGATCATGTGTACATCAGGATGATGTATGGTGAGTATCAGGATGATACTCTATGGCCGTGGAACAGGTTGTGCATATGAGCATGTCTAGGAGATCCTATAGGTCAGAGTTGTGTACCTGTAACAGCCTGGGATGCTCTTTCGAGACATTTCTCTGAGAGGACATATAATAGCGCCCTGGGAGATCCTTCAGGTCAGATTTGTGTACCCGAAAACATCTTGGGATGCTATTTCGAAGTTTTGTCCTATGGCATATAATAGAGCCTTGGGAGATCCTTCAGGTCGGAGTTGTGTACCCATAAAATCCTGGGATACTCTTTCGAGGTTTTGCCATGACCACATATAATTTGTGCCATGGGAGATCCTACAGGTTGGAGTTGTGTACCTGTAACATCCTGGGATGCTCTTGCGAGGTTTTGTGGTGGGGGTCACATGTAATAAGTCCTGGAGATCTGGACAGGATGAAAAAGGCCTCAGATGCTCTTTAGGGTTCTTGCTAGTCAAGATACTCTTTTAAGGTTTTGTGACAATCACATGTAATTTATGCCCTGGGAGATCCAACAGGTCGTAGTTGTGTACCCATAACATCTTGGGATGCTCTTTCGAGGTTTTATGATGCACGTAATAAGTCATGAGGATTCCACAGTATGGCCAGTGATGATGAAGACCTACAGGTGGTGGGCCTACATCCAGTATGAAAAAGGATTGGCTCTGTAGAACTTCCTATGACGAGTAGATTCAGAGATTGATTGAGATAGTAGAAGCATTGACGATGATTCGAGGACGATGCATCGATGACGATGATCCAGAGAAGAAGACTTGTGCTAGATGATCTGTGTCGAGAAATACCTTCCTAGTTAAGAGGGAGTGTTGATGTATATGTAACTTCGGAATGTGTTTCATTTATATATTTATTGTACTCCTATAGAGATGTATTATTCCTCTATACAGAAATGTCGTCATTTGTATTGACAAGTGTCGCAAGTGTGTTAACTTGCCGATGGGTTATTAGACCACCTTGTAAGGGGTCAGCCCGATATAATGTAATATGAAGTTATTGTACCTAGCTAGACAAGTTGGCCCCATAAGGTTATTGGGAAAACAGGACAAGTATAAATAGAGATCGGGAGATCTCTATTTGGATCACTCAGAACTCACACTTCCTTCACTCAGAAAGTGGTGCACATGTGAGGAGGAGGATCAGCTGCTAAGAGGAGTCTATCTCTTGTACTTTGGTTGAGCTATTTCTCTATCTATCTTTGAGGAAGTTGTGGGGTTTTTCACCTTAGGGTTTTCCCCATGGAAACTCTGTGTCTATTGTCTCTCATGCTTTTGCTTCTTGTGATGATTGATATGCATTGATATACTGTACATGTTATTCTCTCAGTAAAGATCCTAGAGTATTGTGAATTAATGCTCAAAATTTAACATACAACACACCTAAAACACATATAAGGTCTTCCTCTAGCACCACCATAACCTCTACCCCTCTAAAATCCCCTTCCTCATAGTTGATCCAGGTTACCTTCTCGAGGATCTTTTGATTTCTCAACTCCTTCGGATGATTCACCTCTGCCATGGTTAAAACCACCCTGTGAGGAAGACTATGTACCACTCCTTGCTCCTTTATTCCTTCAAGCAAATTGTCGGTTTTGTTTTTCCTTATCCTTTAAGGATAATTGGTATGCCTCTTCCACGCTATGAACCCTATGCATGCTCAATTAATCTTGAATAGAAAATTTCAAACAATTCACATACCTTACAACCAGTTTCTCATCAGTTTCCTAGTGATCCACATGAATAGACAATTGATAAAACTCATGTGTGAGTTCCTCCACGGCAAACAGATTTTGCTTCAAATTCTGAAATCTATGAAAAAGGGTCTGTGCATAGTCTATAAGAAAAAAAAAATCTTGCAATTTTTTCTCCATCTTATTCCAGGTCTTAATTTTTTCTTTTCCTTCTTTTTTTTGTCCTTATGCCAATGATCCCACCAGAGCATGGCGTGACCCTTCAAATTGGTGCATGCAAATTTCACCTTCTTTTCCTCTATCATAGGTTTCCATTCAAAAAAACTTCCATGGTGTTCATTCAATCTATTAACTCCTATGGTTTAATACTCCCTACATATTCTGAAACTTCCATTTTGATCCCATCATTTCTCCCTTCTAGAGCCCCGAGCATCCTTTCTTTAAAAGGCATGTGCTCTAATTTTTCTTCTTCATGTTCTATACATTGATTCACATCTCCTTGGTCTATCTCCACCGGGGCTTCACTAGAAGGAAATATAATATCACATTTATTCATATTGCGGTATTAAATACTCATGAAAACCTAAAAATGATATTGCTTATATATTAAGGGGAAAAGGGTTTTTTTAATTTAATGTAACAATACAAAAATACTTTGGGGTGTTTTTTATATGGGCGGACTGACAAATATCCACCAAATGGAGATGGCGGGATCACGACCGGATGAGAAATCGGGTTGAGGCAAGGTTCAGGCTTACTAGTACGCAGGGAAATCGTGTCTTGAGGCATGCTTGAGGCCAGGGGTTTCGTGGTGAAGTGGGTTTCCATTTGACCATAATTGAGAGACAGTGGTCATTGACAGCCAATTGTTACCAATGGCACTCAGCCAATTGTTACCAATAGCCTTGAGAGGCTCTAAGCCTCCAGGGCCTGTTATAGGTCCTCGATAGGCCTTGGGGGCTTGAATACCCAACCACTCGTGCCTATTACAAGCCTTAGGAGGTTTAGTCATCCTCTTAGAGCTTATTACAAGCCTTGGGGGCTTGGATACCTAGCCCACAATGGGCTTAGTCAGCGATTGGGGAACTCCAACATGCAATCTAAATGTTATACTATGTGCATTGGCTCTAGTAAAATACAATAAGTGATCTCCTATCTCTTCATTAGACCATTAGATGTTGCAAATCATAATGATATGTGGTTGAGTAATTACATTGTGGGTGAAGTAATGTGCATCCACAATATACATCAAAAGAAGCAAGGTGCATTGTAGAATGCATGTGGGGTCATAAGAGGGGTATCATATCAATATAGTAGGTAGAAATATAAAGGGGTATAAAAAATGTTAATGAAAAAATCGATACATACAATATCTAGTGAAAATAGGGTTTTTTTTAAATTGGGAAGGCATATTGGGAGGGGGTTAAAAAAAACAATTTTGGAAGGTATTTTCCAATATTTAGTGAAATTAGGGGTATTGTTTCACATGCCACGAACGAACGTGCTATGATAACGGTTTATTGAGTGAAGCCCCCATGGTCTCCTCATTAGACACTTCTCTTCATATTATTCTCTAATTAGACAGCATGTTTGTAAGATCCACTACCTACCTTAGGAGGTTTTGCATATCTCTACGCATCTGAGCAAGACATGCTCTTCTCCTTCCTCTCCTAGCTATCAAGCTGCTATGATACTAGATGATGTAGCCAATAAACTTTGATTCATTCATGATATCTAAAAACCATGCAAACACATGAGAGTGGAAAAATAAAAATATTTTATTCCTTCTCCTTCCTAACTCTTACAATGAAAGTTAAACCCCTTATAACTACTATCTGAGATTTTCAAAAATTGCTAATTTTAGAAAATTCTTGCATGACTCTAAAACTGACCACTAACTTAGAGCTAACTAGAGAGACATTATTTGTCAACTCGCTTTTATGATTAGGTGCATAAACTAACAGATAACTGATAATTACAAATTTAAAAAATCCTGTAAAAACACTAAAATCCCAATTTGAGGCACTATATCAAGGAATTTGGCACCGGAAAAGTGTTGTAAAATGTCCGATAAGAGGCATCTCATAAGGCACTTCAGTGAAATCTTCGAAACAAAAATTCTTGTTAAATTTGAGCCCAAACAGATAATTAAGTAAAATTTTATGAACATCGAAAATCCCTGCGTTATTTCTTTCTTTAAAAAACAAAATTTCAACCCAGGAAAATCCTTGCATTAACATTGCATTGCTGAACAGGGGTTATGCCACATTGTGATGTTCAACAAGTGTTATGTTGAATTTCTTTCTTCATCAATGGATATGTCACACTGTGACATTCCTTGATTGTTTTGTCACATTCATCTTGGATTAATTATGTTGATTAACTACATTCATGAATGGTTATGTGGCATTGTAACATTCATCAAGGGTTATGCACATTGAGTTTGGTTGAATTTTGTTGGTCATGGTTGTCTATTGTTGACCATGGTTGAATATGGTTGATATGTTTTTTATGAATGATTGTGGTTTACCATGATGACCATGGTTTCTGATGGTGGATATGGTTAACTACGATTAACCATGTTTGATAATGATCCTTAACTTAATTGTTCATTTTGGCCATGGGACAAGTAAGAAACAAAGTCATTGGTTGAATTCATTCCTTGCATGTCTGATGGATTGAATCCATAATCGATTTACATTTGAGGATGCTTGAATTTATTTGACCATGTTTGACTAAGGTTGATCATGTTTGACCATGGATTACTATCATCAAACATGGTTGAATTCATTTGGAAAAGGTTGATCTTAGTTAACTCTAGTTGGACATTGTAAGGACCTGACCATGAGTACCAATAGTAATGGCATAATGAAGGGAACATTGGGAAAACATGAATAAAGGTGCACAATGTGTCCATACGTTTTGGAATCCTTGGTTACTAACTTGCAGTGTTAGACTTGGAGATTGTTAGTATGGTGTACTAACACATTGGCTAGGAGGACCAAGGATGCCTTTCTTAATAAGGAAAAATGACCAATGAGGTGCTACATAGTATGGTTCGATGAAGAGGGAAAATTTATGGATCTGTAATTTTTTTAGTGTAGAAACCCTAGAAAATATTATTGATTCTTAAATTTCCGATCATAAAATGTTTGGAAATATTTTGTAAAAATATTCAAAATGTTGAGGATTTTATATAGTTTCTAAACAATTTTGGCAATGTTTAGAGTATAATATTTTTAGCCTATGGACTTTGGGTGAATCATTTCAGAAAAAATGGAAATTACAAATCTTTTTTTGGAAAATACATCAAAATTTAGCCCGTGGGATAAATTCGCCCATAAAATTTTCCCTTTCAAGAAAGGACGATTTGATTGGCAATGTGATAGATTGTGCATGTTATCCTTAGCAAGAAAACATTGTTGATAAGTATGATGAAGATATGGGAATTATTGATGAATTAGGAGCATGATCTTCATGGACTATAATGTGTTGTCCTAGATGGATGACAACATGGTCTCATGATGAAAAATCATTTATTCAAGTACTCTTATCTCGAAGGAGGCTTCAAAAGGTTGTCTATGGTTGGGTGGTGATGATTTATCATCATCTATGGTGAAACAAGCATTCTAACATTATGCAAGTATAAGGTGCTTGGTTTGGGTTCAATTAGGTCATGTTAGTTAGGTATATTCTAGGTGATACAAGCAGTTGCTGGACATGCCCAACTAAAAAGGTCATGTCGATGTTTTGTGACGACTGGGATTCTTGAAAGGTATGGGAGGATCAAGTGAAGAAAAAAATCTAGCCATGTAACAATTGGTATTATAGCCACGTTTGAATGTGGAACTTGTGGAAGTGTCTCTTCACCTTCAACATACATATCATTAGACAAGTTCATGGGGTTGTGTTGATGGATGTCAATCATTCAAGTGGGGTAAAATGTAAGGACCTGACTTGGAATTTCATCAACAATGGAATGATGGATGGCACTTCAACAAAATATGAGTAAGGGTGCAAGATGCATCCATACTTTTTGGTAGCCTTGGTGATTGACTCACAGTGTTAGATAGTGACACAGTTAGGATTATGTACTAGTGCATTTGCTAGGAGGACCAAGCATGTATTTCCTAGTAGGGGTAGATGATTGGAGAGATGTTGCATAATATGGTTCGACGTAGGACGACAGGATTGGCAATGTGATAGATTGCACAAGTTTCCTTGGCAGGCCAATGTTGTTGGTAGGTTCCCTAAAGATAGGTGAATGCATAATTAATCAATAACATGATCTTCATGGACTATCATGTGTTGTCTTATATAGATGGCATCATGGTCTTATGCTGAGAAATTGAATATTCAAGTATGCTTGGATTCACTAGTACAAAATGAGAAATTAATGACTAAAAAAATGACTAAAATTCTACTATAAACGACTATTTTTGAGTCGGTGACTAATAGTATCTGATTTCCACTATCTTATCTCTAGTCATATTTCACTAGTCATTAATTGGTTGACTTATTAGTCATTGATTTAGTCATTGATCTAGTCATTGATAGTCACTGATTAAGTCATTGATTTAGTCATTGATAGTCACTGATTAAGTCACTGATTTAGTCATTGTTACTCACTGATTTAGTCATTGATTTAGTCACTGATTTAGTCATTGATTTAGTCATTGATTTAGTCATTGATACTCATTGATTTAGTCACTGATTTAATCATTGATTGTCACAATTAATGACCAAATATACGACTAAATAAACTACTAGATGATAACATATTAATGACTAAGCTAAATACGAGTAAACGTTAGTCACGCTATAAGATACTGGAAATTAGCTACTAATAGTCGTATATATGCGAATTTAGTCATTTTCTTAGTCACTAATTTATGATAGGGTACGGAGGAATCGAACCACCAACCTCCTTCCTATAATTAGGCAGGTGCTCTACCATTGATCTAGCACCCTTTAAGAAGTTTTTATTGCTTGACAATGATGATATTCAAACAAATTTTGCATGGGAACAATATCTGAGTCACTTGAACGGGGACAAGTCATATGGTAATGCCGCCACAAGTAAAGAGGAAAACAATAATAGAATATGGTTGAAGGTTCAATACTTCCCAAATATTTAACTTCCAATTAAATTATCACTAAATCCCTCAATCCCTGATGAGCTAAGAGTTAAATCCTTCATCTATCACCAAAGTTATAGTCAAAGTTAAAACAATTCAAAAGTTGGACCTTGGACCTTACTTGGTTAAATGTTTTCAATCTTTTGTCAAAATCAATCGTTCCAAATAGATTGAAATCACTAATTACAATGCAAAAAACATACACATTCCCAGAAGTTGCAACCTTTAAAATTAGTGAAATGCAAGTAAATCCGTGACATAGATCTCAAATGCAGAGTTGTAGGCTGCAGTAAATTACATACTCTGAATCTCAAGTGGTGGGTGGGATCACAGACCTTGGAGTTTAGCTGATTGTGGTAAAATGCAAGAAGCTACAGAATCTTGATCTCTCTTACTTATAGACCTCTGTAACTCACATAAAGCTTAATCTTAAGTTTTTAGTGGTATTTGCTATGCCGTGGGAGTGTTGTCCTATCTGCCTTTAAGTTTTTATGTGCATGTTAGAGAGGGAGCACTTCAATGCAAATGAAATATGAAGATATTTTGCTCTCAAGTGGTGACCTTTGTTTGAAAGCACAGTTCCTTGGTGTTGCTATGGATGTAGCAGATGAGAATAATCCAAACATTCTTATGTAAAAGAGAAATGAAGCCTCGAAAGTTTGTAGGCATAAAACGCTCTACATTTCATATATTCTCTAGATAGATTTTTTTTTAATTTTGCTTGACCGTATGACAGTGATGTGAACACATTTGAATATATTTTGGTAACAACCATAGCCACAGTTGAATTGACTACATTTCTTCTATATACAATGATTTGCAGGCACGCATATGCATAAAATGTTGCAAATGGAATTTGCTGCTCACTTTGTTGGGCCCAGACAGTGGTAAAATGGATATGAAGCCATACTAGGCTGCTAATTTCCATTTCTATGTTCAAATAAGGTGTTAATAAAGTTCCCAATGACAACTAAATTGTTAGAAACTTAGAAGTAATATCAGATCCTTGGAAGTTTCTTTGCACTTTGTTTGATGACATCAACCCAACTTCATTGCTGGATATATATCCATTTGCAAAAATTAAACTCATTTATGGGAGGCTGATTTTTAGGCTACACTGTTGTTTCTAATTATGAATATCTCAAAGAACATATAATTATGAAGAGTAGTATGAGAGCTATGTAATTAAGAATGTCTTCATTGATCTTTTTCACCACATAACACAACTTTTTAACCTCAGTTCATTTTCAGATCATGTTTTTACCAATCTACACCATGGTTTATTGATACATTTTTAATGACTGAATTTTTTTATTGCTAAAATGGCTTGTTATAGGTAATTGTTTGACCAGCAGTTGTATGGAACCCTAGACATTGAGCAGAGCATATTTGTTTTTGATGCAGAGAACAAACACATATATTTGCCCTCATTTATCAGCAATATTAAAACAATTCAAGAAATAGAGAGAAGATATGTATGAGGTGAAGCCCTCATGGTATCACCAAAGCTAAGAAAATTTAAGAAATAGATATAACATCGGTATGAACTAAAGCCTTCATGTATCAAAAAAGTTGTTGTTTAGTAGTCACTTCAAACCTAAGGCTATCCTAAGATTTTCAAGTCTATCCAACAACAGAGAGAATGGATTAATTGCTAAAATGGCTTATTATAGGTAATTGTTTAACCATCAGTTGTAAGGAACCCTGCTCACTCGGAAGAGTATATTTGTTTTTTATGTAGAGAAAAAGCCAAATCAAATTTCAAAAAGATAAATCCACTCCACTAATGTGTTAGGTTGAGGGGATTTTTAATTGTGTGGACCACGCTGCCCTGTTATCCATAATGTTTTAGTGAGCCAAACAAAATCTTGATAATTTCCTTTGTGGAATGCCTTGGAGTGGTAGGGCTTGATAGGGTATTCTTTTGAGGAGCTTGGGAACAATCAGCTGTAGCTCTCCTAACATTTGAGGCTAAAGAGGAAAATACAGTGATGGGAATTTGTCTGCTCAATTAAGAGCAGGAGGTGTTTATGTGATGAAGCACACTAGTGGGGGAATCTCTCTACTACGCCAGTGGAGCTCATCACAAGGGAGTGGACGGTGTGCACTATCTTTCCGACCTATTTACTTATGCATCTTTGCTTGGGGTATCTGCATGGTGGCCAATTCCTCCAATGTTTGATATTGGTTGGTAAAGAAGAATGATCTATCTAGATTCTCATGGGATTGTGCCTAGATATAGTTCAAAGGGATTGTTGTCTATGAGTGTTTTCTTGCTAGATATAGAGAGATGGACGCTTGTGATATAAATGTAAGAAGGTAGCAAGGGACACCCAATGATGAGATATGGTAGAAAAATGATAATATCTCCCTTTTGTCTCTTAACATATGGGGTATATAAGTCTCTCAAATCTGGGCATGCCACAATCCCTCAAAAATCAATTCTGGGTACTCAACAACCTTAAAAAGCAACAATAATTAACATCCTCCCTCAACTGTGCATCAAACTAGCAGGAAACATGAAGTATGGGTAGTTTTTGGAGTGTGGACTGCAGTCATGGGTTTCTATATCATCCATTAAATCAGCCCTAATCACAATCTATGCCTGAAATATCAATTCTTGGCATACCTCGACCTCACAAACAGGTGTCAAGGTGGTCATAAATCAATTCTGGGTGTTTCAAATAACATTTCTGAGCATCAAAGGTAACAATATAACAATAAAAGACACCCCGACCATGTAGGATAAAAGCGACAAAAGTCAAAGTCACATATCCCAAGCATTTATTTCTATGAAAACATCTCCACTCAAAAGACAAATTATCATTGAAACTAAGTCTGTATAGCAAACAAAGCTCAAATACAATGCTGCTAAAAAGAAGTCAGAACCTACTCATAGGGAGGAAATGACAGATAATGTCTTGGAAAGTGAACTCTACTAATAACCGAGAAAGGTAAAGAGACTAGAATAAGTCAATAACCAATTAACATACAATGAAAAAATGATATTCAATGCATTTGATTCTAATCAGCTGTCCTTTTTTATCCAACAAATACACACCTTATTTCTGCGTTTGCAATCAAGGAACTCAGAAACAGTCATGGCATTCTCTGTTGGTGTGTTATGTTCCATCACCTGATCATGATTTACAACAACATACCACAAATGAGAAAAGTATTTCAAGGAATATAAAGCATTGCATGATATTCTACTGGATCCACAAAGGTTGACAGGCTGGAAAATTATTAGTATAAACTTCTAAACATGATGCAGTGGCATTCTACTGGGTCCACAAAGGTTGACAGAATGGAAAATTTTCTGGAGATTATAGTATAAACTTATACACTTGATACAATTTCTTAAGAAATATAAAAAATCCCTAATAAAGAAGAAAAGTCTTATCCTGGACAAATGATTAACAAAACATAACACATTTAAATGTTCAATTAGCTATTATACCAACATGTGCAAATAAAATGTGAATATTATCCTACCTTGATAGTACTCCTTCATGATAGATTTGTACCCATCTTTGTCAATTTTCTTGGTCTTATACAATGGAATGAGCAATGATGCTACATAATATTAGATACCCTTTTTTATATGGTCTGCCCCTCTGGCTTCACCTTTATGGCCATTTCTAGTACCAGGTGATTCTATGTTTGCTCCGACTTCAACAACCCTTTTATCATCATTGCCATGTCTTTCCTTCCCAATACATATTTTCTCAATCTTACTAGAACATTTCTCATTTAATTTATGAATACTTTGATCAAAAACTTCTGAATGTTATCCCAATGAATAAGGTTGTTTATCTCTACTGGTAGGGATCTTAACTCCAGTAATGCCGCAAGAATTTCGAACTCGACTTTTTGTCGGTTTACTGTCAACTGCCCCTGTTTCTGTCGACCGCTTCTTAAGGTCAGAATGACTATCAACATCATTGGAGTGGCTTCTCTGTTTCTTGTTTGAATCAATTGTGGGCAAAATATTTCCACTTCCAAAATCTAGACCTGCTAATCTAGAACTATCTAAATTACCACAAGTAGCAGGAAAATCTATTGACCAATTCCTAACTCTACAGCTTCTAGAATCTATTTCAGAAGAACAATCCTACTTCCCAAGCACTGCACCAAACCATTTCCTCCTTTTGACATCGGAATCCTCCTTTTGTACATATTGTTCACGCCTGACAAATTTATGAAACGATGGTATCTTAGGAAGTTCATGAAAAGTACTACATTCTGCTTCTGATGTTGCATATGCCTGTAATATATATATATATAATTTTATAAATACAATACAGTACTCCAGTGGAAACTGACTAGATATTAATGATAAAGCATTGTATGAAATTACCTCTCCAAAAATAAAAATAAAAATCATTCCTGAGGAGGTAAATGTAAAACTCCCCATGTACAAGAGAACATACTAGAAAAACAAACCTCAGCAGCATCTCGAGCTACTTCTTCGGCAGCAATGTATGTAGCTTCTAATTCAGAGAGGGCACAATCCTCATACTTTTTGGGCTGGCCTTGATCCAAGGTTTGTGCCCCCACAGAGTTTGCTTCCTTTTTTATCTCACTTCCATCTTCCATATGTACAGAGTGCAACGCAAGATTCTCGTTGATTGGAGTAGAGGGGAACTAATCTGTATTTTCCTTCATCATTTCCCTTAGGCAACGCCATAAGTAAACTATTGTCTATCGATTTCCACTTGTTTTTTATTGTAGCTATTCGAAGTGCCTTCATGTACTCATTGATAAGGATTTGTTGCTTCCATGCTTCTAGTGAAATTTAGGTAACATTTGTGATATGCAAGTGTCAATAATCAATAAATAGTGCTGAGACTAGAATTAACTGTCTGACTGAATTTGATTTATACTTTTAGGTATATCCAAAGCACTTGCGCAAATTCTGGTGAGGGCTTGTATGAGGGATTGGATTGGATCTCCAACAACATTGCAAACAAGGAAAATCACACACGTTATCATATATTTGTTAGGCTTTATTAAAAACAACAGTGATCACGACTTCTAGTTTTTTCACCCTTTCTCTTGTGCAGACTTGAAGAAATATGGTGAGTTGGGTTCATGGAATTTTGTAAGATGATGTTGTCTTATTTCATTTCCATTGGAGATAGTCTGAAGAAATAACATTCTAATTATGCAATTTGTCTCTCCTTCATGTTCTCACAACTAGGTTAGATTTCCCGTTCACCAATTACAGGCTTGAAGAAAGGAACTGGGTTATATTTCTCATGAATTTACTTTAAAGACCCTACGATCTCACAACCAATTGTCACAAGGGTATCTTTGTTTTGATGCTTGAGACTACATGACTCTATTAATTCGCAGTCAATTTACCCACAAGGTTATGTTTATTTTGTCTGTGCAGGATTTGTGACCCAACCAATTCCATTGTAATAGCAATAGGACCTACATCTTCTACATACCTATGATCAACATATTTGGATTGATATCATATTTCAAGGGATACTCAAACTGATAAAACATAAAAACCAGGTTCCAATCTCCAAAAATCGTGATCATAGCTCTGCTAGAGATCAAGGGGATTTAAATTGAGCAAATATTTGGTTATTATACAATAAATATTCAAAAGGCTATCGAACCTGAACCTCCATCCATGTAAAGTGTGATCTACTCATTCATCACTGTTGTAACGAACTCGTCAATTCAATTCAGGAAACCAACAGATCCAGTC
Source organism: Larix kaempferi (assembly GCA_027924585.1). NCBI lineage: Eukaryota > Viridiplantae > Streptophyta > Pinopsida > Pinales > Pinaceae > Larix > Larix kaempferi. Next base: position 17,677,137 of record BSBM01000291.1, read on the forward strand.
TCTTTGCCCATGATATACTGGGCTACAACTGATTTTGTTTCTTCTCTTTCATATGTTGTAGACCCATACTCCATTATACGCGATCTCCTTCACTTACCTCAAACAAATATTTCCCAATAGGAAATTTCCCCAATGTGAGGTCGATAGTTGGGGTTTTTGTAGCTACCATCTAGCCCCAAAACATAAAAAACATTGTATCCATGAAAAGAGCACAGGGTTCCATTATCAAGAAAGTTTGCACTATGATTAAGCACTTCATTACTTAAATAAAATGATACAGGAAACTGCAAGATTTATTATCTCTAGATGTGACAAAGGACAGAAGCCTGTGAAGAGATAGAATAGAGACAAGGAGTGTGTCCATTCTTGTTGTTTGTATTTGGATGGGTATCTTTAAAGAGGGATTGATGAGGGCCACAAAATTCTTGAAGAAATATGGTGAATTGAAAACATTAAGTGATGTCCCAATCCTGACTCCAGTTGCAATTGTAGTTATTGGTGTTGTTGTAGCTATAAGGGATTACACTGGTTGTTGCCTTAACAAAAAATAGGCATTTCCCTTAAAACCCTCACTCAAAATATACACTAGAGATTGGCCTCGCTCAAACCCTATAGATTAGTGTATCTACAGATTGGCCTAGCTTAAACCCTTTCTCAAAAGATATGCTAGAGATTGGACTTAAAACATCCTCATATCATATCTGTGTATCGGTGCTTAAACCCTTTCTCAAAATATATGCTAGATACTGGCCTTAAAACATCCTCAGATCATATCTGTGTATCAGTGCTTAAACCCTTTCTCAAATGATGCCGCAAAGATTCACCTTAGAGATTATTGAGTACCCCAACATAGAAATCCTCAGATCGAAGCAAAGAATCACCTTAGAAATTAGATATTCACCTAATAATCATGAATATGTTGTGGAGACTCACCTTAGATCACGACCCTGGACATTGATATGATGGAAAGACTCGCATTAAGAATGCAGTGCAGATCCGGTGTTTAAACCCTCACAGAGACTCGCCTTAGGAATCGTAGTTGTGGAGCCTTATTTTCATTCCCTCAATGAATTTTGAGTTTTTAAATTTTGTTAATATTATTGTATTGTATTGTATATAATATGATATAATATAATATAATATATCATATTATATTATATATAATATATTATATTATATCATATTATATATAATATAATATAATATAATTTATATATAATATGTTATATATAATATAATATAATTTATATAAAATACAATACATACAATCAATATATATGTGTGTGTGTGTGTGTGTGTGTGTGTTAAAAAAATTATATATAATATCATATATTTCTGGTTTTTTTAAAGTATATTGAGATAGTTTTTTTTGTGATATTTTTGTCATACAGTAGATTTTACTTAAGACATATGTATTTATATTTTGATAGTCACTAGTAAGACTAGTTGATAATTAATTAGGGGAGGCAGGGGGGGTCATATATGAACCTGGAGGAAATTTTTTTAATTCTTATGCTTGGGGAATAGGAGAAAAATCCAATAACATTGCAGAATGGCTTGCCTTACTCAATGGCACAGAAATGATCTCCAAAGAAAAGATCGATAAGATTCTTGTATTTGGCGATTCAAGGCAAGTCATAAATAAAATGAGAAATGGCTACAGCAAAGGATCCCCATGGTGCAGAAGAATATATCAACAAATAGTCTTTTGCAGTGGCAATCTTGAGATAGATTATCTTCCCAACCTTCGTGAAAACAATAGAACAACATATCAATTGGCTAATAAAGGGGTTAAGCAGAAATTTGGGGGCATTGTGTATGGGGATGGTCTCCAAACTAGCACCCCAATTCCTTCGGACCCGTGGTCCTAACCTTCTCCACCCTTCGCATTCATCTCCTGGATGCATTAACTGCGTTTGGCTTTGGATAACGTGGACGCGTGGAGTCTGTCAGCTGATCACATGGGCTCCCACGACTATCAAGAAGGTGTATTTATGGGGAGTCTTGTCTGAAGACTCCACCATCTTCTCACGCGCGGAAGGAATGGCGAGTGTTAAAGGGGATGAGTCGGTTTGGGGAAGCTATCAGTTGCAGCAAATAGAAACGAGTTTGAGGGATTTGTCTCTGCTACCACCGAGCCATGGGGAAGTTTCTTGGAGAGAGCAGGGTGAAGGGAGACAACAAAACTCTGAAATGATGTTAGAAATTCGAGAAGCCATGGATTCTATGAAGGCAAGCATTGAATATTTCAAGTTGAACGAGCAGACAACGTTCGAGGTCACTCTTGCTGGCCTCAAGGAAATGAAAGGGAATGCAAAAGAAACTAGGTATATCTTCCAACAACTACCATGCCAGGACTCCAGAATTGACGACCTTGAGCAAAAACCTCTTTGAATTAATGGGAACAGTGGACATTATCAAGGAAGGGTCTTGAAAATGGTGAAAATGACCCAATGTAGCCACTTCCAGGAGACACCAGGAGAAGGAGCGCTGCCCATGGACAAATATTTTGTGCATCAGCAGGTTCAGGACAAGCAAGATTTCAAGGAATGACTCTTTGTTAATGTCTGTTTATGTTTTTTTGTATATTTCTGAATGGCCAGTATGTAAGGGTACACCCCTCTCAGGATTTTGAAAACAGTAGGAATGATAGGTATGATGTTAAAATAGTTTTGTTTGCTCAACTTCTTCTATTTTGAGAGCTTAGGAATCAACTCATCTTTTGTACTGAATGATTGTGCACGGCCTTTTTATAAATTTACTCTCTTTAGTTTCTGTTAAAAAAAATACTAGTTGATAATCAATGTTATTAGTGTGGGAGGAAGTAATTAGTTGATGAACACTTTCAATTTCTCACTTTATGTGGTGATTAGAACAATTGCATGCAACCTTTGCACCAAATAACCAAGGACTAAAAGTTTTTAGTGGTGGTGCTTAAGCAACCGATGGAATAAGAGGGCTAATGGGCCCATGACCCACTCCTACACATGTAGTTTGTAGAGGCATGGATGAGTACATAGAAACTGGTTTGGAACCCAGCCCCCGCAGAACGGGTATGGAGCAACGCAAAAAAGAGTGGGTTGTCGGAAGCCCAGAACCACCTGAGGCTGGATCATCTTAATAAGATTTTTTGATAATTCCAAATAGCTAGGGTTCTTTAGTTTGGTGCCGACATGCCCTAAATCGTATTACTATATACCCACTCATTAATATTGTACAAATTCATTATCAAAATTGTAATTTTCCATTGTCATTGTGACACAACTAAAAATTACTAACATAAACGACTAATTCACATTAATTGTTGTTATCTAGCCATATTTATATTCACATGAATAAATTAGTCATTTATGTTAGTCATTTTTATTTTAGTCACTTGTTATCTAGTCATATATTTTATCCTATCACTAAATTAGTCATTTATCTTAGTTGTTATTAGTTGGCTTATTTAAAATTGCTCAATTTTAGTCGTTTATCCCTTGAAAAAACAGTGGTGACTAACGTTTTTAGTCGCCTAGTCACTTATCTCTCATTTTGTACTAGTGATTAAGAGAGGCTTCAGAAGGTTTCTCGTGGTTGGGTGGCAATGAAGTATCATTTCCTCTCTAACATTCTACATGTATAAGGTTCCATACTTAGGTTCAGTCAGTTCATGTTGATTAGGTGTATTATGGATGACACAAGCTGTTGATAGTGATGCCCAACTAGCAAGGTCATGTCGATGTAGAGTAGTGACTAGGCTTCTTTAGTGGCATGGGACACTCAAGTGGAGCGGAAAGTCTATCCCTAATATTTAACCATGGTCCTAAAGGGTTATGTTGGATTCCAATGTTCCTCAATAATTATATCTCATTGTGACAATCATCTTTGTTGTTGGTTACACCAAATTTCTACATTCCTAAATGGATGTTTCACATTGCAACATTCAATATGGGTTATGTTGCATTAAGTTTGGTTCGACATGGTTGTCTATGGTTGACCATGGTTGATTATCATTTAATGGTTATGTCAAATTACACCATTCATCATAGGTTATGTCACATTTCAAAGTTCATCAAGGGTTATGTTGCAATGTTACATTCCTCAATGGTTTTGTCACATTATGACATTCATCTAGGCTAACTTATGTCAAATTGCTACATTCTTAAATGGTTATGCTACACTGTGACACTCATTAAGGGTTATGTCACATTGAGTTTGGTTTACTTTTCTTACCCATGGTTGTTTATGGTTAACCATTGTTGAAAACGGTTGAATGCTTATGTCACATTATATTATTCATTAAAGGTTATGTCAGATTGTGATGTTCATTAAGGATTATGCCGCATTGTGACACTCCTCAATGGTTATGTTAGATTGAGACATTCATCATGGCTTACTTATGTCAAATTGCTACATTCTTGAATGATTACATTGGGTTCTTTTATATTGATTAGGGAGTTGGGATTAACCTTCGTATTTCTAGGAGAATTTGCACTGCATAAGTAAGAATTTTGGAATTCCTTTTTGGGGTCAAACATTGAATTTGACTATGATTTAATTTGGTTGAAAAAAGTTGAGTTTGGTTTACTCTAGTTGGCCATGGTATTAAAGGGTTATGTTGGATTTCAACATTCCTTAATAGTTATGTCTCATTGCACCATTAATCTTGGTTTATTGATGTCAAATTGCTACATTCATAAATAGTTTTGTTGCATTGTGACATTCAATCAAGGTTATGTCACATTAGGTTTGGTTGACTTTGATTTTCCATGGTTATCTATGGTTGACCATGGTTGAATATGTTTGAAAGGTTATGTCACATTATGTCATTCATCAACGGTTATGTTGCATTGTGATGTTCAACAAGGGTTATGTTGGATTTTGACATTCCTTAATGGTTATGTCACATTGTGGCATTCATCTTGGCTTACTTATGTCAAAAGGTTGCATTCTTGAATGGTTATGTTGCATTGTGATATTCATTAAGGGTTATGTCACTTTGAGCTTGGTTGAATTTGATTGGCCATGGTTGACCATGGTTAACTATGGTTGATCATGTTTGAGTATGGGTGACTTTAGAATTAGGCATGATGGCCATGGTTGACCATGTTTATAATGATCCTTAACTTAATTATGCATTTTGTCCATTAGATGGGTAAGCAACAAAGTCAATGATTGAGTTTGTCGCTTACCACAAAGTTAGCCATGTTCTACTATGATTGAGTATGGTTGATGATGTTTGACTATGGTTGACCATAATTAGATATCAATGATTTTGTTTGACTAAGGTTGAATATGTTTAACTATGGTTGACTTTCGTTACACATGGTTAATTATGGTTAGCTTTGCTTGTCCAATGTTCAATATGGTTGCCATGTTTGACCATGGTTAGAGATGGCTGGCCATGGCTAATTGTGTTTAACTATGGTTGACTTTTTTCCCATGGTTAATTATGGTTGACTTTGCTTGTCCATGGTCGATTATGGATAGCCATGTTTAATCATTTTTAATTGTGGTTGACCATGTATGACCATGGATGAACATGATTGAATGTGGTTGGTCATCCATGCCCATGGATGCCCATTGTTGGATATAGTTGGCCATGTTGAATTATGGTTGACCACAACACCTAGATAAGTTGTCCATGAGAAACATTGTTCCTAGCAACTCATTCAACTATATAAAATCTCAAACTTTGATTTTAGATCACAAATATAGGGACGCTGCAATGTTATCCTCAAAGTTTGTAAAATTGATATCAACACATCATTTGATATCATGTTTTTCTACATAAAAATTATGTCTATGGACGATTATGCTCATTATTTTTTTCTTCTATATATACAAAAAGATCAATATCTTTATTTCAAGTTTTAAACATTAAAAACTTATAATTAAAAACATTAATTATTTTCTTATAAAATTTATTATTCCACATTTCATAAATAAAAACAATGTTTATTGCTAAACTTATTTCCCCTTTAAATATGTAAACTTACTACTTAAAAAAAAATGAAGGGTTTCAGTTTTCTCCTGCTAAGTTTTGATGTTGCTCTGGAAACCTGGACAAGACATTAATGGTTTGCAGACAACAGGTCTTGGAGTCAAGTTGATCCTACGGATCATCCCAGTGCCAACCAAGTAAAAAAGTGGGAAGTTTTTTGTTTTTTTTCTCCTTTTGTCTCTTTCCTTGACTCCTGCTCCTTGGTTTTTTAGCGTTTCATATAACTTGGCATTTTTCCTTTTCTTTGTAATTTCTCCAAGGGTTTATTTGTCCCTATCCATCGGTTTCTCCATATTCATTTTCTCTAACTAAGTAAATTTCCCTTTTGGTTGTTTTCTTTGGGGTTTTAACTTGGGACCAACACCTGACCTTTTTGGGGTACTGTTGTCTAGCTAGTTTCCATAACCATTATAGCAGGCGCTTGTACAACTGACAGTGACATCCCCCTTATCTGCTATCCACGTGAGGGAAGGCCATGTGATGGAATTTGTCGATATTTTTTGGCCCTCCTCTAACCCTAATCCGTATCCATCTTCTCCTTATTGACCCTGCGAGCATGACAACTTGGAGCCCTCATTATCCGTCCCTAAAACCTACCATTCTAGATTAACTAGCGAGCATGCCCAGAGGCGAAGAAAATGTAAGACAGTCAGGGCTCGAGAGGGTTTGAGCTGCTATGTACTTGGGGGAGATGTCAACATTGATCGAGTTCAGATGCTTGCTTCCAGGGCCATTGTTGGTCGTGTGGAATATGCACGATTAAACAAAATCGAGCTTACAGATTGGGTTAATTGTCACTGGAATCCACTTATGGATTCGACACCACACATTAACCTTCTGCTTAATGGTTGGATCATATTTTTTTTTCAGAATAATGTCTCCTTAGATGGTATTTTGCAGAAGGTCTGGCTCTATAAGGAAGGGTCAATCATCCTCAAAAGTTGTCATACTTCCTTCGATCCTATCAGAGAAACACAGACGCATCGACATCTTTGGATGTTGGCTCCGAGATTACCATTGGAACTCTAGACAGAAAACATCTTCAAAGGTATGGCCAATACTGTTGGAAAATTCATCAGAGATGACAATAATTCATTACATGGAAATGAAAAAAAGGTTGCTAGAATCATGGTGGAATTTGACATGGGAAAAGGACTGTCGAATGAAATTGAGTTGGTCTGGGGTGATAAGATAATTATCCAGAGGTTGTATTATTATAAAATACCCTTTCGTTGCTTTTCTTGTCGTCAAACTGTTCATGTTCAAACTTAATGCCCTAATAATATTTTGCGGTCGGACACCTCTCTTTCTAAGGACAACACAAACCTACTTGGCACTTCTGGCAATACTATGGTTCCAAAAGACACAGTAACTCCTTCCTCTGTGAAGTGCACCGTCTCTAAGGAAACAACTTCACCGTCTATTTCAAATCTCCATGTATCAGGTAAGCAAATTTCTAATTCCCCTACACTATATGATGATGTTACAAAGGGTGAATTAGATTTTTATCAATCAGTGGAAGAACAATTAACTCGTAGGTTATCTACCTCTGATAATATTTTTGGGGATTTGGGTTGGGTCAACAATATGAATAAAAACTCTGTCTGTTTTGTTTCTAAGGATAGTTTGGATACAAAACCTGTGATTGGGGATCTTGCTACTCCATTAGAACTTGATCCAAACCTCTCTAGGGTTCCTAATTCCATTAAGCTTGATTCCTCTATAAACCCTTCCTCTTTGACTACTGAGGTGTTTCCCCATCAGACTGCTCCTGTTTTTTCATCCCTTGATACCTCAACTAGTGAGAAGGCGGGCTCTCCAAAAACCCTAACCGATATTTCTCTCATGGGTGAAAGTGGATATAATTCCCCTGAGATAAATGATTTTATTAGTCCCCTACCTGTTTATTCAAAGAATCCTTCTCCTAATCCTGATACATTGGGAATTCAATCCATACGCTTTCAAAATGTGACAATAAGGAAAAAAAAGAAAAATGCTCCAACTTATGCACATTCTATTCCTGGAAATGAAGGGTTTATCCCTTTATCTGTAAGACTTCAACACTCTCCTACAAATCCTTCCACCACTACTAGTACTTCTTCTCCCAGGGCACTTAGAGCATTGATGCCCCTTGACTTTGTTTCCTAATGTCAATTTTTCCCTTGAATGTCAGAGGGTTGGGTAAGGATTCTCGGATTAGGGCCTTATCTAAACTATTTAAATATACTAATCCAGGTATAATTCTCCTCCAAGAAACCATGTATCCTAATTCCCTATCTATTGAATCTTTAGCTAATCTCTTACCGGGTTGGGAGATATCTGCTGTCAGCGCTTTGGGATTATATGGTGGCCTTCTATCCTGTTGGGATCCTATAGTTTATAAGTTTACATCCTACAAAACAGACTGGGGTCTTTTTCTTGAAGGCTTTGCTCTCTGCCTGGATATCAAGCTTACTGTACTTAATGTCTATGATCCTTATAAAAATGGAGAGACTTCCTGGAACTCTCTCTCAGAGTCTGGTCTTCTAAAACTTGACAATCTTATTATTGCCAAAGATTTAAACTTTACCACTTATGTAGCTGAAATATGGGGATGTACGGCCAGATTGGATGCTTCGTTAAGTTTCTTCATCAACTATCTTGAGAAATATGACCTTGCTGATCTTGCTCCTACAATATTATAACCAACGTGGACAAATGGAAGAAGTGGTGCTGATTGGATTTAGAAAAGGCTGGACAGGTTTATATTGAAGACTTCACTTTTACAAAGTTTGCAAAGAATCAGAACATGGGTGGACAAAACTAAAATTTCTGATCATTGGTCCATTATGTTACAATTTTATGGAGTGTTGCCTAATTTAAAATATCCCTTTAAGTTCAATAGCTCCTAGTTACTGGATGATACTTTTTGTTTTTTAGTTAAGAATACATGGACTACTATCCAAAATGAAGATTTTCTCAATCCTATGGACCTTCTAGTTCATAAAATTCATATTCTTAAAGGGAAAGTTAAAACGTGGGCACATGAAAAGAAGTTGAAAGACAATGAGGAATTTCTATATTTACAAAACCAAAGTTGTCTCCTATATGCTGAAAATTGGGACTATTCTATCTCTACAGAAGATAAAATTCCGATTCAATCCCTTGAAGATAAAAAAGATCAGATACTCAAGAAGGAGGAAATGGACCGACGTCTCAAAGTAGGGCACTTTGGATTAAATTGGGTGATAATAATACAATTTTTTTCACTCATATGCCTCTTAGAGGAGGAACTCCAATGCAATATGGGAACTACATGATAATTCTGATGCACTAATTAAAGTACAATCTGATCTTCAAATTCATGCGGTCAGACATTTCAAAAGTATTTATATGATGAAGGACTAGAGCTCCCTTGAAGCATAACTTCAAATTATTAAGTTGTTTCCCAAATTGTTTTAAGAGGAGGAGGGTATTGATGTTGGAAAGGAGGTTACTATGGATGAAATTGAAGTGGCTCTACATCTCTTTTCAAAGGAAAAGAGCCCTGGATAGGACAGCTGGACTGTGGAACTATTTATCCATTTTTTTGATATTATGGGCAAGGATTTGTTAGACATGGTGGAATTTTACAGGATTGAAGGCTTTGTCTTGGGTGCTCTCAATTATACCTTCCTTACATTGATCCCGAAGTGTAACAAACCAATCAACTTCTCTAATTTCAGGCATATAGCTTTATGTAATCTGGCTTGCAAATTAATTTCAAAAATTATCTCCATTAGAATTAAGCCATACCTTTCAAAATATCTATAAATTGGACAATTTGGATTCCTCCATGACCACCATATCCTTGATGTTATTGGTATTGCACGAGAGGAAATCCACTCCATTAAACAAAAGAAGTAAACTGGGTCTTTTTAAGATTGATCCACTCCATTAAAAATGGATTTGGAAAAAGCATTTTACCGAGTAAATTGGGTCTTTTTAAGATTGATCTTAATCCAAATTGGGCTTTCTTTACTTGTCATTAATTGGATTCTTGCATGTGTCTCCTCAGCACAATTTGGGGTTTTAATAAATTGTGCACCTACAAAATTCTTCAAAAGAAGTAATGGAATATGACAAGGGTGTCCTCTCTCTCCGCTGATTTTTCTTCCTATAATTGAAGGTCTCAACAGACTATCCTGGATCTCAAACAAAAAGGAAAAGTTAGAGGTGTAAAAATCTCTTCAGTTGTTTACATCACACATCTGTTTTTTATTGACGATGGATTAATATTTGGTTCAGAGTCTTTTGATGAATGGGATACATATCAGAGTATTATTTAGTTATTTTCTTTGTCTTCAAGAATGAAGGTTAGCGTGAAAAATTCCACACTTTTTTCACATAACTTAAGCATTGAATTTTTGGTTTCTATCAAAAGAATCTTTCCCTATTCGGTCCTTAATTTGGTGGAAGGTTTCAAATATATGGGATATTATTCAAAACCCAATGGTTATAAATCTAAAGACTGGCATTGGCTACTTCAAAAATTTAAATGCAGAATAAAAAACTGGACTTTCAGGCAACTGTCTATAGGCGACAGTCTTACACTCATTAAAGCAGTCTTAACTAGCATCCCTGCATATTGGTTTTCACTTATGCAGGTTTTGAGCTCCATTATCAATTCACTAAGGAAGCTTATCTTTATTTTTGTATGGTCAGGTGGCTTGGACAAAAGCAAATTGGTTATGGCAAGTTGGAATAGACTCTCCACTCCAAAAATTTATGGAGGATGGGTTATAAAGAATTTAGGGTGGTTTAGCATGGCATTAAGGATGAAAAGTTTTTGGCGTGGACTGTTTGGAAACAATATTTCGTCACATGTTTTGAAAGCCAAATATATTAGAAAAAACTTCCTGGATTGGATCAGAAATGGAAAGAAAAGTGGTAGAAATACCTCCCCAATTTGGCAAGGGTTCCTAAAAATTTATAGTTGGATTGGAAAAGACTTTGCTTGGAAGGTTGGGAACGACAAAGATGTATTTGTTGGTGTTGACCCAATTATTGGAATGGGGGGAGATTTCAAACTTCCAATAGGTATCATCCAACATCTATCAGAAATTGGATGTACTACTTTAGCTAATATAAAAAAGGCTAGATTGATAAACAAGGAGAAGAATTAATGGTACAATGCAAAAGAGCTTGGTCTAGGTGGTGTTTGGTCTACTATTTGGGATAACTATATCTCTCGCCTCAATTCCAATGGCTACGGATTAAATGACAACTTTGATACTATTACTTGGACCTCAAATCTTGAGACTGGTACTATTACTACTAAATTTGCTTATTTATCTATCATTAAAGAAAATCTTTGTACTATACAGAACTGGTTGTTCCATGCACTCTGGAATTGGAATATTCCGCTTAAGTTCAAATGATTTATGTGGTTTTCTCTTCAAAACAGCCTTAAGACTTGGGATAATATTCAGAAGAAAGGGTGGCAGAGTCCAAACATATGTCCACTCTGCAAAAATGTTGAAGAATTTGTCAATCATTTGTTGATTACTTGCAGCTACACTACTTTGATATGGAACAAGATCAATCCATTTCTCAATATTTCTTAGGTTTGGAAAGGAGATCAATTTGATAAAACATGCCACGACTGGAAAAAATCTTGTAAGGAACTAGATTTCCTGCCAGTTATTCTCTCATGGACAATCTGGAAAGCGAGGAACAAATCCATCTTCGAAAATGCTTTGGATCTTCAGGAAAGTATAGTTATGCAGATATGCCATTGGGTGGAAGATTTCATTAGAGATAAATCAAATATATGCAAAATCAGAAAACTAAATTTGATATTTTTCCAAGGTCCTCTGGGTTTTTTTTATGGGGTCGCATAGGGCAGAAGGTGTGCAGTAGGAGCAGTTATTTATATCAATGATAAACACAAATATTGTTTCAAGCTCTATTGTGGTATGGGTACCAACATGAAGGATGAGCTACTAGCCTTATGGATACTCTACAGATTGGAATCCATCTTTGGTATTGTGTCATTGACTATCTATGGTGATTCAAGAGTTACCATTAAATGGGTAGATGGTACACACAAACTTCAGGTACTTAATCTTTTTCCCTGGTGCAACAGAATAAACGAAGATCTCAAAAACTTTATGTTTATGAAACTCATTCATAAATATAGAGAACAAAACAAGTTGGTTGATTTCCTCTCAAAGGAAGCTATGAATGGTACAGAAGGGACTCTACTCTGACTCTACTCTAGGCATAATTTTGGGAAGACAGAATATCAGATAGGGGGAGATATTCACTTTTTGATGAATATCTCTTATATCATGCTATGTGTTGTAATATCTGTTTACTGTGTTTGACTTCCTTTCCTTTTTGTCGACACTATTTTTGTCTAGTTTTATGTACTCATATTATCATTTTATCATACTGATAATGCTCAAGTGTAATAATTTTTTATTCTAATGAATAACAAAAGTATGTTCTTTTCCTCTGATTTTTTTTTTACTTATCGTTAATGTTATTTATTTATTTACTTCTTTGTTTCGAGGGCAGAAGGTGTGCAACAGGAGTAGTTCTTTATATCAATGATAAACACAAATATTGTTTCAAGCTCTATTGTGGTATGGGTACCAACATGAAGGCTGAGCTGCTAGCCTTATGGATACTCTACAGATTGGCATCCATCTTTGGTATTGTGTCATTGACTATTTATGGTGATTCAAGAGTTACCATTAAATGGGTAGATGGTACATACAAACTTCATGTACTTAATCTTTTTCCCTGGTGCAACAGAATAAACGAATATCTCAAAAACTTTATGTTTATGAAACTCATTCATATATACAGAGAACAAAACAGGTTGGTTGATTTCCTCTCAAAGGAAGATATGAATGGTACAGAAGGGACTCTACTCTAGGCATAATTTTGGGAAGAAAAAATATCAGATAGGGGGAGATATTCACTTTTTGATGAATATCTCTTATATCATGCTATGTGTTCTAATATTTGTTTATTGTCTTTGACTTCCTTTCCTTTTTGTCAGCACTATTTTTGTCTAGTTTTATGTACTCATATTATCAGTTTAGCAGACTGATAACTCTCAAGTGTAATACTTTTTTAATCTAATGAATAACAAAAGTATGTTTTTTTCCTCTGAACAAAAAAAATTACTTACCGTTAATGTTATTTATTTATTTACTTCTTTGTTTCCAGGTTATGCTTAAATTTACGTGAAAAATAAATAAAGTCGAAAGTCTATTACTTCATATGCCTATATATGAGTAGGTATAATTTGTTTTTTTCACTCCGTGTAGGTATAAATATATACATAGATGAATTTTGTAATAAGACCCCATTATTATTAATCATGATCTAAGGGGTTAATACATTGTGGCTAATATTATTCAGATATTATTATTTGGTAGCATAGGGTTAATTAAAATATTCCAAATAAAACACTATAATCTACTAAAGATACCATCTTGACTATTTAGTTGATGAAAAGACGCCCTATCTTACATTTAATAAAATATCCTCATATAAGACACTCTTCACTCTTCATGTAACCGAAAAATTTACACTCATCATGTAACCAACAAAGTTACATTCTATGACATAACCCTGGATTGTCATTTAAACCAGCATAGATCCATCTTAAACCCGTATCTATCAAGCACCGAGAGGGATCCAATTTCTTGATGTGTATTTCTTTTTTTTAAAATTTAAACTCAAGAAATTTGATCTCTCTTGATTGATAGATCCGGGTTTAAGTTTTAAGTTTTTATTTTATAAACGAACATCTATTTTTTAATTACTTTTCATAATATTTTATTTTATGAACCAACATGGATTTTTTTTAAATACTTTCCGTAATTTAATTTTTTATTTTATGAGCTGACATGAAAATTTTTAATTATTTTGTTAGTAACAAATGTTACATCATGATGTAACGTTACATCACACACGTTACAACATCTTCCCCATACTGGGCTATAGAGCACCTCGTTTCACTCGGTGAAAAAATAATAATAATAACAATTTTTTAATTATTGATATTGGTGATTTTTTAAATTTAATAATACTTTAATTACCATTTATTAATTATAATTCTTTTTTTCCCAATTTTAAAAACATAATCGAATAGAAATTCACAAAACTTATATAAATACATTTAAATCAAATAATCAAATCAAAATTCACGAAAGTGGAAGGTTCCTCGGCCATGCTAAGACTTTCGTCGAAGTAAAAAGAGTTGCGATGGGTTATTATTAATTGGGAAAGGAAACCGAAAGTGGAGATGGGAGCCGAATTAAAGGAGATTGAGAGCCAAATTCTCTCTTGTTGTTGAAAGGAATTCCTCGGGGGTTTTCTCGTGGCAAGATAGAGACCTCCTAGAAGATTTGGAAAGTAGAAAGGCTAGCCTTCTTCGTTTGGAGGAAGGGAGGTGGAGACTGAAAAGTAGTGTGGTTTGGTGTGCTCTTGGGGGATAAAAACACGAAATTCTTCAACAGGTTTGTGAATAGCCGCAGAGTGCATAATTCTATTTGGGTGTGTTATAATGGTTTGTTGATTATATTTTGGGCCAAAGTGATATAAAATAAGAAGCTCTGGAACATTTTAGTGCTTATTACAAGGATCCTGGGACTATTTCTTTGGGCACGCAATTGAAGCTAATTAGATCCTTTCATGGGTTTTACAGTAATGGATATTGTGAAGCTATTGGCGCTCAGGTATCTTTGAAAGAGATTGAAGTTGTGCTCAAATCGTTTTCCAGAGACAAAATCCTTGGTATGGATAGTTGGTCCGTTGAATTTTTCCTACAATTCTTTGGTCTTTTTGGTGAGGAGCTTCTTGAGGTGGTTGAAGAATCAAGGACCTCAAGACATGTTTTTGTGGGTTTGAATGCTACTTATATAGCTTTGATCCCAAAGACTAACATACCAGTCTCATTTAGCGAATTTCGACCAATATCGTTGTGCAACTTGGTTTACAAGCTAATTGCAAAAGTAATAGCTTGCAGGATTAATCCTTGTCTGGCGAAGGTCATTTCCCGTGAGCAATTCGGTTTTCTTCAGAATAGGTTAATTTTCAATGCTATAGGGGTAGCCTAGGAAACTTTACACAATATCAAAGTTAGAAAGTTGCTTTCCCTCATTCTAAAAATGGACCTAGTTAAAGTCTATGATAAGGTTAACTAGTCTTTTCTGAGGTTGATCCTTTTACAGGTGGGTTTATCACATGATATTACAAACCAGGTTATGGGTTGTGTCAAGTTTGCTAATTTTGTTGCTCTTATAAATGACTCCCTACTTCCTTTTTTAAGTGTTCTAAGGGGTTGAGACAAGGTTGTCCCCTCTCCCCGCTGTTATTCTTATTGGTGATTGAAGGTTTAAGTAGGTTAATAATTCAGGCTAAGACCATTAAGAAAATTCCAAGCATTAAGCTTGCAAAAAATCTTGACATCACACACATGTTTTTTGTCGATGACATTCTTCTTTTTGGTTTGGGGACTTTGGAGGAGTGGTTGGCTTATAGGGATATCATTTATGTTTTCTGTGAGGCTGGTGGGATGGAAATAAGTTTGCAAAAGTCTTCTTTCTAGCATCACAAGCTGACGAAATATCTCCTAAATAATGTGGCCACTATCCTTCATTTTGAAGTAGTTAAACAAGGTTTCAAGCATTTGGGCTACTATTTGAAGCCTAATAATTATTCTTCTATGGATTTGCTCTAGTTGGTTAGGAAAGTAGAGAGGCAAATAAACCTATGGATAAAAAAGTGGCTCTCTTTGAGGGGGAGATTAATTTTGATTCAATCGATTCTACAAAACCTTCTAGAATATTGGCTTTCTTTAGCCAAACTTCTTGTGGGCATTGTCCACAAGGTGCGACAGAGGATCTTCAGTTTCCCATGGAAAGGTGGTAGGAAAAAAGAAGGCTATCATTTGGTCAATTGGTCTAGAATTTCCATGCAGAAGGAGTTAGGGAGATGGGGATTGCGAAATATTTTCTGGTTTTCTAGAGCCTTGGCATGTAAAAGCTTGTGGAGGGGACTTTTTGGTAGGGGTCTGTGGTTAAAGGTTATAAGGGGAAAATATTTGAAAATATTATCGGTTATGGAGTGATTGAGAAGGTTAAGGAATCAATACTCATCTACATGTAATATTTGTCGTGGATTACTCTTGGAAACCCTGGTTATAAAGGAGTGCCTTTCTTGGTAGGTTGGAAACAAATGTTAGATTAGAATTGGAGCAGATATGATCATTGGATTTTTGAACGATATAAGCTCTCTCCTACAATAATTCAACATTTAAAAAAAAATTGTTTTTCCATTTTGGAACATGTACGTAATTTGATGGCTGGTCATTTGGATAATCATTACTGGTTGAACTCAAAGAAGCTGAGTTTGGGAGGTATTTATGCAATAGAATGGCAAAGTGTCATCAATAGTTTTGAACACAATGGTATAAGATTGAAGGACTCTGACAATCAATTGTTATGGTCATGGAACACATCGTCTGGTCAAGTAATGGTTTCTTCAGCTTATGATTCTCATACTTATGGTTCAGAGGGTTTGGTAGAAAAATGGTGGCATAAGGAGTTATGGCGATGGAAGGCTCCATTGAAATTACAACTCTTTTGTTGGTTGCCTTTGGAGGAGAAAATTATGGTGGGCGTTAATTTATAGAAGAGGAGTTTTGCTGGTCATTTTCATTGTGTTTTGTGTTGTAGGGGGGGGGACTCTGTTGATTATTTATTTGTTGAATGTTCTTTTTCTCAAGATATTTGGTCGGAAATCATCAGGGGTATGTAGTCAAATCTCTCCTGGGAAGTGAACACCTTCGAACTAAGTCTTAATTGTTGGGTCCTTTCTATGGGTTTTCTTTGTAACCTTCCATTGTTCGTCATTTGGAACATATGGTGTAACAAGAACTTGATTATTTTTTAGAACAAAATTCAAAATTTGTAATGCATCATTGCCAAGATTATAGGGGATTTCAAGGATTACTATACAGGAAATACAATTCACAGGTATCGACATATTAGATTGCCTCAAATTTCTCAAGAATGCCTAGTTGGATTCTTCGATGGTGCTGAGCAGGATGGACACTATGGTGCAGGGATAATATTTAAATTGTGCAATGATCACTTTTTTTTTTTTCAGTGTTGGATGGCATGTGGTATTGGAACTAAATAGAGGGTTGAGTTAATCGCGCTATGGGGTCTGCTAATATTTGCAAAATGAATTATATTACCTACCATACAAGTTACGGGGGATTTGCAAGCCATCATTGGATGGGTTACTGGTTGTTCACGTCTATAAGTAATTGCTCTGGAAGATTGGAAAAGTAGGATTCAAGAGCTGATTAAATCCCTTCATGTTATCTCCTTCAACCACATTTATAGACAACTAAATCTCAGAGTAGACCGAATGTCAAAGAAGGCGGTGGGAAAGTCAAAGGGCTTGTTGACATATGAAGAATTCAAAGAAAACACAAGGATTGTAGTAAGATCCTTTCAAGCTTACAGTGGGGATTAAATTATGTGTTTGACTGTCAAATGTAATTCCTCTAACATTCGATTTTGATCATTAGATGTTAGGATTCCATAGTATGAAGAAATATTGTGTATCTTTTTTAGAGATCGATGGGAACACTCTTTGTCTATTTTTTATACTATTGTGTAAGATCCAAATCTTTTTCTTTATTAGTGGGGAAGTAGAACATGTTTTGTTTACATGTATAAAACCTTGGATTTGGAGCAGCCGAGCCTTTGTGTCCTCTACGTTTTTTTGGAATGTTATTTGGTGTTTAACTATCAGGAAAAAACTTTCCAAACTCTTGAATGAGAACCTTGGTGATGCATATTCATAATAGAACATAACCTTTTTTTTTTAATGAGAACTTGGTGTCATACTAAGGTTGATGGAGAAAGGCAAGCTCAAAACCAAGTTAACTTGTTTGAAATTTAAGCACAACCCATTTCTACCTCAATCAACATGGTCAAGTCTTACCCCCTTGCTTGTGTAACATATATGATCTCAATTTCTCTTAGTGTGTGAAATAAAGAATTAATAAATTTTTACAATATTTCTATTATATATGTAATTACGTTTAAGCATCATATATGATCTCAAATTTCTCTTAGTGTGTGAAATGAAGAGTTAATATTTATTGTAAGGTAAATCCTTCTACAATATTGCTATTATATAGGTAATTACGTTTAAGCATCCTATATGATCTCAATTTCTCTTAGCGTGTGAAATGAAGAGTTAATATTTATTATAAGATAAATCCTTTGACAATATTTCTATTATATATGTAATTACGTTTAAGCATCATATATGATCTTAATTTCTCTTAGTATGTAAAATGAAGAGCTAATATCTATTGTAAGGTAAATCTTTCAAAAATATTGCTATTATATATGTAATTACATTTAAGCATCATATGGGCTCTCCTCTTGAATCATCAATCTTACTCTAAACTTGGCTTAACTTGGATTCACATGAAAGTCAATGGACAAAGGGGAACTTAAAGCCAAGTTAACTTAATAATTTTAAAAACCCATTACAAGTTGAGTTAAGATTTGATAATTGTAACTTTGTGGAATTTTTTTTTTAAATTGCATTGAAGAAGCGAACAATTCTAAAAAATTTAAAGCAAACTACATATCCATAAATTACTAAAGGTGAGGAATACATACTAAGAAGCTAGGGTTATAGTGATTAGGATATTAGCATGACTAAAAGAAAACTGACAACAAACAATGGTACATTCGAGAAGAGGTCAGTACCCTTCTTTTCTATTCACTAAATTGATGTCAACAAGGGAAAGTTGTGTTACGGCATATTCCCTGCCAATAAGTGAGTGCATCTCACATGTGACAACATTTCGGGCACAAAGCCATAAACTGCGTTGTGCTAAAATTTAAGTTGTTGAATGTTATGACATGGGACAATCGTGTGGGAACACAAAGCCATAGTGCTACCTTAACTCATAACCCTCCGACATAAAAACTCAAAAGCTTTAGCATTTGGCAACTTAAATCCTAATGCTCCGATGTGAAAACTCTAAAGGCTCCAATGGTGAAAAGTTATGCCAGCTAATGTCCTCTCAATAAGTCAAGGCCAAAAGCATTCACCATGAATAGAAGGTCCATGCCACTTTTTAATATGTAGAGTCTATATGCTTTGAAATGATTTATTATTGAAAAATTGCATCATAATCAATTAATGATTTATTATTATTGAAAGTTAAGGAGCTAAGTATCATAATCAGTAATAGCATATAATATTAACGTTAAAAAGGAATCATGGTTACACAGTACTATGGGTAGATTTAATCTTTGTGCACTAATTGAAATCGATCCTCTAAACCCTAATCTACCAATTAACCCTTGCATTTAAGCCAGATTACATACAAAAATCAAGGTTAAATGAGTAGGTTGGTTTCGAGTCAACACACTTTCATTTATAACAAAAGGAGATTGAAAAAAATATTGATGTTTATAGTTCAGGTAAATTCAACAAAAGAATTAACCTTCGAAAATCATCTATCTAGATTAAATCAAGATTCTATATATAAGCATTTTGAAAGGTAAATCGAGATAGATCCAATGAGGTTATATACCCTGCAATATAAACATTCTTAACAAGACATAATTAACATTAATGATGGGAAACCATTCTAACACAAAATGCACAGGTTGTAACCATGAAAATATATAAAGTTAATCATCATATCTCCAAGGGTAGTGAGGCGTCCGTGTCCTATTCTTTGGCCATATCGAAGGGCTGGAAATGCCAGGAAGCTAAGGCTTAGCCTGCCACGGCTTCTCATTTGGCTTATCGAAGGCTTGTGCATTCCTGAGATTCCAGTGGTGAAGCCGAAGCATGAAATCTCAACTATCCATCGAGTCACAAAAAACCAAAGCCCCTTTTCATAGTAGTAATTTTATAAACGTTCAAAAAATCGATCTAGATCTGAAATTGGCCTAACTTTTACTCTTTCACCCTTGAGAAGGTCAGAAGGATTTTCAATGTCGCCACTTGGAAGTCTTTGATAATCAAAAACTTCAATATCAGAGGGAAAATTGATTAGCAGCTCTACAATTGTAGAAGCTTCACCATGATACATTATAGACGACCATTTTAAAAACCTCCTTGACACATTTGCATTCCACCTGTCAACATTTTCATTAACCACATGGTGCAATTTGAATACAACACACCATTATACAAGAATATCACTTCCTAGTGCAGGTTGATCTTCATTCTCGGGGCATTAGTCAACAAAAATAACATCATAGTGTACAACTATGTCATATAATATGAGTTGCTAGATCAAAATGAAATCCAATAATTTTGTAATCAAATCTGTAATTTAATAAATGTGAATATATAATTAATATTCAGATATGTTGGAATTAAGTTTAATATTCAGATATCTCTATAATTAATAGCATTAAGAAATATTCCGACATCTATTGGGGGAGCAAAGCTAATTCTCTGTGCCAATGTTATAAGAGAAAAGAATGCTTGAGATAATATACTCCAAGTTCATTCTCCAATTAATAATGTACTCCTAAATGCAGGTACATTTTATTAATTTTACATTTTTGTTATAAGATCAGTGAGCATCTCATGTATAGATTGAGCTAGCGACTTTAAGATTGAACAACTCCATGATTTTCTCTAAAGTGATAATATCTTTGTCGGACTCAGACATCTACATATAACAAGATCAAAGCATTACACATATACATCACATGCTCTTCATTGTCATTATAATTGATCTTGAGAGTAACCCAATGCAATATAATTCACATAAAATCACAACATAAACATGAATCTAAACATAAATATCATCTATACCAATATGCGCCAGGATCTCAATACACCCAAATCTTCAAACTTTTATTCCATCAGCATGATATTACAGACTCTTCACACAGTGGATCGGCTTCGGAGGGCGAAGCTCGTCACCACACACACAGACAGAATGCCTAGGCACAATGTCACTAGCCCTTTTATCTTTCAGAACTTCTCAAAGAGCATGAACTTACTTGAAGGCTCCTGGGATTCCAGTGATATGCCCACTAACATTCATTACAGACTCGACCAATATTTACAAGGTCGAACCAGGATTTCTGATGCTGTGTTTTACCACGAAGGCAACCAGCAGAGCATACTTCCTCGGCTCTCACACACCTGCGACTCGCAGAGCTTCCGACTACTGGAAACGCTCGGCACTAAGACTCACACTTGCATAGCTCTTAACCAGCTCAATGCAAAACTCACAATGCCAAATGACTTCATGGACCTCACATATATAGTTTGCTAGACGGTCATCCGGTTACCTGAAACTTACACCAAGCAGTAAAAGCAAGGAATCTGAGGTGATGGTGGGACAGCACCATCTGATTATCTCGTCCCTTAGAGGCAGTGCCATGTGGGGACTCAGATTCGACACGAGACACTGGCCGACAAGACTTGGTCCACAAGCTATCAATCAAACCGAAAGTAAAGATTCTATGGCCGACAAGCATGGCCTACAATTATTCGGGGGAAAGCATCTCGACAGATTACAACTGTGGAGCTATTATTCCCGGCCCACAACGGTTTCCACTAACAAAAGTAATATGTACAAATTATTACAATAATTCGGACCATTCCGGCTTCAATCCTCACCGGAACAGAAAACACAAAATAGTTCAGGATTTCCAGGCGGACCAATAGGTTGGCCATCGCAGGTGCAGTCAAAGCCGTCTTCAGAATAAAGACACTCCTCTAGTTCTCTTTGTTCAAGGATGGCATCTACATCCTGAGAATCTTCTGGTACATACGTGTCTTCAATATACTCCGGCTCTGGGTATAACCAGTTACTGAAACATCTTTCTATATCTGACCCATGCAAAACTTCATGAGTTTCGCCAAGGAATTCGCTAGCGAACATGGACTCAACTCTGTAGTCCAAGGGCAGTAGACGACGGTGTATTTTAGTATCCAGGCGGTTTCCTTTGGCATCCCGCTTGATATATTTCTGAGTTACTTGCACTGTGTGTTCCAGAGGTGTATATCTGCCACCATGATGGCGCAATAAAAACTTGAACCACAGGTTGTGCTGATCAGCAACCTGTATATCGGCCTGCATGTGCAAGATAAAGTTTGCATGCCTATTTGTCCAATCTGTTCTTGGACAGAATTTATCCAACAAAACTTCCGTCCAGCCGGACCATGATTTATTTCTTAAATTGCCAGGATCGGCACAAATTACAATAGAGGTCTGTTCCTTGCAAAATTGAAGGATCAAATTATAAGATGTCCATGTGAGGTTTCCCTCACCTATATCAACATACCATACAGGGCCATCTTTTTCATCGTTGCAATCAATCCATAGCTCACGACATTTCCGGAGCTTTTCCTGAGCATTTGAATACCCTTTGAAAGCGGTTTTCTCCCACCTTTCAAGAATGTGCAACTTACAGGGACTTATTTGAATTTCTTTGATTAATGTCAAGCTAAGATATTTTTAAGCTTGATGTCTGTCTGCATAATCTAATAATTCTCTCCTTTCAGCTGGAGACAAGCTTTCATCCCACAGCTTCATGAAAAGAGCATTCCGTGGTAAACTCCTGACATAGTCAGGTTCAGTACCTTCAGCTGGTGCAGGCATCTTACCTTTATCATCTTTAGAACCAGAACTAGAACCAACTGAAAACATATTTAAACTGATTGCTTTTCCTTCTTCTTGGTGCTGCACAATTTCACGCGTAAGCATATCAGCGAAACAATTTAGGTAAACTGGTTTATAAACTATATCATAATCAAAATTAGATAACCAGATAAACCATTTCAATATCCTGCTACTATTTTCTTCCATTAAATTCTCATTCTTGAAGATTCCAGGCATAATCTTCAAATCTGTGCGGATAACAAATCTGACAGGTTTTAAAAATAGGATAAAATGTTGTACTGTCTTTTTGACAGCAAGAATTTCCTTGTGGTTGCTGGGATAATTCAATCCTGCGGCTTTAAATGAACCAAAAGCATAACCACAAATATTTTCTCTTCCTTCTATCTCTTCTAACAGAACACCACCCCAAGTAGTGTTAGATGCATCTGTTTCAATAATCAATTTACCCTTTCCTTGAGGAAGATGAAGAGCAGGAAGATCTTTTTACTCTGGCTTTTATTTTCTGAACAGCCAAAGTCATTTCTTCAGACCATGCAACTGGCTTTTTCTTTAATCTCTACTGCAAACAATGAATATCAGAGGCTTGACCTCTATAGAATGGTCTGATGTAATTTAGGCTTCCAAGAAACCTTTGCAACTGAGTCTTATCAAGAATTTTATCTGGGAAATGTTCAAATGCTTGAAGTACATGTTGCTGCAGAACAACTTGTCCAGATTTAATATGAAAACCAAGAAAATCCATCTCAGTTTTCCCTACTTCCATTTTTGATGTAGATAAGACTAAACCATGTTTAAATACAAGCTCATAAAACTTCTGAAGATGCTTGACATGATCTTGAAGGTTTCTGGAGCAAATTAGAATGTCATCAATAAAAACTAACAACCAGGAATATCTCGAAAGATATCTTCCATCCGCTTTTGGAATTCAAATGGAGCATTGTTTATACCAAAGGGGATAACCTTCCACTGGTACTGACCATGAGGCACTACAAATGCAGTTTTGAATCAGTCTTTTGCCTCAATACCAATCTAATAAAAACCAGATTTTAGGTCAAACTTACTGAATACTGTGCAGCCTGTAATTTTATGCAATAAGCTTGATTTATCAGGTAGTGGATACCGAACTTTCTGAAGTACAACATTCAAGGGCTTATAATTTACCACTAACCTGGGATTTCCTCTTTTCTGCTCAGAATGCTTATTTACAACAAAGGCTCTACAAGCCCAAGGGCTTTTGGATGGTTCTATTAGACCTTTGCTCAACAATTCTTGGATTTCCTTTGAGCAGAACTCTTTCTCTGAAGGACTCATCAATCTTGCAGATGCTTTCATTGGCTTGATTTTCTGCAATGGATCAAACGGTAGAGAAACAAAATATTTCTCTCTAGTCCAGAAAGCATTTGGACTCTCAGAACAACAGTCTTTGACCAATTTCTCTTTGATTGTAGCAACAGCTTTATCACCATGCATTTCTGCATAGGCTAAGCATCTTTCCATTTTTTTCAAAGAACTGACTGACTTGACAAGACCTGACTCAACTGGAATAGGTTTACATTTATGTACAGGATTAAAACTTAAAGGGACTGATACAACTTTTCCCGAGACTGTACATGAGAAAAGCATTTGATTGGTATCTATAGAGAATGGACTGACTTTCTGTAAAATCTCAGAACCAAGGACACAGTCTTCTTTTATAACATCTAACCTAAATAAAGATAACTGACTGTGGACTCCAGACAACTGTACAGGGAAGTCTTTAACTTTACCAGACAACACTACTAGAGAACCCTCAATTGCAGAACCAAATCCACTAGTCTTTTCCCAATAGAATTGAGGAATAGCATTGCCTTTAGCAAGATTAAATTGACAACCAGAGTCAATCATGCATTGTACAGAATACTGTTTAAATTCAGCAGGACAAAACTTTACAGTTATAAACATTTTAGGACCAGACAGAGCACCAAGGAGATGAGGACATTGAGATTGAGGAGATTGTGGAGAAGTAGATGAAGGAGATTCTTCTTTGGACTCAGGGTTGAAACAGGATCTCTCAATTTGCTTGGAGAGTTCTTCGTCTGAAGACTAATCTTTTTCACTGACAAGAACAACAATCATACTTTTTAGTTCTTCTATTTCTTTGAGAAGGAGTTTCAACTTACTTTGTTTATCTTTGAGTTGCAGCCTAAGAAGTTTCTCTTTGTCTATTCTATGAGACTCTCTGTCACTATGGCTACCTGGGTAGTCTCGGTAGATTTCAACAGGGTTATAGTGGACAGTAGACACAGACACTTCTTTTCCTTTCCCTTTCATTGTTTCAAGCTGGGTTTGTAATCTTTTCTTTTCCTCTCTAAGTTCAGTTCTCTCTCGGTGTCTATATACAGGAATGGTAGACAACTGTAAATCAATATCTGCAATACTTTTTTCAATAGACTGTACAGAAGATTTTGGAAGACGTGAAAACATATACAATGAAAAGTCAAACTATGGGCGACTACATCTGTATCTAGTCAAAGCAAAGAGAACCAAGCCGAAGATAATCCTTCTGTATCTACTGTATCTACATCTCCATCTGTACAAAATTCATCCTCTGGTTTATCTCCTTATGGGCATAGAGGCCAGCATGCTGCCTGTCAAGCATGTCAAAAAATAAAACAAAAACTCCTGCATAAACAGAAACAAAAACAACAACATGAATTTCCTTCATTAGGTATGTTTTCCCTACCTTGAGAAAACTCTGCTCTTGAAGTTAATAATTTTGGCCAAAAATCCTTTATTCCTGGTCGAAACCTACCTGATGATGGTTTCAAACCATATGCTCAAGATGGTCAGATCAAGAGGGAATTCTTGCCCTGTAAATCATCTGCTGTTGATCAGAGTGTTTCTGATGAGATTAAATTAGCAAATTGGGGAAATTTGCAAGAATTGCATACTGCTAGAAATTTGGATGATATGGCTAGAGATATTCTCTATCTTAAGCAACAGTGTGCTGAACAAAAGGAGCAAATTTCTACAGTTCAAACAAAGCTTGAATTACTTGATCATCTCCTCCATGATTCAACCCAGATTAAAGAGGCCATAGTAGTAGCTTCTCAGAAGCTAGAAAAAATACTAGATGTCCTAAATGATCTCTGTGCCAAAACAGAGAATCTAAAGAAAAAACAATACATAGTTCCAGATCATGTATTGAAAAAAGCTGTCAAAGGACATTCAAAGAGTAAGTCTTTAGGCCAATTTATAGCCTTCCCAGAAGGTGAAGATCCTAAACCAAAATGGGATTTTGGAGAGAGTGATATGATTAGAGCTGATGTAGAAGATTGGATCAAAGAATTTAAAAAGTTCAGACCTACACTTGATCCAAAATACTTAATTGAGTTGAATGCTCTTGATGCTGAATCTTCTAATCAGAGAAGAATGTTACAAGCTCCTCCTCCTCAATTTGACACACATATGCCAGATGTTACATCTGCCACAGTCCCTTCTACCAAAGCATTTCACTTTGGTATTAATTCTATGAACGATTTGATCTCCCAAATGCCTGAACAACCAGTTTTGAATGTTCAGTGTCAATCACGAGCATATTTAAGGAATGCCATACAACTGCTCAATCAATGGACCCTGTATAAAAAACAACAAGACCCTAACCTCACAGGTCAGATGTTGGGAACTCAATTAGTAGCTGGATTTTCAGGTTTAGCCTATGAATGGTGGAAGTGGTTACCCCGGGAAACTAAACATGAAATGCTTGCTGCTGATGATGCAGACGAACAAATTCTTTCTGCTTTGAGTAGGGAATTTTATGGTCCAGAAGGGGGAGAATATTATGATCACCTTGCATCTCTATTCATGTCTGCAAGATTATGTGATTCAAGTAAAGCTGAAGAATATTTTTGTTATATGCAAAAATGATTAATCACAGCAGGCAAATCAGGTGATCTTGCCTATCTAAAGCACTACCTTAGAAGCTACCCTGGTCATGTGCCTGATGCAGTGGAATAGGCATTAAAAGATAAAAAGGTAGAGCTAAGATCATTAACACTTGCACAGCTTCATGGTCATATATTGGAAACATGGCAAGACCACTGTTTAGAAAAGCGTGTAAGTAAAGATTTCAAGAGACACCAGCAAATGTACTCTACTTCATTTTGTAAAGAAGTTGTTGGTATGCCCGATTGGGGGTGCGGTGCACACAATCGTGGTCATTTGGGTTCCGGATCGTGTAAGTGTCACAAGAAAAAAAAAAAAGGTTTTTATACCTCTGAACCTCATTACCATCCGGATAAAGAATATCGCCACAGATCCAAGCATAAGTACAAAGACTACAGATATAAGAAACCCTATAAAAAGTCCAAATATAAAGCCAAAAGATATGTCAAAAGAAGGATTGAAAAGGGTAGAAAAGATGTCTGTTTTATTTGCGGCAAAAAGGATCATTGGGCTGCCAAGTGCCCAGAAAGAAAGTCTCGTCCTTGCCTTGCAGCTTTGTGTAAAAATCTAGACCCTGCTTGGTGGGATTTGTATGAAGTAACCCAAGATTCTCCTCCTCCATCCGGAGAAATTGTATATTTTCCTGATGATTATTCTTCTGATTCTTTGTATACAGATTCTGATAACCTTGGTTTAGCTAAATGTGCCCCAGCCTCATCCTCTTCATCATCCGAGTCTGATTCTGATTCTGATACACATTTAGGGGGGTGTAGTCGCCCAGAGTTTGAATTTTCATTGTATATGTTTTCACGTCTTCCAAAATCTTCTGTACAGTCTATTGAAAAAAGTATTGCAGATATTGATTTACAGTTGTCTACCATTCCTGTATATAGACACCGAGAGAGAACTGAACTTAGAGAGGAAAAGAAAAGATTACAAACCCAGCTTGAAACAATGAAAGGGAAAGGAAAAGAAGTGTCTGTGTCTACTGTCCACTATAACCCTGTTGAAATCTACCGAGACTACCCAGGTAGCCATAGTGATAGAGAGTCTCATAGAACAGACAAAGAGAAACTTCTTAGGCTGCAACTCAAAGATAAACAAAGTAAGTTGAAACTCCTTCTCAAAGAAATAGAAGAACTAAAAAGTATGATTACTGTTCTTGTCAGTGAAAAAGATCAGTCTTCAGACGAAGAACTCTCCAAGCAAATTGAGAGAGCCTGTTTCAACCCTGAGTCCAAAGAAGAATCTCCTTCATCTACTCCTCCACAATCTCCTCAGTCTCAATGTCCTCATCTCCTTGGTGCTCTGTCTGGTCCTAAAATGTTTATAACTGTAAAGTTTTGTCCTGCTGAATTTAAAGAGTATTCTGTACAATGCATGATTGACTCTGGTTGTCAATTTAATATTGCTAAAGGCAATGCTATTCCTCAATTCTATTGGGAAAAGACTAGTGAATTTGGTTCTGCAATTGAGGGTTATCCAGTAGTGTTGCCTGGTAAAGTTAAAGACTTCCCTGTACAGTTGTCTGGAGTCCACAGTCAGTTATCTTTATTTAGGTTAGATGTTATAAAAGAAGACTGTGTCCTTGGTTCTGAGCTTTTATAGAAAGTCAGTCCATTCTCTATAGATACCAATCAAATTCTTTTCTCATGTACAGTCTCCGGAAAAGTTGTATCAGTCCCTTTAAGTTTTAATCCTGTACATAAATGTAAACCTATTCCAGTTGAGTCAGGTCTTGTCAAGTCAGTCAGTTCTTTGAACAAAATGGAAAGATGCTTAGCCTATGCAGAAATGGATGGTGATAAAGCTGTTGCTACAATCAAAGAGAAATTGGTCAAAGACTGTTGTTCTGAGATTCCAAATGCTTTTTGGACTAGAGATAAATATTTTGTTTCTCTACTGTTTGATCCATTGTAGAAAATCAAGCCAATGAAAGCATCTGCAAGATTGATGAGTCCTTCAGAGAAAGAGTTCTGCTCAAAGGAAATCCAAGAATTGTTGAGCAAAGGTCTAATAGAACCATCCAAAATCCCTTGGGCTTGTAGAGCCTTTGTTGTAAATAAGCATTCTGAGCAGAAAAGAGGAAAGCCTAGGTTAGTGGTAAATTATAAGCCCTTGAATGCTGTACTTCAGAAAGTTCGGTATCCACTACCTGATAAATCAAGCTTACTGCAGAAAATTACAGGCTGCACAGTATTCAGTAAGTTTGACCTAAAATATGGTTTTTATCAGATTGGTATTGAGGCAAAAGACCGATTCAAAACTGCATTTGTAGTGCCTCGTGGTCAGTACCAGTGGAAGGTTATGCCCTTTGGTATAAACAATGCTCCATTTGAATTCCAAAAGCAGATGGAAGATATCGTTCGAGATATTCCCTAGTTGTTAGTTTTTATTGATGACATTCTAATTTGCTCCAGAAACCTTCAAGATCATGTCAAGCATCTTCAGAAGTTTTATGAGATTGTATTTAAACATGGTTTAGTCTTATCTGCATCAAAAATGGAAGTCGGGAAAACTGAGATGGATTTTCTTGGTTTTCATATTAAATCTGGACAAGTTGTTCTGCAACAACATGTACTTCAAGCATTTGAACATTTCCCAGATAAAATTCTTGATAAGACTCAGTTGCAAAGGTTTCTTGGAAGCCTAAATTACATCAGACCATTCTATAGAGGTCAAGCCTCTGATATTCATTGTTTGCAGCAGAGATTAAAGAAAAAGCCAGCTGCATGGTCTGAAGAAATGACTTTGGCTATTCAGAAAATAAAAGCCAGAGTAAAAGATCTTCCTGCTCTTCATCTTCCTCAAGGAAAGGGTAAATTGATTATTGAAACAGATGCATCTAACACTACTTGGGGTGGTGTTCTGTTAGAAGAGATAGAAGGAAGAGAAAATATTTGTGGTTATGCTTCTGGTTCATTTAAAGCCGCAGAATTGAATTATCCCAATAGCCACAATGAAATTCTTGCTGTGAAAAAGACAGTACAACATTTTATCCTGTTTTTAAAACCTGTCAGATTTGTTATCCACACAGATTTGAAGATTATGCCTGGAATCTTCAAGAATGAGAATTTAATGGCAGAAAACATTAGCAGGATATTGAAATGGTTTATCTGGTTATCTAATTTTGATTATGATATAGTTTATAAACCAGGTTACCTAAATTGTTTGGCTGATATGCTTACGCGTGAAATTGTGCAACACCAAGAAGAAGGAAAAGCAATTAGTTTAAATATGTTTTTAGTTGGTTCTAGTTCTGGTTCTAAAGATGATAAAGGTAAGATGCCTGCACCAGTTGAAGGTACTGAACCTGACTATGTCAGGAGTTTACCACGGAATGCTCTTTTCATGAAGCCATGGGATGAAAGCTTGTCTCCAGCTGAAAGGAGGGAATTATTAGATTATGCAGACAGACATCAAGCTGAAAAATATCTTAGCTTGACATTAATCAAAGAAATTCAAATAAGTCCCTGTAAGTTGCACATTCTTGAAAGGTGGGAGAAAACCGCTTTCAAATGCTCAGGAAAAGCTCTGAAAATGTCATGAGCTATGGATTGATTGCAACGATGAAAAAGATGGCCCTGTATGGTATGTTGATATAGGTGAGGGAAACCTCACATGGACATCTTATAATTTGATCCTTCAATTTTGCAGGGAACAGACCTCTATTGTAATTTGTGCTGATCCCGACAATTTAAGAAATAAATCATGGTCCGGTTGGACGGACGTTTTGTTGGATAAATTCTGTCCAAGAACAGATTGGACAAATAGGCATGCAAACTTTATCTTGCACATGCAGGCCGATATACAGGTTGCTGATCAGCACAACCTGTGGTTCAAGTTTTTATTGCGCCATCATGGTGGCAGATATACACCTCTGGAACACACGGTCCAAGTAACTCAAAAATATATCAGGCGGGATGCCAAAGGAAACCGCCTGGATACTAAAATACACCGTCGTCTACTGCCCTTGGACTACAGAGTTGAGTCCATGTTCACCAGCGAATTCCTTGGTGAAACTCATGAAATTTTACATGGGTCAGATACAGAAAGATGTTTCAGTAACTGGTTATACCCAGAGCTGGAGTATATTGAAGACACCTATGTACCAGAAGATTCTAAGGATGTAGATGCCATCCTTGAACAAAGAGAACTAGAGGAGTGTCTTTATTCTGAAGACGGCTTTGATGTAGTTATGTTATTATATTAAGGTATATATATAGATATGTATATATTTTATATTAATATAAACATGAATCTAAACATAAATATCATCTATACTAGTGTATCATTAATAATAATAATAATTTTTAAAAAACTTCTTTATTTATAAAGATCACTTAAAAAATTAAATTAAGATTTAAGTACATAGTTTATATTATAGTAGCACAATAGGGTCGTATTAGCACTTGTTGTACGGAATTGAACTTAGTGTTATATTGTTAGAGTTATTATAATTTATTAGTAAGGCTTTTTTATATCATTTGCATTACTAATAATAACTTACTAGTATACTAACTTTCTAGTACATGACTACATGTAGTTTTTTGGGCCTCGAGTTTGTCCAGTAACAAAATAATACAAAGTAAACAAAAAAGAATAATACAAAATAAAGAGTAATAAATATTATGTCGGCCATAAACAAAAAAGAATAATACAAAGTAAAAAGTAAATATGAGACTTAAACTAGAGACTTTAGAGCTTAGGATTAGGTGGTAAATATTATGTTGATCATAAACAAAAAAGAATAAAACAAAGTAAAAAGTAAATATGAGACTTCAACTAGAGACTTTACTTTTTACTTTTAATACAAAGTAAAAAGTAAATATGAGACTTTGAGTTTGTCGAGTAACAAAATAATACAAAGTAAACAAAAAGAATAATACAAAGTAAAAAGTAATAAATATTATGTACGCCATAAACAAAAAAAATAATACAAAGTAAAAAGTAAATATGAGACTTAAACTAGAGACTTTAGAGCTTAGGATTAGGTGGTAAATATTATGTCGGTCATAAACAAAAAAAATAAAACAAAGTAAAAAGTAAATATGAGACTTAAACTAAAGACTTTACTTTTTACTTTTAATACAAAGTAAAAAGTAAATATGAGACTTTGAGTTTGTCTAGTAACAAAATAATACAAAGTAAACAAAAAGAATAATACAAAGTAAAAAGTAATAAATATTATGTATGCCATAAACAAAAAAAATAATACAAAGTAAAAAGTAAATATGAGACTTAAACTAAAGACTTTAGAGCTTAGGATTAGGTGGCTCATGTATTGCACTCAAGGAGCTATTCAAGGAGAGGTTTGCACCTAAGGAGATTTGATCCCTCTTGGTGCTTAATAGAGCCTAAATGAAGTAAAACTTCATATAAGTAACATTCCATATTTATTGTCTTTTGCTCGTAATAAAATTCTGTATAGAATTCATACTTATTTTTATTATATGTAAAAATGTTATATTACAAATCGTAGAAACAACAAATTTAGTCACTTTCACAGTGTCATGATCTTCGTTTCATGCTTAAGTATGTAAAATTCCCAAAAAGTAATAAAAACTAAGATAAGAAGAATCAAAACATGGAGACATTGAATTTACAAACAAATGGGGTTTTGTTTCACGAAATTGGATGATTCTTATTCATGATTGTGAAAACCTAATGGTAATTATATTGATGATTTATTCCAAATGCCAATGACGAGTGAGATCTTTGTCGGAGCATTACTTGATAATGCGCCACTTGCTTATTCAAACTTGTGCTTATATTTCTTATGTCAGGTTTTGATGGGGAGGCATGCATCTCAAATATCTCTTTTGAACTTATATTGCTTTGCATCACAACAAAATGCTTTGAGAAAAGTGAAAAAAGATTAGGCCTTGTCCCCGCACTCCAGACTAGTTGTCCTTACAAAAAAGATGTCATAGTTTTATAAAATTTTAATTTAAAAAATAATTTGATTTATTTTTAAATTTTGATAAATAAAAGCACTTTTTCCTAGATTTATGTCTCATTAGAAGTGCTTTAAATCTATAAATATTGTATTTAAAAAATTCATAAATTTATTTTAATTTTCAAAATATTATATTTAATATTAGAATTTTGTAAAACATTATAAAACATTGCAAAAATTTATGAGTGAAAAAGGAAAATAATGCTAATCTATAGTTTGACTTTTTCCAACAAAAAGTATATATCTCTATCTTGGTAGGGAATAATAAATGACTAGTAATTTTTTCTAAATGTGCAAAATGTACATTATTATATTATGAATATTTTAAGTAATTTGTTTTTTTGTTTGTTTAAATACAAATATGATCTTGAACGATGTGAAAGTGTTGGTTCTTTGAATAGGAAGAGATAAATTAACATTTTGAAAGGAAAAAAAATGATTTTGAAGTTGTTGCAATAAACTAAAATAAATACTTAAAATATGAAAGATAAGAAATAAAAATTGCGAGAATAAATCAGAAATAAATAAAATTTAGTTATGTTATTATCAACTATGTCATTGACATAGGTAAACTTTAATAAGATATTCATTATTATGCACCTTTTGAAGGTAAAAAAAAAGGTGAAAAGAGC
Source organism: Larix kaempferi (assembly GCA_027924585.1). Classification (NCBI taxonomy): domain Eukaryota; kingdom Viridiplantae; phylum Streptophyta; class Pinopsida; order Pinales; family Pinaceae; genus Larix; species Larix kaempferi. Next base: position 17,710,322 of record BSBM01000291.1, read on the forward strand.
TAAATGAAATATGTCAAAGACTAGGAAGGTGGCATGGTGCCATGTACCATGCATTGAAAAAATACATGGAAAAATTAATATAATTCATTGTGATTATTGGGAAATACATTGGGATAGATTTATCCAAACAAGGCTCATCAAACTTCTAGGTCTTGATAAATATCAAGTAATCATATATTCATATCTTCTTTTATGCTTCCATAAAAAGCAAAAAAATAGCAAGGAGCTTAATAATGTTGAAGGATTTGAACCTACCACCATCCTTTAGATGTGTTTTATGCAATTAAAGAAACTAACATAACGAAACATTAAGAAGTTTTCCAACAAAAGGTTCTTGTTTTGAAAAAACTAAGTTGACCAAAATTTAACTAATTATATTTGGAATAGAAGAGTAAGAAGTTTTCCAACAAAAGGTTCTTGTTTTGAAAAAACTAAGTTGACCAAAATTTAACTAATTATATTTGGAATAGAAGAGGGACAAACCGACACCATTCAACATGGTTGGTCATGAGTCATGTTATTGTTGTTACTAAACATGGAGTTAAATTGGCCCAACAAGCATGTAATGGATCTTAACATAATCAATGGCATCTTACTTAGAATTTAGATGACATCAAATTCTATGTTAATTACATGAAGCAATTAGCCCATCTATAAAGAAAAGGGTTAGAAAAGGATGCATCATATGGTGAGTTCAATCATTAATCAAGTATATTATTTCATATATGTTGTAATTTCATCATTATAAGGTAAAGTATTAAAGGATTTAGTTACCTCTCACTAGAGATACTATTAATCGCTCAGTAGTCCCATAATGAAAAGCATAGGTCCCTTTCATTTTTTCAAATTTCCACCTCTAGACATGTCCTAATGACTCTAGGTGCACATGTGAAATCTTCTGCAATTAAATCTTGAATGATAATTACTTATTTCCTAAGTACTTGGAAATTGTCCTAGTGATATGCACCACAATTTTGTGTACATCAATTGTGAAGCAAAGATGATCACGTCTTGTGCATTCTTCACACCAACAAAAGTTGAAAGAGGTAAATGGTGTGCGAGCATGATAAGCTATCCTCTTAAATGGTGTGAGAGCATGATAAGCTATCCTCTTAAATGGTGTGCAAGCACGATAAGTTCTCCTCTTGTGTCATCATAAGCATCTTTACCATTTGAAAATGGTGAAAGTTCAATATGGAGCCACATCTAGAGCATATCCTTGAATAACATCAATTGATTTGATGTTATAAATGTCCAACATTATTGAGTCAATGTTTTATGCAATTGACATGAAAAACACTATCAATTTTTTTCCAAGTTCGATTTTGCTCACATTTGACATACCCTTCAATCTAATGACATAGACTCTCCTTCTATTTTAAGTAACTCTCTTTTGTACCAATGTGAGCTTGACATTCATAAAATCTCACAATACCTCATCTTCTAATCACTTGATGTAAGAGCATGCCAAGAAAATTTGATTGTAGTGAGGTTTCCTTTTTAAGGATGCAAGAATATTATTTTTTCATAAGAACAATCTCATCAACAAATTATTGATTATCAAGCTTATATGCCCCTTATTTATGGTGCAAAACTTGATTATGTAAGTCAATCATAGAGATCCAAGGGATACTGTACTGTGCAATTAAAGGGATATTCGCAGATGGAGTATGGTTCGATCATAGGTTTGAATGAATCCAAAGCAATAATAAATTTAAAGAATAAATGGGTGTTTCCGCACGATGTCCAAGCCCCTCCTTTCAAGGTGAATCCATGCAAAAATTCTAGTTTAAACTTTAATGTAATTTAGGTAAATTAGAGTCATTTAGTGTTAATTCTCCAAGTGGTAGTTAGAACTGCACCATAATTTCACTGTTGCTACTTTAGGCATTTTATTACTCACGCCATCTACGTCTGGGAAAATAAATCTATCAGTGAATTGGAACAATGTGATCATAGAGAGGTGCAACTGGATGATCTAATTCAAACATTTATGTCTCTGATGCATCATGTAACATTGATAAATGTTCACTATGAAGGATGGTGAGATTAACATATGGAAATTATATAAGGACAACTATAGGGATATGAATGATAGAAAACAATGTACATAAGTGTGTGGGATATCAAGTGGCACAGCTAGTTAGCTCTCTATCACACACATTTGGGGTTGATGTTTGTGTAGATCTGAAAGAATAAGCTTGTGTAGCTCTGAAAGAACAACTGGGAATATTGAATGCTATCATGGATGTGATTAATTTCAACTATGTAGAATCAAATTATGACGCATCTATCTTGTGTGACCTTCCTCCAACAGGAGTTTGTGTTGGATTCAAACAATGCATATATTTTGTGTAACCTTCCTCTAGAAAGAGTTTGTGTTGGATTTTTTTTGGAAAAAGAGCACCATCTAGAACTTTCTAAGGTGAAGGCAATTAAAAACCAACGAACCGTTGGTGTGTTGTCAGCACTTGAAGCTCCACCTACAGTTATTTATGATCGAGTAGGTGAAAATAAATACGAGTGTTGTGTAGTTAATGAGAAAACGAAATTCTAATAAAAAGATTCATTAATAATGGAACACTAGGGGTTCAAGAAATATACACTAATATGTGAGAGAAATTATTCAACATGGCATATTAAAACCTTATATAAATCCAAAAGTGTAACAATTTCTTCACTAATGCATGCCTTTGGATTTCTACATATGTTAATATAAAGAAAGACACTTATGACTAAATTACTTCTTTACAACAATAGGGAACACTTGTTAAATGCTCAACTTCACAAGGACATTGTTTGGAGTCTTGAAAAAGGTTTTACCATAAAGTTTGAAAGAGTGAATTGATTACTAATAAAATTTCCAACAATTACATTCTTCAACAAATTAATATTTCGAAAAAAAAAAAAAAAATATCTATATATATATATATATATATATATATTTCTAAGTAAATGTTGGTTTTCTATTCAAATAAACCAAATATAATAAAAAAATTAATATAATAAAAAAATTCATTTTTAATTATTAAGGAATTTTTCATTAATAAATATTTTTTCCAAAGTTAAAAATAACTACCTTTAATAATTAAGTATAATAACAAAAAAAAAAAATAATAACACATAAAATTTAGTGAACTATTAAAACATACCCATTTATTATTTAGAAAATAAAATCTCATTCAATCACAACTTTCTTTCAATCACTCTAGCCATTTCAAAATATTTTTTTCTCATACATTCAAGCATTTCATAAAAACTATTTTTTTCTCATACATTCAAGCATTTCATAAAAACTCAAAGTTATGATAATTCATAGTTGTTTAATGGATAATTCAAAGTTGTTTAAAATTCAAAGCAAAGTTCACAAGACTTTAGTAGCATATATATTAAATTTCAAAAGATTATTTTGTCCCATCAAAATGTTTTATTGTTAAGGCATAACTGCCCTATATAGTGACGATATTTAGATGTAAATATAAATCATTCGATACTAACCCATAATAAACGTATGTGCCATTCAGATATGCACAATACTCTTTTTCGTTAAGAAAAAAATATCATGTTATAATGTTCTTATTCATCACATAATTATAGTTTCACTTATAAGTATTTACATTTGTCTATTGAGAATGAATGTGATACCCGAAGGATGGTATATATGTCTTTTGTTATTGAGAATGAATGTGATACCCGAAGGCTGGTATATATGTCTTTTGTTACCTATTCGCCTTTATGGTAAAAATAAAGTCTTAATGGAATATTATTTAAGCTGGAATGCGTAATTTTAATATTATATCTTATTTTATATTGGAAGGTATGAATAACTTTATTTTTATGTAAAAGGAGTTATCCCACATGCATCATGGAAGAATATTTTCGTATTACCTTTCATTATATAAAGAGGTGGAAAATCATTTTTCCCACATTTATTTTGGGATGTTATTCTTCCATACCTCTAGGTATATAATAGAGGTGAGGGAGAGCCGTTGGGCATATCTTGTGAATACATTCTATTTCGTTGTAAAAGTTGTGGAGCATATGTGGGGTGGAACTCTCTTGTAAGATTGGAGATTTCTTAAGACTAAAGAAAACCAAACATTCCCATGGATGTTTCCCCATTTGGGGTTTTACCATGTATATATGGTGTATTGTTCTCTTGTTCTCTTGTCTCTTATTTCTTACATGATTATTGTTGCGTGTATGGATAGAAGGATAGACGAGTAAATCTTTGCTATTGATTTATATGTTAATGTAAATGTATTGTTGTGTTATGCAATAAATGACTCTATTCTATCAAAAAATTTAGGGTCTACAAATTTAGCATATGGTTGATGGCATATTACTTTCTCAACCTAAGTATGTGACATATTTACTTGCTTGGTTTCATGAGTGATTGTAAGCCTTCACCTATGCCATTATAGTCCAGTGTAAAGTTAACTGTTGATTGTGGTAGCCCTCTTGTTGATGCCACTTTGTATCGTCAACTTGTGGGGAGTTTGATATATTTGACACACAGTAGGACAGATATCTATCTTGCAATGAACATGGTTTCGAGGTTTATGCAAAAGCATAATGAAAGTCATTGGAAAGAGCAAAGAGGATTCTCAAATATTTATAGGGACAATGCATTATGGTGTTTTCTATTCTGGTAAGTCTACAATTTCACTTCTTATTTATACATATTATGATTGGGAAAGGGATGGTTCAGATATAAGGTCTACTGCAAGGTACATCTTTCATCTTGGTTTAGGTTTGATTTCATGGTCTAGTAAGAGGTTGAGAACTCTCTCTTTCTTCTTACGAAACAGAGTACAAGGAAATAAAGGCAGAAAATAAAGAAGTAATGTGGATCCGGCATGTTCTGACAAAGCTTGGTCTAGTACAGAAATCTCCTAACTAATCAAGATGTGACAATCAGAGTGCAATTCAACTTACATACAATTCAGTGTATCACTCCAAGACTAAACACATCCACTTGGATACTCATTACATTTGAGATCTTGTTGTAGATGATTTTATTTGTTTGGAGTATTGTCCCACGGGAAAGAAAACAGTTGATATCTTCACCAAATCCATGACGGAAGCAAAGTTCATGTATCTTCGTAGTATGTTGGGAATGAGGGAAGTGGCCATCAAGGGGGAATGCTAGTGTAATGTCATCTTCCTCCAATTATGTGTTGTTCTCCCAGTCATCATTAAGAGGGAGTGTTGGAATGTGTAATTTTAATATTACATGTGTAATTATGTCTAGTATAATGTCGTAAGATGTCTTATCTAGTATTGGAAGGCATAAATAATTGTAATCTTATGTAAAAGGAGTTATCCCACATGCATCATGGAGAAATATTCTCCCGTTACCATTCATTATATAAAGAGGTGCAAAATTATTTATCCCACATTTATTTTGGGATGTTATTCTTCCATACCTCTTATTATATAATAGAGGTGAGGGAGATCCTTTGGGCATATCTTGTGAATACATTAGATTGTGTTGTAAAAGTTGTGGAGCATATGTGGGGTTGAGCTCTCTTGTAAGATAGGAGATTTTTGAAAAAATAAAGAAGACCAAACCTTTCCATGGGTATATATGATGTATTGTTCTCTTCTCTCTTATTTATTATATGATTATTGTTGCGTGTATGGATATAAGGCTAGAATAGTAGATATTTGCAATTGATTTACATGTTAGTGTAAAGGTATTGTTGTATGTTATGCATAATCCAATTTTCTGACAAGTACTTCAATTCAGAAAGGTCGAAATGACCTTGGACAACCAATCCAAAGAGCCTTATACACATTATTGACTCAACAAGAGCACCAAAAAATAAACATATCACAAAAATGGCTTGCAGGTCTCTCATAACCAGTAATCCAAAATAGGCATTAGATATAAAATTGGGCCTGAAGCATTGTCATTAACTCTCCAACAGATGGAGGGACTAGAATTTTGGTTTGATCATCCATTGAAAATCCCCCCTAGTCCGAGAGCTAGGAGGTGACTGCTCCAAATAAGAAAAATCAATATACTTACCTTTACCTAAAGACACAACCCCGTGAACCCTAGAATCATTAGGCCATAAATCCATGTGATTGATAGTCATCATAACAAGAATTAAAGGAGAAAGAAACATTGCATGCTTAGGATACACCCCAGGCATTGTCCCCCTAGGATTACTAACAACATGTTTGAAGAAAATATAATCATTAATAGAAGACACCTATGATGATTGTGCCTTATAAGAAACACGAACCAAAGGGGGAAATGCTACTAGATCTAGTAGAGAAAGAGAAAAAGGTGGGATAGATTTGGTTGAGGATGCATTGCCACCCCTACTCATGTAAAAAACCCTTCAGGGGCTTGTGATACTAGGACTCAAAAATCAAGATGGACCTACACCAAGCTAGGGATACAACCTGTCTCTCCAACACAGTACCACCAAAACTATTAGTCTGGATAGTCAAAGGCACCGAGAAACCCAAATCTAGATGATTGACCACTTGATCCACAGACCCCACTGACTACACTTGCATGTTGTTGCTCAAGCCTCAACAAAAACACCCAAATGCAATGACTGAAAAAGAGATATGGATTGGAATAAGTCCTCCAATCCCATCCACCATTGGGACATCAACCCTAGGTATGAGTACATCAACAACAATGGAAGTCATAACAAACATCTCCTTCACCAAACAAACATCATCTGAAGGATTGACCCTTTGCATTCGAAAAGGGACTGGGTGATGAGAGAACATCCAACCCTCCCACAATCAAAGTAGTCACACCCTTATCTGACCAAGACTTAGGCCCTATGGAAGAAAATGGCATCACAAACTGCCTCTTCTTGAAGGCATTAGTCTTCCTAGGGCAATGATGAAGGATATGACCGGCCTAATGGAAAAACTTGCAACAAAAGGGGAGTTTCTCATAATCACGTTTTTGAGCCCATCTTTGATGTACACTTTTCATAATGATATTATGGGATACCTCCATTTGTAGGAAATGGGATAAGAATGAAGGGAACACTTTCCAAGGAAAGAGTTTCCTTGCAAACATTTTGAAAATCACCCACAGAATCATCGATGGCCTTGAAAATCTTAGGGAAACAAGATGAAGAGGAAAAATAGTGATGATCTGGGTCGTGTCCAAGAAGCACGAGGGGGACAACAGTTCGACTGAATGAGTTGGCTCTATTATGGTGGAAGCTTAATAAACCGAAAGAGCACAAGTAGGATTACACAATACAATTAGACACAAATACACACAGACAAATATGCAGGAATGCAAACTATTTTTCTATTACTTGCAAACAGATCAAAAACTGATGTATGTTACATTATTATACATGCCTATATAGAATTATGAGATGCTTGGGTGCTTTCCCGTTACGTTCAGTTACAAATAAGAAGTTAGAGCGGTTCAACTGTTCAACCGTTACAGTCGACTGGAAGACAGAGAGACATTCTATCGAAGTTCGACAGTCATTGGTCGCATGTCGATGTCGCGAATTGTGAGGTTGTTGAACATGTCGCAGTATGTCGAAGTCGAGACTCATCGGACTTGTATCGTATTTGGAACTTGTCAAAGTGTTGAAGTTGTCAAAGTCATGTCATGTCAAAACTTGTTGAAGTTGTATCAACAACGAAGACTAGTCGAGGATGTGTCAAAGTTAACATCCGACAACAAATGCCAGCTACAATGTGGATCAGACCTCCTTCCTTAAGAAACAATGGACCCCATTGTTTGCTCGCGAAGGTGAGGAAACTTGTTGATTACTTCAGTAACAGAGTACCACTTTCCTTGAGATGGGAGCTGGCTAGCTTTGGCAACTTGAAACAAGGGAATTGTGTCCATCCTTGTAAGGCGTACACGTTGTCCCACAATGGTGTCGCAAGGAAGAGGCTCTTGAACATCTGGATTGATGTCTGCGGGTTCTGTTGTCGTTAAGTCATTCTGTTCCAACAAGGGTACATGGTATGGCCGAAGTAGATCCACGTTAAAGACTGGATGCAGACCTAGGCAAGCAAGAATGTCGAGCTGGAAAGCGTTTTCGCCAATCTGTCGAAGAATACTATACAGGCCATATCACAAAGGTTTTAACTTCCTAAAAGGTCCTGTGAAGCGCTCCTTCTTAAGATATAGCCAGACCTTATCCCCAATGTGAAATGTATGAAGAATGCAATGCTTGTCATGTCGGGCCTTAGCTTTCTCATTTGCTCTGTGCAACATATCCTATGCTTGTCGCTGGATGTCGTAAATCTGTTCTCGAAACTTGACTACTTTATCAACTTCTTGTTGGTTGTGGTCGGAGTCGTAGTTCGGCTGTGTTGAGGAGCTGATTAAGTCAATAGAATTTGAGGGTTGAAATCCGTAACAGATCTCAAATGGACTCTTGCCTGTAAAGTTGTGCTGAGAACGATTGTAGCTGTGCTAAATGTATGGAAGACTATCATCCCATGTGCGTCGATGCTGGTGATTGTACATGTGAAGTAGTTGTACTACCAAGCGATTTACAACTTACATATGTCCGTCGGTATAAGGATGGAAAGCTGTTGACAATGAAAGTCATGTGTCTAGCTGTTGCGAGAGGGTCTTCCAAAAGATGTTGACGAATCTGACATCTCAGTCGGAAATGATGGTTGTGGGTAAACCAAAGTGTTTCCAAACATGTGTAAAGAAGAGCTAAGCAGTCTACTGCGTTGTCGTGGTCTTCTTACATGGTATGAGAATGGCCATCTTGGAACATCGATCGAATACTACTAATATTGCGTCATGCTGATGTTTGGTAGTAGGATAACTCGTCAAGTAGTCCATAGAAATAGATTCCCATGGTCGACTAGGAACTGGTAGAGGTGTGTACAATCCCTGTCGTCGATTAGGCGGCTTAGCAATGGCACAAACCATGCATGATCGAATGTACTTGTTGATGTCAGATTTAAGTGTAGGCCAGAAGAAATACTTCTGTATAATAGCAAGTGTCTTTGCTACCCCAAAGTGTCCTGCAGTCTTGGTGTAGTGCGCATCCCAAATGAGTTGCTGTCGACGCTCACTGGTCGGTACACAAAGTTGTCCAAGCTTGTATAACAAGGTATCTTTCAGGAAGTAGTCAGAGTCTAAGTTCGAAGACTTGTTAGTCTGTTACTGTCGGTAGACTGTTGAAAAGTCATTGTCATCCTCGTACAATTGTTGCCAAGTGGTCATGTCGTATCCCTGCATACTCATCACTATCAAAAGGAGAGTAATGGGTGGTCGACTGAGGCAATCTGCGACGTCATTAGCCTTGCCTTTTCGATACTTAATCACCAACTGAAATCATTGTGGGTAATTAATCCACTTGAGTTGTCAGTTTGTCTGCAACTTTGATTGTGTCGAATCGAACTGTAGAGGCTTGTGATCAATGAGAATGATCGTTTCCTTGCCAAGGATGTAATGCCTCCATTGCTTGAGAGCTTACACAATGGTGTACAATTCTTTTTCGTACGTCGATTATCTTCTAACTGTGTCGTTAAAAGTCTCAGAATGAAAAGCGACTGGGTGATCACTGCGCCCAAGGCATAGTCCGATGCATCCGTCTCAATCTCAAAGGGCTGATGCAAATCAAGTAACACAAGTACTGGTGCAGTGCAGAGCTTGTGTTTGATTTGTTCAAAAGTTGCTTGATGTGTTTCTGTCCATTGAAAGACAATTTTCACATTTCCATTCGTCGACTGATTCAAGGGCCAGGCTATATGATTGAAGCCAAGTATGAATCGTCGATATAAATTCGCCAAACCAAGAAAAATTCTTAGCTCTTGAATGCTTCTAGGAATGGGCCAATCTTTGAGGATCTAAACTTTGTATGGATCAACGTGAATGCCTGCAGAGTCAATTACATACCCCAAATATTTGATGCTGGTCATCGCAAAAGAGCACTTGTCCATATTCAAATAGAGTCGATGTTGTTGGAGAGTGTCGAGGACTTGTCGAAGATGTCGGACATGTTCTTCCCATGATCGACTGAAAATCAATATGTCGTTGAGATAGACAATAACCCATTTGTCGATGAAAGGTCGGAGAATGTTATCCATATGTCGCATGAAGGTCACAGGGGCATTGGTTAAGCCGAAAGGCATGACTAACCATTCAAACAATCCTTCCTTGGTCTTGAAATCAGTTTTCCACACATTTGAGGGCTTGATTGGAATCTGATGGTATCCCGACTTGAGGTCGAGCTTAGTAAATAATTTAGCACCTTTCAGACAGTCGATAAGCTCGTCTATCTGCGGCATAATGTACCGATTCTTCACCGATATTTTGTTGAGAGCTCTATAGTCGATGCACATGCACCAAGTCTCGTCTTTCTTCGGAACTAGGACGACTAGACTTCCACAAGGAGAGGAACTGGGGCGAATATGTCCTTTGTCGATTAATTCTTGGATTTGTCTACAAATCTCTTCAATTTTGAGAATGGATCTTCTGTAAATAGATGCGTTAGGCAAAGAAGAACCAGGAACAAGTTCAATGGAGTGTTTTCCCTGACAATGTTGAGGTACTCTGTTTGGAGCTTGACAGAGGTTCTGGTACTCATCAAGAATATGATCGACTTGTTGCTTCTGTCGGGAGCTACATTGGTCGGTGACTCGACTCGTTGCTGCAGTCTTCTTAGAATGTTGTAGCTTGATCATGATTAATGCGAGCTTCTGAGCATGATTGATGAGCTTCTTTGTCTGTTTGGCAGATATCAGTGCAACCATTGGTGTGGGTTGATGCTCTGGTATGTTGAACCATCAATTTTGGATTCTGACAATCACCTTCTGAGCCCGTGACTAATAACTTCCATGTCTATCCCAGAGGTAAGGTTTTCCAAACAGGGTGTCGGCTATGGAGAGTGGTGCCATGTCACACAGTACTTCATCTTCAAAAGGTTTTATGAAGTAGGCGAGCTTGCATTGTCAAGTGATCCGCAATTCTTGTCCATCCTTCATCCAACTGATGTTGTAAGGCTGAGGATGTGGAGTGGTAACAAGACCTAGTTTCTTCACGAGATCTTCGGAACAAAGTTTTTCTGACTCCCGTTGTCCACAATCAGATGTAATGGGTTTTCCTTGACCCATATCCGTGTGTGGAACAGGCGTTCTCGTTCCTCCTCGTCGACGACAGTCGAGGCTGCTAGAGTGGTCGAGGTCAAAAGGTTCGTTGCGTCTGGATACGATTATTCCACCGTCTTGTCGAACACGTCGGAGGAACACTTTTGCCAAAAATGTCTTTCGAGCTTTGCATTCAAACATATCATGCCAAGATGAGTGGTGTTAATCACACCATTTTTCGGTCAGCGGTTGTTTGCTACATTCCCTTTGGTGAAAAGTCTTCTTACAGTTTCCAGGCTTTAGCGGTGTCGGCTGAGAAGATTTCGACTTGTCGAAGTCAGCTGGTGCCTTCTTGTCGGGTGTTCGTCCTGATGTCGACTTTATCACGAAACGTGCTTTCTCTTTTTGCTTGATTTCTAGTTTGATAGCGTAGTGGAATGCATCCGCAAGCGTATTGACAGTCAAAAATTCCATCTCCTACTGGATGTACTAGGAAAATCAGCTAATGTACTTCAGAACAAGCAATTTATCTTCTTCTTGGACGCCAAGTCTCACCATGAGTCAGTAGAACTCGTCGATGTAACTCTGTACTGATTGGTCTTTCCATTGCCTTGGCTGCTTCCACTTCTTATACTACTGCTCGAGGTATTTCGGAGGGTAAAACTCCTTTCGGATGTGTTCGATGAATTTATCCCATGTGTCGATGGGGTCTCCGCTTTTCTCCATCTTTTTCGAGAGGTTCTCCCACCAGCAGTGCACGAAGGTTGACATCTTTAAGGACGCAATAGTGACATTTTCAACTTAGGAGAGTTGATTTACAGCATAATAAGATTCCAATTGTTGCGCCCAATTGTCGACGGATTCCGCATCAATCTTACCTTCAAGATTCGGTATGTCAAGATTCATTTGCACTTTGAAGGGGCTGATTTTATCGGAGTGAGTTCTCATCGAGGATCCTCCAGATGTCGAAGCGAATCGCAAGAGAATCTCATTGAACTGGACGAACATTTCAGTCCGTTGTCGAGCCAGAGCTTGCTCAATAAGTTGTGTTGTCTCATCGGCTGCATGTCTATCGTTTATTTCTTCTGCCATTTCTGAATGTAGCGTCTGCTTGGATTGCTGAGATTGCGAGCGAGTTTGAACCGGAATAAGTCAGGTAACTTCGAGAGAAGTGTATACACAGAACTTAAGTAAGAAAAACTGAGTTTGCTCTGATACCAATGATCTGGGTCATGTCCAGGAAGCATGAGGGGGACAACAGTTCGATTGAATGAGTCGGCTCTGTTATGGTGGAAGCTTAATAAAAAGAAATAGCACAAGCATGATTACGCAATACAGTTAGACACAAATACACACAGAAAAATATGCAGGAATGTGAACTGTTCTTCTATTACTTGCAAACAGATCAAAAGCTGATGTATGTTACATTATTATACATGCTTATATAGAATTCTGAGATGCTTGGGTGCTTTCCCGTTATGTTCAGTTACAAATAAGAAGTTAGAGAAGTTCAATTGTTCAACCGTTACAGTCGACTGGAAGACAGAGAGACAATTTGTCGAAGTTCGACAGTCGTTGGTCACATGTCGACGCTGCATGTCGATGTCGCGAATTGTGAGGTTGTTGAACATGTCGCAGTATGTCAAAGTCGAGACTCGTCGGAGTTGTATCGTATTCAGAACCTGTCGAAGTCTTGAAGTTGTCAAATTCATGTCGTGTCGAAACTTGTTGAAGTTGTATCAACAACGAAGACTAGTGGAGGATGTGTTGAAGTTAGCATCCGACAACAAATGCCAACTACGATGCCGGTCAAGTGAGTTGAAGCCAAAGCATCTGTAGATCTATAAATACATAAGACGATTCAAAATGTTCTTTCCAAGGGAATAGAACAAAACCCACATCACTAAAGCACCAAGGCCTTGCCAATAGCAGTTCCATATGATATTTTGAATAGGACAAACTATAGGAGAAAATCCCCTTTTCAAAGGGGAAGCCTTGACCTTTCTAGATAGGAGGCTTCCCCATATCTCATTGAGCCAACAATGCATCTTGGCTAGAGTTGTATTTCTCCCACAAAAGCATCCATAAAGAGCACATTCACGCATATGCTTCGTACCCTCTAGAATCTAATCAATGGGGAAATCTACAGTAAGCAACCCCAAACAAACTTGAATGCACTCTTTCTTACCTTTCATAGGGGCCTTTGAATGAATTCCCCTCCTTTCCACAAATTTGAAACCACCACCATCTTCAACCTCAGGTGCCACAAACCCACCAGAGACCCCATGCATCTCATAACCACTAGAAACCCTAGGCTTCTTGTTGCCAGCAGAAACTTCCATCAAACCCTCTCCACTTTTTAATTCTCTAAATCCTAGATATGCACAAGAGTAGTTTATAAATCACCTACGCTCATATGATGGAAATGATCTTACATTAATTATCAATACCAATCACTATAAAATTCCAAATTGGATGCACTAAATGCATTATTTCATCATTAATAATTAGTCTTAGTCTTTTTCAAAAATCACAAAATATGAATGTATAAAACTAATCAAATTTCTCATCGATCAATTAAAATTCTTGAGATATTTGATAAGACAGTAATCAAAGGTATTTTTCTGATTACGTCACCTTCACAGCTATCATCACCTCATTTTGTTCATCCCCCGATTGCCATGCCTTTTCACTAACTTCAAACTTTTATCTAAGATAAAATCAATGGTATTATATGCATCAATAAGATGATGAAAAGAGTGTGATTGTGGGGCATTTTTAAAATAAGGGATGTTGAATTGAGAATTAGTCGGGCTAAATAGTATGAATTTTGAAACCAATGAAGATAGGCGCATAGGAGTTATGTGTGTAAGATAAAGCAGTGCACAGATTGTGAGTGTGAATGAGTAGGACATGTAAGAAATGGGTGAACAAGATTGAACATATTAGTTGCAACTTACCAATTTCTCATGACTTTGAATAGTGCACTTAGCTAGGTGTGAATCCAGTCTATTGTACTCTAACCTAACATATTGGAATCTAGTGAAGCTTGGGAAAGAACAAACGACACTAAAACTAGGTATGGTTCTAGTACCACTTAATGTACTCCATGAATTTGATCTTTCTTTGTGAAAAAAGCTAAGGATAATATATCTCCAGTAGAAAGAAATGAAAGAAACAAGCAAATTAACATACACATAAATATCTAGTAATGCAAGGTGTAAGTACCTTGATTTATCGGAACAAAGATGTATGTGCCCCAATGTTTGCATAGTAGAGAGTGTCATGTCCCCTCCCATCGATCCAACGCAAGGAAGGGAACATGATACCAAATTTTGAGCTTTTACATAAACTCAACCCATTCATTAGATTCATATGAATAAAACAAATATGTGCAGATGCAAATCAAGCAATCATGCACATCAGAATAAATCATCATCCAAACACATTTCATATGCATTCAGCATATCAATAATAGTCATCAAATTATAACATTGCAGAAGTAAAATACATAGATAGAAAAATACTTATCTTCATTGTGAAATGGTCCCAAGCAACTAGCTATGTCGCTGCAACGTTCCACCCAACCATAGGTCTCTGTCCAGCCTGTATTCTTTCAGCACTTAGAGACCACCCCCAAGATGGGCATGATTTCTACAAGGAAAAGGGGACACTCAAGCTCATGCACATCCAAATAAACATTGCATCTAAGCCAAGCCAATCCATAGCTGGGTTTATCAGGCTAAATATGAACCCTCTTCATTTATGGATGCTTGCATTCAAGCTCAAGCCAAAACTATGGATACCCATAACCCATAACCTAGCATACTCTTTCCACACTCAACAAGCACAATGGTTGGGCATGGATAAATGATTTTACAAAGGGATTTTCAAAATAGGGTTCCCATTGGCTCACCCAAAACGAATTGTGGGAAGGGGAATACGACCCCAGGGAGAAAACCCGATTTCTCCCACATCGATCTCCCTTCCTCAATGAAACCCCAAATCGATCTCCCTTCCTCCCAGCAGCTCTCCAACAGCCAAAACGCCTTCTTCCCAGCTAGAAAACAAGGGAAAACCATAAAAACGTGGAGGGAAAACGCCCAGGTAGCTCCAAAAACGTGAGAGAGGAAAAACTGGTTGATGGATAATGGCTTGGGGAGCAATTTTGTGGCTCCTTTCTTTCCCAAGAAGTCAATCAGGATTTCCCATGAAGGGTGGTTTGCCCATACCCGAATTTGGACAGCCATACCTCTCTTTTCCCCAAGGCATTAACTACTTCAACCAACTCTTGGAAGAAATAAATGATTGGGTACAAAAGTCAACATGGGTAGTTGAGGGTTTTATGGGTTCTCTCATTGACACTTGGCTTGACTTGATTGGCTCCAAGGGTTTGAATATTTGACTCCCAGTTCCTTGTAAAATCATGCCTCCATCTCTTGTTGCATTGCATAGCTAGTTGTGGGTATTTCATTAAAATGCATATTTACATGATATTTGCAATTCCATTGTGCCTGACTAGCACGTAAACCATATGCATCACTAAATCGATGGCAGGGCCTTGGCCTTGAGCTCCTCACCACGATTTTATAACAATATTACATCGTTTACATTTTAATGCAATGGGTCAAAATAAAGATATTACAGAGAGTGTTTCTTCCTCTCTCATAAATATGTGTTGAAGCTTTCTTTGAGACAAAGTTGAAGGTTGACCAAAGTGCAAAGTGATGGAGCCAAGACACCACAAGGTGCAATCGATCAATTCAACAAACGGAGATTAAAACCAATGAGTCACTGGGAATTGCAACCTTCAACAAGAGAAGGATTAATGGAGATAAAATGTCTAACAAGCCTAAGAGCATGATAGAAGATTATAAGTTCACAAGAAATCCTTGATTTCAATAGAATTCTAGAATCCAAAAGGGAGACTCTTAAGTACAGGGAATGTGGGAAAAAGACATACCCTTAAGGACAAAGTGTAGAGGTGCAACATAAATAGATTTACGAATTTGGGAATGATGTAAGTAATAGTTACATATGATGTAGAAGTGACACTCCATCCATGATCATTAGAAACCAAGAAAAATCACCTTCTATGGTAATAGTAATAAGACAACTGGGTAAAGCAAAACTTATGGACGTAAATATGACTGTTTTTTCTGGTAATAAGACAACTTGGTAAAGCAAAACTCGCCGTTGCCGGGGATCGAACCCGGGTCACCCGCGTGACAGGCGGGAATACTCACCACCATACTACAACGACTAACTAGTAATCGATGTGAGTGTTAACAGTACTGAAATAAAGGTTAATTGACACTAAATCTCTCCTATTTCGTTTGTTTCTTTTCAAAATTATAAATTAAGTTTCGTTTCGTTTCGTTGGTGGAATACCAACCCTCGCGTCTTCGAATAATCACAAACTACCGTCACCCTCGTTTGCCTCACATTCAATGGTTTACTCAAAGATATTAATGTTCTTATGTTTAACATATAATGTAGCACGTGTCAACAATTTTTTTTAACATACTCCATTACTACATGCATACTAATGTCTTGGAAAACTTGGATGCTCCTTTACAACATGCATATGAATGTCTTGGAAAACTTTGAGTTTATCTAACCTATGTTTTGGAAAGTTCTTCAATATAATCAATAAGGATTTTGAAGAGAAATCATTATTAAACTTCTTTGGAAGTAAACTATGAAGAATAGTTGCATGGTTATATTGTCATCTTTACAGAGAGGAGAAAATGGTTCTCGTTAAAATCAGGAAGTAATATTTTGAGTTTATAATATTTGCAATCAAAAATCATTTTCAAAGTGGGTATACTATCATTGGCTTCTTTGGTGGTAACTATATTGAAGAATAGAAGAATAGTTAAGTGGGTTTATTGCTCGTTTTAAAACCTCGAAAGTCGAGCCCCTAATTAGACACCTCTAAATCGATAGGTCCCTTCAAGTTGAAGCAAATGGTGCAATGTAGTTGCATGGACATGTTCCTCTTCATTGTGGGGTCCATTGCAACTCTTGCATGACTTCTTGTAGTTCATCTTGAACTCCTTTATTACAAGCATGCTCGATCTTAGCAATTTGTTGCCCATAACTTCGTGGAAAGGGTTAACACCTCATCCATTGTGTTTTTTGAGAAATGAATGCCTCTAAAAATGTAAAAATAACTATGCATTTCAAGTCATAACAATGATTATGTACATCATGGTTAATTCATAGTACTACACTCCCTAAGGTTTTCACCTACCAATATTTTATACACTAGTGTTCTAAGAAATATGTTGAATTTTGGTTGGTTCCATTTAGGTAAATAGAATTAATGACTCATCCTTTAATATAATATTTTATTTTTACTTTTACTAATATTTAGTGAAATGAGAAGAATGGGTCGATATTTCTTTCCTTGTATATTTTGGTATGTGCCCCATCTCATGGTTTTTTGTTTTTCCCTTTGAAAATGATTTGTACTAATGATTTAGAATATCATTTCTTGTGGTCTTGAATTCGACCCTAGCAATGATGATGATTCATGGTAAAGTAGCTCAACAATGTTGAAAATTTGACAATATCGTCAAGCTACTATGTTTATGAATCGCCCTCATTGTCTATGTTGAAGTCGACACTACATGCAACACTCTTTCACATTGTCTATAGTGTTTTTAAGAGGGTAGAAATTTAGAGATAAGGGATGGGGTCACATAGCAAAATTTCCCCATAAACCTCAATATATCGAAATTTAGGCATCATTTCCATTGCTTTGGTACCGATATATCGATCTTTGGGAACATCAATTTGATTAAGGTAGCATTAATCTCATGACCAATTCAAACACTATGAATTTGCTTCATTTCTAATCGTTTGAATTACATTTCAGCATGTCATTATAGTGACATTTCTAGATCAATGAAAAACATGCACACATTGGCTTATCGACATTCAAAAATGTAGAGATATTGAAGTTTCTAACTATTGGCATCCATATATCAATGCTTACAAAACAACGTGACATGTAAACGTTGAAACCATATCATTTAAACATCATTTTCACCCAAAATGTAGTAATTCTCCATTGAAACATATTTTCATACCAAAATATTGTTAAATGCCATTACACTAGGATCACCATACTTTCACTAATCTCTCATTTGCATGATGGGGTTATCCCAAGCTGTGCATGGAAACAAAATAATATATTAAGGAATTTGAAACTTGAAAGGAAAACTCAAATTAATCAAATATTCCATCAAACCCTAGCCATTCTCTAGTTGTAAAAGTATATTATTGAGTTGATGTTTTCTTTCTATCCATAAATATATGGGTGTGCCCTATATATTCAAAATTGTTCATAATTTTCTATATGTTTTGGTCATATAGAAACATGGATTCAAGGTGAGTTACAAGTCCATGAATGTAGTTGCATGTATGGTAATATTAATTATATTAAGAGTTCATTAAGGTTTCCATTGATGCTATGCATTTTAGTGATTTGGACTCAAGATCATTATGTTTATGTTTTATTTCTTAAATAATGGAAATACTTTATATGTTGTTTGTTTATCATGGTCATATATTGCATGGAATTTATGTCCGTTCTTATCGAACCATTTAGGCCACTAATCAATAGATTTATTGTAATCTTTATAGCTTCTTATGTGGAAAGATTTGGGATTTTGTTGTTATTTCTTCAATTTCGGTCCATTTCACTTAACATTATGATATATCAATTGATATGTTTGGTTTTATTTGGAACACCTGGAAAATGATTGAGATATATTATTAATTGGAACTTGGATCCAAATGTTTAATTGTGATATTGAGATAGAAAAGTAATGATATTGATAGTCACAACATATTAATCCTTTGAGACTACACATATATGGTTGGTTATGTATTATATTCTTTGCATGTGGGTGTGGGGTGTGTCACCTTATGATCCACTTCCATATATTGCTCCATTGTTGCATCAAGTCTTGTAGGTGGTGCCGAATCAAGGGGGTTCATAAGGGAGGGGGGGCGCATCTGTGCCTCCCCCCTACTTTGTGAAGTGGACAATGACAAGGGGTGATAGCCCTTTGTCGCTATAATCCGAAGGTGAGTGCAAAATTTTTGGGGTTTTCTAAAAATATGTAATTTACTTCTAGTTAAGGGATTGGGGTCTATATCCAATTTAGGTTAGCATAATATGGTTTTGGATGTTGCAGAATACCTAAATATGGTATTGTGAATGGTTAGAAACACAAGGAGAAAGATAGAGGTGTGGCTCTAAGTTTGGATGGTTTTTCCCTGTAAGGGTTTCAAGGATAAATTTATGTGTACTGTGTTTGTGCCATTGTGTAATATCTATTTTGCTTAATAATCTGTATGCCTTGCTTCTCTTCATATGTTTAAAACTTACATATATTACATTCATATGCGATGAATTATGAGTTCAAATTCATTTAGTCTGTGACAGTGCTTATGAGTGTAAGCGTTTATGTAGTGGGTTGTTTCGTTGTTTGTGATGAATAATGATAAATAATCTTATTTTCATTATTCAGTATGAATATTGTTGTGATGGGGTTGTGTGTATTAATGAAAAGATGATATGATGACTTGGTAAGTTGAACCATTACTTTATCTAGGTGTTTTATGATTTCTTATATGTTTTGATTCCATGGAGCTAGTGTGGGCCTATTTGGTTTTAATTGTGCATGTTTGATTTTGGATGTGACATAGAAACACCCAACTATCCTCTCCAAATAAATATCCATTTATCATGTATTGACAGTTTTATTGTAATATCTTTAAAAGAACGTGAATGTAGTGTGTGAGATTATCTCAAGACATGAATGGGACATAATCCTTGGAAGGAAGAGGTGTAGTGAGCACACATTTCAATTAAGAGGTCAAGGATACCAGGAAAAGAGGAATTGGTTTAAACCTAGAGTATGCAGCGGATAGAAAAATGCCCACAAGCCAAAGTGGAATCGTTGCCAGAACAATGCACGTAATCCTCTAAACAAATGTATGTGTCTGTTACAAATGCCTAGAGAGTAGAGAAGAATTATTGTATACAATACAAATCCCTATTGTTGGCGTGGATTAGCAATTAGCAGTTTCCTCTCCATTGGCAGAGGCTTCCAAAAACAAAACATAATTTATATCATATGTAGTCAATTTTTTAGAATAGGTTCCATGTCTACAAATTTTGAAATAGGTCATTGGCCTTTTTCATTGGTCATATTAGTTAGGCTCCTATGCATAAACATGCTCATTTAATTATTGATTTACCATGTCATGTGAATGATATATCTCCTCTTTTCCTCTACTTAAAGAACCAATTAAAGAACTAGCCAAAATATCAAGTAGGATCTAATGTTAGAGCAAGATCAATCATTGAGTATCTGACATCACAACAAACCAAAGCATTCAAAATTCATTTCGAATCGTGAAATCTTAGGGTTTGATTGATGGTTAAGGCAACTTTAGAGGCAAAAATAAATCAATTCCAGGTAGTAGCTAAATCAGTCCAAAGCATAGTCCTAAAATATTGTGCAAGCACTAGGATGCTATTGGATCGTGGTTGGTTGTAAGAGGTGATTTCTACATTCAAAATTTATGTACAATGAGAAGAGGATAAATCTTATATGAATGAGTTGTCAATACTATTGGATCTGTAGAAATGTTAATAATGTCAGTAAATAATATATAATAAGCATTGCAATGGATGTGAGATAAGGTAGATATTATAGAATCATATTGTGTTTGGCTTTTACTCTTAGGGATAGGGCTGACTAGAATATTTTTTATGAATAGAAAATTGTCACGTAACTTAAACAAGTAATCGATGTTCACCTATCAATAAACAGTGTTAGGGTTATTTTAATGATATCTAGCATTATAATTACATTAATGCTATATGGTAAAACAAAAATGGATTTAGCTTCTATGCAACGTATTTTAAGAAATCCTCCCTTTTTTGTTATACAAAGCTTGATTTGCTGCCAAACGTTTGGAATAGTGAATATGGAAAACATAATGCATCCAAACACAATGGCTACGAGCTCTATGCCTTTTTTTGGAACCTATAGAATTGTTGTTACATTTTCACGTGGCTAGTTAGATAAATTTAGCAATGGCCTTAATGTTTCTTTCTATGTTTCTAGAATTCTTTGATCCAAGGAACATGCAAAAGGAAAAACAAAAAATCCTTGCATAAAACAATACACTACTAAATATGTCCCCAAATTGCTTGTGCTCATTTGCAATTTCAAATTTGGCCGTTGTTATTTCAACGCAACATCATCCGCAAACAATCTATGATCTTTGCTTACTTCCCTTTTGTCATAGTTTATTTTCCTTGGCCTTCTTGGAAGCTTTTGCAACTGTTTTTCTAATTGCAACTTTGTGCAAATTATGTTGGTGCATTTGGAAAATGTATCTACTTAAAATCATTTGCTAGTGGAGAAAAAAAGAAAGAAAGAAGAAATAGACTTGTGTATTGCTAATACATTTCTAGATAGTATGCACAAAGATACAAGCACAGAGAACTATATCGGAGGAGAAGATGGTTTTCGGCTCAAAATTTGTCGTTGGCAAAAAAATGATCACACTTTGGCTACAATTCATTTGTTCTGGCTAAATAGTTTCCACTATGAACTAGGAAATTACTTATTTGACACATTGGTTGTTTTGCTTCATTTTTGATATACAACAATTGAAATAATATAAGGAATCATGAACCATTTTTTGTTTGTTTAGGATGCAAAGATTCTTCTTCCTTGCCATCGATGCATACCTATTTGGAAATCGACTACTTGTTAGAATGTCATAATGTCACAAATGTTGAAGTGTATTTGGATTGGATGTCTAAATCTGCTTCACAACCAAATAAGCATAATGTATATGGACTCTGGGGTGAAATTTTTGCATCAAATAGTTTTCCAAATGGATAAATGTTCCAATAGTTGTTTGGTCATTGACAAAAGAAATAAAATACCTCCATTTCAATTCTGCACCAATAGGATATTGCTACAATCTATTGTTCCATGATCAAACACCAGCTTCTAGTCACATTGAACAAATACTATCATATACATCACCAGCCAATAGAAACCATGATTTCCATCTATTTTTTTATAGCACTAGTGCAAATCAATGTAGCAATAGCCTAATTGAAATTCCCTCTTTTGAACAAGCACTTTTGGGACAAGGTATTTCTCCTATTGTTGATACTAAGATCAATTGTCATGAATCTTTATTTGAATCTATTTGCAAATTGAAAATGTTCTCAGATAAACATAGTATCATAAAAGCAATTGCACAAACATTTTACAATTGTTTTCTTTCAAATGACAACAGAGCAATAAAATTTCTACACACGTATCTCGATGAATATAGCATTGTGAAAAAAGGCCCTCATTTCTTGTTAGAAATAATATATTATACAGGTTGTCGGAGCCATATGTCATTGGTCACATAGAAGGAGATCAATTTTCTATTCAATGGTTGTGTAAGCTACTAGACGTTAACATATACCTATGGGATCCTAGGTTACAAACAATTGTTTTGAGATTCCATATTCCACCAAATAGTTCATCAAAGGTTTTATATGTAACGCAAGATGCAATAGATAAGTTTCATTCTCATTTTCATCCCTTGACAAAAGAACTTCCATAGTGGCTTCTTTTCCAATGCTCATTTTCCCAATGAATAGACATGAACCTTGGGGCGAATTTGAGAGTATTAGATACCCTGAAATCCATTGGAAAATCCAGTTTTTATAGCTCGAAAATCCAATTACGGGATTGAGTTATTTGGTCACCGAATTGTGAAAATCCAAGCGTGAATGATAGAACAGAGGTTAGAATTACTTTATAAACCCAGTGAAGAATAGAATATCAAGGAATTAGTAGATTGGACCTTTCTATACCCACCCTGAAGAGCACTAGAGGGAAGGGACACTTGAGGTGCTGTGCAGCAAAGAAGGGGACCTTCCATGTGTTGGGTGTGGTAGGTATTGTGGGTGCCATGACTGTTTGAGTTTAGTTGGGATGTATGTAGCTCTGTGGTTGAGCTCACTGGCTTATCATCCTCCTCATTTGTATCTTGCATGCTTGATAAACCCAACCGTGTGTTGGCTTAGCATGACTGTGTGTGTGAGATCATGGTTGTGAGTGAGATTGTCTAGTTCCTCCTTAGTGGATACACGTCCCAGCTCGGGGGTGGTCTCTCAGCTAAAAGAATGCATGTTCGACATAGACCTATGTTTGGGTGGAACATTGCTCTCACATAGCTATTTGTTGGACAGTTTCATCTTAAAGATAAGTATTCTCTGTGGTTTGAATTATGTTAATTCTGCGTTCTGCCATGTTTTTAATTGGTGACTGTATTTGAAATGTTGGATGCATGATGCAATTGTGTGTGGATAGTGTTTAATTCCGTTGTGTTTAATGAAGTATGAATCTGCACACATAAGTTTTTATTTATTGTGAATTTTCTTAGTAATGTATGGGGCTGAGTTACAAAATAAGCCCAGAATGTTTAGTCATGTTTCCTCCCTTGCACCGGATCGACGGGAGGGGTCGTGATAGGAACAGTGTTGGAAGGCCGAAATGGAGGTTTTTTATGAGAATTTATGGAAATTTAGACCTGTTCTATTGCGTCCGTAGTACCGTTTCCAGTAGGAAACACTTTTTTCCTCATCAAAAAAGATGTCCGGATGAGCAAGTTATGGCCATTTTACTAGATCAGGGGAGTCTAGCTATGAAGAACGCACTCTTTCTTTTCTATCCAGTTGTTTGAGTGCACCCCTAGGAGAATCCTATGAGATTAGTGGACCTTTTAGGAGCATACATATGCTCCATATTCATCATCATTGCGGATCCAGTGGAGTATCCTTCTCTCCTTTCTGTTTAGAAGACATCCACATTCATGTACTGTGAGATTTACTGTATTTGAGGTTCATTGAGAAAAATGAGGTTGTAATGTTAATATGTTGATGTATAAAACTATTGAAAATGGTTATTATTTATCCTATATTCCATATTAATTCATACTGTGCTTCAAATGATAAATTCAAAAGCATTGGAGGTTGTTTGCATCTAGATCTCTCAAGACTAGCTCATTGAGCCATTTTAATTGACTAGTTCTCCAAGAATTCTAATATTCAGATCTCTGTGAAACCGTTTTAATTTATGAAGGTTTTTGTAGGTTTTTAATGGTCTGTAGAATCCATCCCAAGTCCAAAATCATAGATTCCATAGCCTTATAGGTTGATTTTGTTTGTATATTTCAAGACTAGCTCGTTGGGCATGAATTTATGACTATTTTTGTAGTAACTTTAATGGAATGACCTCTGGTTATCTGTTTTATGTTATTAAAGTCATTGTAGGTCCTTAAGACATTAATGAATCCAACACAAGCCTCATTCTGAGTTTTCGTGACCCTCTCAGCCTGTTTGGAAGAGCCTGGAAATAAACTAGTTGAGCAGTCCATCCTAACTCTCTTTCTTCCCTTGACTCCAAACACTACCAGAACCTACCAAAACATCTATGGAAATTTTCCAGTAGTATATAGGGTGTTATGATATTTTATCCACCTCTAGTTGATGTCAAGTGTAAGTGAAATATTTTAGTAGGCAGATGTTGGTGTGCCAAGGAGCTTTGGAGTAGACTTCAGCCTAGTTGATGTTTGAAACATAAATGGCCAAAGTAAATTATGATTAGAAGTAAGAATATGGACTTGATGTTGTTGTCCTTGCTTCTTCATACTCCACGGTACATTTGGCAGATCCAAAAGTGTCCATCAGTCAAGCTCTGGGTGGGTTAATCACTGAGCAAGACTAGTTTCATCTTAAGTAGTTTTGAACTAATTTTTGTTATGCAAATTTTCTGATTTCGAAGTTTGAGATTCAGATAATATCATCTGATATCAAGTCATGGATATTATACTCTTATGCCCGAAGTGTCTACTATGATATTGTAATATTCTTCGATCATTGGATGAATAGAGCTCCATGGAACAAGCTGCATAATTCCACAATGAAGATGTAGAATGAGTAATGACCAAGATAACGAGACACTATTCATCTTTTGATTTCCATAGCTTTGATCATGGAATTAAGATATGAAGAGTGGTCATGATAAAATTTGTTTTATTGAAATATTGATCGTCTGTACCATTCCCAAAGAAAAAAAGTAAACGATTAATGTGAATCCACACGCAGATAAAACATAATGAAATTTAAGAAAGTCAAACAACCACAACAACTTGAGACCTTAAAACACTACCGTGGTGTCCCTCTCATGATGTATAAAAACACAAGACCAAAATAGTAGGGAACCATTCCTTTTCAAATTAATAGGAATGATTGTCTGACACAGGGGCCAACAAAATCATATGTTGATGATACCAAGAAAGAGGAGGAACAGTACATGTTGAAA
Organism: Larix kaempferi; assembly: GCA_027924585.1. Taxonomy (NCBI): domain Eukaryota; kingdom Viridiplantae; phylum Streptophyta; class Pinopsida; order Pinales; family Pinaceae; genus Larix; species Larix kaempferi. The sequence goes on from BSBM01000291.1 coordinate 17,735,821, forward strand.
CCAAGGAGTTCCAGCCATAGCCACGTTCGGTACAACAACCAACACAACATGCATGAGTGTACTTTCCATGAAATTCACAAGAATATAAATGGATATCCCATAAATAGTTATGTTGAATCAAGAGAGATAGTATCCAGATTTAGTGGTAGTGGGGTACCGCTTCATACCTAGATTTATCTTGAGTTTCTCTAGTTCCGGCTTTAGTTCCAACTTCTCTAGTTGTAGTTTCTCCGCTTCATCCTTCTCCAGCATCTTGATTTTTAGTCTTGAATGTTGTTTTAGTTTGACCCTTAGCACCCTATTTCCAATTCATGTTGATGTTGAAGCCATTACACATCTCTCTCCATGATGTTTTTGAAGAAATTTAATTTTCATATACAACTTCTTTTCACTCATTTTTATTTTGAAATAATAATTTAAGTACATATAAATTTAGAAGGAATATATTGACGTGTTTTATCATCAATGTTTATGAATATATGTTGACATACCACCAATATTATATGAGATGTAGGTTGGAAATATACTCTAATTGCTTTATAACATTTGCTTTTGGATGGTAAACAAATACAACCCATTAGAGGAAGTAGGTTGATATTTTAAAGTTACAACATCATGAGTCATTCTTCAAGTCAATCTTGTGTGTCAAGATTGAGACTTGTGTGTCGAGGCAATGCCTTGTAGGAACCTGAGTTGGAATCAGGAAACTTGGAGAAGAATCTTGAGTTGGATTCAAGAATGAATAAGCCTCATGTGTTGAGGTAAGTGCTTTGTATGTCAAAGTGATGGTGTTGTACAGTCTTGTTTGTCAAGACTAAGGTCTTGCCTGTCAAGATGGATCCTCATGTGTTGAGGTGGTGTCTCGTGTGTTGATGTAATGCTTTGCATGTCGAAGCATGAATGGTGTGTGATGTACTACTAACCATTATTGAACTATTAAGTCTCCTCTAGACACTAGCCACCTCTAGAGTGAATTACTTTAGCATATGACCACTTGGAATGATAGTAGAACAATATGATCACATCATTCGAAAAATATCCTTAGTATATTTGATATGATAGATAAATTAAAATTAGCACATGTGGACTATGCATATAAGACACGAGATAAAGATAAGATGTGATAAGATAAAATAGAACTTGATTTGCTCAGTAATGATAAATACTTCAGTGAAATAAGAGAGAACTTGAATTGTTAAACTTTAGTGATGTTAACAAGAAAGACTTCAGTTAATTAAAGGAGAATCTGAATTGTTCACTTTAGTGATGTTATCAAGAAGGACTTTAAAAGAGTTAACTAAGTGTCAATAGAGAAGATCTAGTTAACTAAATTGTTTTGCATGTCAACACTTGAGCTAAACTAAAAGACAACACTTAAGTTACAACACTTGCATGACGACACTTGAGTTAGCCTCCTATATATATATATATAAGTTATGTAGGATTGATGAATTTGATGTGAGAGCAAATTATCTTCTCTCTTGAAAGCAATTCACATTCATTGTGCATGTGACCAAAATCATCGAATTGATTTTGTGCAGGATATTGTTCTGAGTTATATTCTTCCATCTTCTCTCTTGCTTTGTGATTGCACCATGGGTGCTTGGTATTTATATTTGATAATGCACTAGGGGTGCTTGATGTAATCTGCTCACTATAAATACATTCTCGGCTATCTATCAATATTCTAAGGAATATTTTGCTGGGTTTTTCTCCCTCAACTACTAGAGGGTTTCCCCAGGGTAAATACCGTGTCTCATGTGAATGGTTATGCTTGTTGATTATTCATTTGATTTCAAGTACTACTATAATTCCACATCAAGATAAAAAATTAATAGATATTTCCACAAGCTAGGATTTGCAACATAACAAAACATGTATATAATAATTTATATATATCATATTTAACATGTAGATATTCTTGAAAATTCACTACCATTCTTTGCAATTTATCCAAATTGAGATCTAAGACCCAAAGTATCCATAAGTTTACACCACCACTGAGAATTGTAGATACATAGAAGTCACATGTCTTTCAAGTCCATATGGATTGTAGATAAATTCAATGCCATTTGTCTTTGAGCACGAAATTGATATTTGATATTTTTTGTTGTCATTGTATTTCATTGGTAAGGGGATCAACAATGTTGTTCTTAAGGGCACATAATGGGACCATAGTTTGAAGCCTAGATGGAGCTCATCATGCATTTTTAAAAGAGAAATGTTAAAATCCACCAGCAAAAACCCCTTAGAATCACTAGTTGTAATCAATATTATAGAGTATTTACTAATTCCATATTAAGAACAAATATTTGATCATGATTAAGAAGTATATCTAGTTTATTAAGAGACCATACAAGAATGTAGAGACAAAAACACTGTCACCTACCCAAATTTGGAGACTATTTATTTTTATTTGAAAAATACATTATGTTAATTTTTATTACAAAGTTTTGTAACTATGACCAAATCTGGTCAATGATGATTGTAATGACTTATTATTATTATTTAATAAATTAAACAAGAGACAAACACCCAAGGGAACTGTTAAATGAGTGTTCACTGACCCACTAGGAGGAATGGAAGTTGTTAGAAGGCATGGGACAGATGGTATCATTTGCACTCCACCACTAGCTGTTGGTTATGGGATAACTACCCCTAAATTTGTGGCATTATCCCCTAGGTGGGTGGAAGAGATTTGTTAGCTCATTAATGACCAATTTAACCACTAAAAGGCCTAGGCAGCCTAAATAAGGCAATTCGAATTGAGTAGGCAGCTCCACAATATTTTCTGCAGAAATATTTCCTCAAGTGGATCAGGTGATCATTGAGAGATTCGAATAGGGAGGCTAAGTGGAAGTGCATTGTAAGGCTATTCAAATATTATGAGAGGAGAACCAGAGGTGTTGGTGCAGGTTTCTTGGATTGCTGAATCTATACTACTAGATGAACTACTTTGTTGTTGCAAGAGGATTGACCTAAAGCTTCTACATATTCTTCTTCCTGGTAGTTCAGTGAATAGGCTTGGGGGTCCTAAGGCAAGTAATTTGGCTATCTTCATGAGTAGGCTGGGTAGAACAAGCTCCTTGGTATGTTTCTCCTACAAATTATCAGGTTCTATTTTTCTGTTGTTATTTTCAGTCAAATAAATTCTGCATTTAACAGTAAGTAGTACACTTGAAAGAATACAGAAGAAATTGTTTATTTTCTGACCTAAGTATGATTTCTGAATGAAAATGATTTATGAAATGATTGATTCGATAACCATCTCTATATTTTTCCCCATGCTATTTTTGCATCATACTCCAGTACAGAGAAGTGAATTAAGACAGATAAATGATAGGCAGATTACCAATTGATTGGATAGAATAACTCTGTAATGATTTATCTTAATATGGATTTATTAATTCTTCATGTTTAAAACTAATAAACATAATAGTTACCACAGAAATCAGACTTATAATAGATTCCCTTACTTAGTACTAAAAGTAAAATAATTCATCTCTACACCAGTCTAGGTCTGCAAATCTTTACTAAATGTTCTTCCTGATTTGCAATCTACTGTTGTTTCTTTTTCAACATAAAACTGTTATGTTTCCACTTATTCCCTAAATTATTGTTTTTAGAAATTTAACAACTGCAAAATATTCTTATACAAAATCCATACAAGCATTTTATTTATCATTCCATTCCTTTCGTCAAATTTTCCATGGGTTAAACTTAGTAATATTTCCAGTACTTTAGTAGTCTGCTATATTTCAATTTTTTGCAGAATAAATAAATTCTAGATTTTATTTCTAACATCTTATAGTTCTATTACTACTAAACTTTCATCTTTATGAAGTCGAAAACATGTATATTATTATTTTAAAAACCCTAAGACTATTCTATAGTTAGTTTAAAAAAACTACACATTTAAAACATAAACATCAATCTCTTGTATTAAGTTTTCCAAAACTAAAATACTTTTCGATTGTCCAAACTACTATACTTATATTAACTATATTACAAGACGTCTGCTGAGTGAGAGTTTTATTATTATCTTAAACCATTTTTTTTATGCCTCAAACACCAGCAAACGAATATCATCACCAATCTAACTCTAACTCAAACATTCAAGGTTTCGTTTCAAGAAAACCAACTAACATTCGGCACTTGGCTTTTCATTAAAATGGTAGTACTCTTGCTAGTCAAACTTTTCTACTATCGAAACCTACAGGGTAGAGTTTTTATTTCAAAACGTAAGATCGAAAACTTTAGCCATTTAAAAACGTACAGTTTCTAATTTCTACCATAAACTCAAAACAGTATTTCGTTTTCATTCAAAACCTACATAGCATGAAATATCTACTTTTCACAGTTATGAGTCAACCAATGACATAAAACTTGTTACCAAAATAGTTACTATTTATTCTACATCAACAAATTGGATTCCAAACATTACTCAGTAAATATTTGTAGTTTTAAAAACTGTATGTTCCATTCAAAAGAACGAGGGTTTATCCCTTATCAATTACATCGTAAACAAGGTACTTCCAACCAAAGTTTACAGTAGACGTTGCAGTAACTAAGCTAGCTAAGAATCTTAGCAGCTGGGCTTTCCACTATGGTTCCCAAAAATTACAAACACTGGACAAAAGTCGTGCCAAAAACCAAACATCAACAACTTGCCAAACATCTAGTGTCGACCACAACTGAACCAGAAGATACCAACGAGGTAAGGAACCGCCGAGGCTTACCGGTGGACATGCAATGCTCTCCCATCAAGCCTCATGTAAATGATTTCTTCGACGAGAGAAAACCTGACAAAGCAAAACTGTAAATGGTTAAATGAGAACTTAGAAATGTTTTTTTTATGCTTGAAATAACAGAGGTTTGTATAGAAAGGACTTTACCTGCGTTTTTCGTGAGACACTTCTGCAAATATAACCAATGAAGCTATCCATCCAACATATGGAAGAGAGGGTTCCAGATCTAAGGACGATATTTTACCACTACATGAAAATCGAAAGCCGGTTCAAATACTTCAACAAAAACTCTAGACAAACACTCTTCAAACTACAAAAGAAAAACCATCTAAGGATTTAATCCTTCAAACTTTTAAGTCACTGCAACTTCCATTGAAGGTTCGGCTTCTTAATAGGACAAACACTCATAGGTTAAACGTTCATAGGTCACGGGTTTGAGCTTGGGAAGCTCTTAACCACCAAACCCTAGAACCTCTCGGCCTGTCAGCCTCACCCAAAGCTTTACCATAACGAAATGAAGACAAAATACTTTTCCTCGATGTTAAAGGAGAGTGTAGTTAGGGTTCCATTGCAATCTCAAGAATCCACAGATCAAAGGTGGAGGTTGTTGCCAGCCAAGCTCATTGGAGTTTGGGAAATCTCTGCTTTAAAAACCCTATTTAATATTCCAACCACAACGTTGCCAACTCGGTAGACTGAGGATCAAGCCTGTTATAGCTCAACAATTCAAGTTTAAAGTGTGAAAACTTTCACGTGCTTTTCATCCACGAGAGCATCCACGTATTACTACATTAAATGCTTTAATCAGATGACTTAAATGTCAAGCCATCCTTGGAACGATGCATTCATATTCGTACTCCAAACTTTAATACCCCATCATTTCACCTACCAACGATCAGACTTAGGGTTACAACGATCACTATACACCTTTTCGAAGTTTGATAATGCAAAGGTTGGGTTTGTATATATTATATATATATTTCATAAGTTGAGACATGTTGTATCATATAGTTAAGAGTCCCATTATATGCATCGTATTATTATGTTCACATAGCATAGCCCATTTCATTATATGAATAATGGATTTAAAAGGGTCAATCTCTATAATTCATGCAAGTCCTATAGTGGAACCATCATAAATATAAAGGTAGGACTTTAGGGAATCTTATCTCATTAGTATGTTTGTTCATACAGTTAAAAACTCATAAATAATATAATTGTAATTAAAATTGTTTTTCAAATCATTCATGTTTTCCAAACACTATTTGATTCATGGTTTCGATAAAGCTCTATACAAAGATGAAATATTTACATAGTAATAATATTTCTTATGATAATAATAGTGTCATAATAGCATTAGAAAACGTAACCGAGTACATATTCTGGAAATTCATAAGCATAGGCAATTCATCTTGACGAATTCACTAATAAGTGTAGTTTAGATATTAATTATCATAACTCCTGCAAAATGTAATTATGATCAAAACAATACATCTAGGATAGACATAGATCCATACCTGAAGCAAGGAAGTACTTAGAAATTTTACCAAATATTGAAGGCTAATTGTAAAACTTAAATACTATTAGTACTTGAATTGTCCCATTACTCTTACCTGCGAATCTGCGCAAGAAGAATAGGTTCACAAGCTTTAGCTGAAATAGCTAAGTAAGCCTCAGGTTACCTCGTAGGACCCCTTTCATCATCATCATCATAAAACAACTGTCGATACCTTGTTAATGAAACTCTTTCGCAAAATATCTCGAGTTACAGTTATTACAAGCAAAACTAGTGTCGTAATCAATTTAAAGGAAGTATGATGTGTCGTTGTCATTAAAGAGGTTATTAGTTAAGAGACTCAGTGATTAAATTATTTTCAGCATTTATGACTTCAGTATTAATGCTACTTTATTTAAACATTTATTATTTCCGCATTTATAGTTTTTAAACATTTAATGTTGTTTTAATTTTTATGAAATTATCGGGATGTTACAAACACATCCTTATTTTTACTTTTAGTTCATTTGATAATCTAATGCATTGTTTGTGGCCGATGTAGGGTTTGAGTAAGGAATTGTTGTTGTGGAACAAGTTTGGTAGTGGTATTTATTCGTGCAACTACAAAACCCCTTCTATTTGAATGCATCCAAATACCAATTCTAAGATCCCGCCCATACAACAAAACACATTTACACAATATTCACCCAAAACATATTTCCACAAGATCTTTAGCTTATCAACTAGAGTCGCTATGTCTATTCCATCAATTATCTATTAAACTCCAAGGAAATTATAAAATTTTAATAATACTTTCATTGTCAATGCCCACATTTGTGAGCACTTTACCATCTTTAGTTTTAATCCATCTATATTATGATGGAAGGTACATTATGGAATGGATTTCGGTTTGTCAAATGTTATCTATCTACTTTTCTCATTGTACATTGATGATTTAGGATCGATTAGAAAATTTAATTATAATGAGAAAATTGTGGGCATTTTAAATACTTTTTGTAGTGTAAAGACTCTTTGCATCCTAAGTTAATACCTCATGTACTAATCCAAGACTTGATTCTCATACAAAGGTTTATGGATTAATGTGTGAATTAATTATTATCACAACCTTTAATCACAATGATTTTTACGAAATAACAAGACTTTTAACTATATTATTTGTTTACTTTTGTTGCTTTTAATATGATGGGTTTAGTTGCAATGAGCACGTGGAGTTGCGATTGGCATATGGAGAAATATATATTTCTAAATGAACATGTCTACACCATTTTATACCACACCATCCAAATGGTGCACATGCCATCACTATGAAGGTGGAGTTTACACCTTAATAACACGTGGTTGTTCCAATGAAAGCTATTAGCAACAATGAAAGCTATTAGCAGCAAGCTTTGCACCAATTTCATAGCATTGGTATCAATGTATGCTGAGTAAGGACCTTTGTGTCCTTCATCTATGTTCATGGTCGAAATAGTGATTGATGTTATTGGTTGTTGTCTAAATACATGAATGTATTGATTGCCACTTCCTAGCATGTTTTGCATTGTGTGTAATTCAGAGGCCAACAAGGTGAAAAAAAAGGGGGCTTGATGAGCAGAGCTCAAGGTAAAATAAAAAGTATGGTATCAGAAATTTCCTGCTTTAAATGACCAATTAACTGAAAAATTTGAACAATGGACCAGCTTGAAGCTCAACATCAAAATCCTGCAACGAGTTTCTTTTGAAAATTTCACCAATACTAAGTTGACAACAAATAATGTTTAATCTGCTGGGCATGGGTGTGTTTATGGGGAGTTGTTTAATATATCTAAAACTATATCAAATTTATAAAAAATATCGAAAACTCTATCAAAATCAATATAAAGAAAAATCTAACACTGAAAACAAATTATTATTAGAACAAATTAAAAAATATGAGTAATAATTATAACAACCAATAGATTTTGATGGAGATAGCTATAACATCCATTGGAAACCGTTTCTGGTTTATTTAAAAAATATTAAAAAAGGAATAGAGGAAAATCAAACCTTCGTGGTTCAGTAACAAAATAGCTCAACTTCTAGTCAATAGGTTCCTTGTTTCCTTCGAAATCTACTCTTCTTCTGAATAAAAAAAAGTTGCACACATCAGCATAGCCCTCGTCCTCTCACTGCACAAAATATAATTTCTTCCCTGTTGGTTATGGAGCCTGATCTCCAGATTCCGAAATATTATTATTCAGCCATGTTTGTACCCCAACTTTATATGATATGTAAAAAGGACTGTACACTCACCCCAATGGGGGGGTGTTGGGGGGGCGAAGCCTCTCCCCACCGGGGTTTGGGGGTTATAACCCTCAGCTGGGGGGTCCAGGGGGAAAAGCCCCCAAAGGAAATTTTTGGGGTTGTTTTACGGGCCCATGGTTTTGGGTAATTCGTGGTATTTTCCCATTGTATCTCCCTTATAAAATAAAGACATTGTAACACGGCTAGGGTTGATGTATTAGGTTTTATGCATTGTAAAGATCTCTGAGATCAGAAGAGAGACTGTGAGACAGTGAAGAGGAAGTGCAGCGGCTGTGCCGCAGGTTGTATCCCTTCACTTTGCTAGACGGAATAATAATAAGGACTGGCAACTTCAGTGTGGACATAGCCCAAGTTGGGGTGAACCACGATATATCTGTGTCTCTCTTGTAATGTGTATGTGTGATTATATTTTCATTTCTGTTTATTGTTATTGCTCTGCGATCCTGTTTTTTTAACAATTGGTATCAGAGCCAAAGGTCTATTTGGCATATAAACCCGCAGGAAGCTAGGTTTTCTGGTTCGAGTGGGAGCAATGGCGGAAGAAGGAAAGTTTAAGGTCGAGAAGTTTAATGGCCAAAACTTCCAGTTATAGAAGATGCAAATGGAGGACTATCTATACCAGAAGGATCTATTCTTGTTGTTGGGAAGAAGATCAAAGCAGCCGCCAGCCATGAAGGACGAAGAATGAGAGGTTCTTGACAGAAAGGCTCTGGGAACAATATGGTTGAGCCTGGCTTCGTCGGTGGCTTTCAATATATCAAAAGAAACAATAACAGAGGGTTTGATGAGTGCATTGGATAAGCTGTATGGAAAACCCTCAGCCTCCAACAAGGTATTTATAATGAAGCGTTTATTTAATATGAAGATGTTTGAAGGTGGATCTGTTAATGATCATTTAAATGATTTTAATACGGTTACAAATCAACTAAGTTTTGTAAGTGTGAATTTCGATGATGAGGTTAGGGCTCTTCTAATCTTGTGTTCATTTCCAGAAAGCTGGAATAGCTTGGTCATGGCTGTAAGTAACTCTGTCTCTGGCTCAAACACCTTGAAATTTGATGATGTTGTTGGTGTTATTCTTAGCGAGGAAATGCAAAGAAAAATCACAGGTGATACATTAGGTAATGCGTTGGCCATGGAGATCAAGGGAAGACAAAAGGAGAGAGGAAAGAGCCAAGGTAATTGCAGCTACTCTAAAAAGGATAGATCCAAGTCCAGATTGGGAAAGATAGAGTGCTGGAACTGTGGAAAGAAAGGGCATCTGAAGAAAGACTGCAGATCTCTGAAGAAGAAAGGAGATGGACAGAAGGAAACTACCCAGGAAGCAAATGTAGCAGATGATGTGTTACAAGATGCTTTGATTCTTGCATTAGATAATACTAGTGATTATTAGGTAGTAGATTCAGGGGCTTCATGTCATGCTACACCCCATAGGAAATATTTTCATGATTATGTTCCAAGCAATTTTGGACATGTTTTATTAGCTGATGATGAGCCATGTAAAATTGTTGGAATGGGTAAGGTATGGATAAAAGTTAAGAATGGAACCGATTGGCTGTTGAAAGATGTTAGGAATATTCCTGCTATGAAAAGAAATTTGATCTCAACAGGGAAATTGGGAGATGGTGGCTGTCTATCTACATTTGGAGAAAAGTGGTGGAAAATCATTAAAGGATCAATGGTGATAGCAAAAGGAGACAGGGTAGGTATGTTGTATTTATTTCCTCATAATACTGACCATTCTATCTCTTTATCTTCCACATGAACAGATACAACATTGTGGCATCATAGGATTGGCCATATGAGTGAGAAGGGGATGCAGATTCTCCAATCAAGGAAGTTGCTGCCAAATTTGAAGTAGGTAAGTTTGGAATTCTGGGGTCTATTCCATTTTTTAACGAGCTTGGAATCAAAGACTAATCTGTGCTCAAACTATTGGTTTCATTTTTTAACAAGCTTGAAGCCAAATGTAAACTCTGGTCGCAATTAAGTCCCATTGACGGGTTCCTTCCCAACATGATGCCCAAAGGTTGGTAAATGCCCCCAACATGATTGCTAGTGGCTTAATGTTAGTTTTTCTGAATTTTCAATCTGATCTAAGATCGTAACTAAGAGAATAACATGTACAACATATATACAACATATCAATCATGGACATAATAATGCAAGCACACAAAAGACACAAAGTTTCACTGGGGAAAACCAAGAAGGTGAAAAACCCCGCAACTTCCTCAGAGATAGAAAGAGTAATGATACAACCAAAGTACAAGAGATAGTATTCTCCTAGCAACAGATCCTCCTCCTCACAAGTGTGCCACTTTCTGAATGAGAGAAGTGTGTGTAATGAGTAATCAAATAGAGATGTCCCGATCTCTATTTATACTTGTCCTGTCCTGCCCAATAAACTAATGGGGCTGACTTGTTTAGCTTAGCCTAATAACCCATGGTTAACTTAATTCGGGCCGACTCCACACTTGGTGGTCTAATAACCCATTTAACCACGTGACTCATACAGGGCCGACCCCATCAAGGTGGTCTAATAACCCATCAAGTATAAGTTACGACACTTACAATATAAATGACGACACTTCCGTATAGAGGAATAATAATATCTCTATAGGAATACAAACACTTTTGTATAGAGGAATAATAACATCTCTTTAGGAATACAATACACATGGGTAAAATTCATTCCGAAGTTACATATACATCAACACTCCCTCTTAACTAGGAAGGTATTTCTCGACACAGATCTGCTAGCACAAGTCTTCTTCTCTGGATCATCATTAGCGAATCATCATCCTCGAATCATCGTCATCGTCATTGCTGCTGCTATCTCAATCAATCTCTGAATCTACTCGTCATAGGAAGTTCTACAGAGCCATTCATTTTTCATACTGGATGTAGGCCCACCACCTGAAGGTCTTCATCATCACTGGCCATACTATGGAATCTTCAGGACTTATTACATGCATCAACAAAACCTCGAAAGAGCATCCTAGGGCTTTTACAAGCACATGGCTCAACCTATCGGATCTCCCAGGATCTTTTACATGTGACTGTCACAAAACCTTAAAAGGGTGTCTTGCCAAGCAAGAACCCTAAAGAGCATTTGAGGCCTTTTACATGACTAGCACAACCTATCCAGATCTCCAGGTCTGATTACATGTGACCCCTACCACAAAACCTTAAAAGGGTGTCTTTCCAAGCAAGAACTCTAAAGAGCATCTGAGGCCTTTTTCATCCTATCCAGATCTCCAGGTCTGATTACATGTGGTCCCCACAAAACCTTAAAAGAGTGTCTTGCTTGCCAAGCAAGAACTCTAAAGAGAATATGAGGCCTTTTTCAGCCTGTCCAAATCTCCAGGTCTGATTACATGTGGTCTAGCAAAACCTTAAAAGAGTGTCTTGCCAAGCAAGAACTCTAAAGAGCATCTAAGGCCTTTTACGTGACTAGCACAACCTATCTAGATCTCCAGGTTTGATTACATGATACTCTTGCACAACCTGTCCATGGCCACAGAGTATCAACCTGATACTCACCATACATCATCCTGATGTACACATGATCATCCTGATCATCAACACTGCATCGTCCTGATGCATGTCATCTGGAGCGACATCCTGAAGCTCATCATCCATGATCATCTTGATCATACAATGCATCCACCTGATGCATACACAGCATTTTCCTGATACATATCATCATACATGATCTACTTGATCATACAATGTATCCACCTGATACACATACAAATACATGATCCACCTGATGATACTTGATACATATCAACATATATGATCTACCTAATCATACAATGTATCCACCTGATATATCTACAAATACATACACATGATCCAACTGATCATATCCAGCATCGAACATGATGTGTACATACATATACATATAAATGATCCAACTGATCATATCCAGCATCCAACATGATGCGTACATACATATAAATGATCCAACTGATCATATCCAGCATCCAACATGATGTGTACATACATATAAATGATCCAACTCATCATATCCAACATCCAACATGATGCATACACATACATATAAATGATCCACTGATCATATCCAGCATCCAACATGATGCATACATACATATAAATGATCCACTGATCATATCTAGCATCCAACATGATGCATACATACATAGAGCAATAACTGGAACATCGTCCTGATGCTCATCATCCAGCACTTACATCCACAACCATGGGAAGGATCCTCCTCTCGCCATGCTTGGAATGGCTCCAGCAAATGTCTCCATCACTTCTTCCTTGAAGTGTTGTCAATCTGAATAACACCAAGCCTCTCTCTGAAGTACTCGAACTTCAATTTGGCTGGTGGTTTCGTCAGCACATCTGCAACCTGCTCGTCCATCGCAACATACAGGAGCTTCACTGCTCCTCTTTGCACCATATCCATGATATAGTGATATTTGATCTCAATGTGCTTTGACCTGTCGTGGAACACTGGGTTCTCAGACATCTTATCACAACTCTGGTGATCACAAAAGATACCAGTAGCCTCCAGCGGGAGATCAAATAACTCAGATAGTAGCTTCCGGATCCATACTACCTCGCAACTAGCCGAACAAGCTGCAACATACTCTGCTTAGGCTGTACTCAGTGCTACGCAGGATTGCTTCCTACTAAACCAAGAGATCACACCTGATTCCATACTGAAGCAACACCCATATGTGTTCTTCCTATCTGTAGCACTGCCTGCCCAGTCCGAATCAACATAACCCTGCAGGTTAAACTTTTGATTCGCATCATACCTGAGCCCATAATCAACTGTACCCTTTAGGTACCTCAGAATATGCTTTACGACAACCAGGTGAACACCTATGGGATCCATCAGGAACTGGCTCAATGTGTTCACCGCAAAGCAAATATCTGGTCTCGTGTTCGTCAGGTACATCAAGGACCCAATCATCTGACGAAACACTATGACATCAACCGGATCAGATGAAGCATCACACAGAAGCTTCAGGTTCGATGCCATAGGTGTGGCCATGGCCTTGCAGTCCATCATCCTGAATCTTTTCAGTATCTCTACTACAAACTTCCCTTGTCCAAGGAAGATTCCATCTGCACTCTACCACACCTCCATGCCTAGAAAGTAGTGCATCATCCACAAGTTCTTCATCTCGAACTCGGCAGCAAGCTTCCGCTGCGTGTCGGAAATTAATCTATCCTCACCTGTAACAAACAAGTTATCCGCATACAAAAGTAGTATCATTGGATTTCCTTCCGCAACCTTGTAGTAAAGATTGGAATCTGCTTTACTCTTGGTAAAACCCAAACTGGATAGCAAGCCATATATCCTGCGATACCAAGTTCTGCACATATATGACTTCCCGTCATGTGTCTCAAAACCAAGTGGCTGCTCGACATACACTTCCTTTTCGACTACAGCATTCAAGAAAGTTGTCTTGACATCCATCTAGTGTATCTTCCATTTCATCACTGCAGCCAGGGAAAGTACTAATCTGATGGAAGTATTCCTGGCTATAGGTGTAGAAGTCTCTTCATACTCAATCCCTTTTTCTGGGAGAAGCCACGAGCTACAAACCTCATTTTGTATTTCTCCATGCTACCATCTATAGCATTCTTAATCTTATAGATCCATTTGGAAGTCACAACAGACTTCCCTTTAGGTCTTGGGATTGCATCCCAAACATCATTCTTCATGATCGACTGATCATGGCATTCTTCCATTACTTCATCCCAGATCCTAGGAACTTCAATATCTTCAATATCTTTAATAGATATCTTTGTTGCTAGAACAAATGTTGTAGTCCTTATTTTGTAGGTGAAGGTATACAATCTTTCCTACAAAACAAGTTAAATTGCATGATTAGAAACATCTCATAGTTTTTAGAACAAATTCTTACACATAAAGAAATATGTCATACAGTCATGCAATTATTTTAGCCAATGCTTCAATACAACATTCATCCATATCCTGTAACTTTCTAGATGCCTTCTGATCTCTACCAGAACATTGTTAAGAGTTTGCACTACTCCCAACATGTCAGCAAAGAGGTTTCATTCTAGATAAGTAGCAATGGAATGTTGTACAATTCCATAGGCCACTTACCCATCACATGCATATTAGTAGTATACTGTTCATTACTGCAATTATTCTAATATGCATAATACACAACCTAAGTCTAGGAACATAAGCGTATACATCATTGAACAACATTATTTAAACAAACAAATATGTAAGAAATGACAATTCAAATACTTGTCTTTGTTTGGTTGTTGGGTGGACTCCCTCTGAATATATGCATCCTTGCAGAAAGTACTGGAGTGTGCTCCCTCTTGATCTTTGCTTCCTGGATTACCTGTCCTTGAACCTATATCCATCCTCGATCACTTTGCATGCTTACAAGTATCATTATTGTGATATCCTCGAGATCTCATACATAATCATACATTTATTAGTATATTTTCAATACTATCAAAACACAATAATCTTAAACATGTATAGTCATGATCATTTCAAACACAGATAATGAGCATTAGTATTCAAGGTTTGAGGGAAGACTTCTCTTACTCATACATATTCATATGTGACCATAGAATTCTTCTGGTTAGTCATATCATCAATAAAAGTAAGAAGCATAATATGCCTAAGCCCTTGATTACTTACATTTCTAACTTTATGAATAAACATAATCAATCATGCCAAGTACACCTATATAAGAGATCCTAACACAAGATAGGATTCTAACTTGATATAGGAAAAACATACCTGGATTAGCATGTTTGCTAGCTATGTCTAACATGCCCATATGATGTCTTCTTGTTCTCTTCAATGACTTGTGCTAGTAACCTGCATATCTCATAAGTTAACCATTATAGAACCAAGTTATACATACCTCGTAAATAGATCTTCTATGTGATCCATGATAAGGGATGAATCTTTGTCTTCATGTCACCCTGATCATATGTTCTTGAACTAGAACATGATTTGTCTTTCTTGGTGTACCTTTCATGTTAGCGAACAACTTAAACCTCATACAGCACCATAATGCATTAGTACAATCATAAGTGTCAAAACCCTAATGAATATTTTCTATCATGCATTCATAATTTTATTAAGGTGATACGACAAGTCTAAATTTAATCAAGATTGTACTAACTGTAATAATATGAAGACAAACATACCATAACCTTAATTATGAACAAATCTCGAAACATACCTGTATAAGTCATACCTGTCGAGATTGCTTGTGATCTTCTCATGTAAGGCCTTAGCCTCATCTCCCTCCGAAATAGGAACTTCTTCACTTATGCAGGTGACCAAACGATTCTCTTCTACGATTAACCCAATCCACTTGATTTGTAGAAACTGGATCTAGAGCTGGATTAGGGTTTGTCAGAGAAACCCTAAAAATTTAAACTTTGAATTTGAAACTTCTGAAAGGATAGAAGGATGCTCCTTGATGAGGTGATCAAGTTGGTATACTCAGAATTTGAAAACTGCAAAGTTTCACCCCTCAAAATTGCCTTTGAAACTTCCGGATCTTCTAGACAGGATCCCGAACTAGGGATTGATAAAGCCCACCCTTCTACCCAACCAAAAGGTTCGATCCAAAGCTCTAAACTTCTATTTTTATGAGGAGCTTCTAGCCATGGTCACAGACTTCAAAAATTCCAACTTTTGCAGAAGCCCTAATTTTTCACTTTTCTGATCAAAGTCCCGAACTAGGGTTTGATCAAGACTGACGTTTTTTCAAACCAAAAAATTTGATCTTGGTCTCTACATTTCGATTTTGAAGAGTAGCATTCAGCCGTGGTATCTGATTACCAAAATTCCAACTTTCTCCGAAACCCTAATTCCCAGAGCCATGAATGAAGGTGCTCAAAATGCAATTCTGTTTTGACAGAAATATGCACCTAATTATTTTTGGTGTAACTCCGAAACTATGAATCCATAGGGTGTAAAACTTCTCGCTATGGTATCCCAACCTGTCATCTTTCCAACCCCATATGTATGACCTCAATTGGATTCTCTGAGAGATAGTTATGCTAAGTGTCACAATGTGACCTGTTTATGGGATAAAACCGGAGAGCGAACTTGTATGGAGTTTCCATGTGTCACAGGTTCACTTTCGGCCTCTGAACCTTCAGCCTGTGAAAGTACAGTCCATGCCCTACCTATCACTTTTTACACAATTTCATTTGGAGCTTCCTAGCCCAAGTTGTGACCTTTTTTCCTAGGTCACCTGTTTATGACTCAGATCTGGAAAAGGAAGAAACCCTAGATTGTACAGATCATAAAACACAAAGTACAACGAATTAGAAGTTCTACTTTGGACACAAGGTACATGGGGACCTGATCTTCGAGATGTAAAAGTTTTAGATCCAAAAAATTTGCCAAAATGGACATATAGCGAAAGTGCTACGATGATGGGTTTTTGCTATATCAAGCCCTAGCATCGCAAGTGTCATACATGCCATACCATGCCTTCTTTCAGGATAGCTCTGATACCATGTTACTTTTTTCAGAATTTTCAATCTGATCTAAGATCTTAACTAAGAGAATAACATGTACAGCATATCTACAACATATCAATCATGGACATAATATGACCCAGGTGGATATTGGTGGCCACCCACCTTTCCAACTGGCTCAAAACAGTTTTATGGCAATTTTGGTATTATACTATTTTTAGCAGTTTTTCGGGTCCTGAACTTCCGGGGCCATTTTGAGGCCCTAAACGACATTTTTTGGCAATTTGGGGGGCCAAATGGTTGCCTCTAGCTTGCATTTGGCCCCAGTCGAAAGTTGTAAATCTCAGATAGACCTTTCCAACGGGCTACCGAGCGCCCCAAACGGAGATCGTATGCAAAAGTTACGACCCCGGGAAGTTGATGTACTAACTTACCCAAACGGGGCCCACATGACTTTTGGCGCTTCATCTCCTAGGGTTAGGTTTTTGGATGTATAGGGTTTTTGACATTTCTGTTTATTGTAAAAGGCCTTGAGAGCCTCATTGTAACCATCTTCTTGCGAAATGAGAGCAGCCGTCACATCTCTTCTCAGAGATAAGCCGCCACCATTCCAGCAAGCTTGTTTTCCGCTGCATTTTATAGTTCTAGCTTATTTCCTTATTGAATAGAAAACCAGTTTTACTGTATCTCTATTATTTTGTGTTAAGCATCTGATAATAATCTGTATTCATTTCGTTCTGCTCATAGATGAGGAAATTTCTGTTGAATTTGGCCTTGGGTGAGCCACTTGCCTTGGTGCAGGAGCTGCCCTGCTTTGACAACTCGATAAAGCTGGATCCTTTGATGTCGAGTGCCCTTGATCTGTGTGTCTGCAATATGATCACTGGAGGCTTGTTGTAGGCAGTCAGGGTTGAGCTCTGTTGGTGTCAACTTCTCTGCTATCTCTGAGGTGTCTAATAGTGGTGGGAAATATGGCCGAAGGAGAGCCACGTTGAAGACTGGATGCAGACCCAGGAAGGGGGGAATGTTGAGCTCAAAAGCATTGTCACCCACCGCCTTGGTGATGGTGTACGGCCCATAACGGAGTGGGCGAAGCTTTCGATGGGGCCCTGTAAGGCGTTCTTTCTGCAAATGCAACCAAACTTTGTCGCCCACCTGAAACTTATGTGGCACCCGATGTTGATCATGGCGCTGCTTGTACTTGGCATTAGACTTCTGTAGAATATCCTGGACCTGTTGGCGGATATGCTGGATCCGTTCAATGAACCAGGCGGCTTTGTCAGATTCTGGGGACGAGTCGGCCGAGGTGGTCGCAAGGGGAAGTGCAACATCCATGGGGCCCAATGGTTGGAATCCCAACCCCACCTGAAAGGGGCTGTGGCCAGTTGAGCTATGCAAGGCTCGGTTGTAGCTATGTTGGACATAGGGGAGACTCTCATCCCATGTGCGGGGGTGTGTTGAATTGTACATGCGCAGGATATGTACGACCATCCGGTTGACGACCTCCGTTTGTCCATCGGTCTGGGGGTGGAAGGCAGTGGATTTGGTGAGCTTGGTATCCAGCAGTGACCAGAGGCTTGACCAGAATGAGCTAAGGAACCGACTGTCACGGTCTGAGATAATGGTCTGTGGGATCCCAAAATGTACCCATACTCGTTCAAAGAAGAGCTTGGCAGTGGCTTCTGCTGTGATGTTTTTCTTGCAAGCGGCTAGAATCGCCATCTTGGAAAAGCGATCAACAACCACGAAAACACAGTCGTTTCCCCTCTTGGTGGACGGGAGGCCCGACATGTAGTCCATTGAGATGGATTCCCACGGCCTTTCAGGAGTAGGCAGAGGGGTGTATAGGCCCTGTTTCTTAGTGGTTGGTTTGGCAATAGCGCTAGCGGTGCAGGACCTGATATACTTGCCGACATCCTGTCGAAGTTTCGGCCAGTAGAAATGTTTCTGCAACACTGCCACTGTCTTTTCGACGCCAAAGTGTCCTGCCACCCGACTATAGTGAGATTCTCAAATCATCTTCGCACGCTCGCTTGATGGAACGCAGAGATGGCCCAGATGACACAACAACCCGTCCTGAAGATGAAAATTAGCAACCACTGAGTTGGTGCCCAACATTTGATAGGTGGCGGAGAAGTCAGGGTCTGTCTTGTAGAGGTGAGGCCATCCGGAGGTCTCGTGGCCACAAGAGTCTAGCACCGTGGTAAGTGCCGCGACTAGAGGTCGACTGAGGCAGTCAGCAACTCGGTTGGTACTCCCTGTTTTATATTTGATGTTGAGGTGGAACTGCTGTAAATATGTTGACCACTTCTGATGGCGGTCATTCTGCAACTTTCCTTGGGTCTGCATGAACTGTAGTGGCTTGTGATCAGTGTGGATGACTGTCTCCTTCCCAAGAATGTAATGTCTCCACTGGCGGCAGGCTTGTACAATGGAGTACATTTCTTTGTCATAGGTAGGGTACTTGCGAACATCATCCGATAGTGTCTCACTATGATATGCCACGGGGTGGCCGTGTTGAGTGAGAACGGCACCCACAGCATAATCTGAAGCATCTGTCTCGATCTCAAAGGGATGTTGCAGGTTCGGTAATGAGAGTACCGGCGATGAGCACAAACGCTTCTTCAAGTCATTGAAGGCTTGTTGTTGGGACAGGCCCCACACAAATTTTGCCTTACCACCACCCCTGGCCACTTGGCTGAGGGCCCATGCGATATGAGAGAATCCCAGCACGAACCAGCGATAGAAATTGGCGAGGCCCAAGAAGCTCCGAAGTTCAGTGAGTGTGGTTGGGGCTGGCCAGTCACGGATAACCTGGATCTTGGCTGGATCCACATGCACACCATGTCGATCAACGATGTAGCCTAAGTAATGGACCCTGTCCATGCCGAAGGAGCATTTTTCCAAGTTTGCATATAGTTTGTGCTTCCGCAGGGTGTGTAGAACCTGCTGAATATGCTGCAAGTGTTCCTCCCAAGTCTTGCTGTAGATGAGGATGTCATCCAGATACACCACTACAAAATTGTTGGTGAAAGGTCGTAGGATATCGTCCATCATCCTCATAAAAGTTGCTGGAGCATTTGTCAAACCAAAAGGCATGACCAGCCATTCAAAAAGACCTTCTTTTGACTTGAAGGCAGTATTCCATACATCTGTCTGTTCTATTGGGACCTGGTGGTAGCCCGACTTCAGATCAATCTTACTGAAGTATTTGGCCCCCATGAGCTGATAAGGGAGGTCATCGATTCGGGGAATCGGGTACCGGTTACGGACTGTGATTTTATTCAGGGCCCGGTAATCAATGCAGAGTCGCCAGGTCCCATCTTTCTTCTGCACCAGCACGATTGGGCTCCCACAAGGTGATGAATTGGGACGGATGTGCCCCTTGTGGAGCAATTCTTGGATCTGCCTCTTGATCTCCTCGTTTTCCAACAGAGAGCGGCGATAGACTGGCCCATTGGGTAGCGGTGCGCCTGGGGTCAGATCGATGGGATGCTTGACCTGGCAGTGCAGAGGTACCCCGGTCGGAGAGGAGAAGATATCTGAGTATCCTTCCACCACCTTATCCACTTGCTTCTGTTGTGTGGATAGATCGGTCGCGGAGGCCCGGGATGTGGCTGCGATCTTTCTTTCACTTTGAGAGCGAATCACGAAGAAGACAAATTTCTCGGTCTGAGAGATGACCTTCCTGCATTGCTTGGCAGAGATCAAGGAAATAACACTAGGAGGGACTGCCTCGAGTATCCTGTACAATTTCCTGTTCAAAGAAATAATAACACTACGGGGCCTAGACTCATATACAGCATGACGTTTCCATAAATAAGGTTGGCCCAAAAGAACATCTGAAACTTCGAGAGGAGCAACATCACACAATACCTCATCCTTGAAGGGCTTGATGCCGTATGGCAGTCGGCACTGTTGGCTGACGCGGAGATCGCTTCCTTTGCGGAGCCATCCAATGGTGTAGGGTTGTGGGTGGGGCATTGTCGGTAGGGCCAGGCGCTTGACGACCTCTGCTGAGATGAGATTCTTCTGGCTACCGCTATCAACGATGAAATGTAGCGGGGTGCCTTTTACCCACATCCGTGAATGGAAGAGGCGTTCTCCTTCTTCTGGCTCGTCTGGTTCATCAGGCTGGAGCTTGGTGGTGGCAACGGTGGCACTGGGTTCCGCGTCAATGATCCGTATTCCCCTTTCTGGTTCGGACTCAGAGTAAGAACCCGCATCTGATTCAGATGCTTTCAATTCAGCCACCAGCGACTGCTTTGAGCGGCAATCAGCAGTGTTATGCCAAGGGCTCTTATGGAAGTCGCACCACTTCCCGGTATCTTTCTTTGTTTTTCCGATGTCCTTCTTTGCTTGCGGCTTGGACTGGTTGTCCTGATGCTGTCCATCTTTGCTCTGTCCTTTATTCTGTGGGTTGGGGCTGCCCTTTCCTGTCTTTTGCTGTGAAGGGTTCCCAGGCCCAAATTGCCGTGTCTTTTGTTTGAGCTTCTGCTCAATTTTGACAGCATATCGGTAGGCCGCGCCCAAGGAAGAGATGTCCAGAAATTCCATTTCGGTCTGGATGTATCTATGCAAACCACCGCGATACTTGAGCACCAGATGTCGCTCTGAATCTTTGATACCCAGCTTGGTGCGCAAGGTATGGAAGATATTTGTGAACTCTGGAACTGCTTGGTCTCTTTCTTGTCGTAGTGTGGTCCATTTGGTATACAAATCGTCATAACTTCCAACAGGGTAGTATTGTTCCTTAATAGCATCCCTGAAGGATTCCCAGGTGGCCGTGACTGAAAATAATGAGCCTTCTTCTGTGTCCTTTTGCTCGCAGAATGTTTCCCACCAACCTTTGACATGGGGAACGGCTTTGAGGAGCGCAAAAGTAATCTTTTCTTTATTCGAAAAGTTATGGACAGAAAAATACCCTTCTAGTAGATTCAACCACTTATCTACAGCATCTGCGTCTATCTGTCCTTCAAATATAGGGATATCAAAGTTGATTTGTACCTTGAAGGGGGTGGCGCCTCCGCTCGAGGAAGATGCGTCGCTTGTTGGTAGTCGCCGAAGGATTTGCGCGAAATTATCCATCATCTCGTTCCTCTGCTGCGTGAGGGCTTCCTCAAGCAACATTTTGATAGGATCTCCTGTCCCGTCATCTTTCTTTTCTCCTGCCATGAGAGGTCGCTTGGGCGTGCGAGAGCTTTTGTCCTCAAGAGAAACAAGCTCGAGACCCAATTCTTTGTACCCTGACCTCGTTGGGGATATGCATTAAGACGACAAGGAGCAGACCACTCTGATACCACTGATCCGGATTTTATGAGCAGAATGAAATGAATACAGATTATTATCAGATGTTTAACACAAAATAACAGAGATACAGTAAAACTGGTTTTCTATTCAATAAGGAAATAAGCTAGAACTGTAAAATGCAGCGGAAAACAAGCTTGCTGGAATGGTGGCGGCTTATCTCTGAGAAGAGATGTGACGGCTGCTCTCATTTCGCAAGAAGATGGTTACAATGAGGTTCTCAAGGCCTTTTACAATAAACAGGAATGTCAAAAACCCTAGACATCCAAAAACCTAACCCTAGGAGATGAAGCGCCAAAAGTCATGTGGGCCCCGTTTGGGTAAGTTAGTACATCAACTTCTCGGGGTCGTAACTTTTGCATACGATCTCCGTTTGGGGCGCTTGGTAGCCCATTGGAAAGGTCTATCCGAGATTTACAAATTTCGACTGGGGCCAAATGTATGCCGGAAGCAACCATTTGGCCCACCAAATTGCCAAAAAAGGTCGTTTAGGGCCTCAAAATGGCCCCGAAAGTTCAGGACCCGAAAAACTGCTAAAAATAGTACAATACCAAAATTGCCATAAAACTGTTTTGAGCCAGTTGGAAAGGTGGGTGGCCACCAATATCCACCTGGATCATAATAATGCAAGCACACAAGAGACACAGAGTTTCACCGGGTAAAATCAAGAAGGTGAAAAACCCCGCAACTTCCTTAAAGATCAAAAGAGCAATGATACAACCAAAGTACAAGAGATAGTCTTCTCCTAGCAACAGATCCTCCTCCTCACAAGTGTGCCACTTTTCGAATGAGAGAAGTGTGTGTAATGAGTGATCAAATAGAGATCTCCCGATCTCTATTTATACTTTTCCTGTCCTGCTCAATAAACTAATGGGGCCGACTTGTTTAGCTTAGCCTAATAACCCATGGTTAACTTAATCTGGGCCGACCCCACACTTGCTGGTCTAATAACCCATTTAACCACATGACTCCTATAGGGCCGACCCCATCAAGGTGGTCTAATAACCCATTAAGTCTAAGTTATGACACTTACAATATAAATAACGACACTTACATATAGAGGAATAATAACATCTCTATAGGAATACAAACATTTCCGTATAGAAGAATAATAACATCTCTATAGGAATAAAATACACATGGGTAAAATACATTCCGAAGTTACATATACATCAACACTTAATATGGTGGTGTTCCCTCAACATGATTGTTGACGATACAACATGTGGCATGCCCCCCAAGCTTCATTTCGTCTGAAAATGCTGCTTGCCAACCCAACTACCAACTTGGATACTAATATGAAAATGTTCACCAAGGGGGGGAAAAAGAGAAACATATGAAATGAAGGTTGAATTTCTAACTCTAACGAAAGACTCGAACCGATGGGAGGGAGATCTATTTCATTTTTACACAAGCTTGAAATAGACAATAACAATGCTTAAGGGGGGGCATCTTATTTTTTAACAAGCTTGAAATGGAATAAAACTATGCTCGAGTGGATTGGTTTCATTTTTATGCAAGCTTGAAACCAAAGGGAAACTATGTTAGAGTGTTCGGTTTCATTTTTTAATGAGCTTGAAACAATCATAAACTGTGATCGTACCCCCCATCCTCAAGGGGAAGAAACCACTAAAACATGCGAAACATTCAGGGAAGTCTGATGACTAGGAGGCATATGATGAGTGGGTGTCATGAAGGAAAGCTAATCAATGGTCACAATTGGTATCAGAGCCAAAGGTCTATTTGGCAGATAAACCCACATGAAGCTAGGGTTTCTGGTTCGAGTGGGAGAAATGGCGGAAGAAGGAAAGTTCAAGGTCGAGAAGTTTAATGGCCAAAACTTTTAGTTATGGAAAATGAAAATGGAGGACTATCTGTACCAGAAGGATCTATTCCTACTGTTGGGAGGAAGAGCAAAGCATCCGATGGCTATGAAGGACGAAGAATAGGAGGTTCTTGATAGAAAGGCTCTGGGAACAATACGGCTGAGCCTGGCTTCGTCGGTGGCTTTCAATATCTCAAAAGAAATGACAATGGAGGATTTGATGAGCACACTGGGTAAGCTGTATGAAAAATCCTCATCCTCCAACAAGGTATTTCTAATGAAGCATTTATTTAATATGAAGATGTCTGAAGGTGGATCTGTTACTGATCATTTAAATGATTTTAATACGGTTACAAATCAACTAAGTTCTGTAAGTGTGAACTTCGATGATGAGTTTAGGTCTCTTCTAATCTTGTGTTCATTTCCAGAAAGCTGGAATAACTTGGTCATGGTTGTAAGTAACTCTGTCTCTGGTTCAAACACCTTGAAATTTGATGATGTTATTGGTGTTATTCTTAGCGAGGAAATGCGAAGAAAAACCACAGGTGAGATATCAGGTAATGCGTTGACCATGGAAAGCAGGGGAAGACAAAAGGAGAGATGAAAGAGCCAAGGCAATCGCAGCAACTCTAAAAAGGGCAGATCCAAGTCCAGACTGGGAAATATAGAGTGTTTGAACTGTGGAAAGAAAGGACATCTGAAGAAAGACTGCAGATCTCTAAAGAAGAAAGGAGATGGACAGAAGGAAACTACTTAGGAAGGAAATGTAGCAGGTGATGTGTTACAAGATGCTTTGATTCTTGTATTAGATAATACTAGTGATTATTGGGTAGTAGATTCAGGGGCTTCATGTCATGTTACACCCCATAGAAAATATTTTCATGATTATGTTCCAGGCGATTTTGGACATGTTTTATTGGGTGATGATGAGCCATGTAAAATTGTTGGAATGGGTAAGGTATGGATAAAAGTTAAGAATGGAACTGACTGGTTGTTAAAGGATGTTAGGCATATTCCTACTATGAAAAGAAATCAGACCTCAACAGGGCAGTTGGGAGATGGCTGCTGTCTATCTACATTTGGAGAAAAGTGGTGGAAGATCACTAAAGGTTCAATGGTGATAGAAAAAGGAGACAGGGTAGGTACATTGTATTTATGTCCTCACAATATTGACCATTTTATCTCTTTAGCTTCCACAAGAACAGATACAACATTGTGGCATCATAGGCTTGGACACATGAATGAAAAGGGGATGCAGATTCTCCACTCAAGGAAGTTGCTGCTAGATTTGAAGCAAGTAAGTTTGGAATTCTGTGAGAACTGTGTTTATGGAAAACATAAGAGAGTTAGATTTCTCAAGGTTGGGAAATAGAAGAAGAATGAAAAGTTAGAGCTAGTGCATACAAATGTATGGAACCACTTATACTATGAAACGAGAACTCGACACAGTTCTCTTTTTTCTCTCTCCTAATTTTAGTAGCTATTTTTACCTCCGTTTCAAAAAGGGTTGATGCCAGTATCACACATTTTCATTTTGAGGCATTTTTTTGGGCCTTTGACACATCTTTATTGTAAAGTATTTTTAATTTCTATTTTCAAGTGTGTTTTTTAGAAATTTAACAAAAAACATACATTTAGAAGCTAGCTATAATGAAAAACACATAGATTTTCGAAATTTATCTTTAAAATTTAATCATAAATAATATATTTTTATGGAAAAAATAGTAAACAAATCGAGAAAAAGAAGACATTTAAACCCATTTTTAACAGATTTTTAGTCATTTTGTATAAAAATGATACTATTTCATATTATTTTTCATAATATTTAACCACCTAACCAATTATTATTAAAATTTAAAAAAAAAAATATTTTAAAAAATTACATTGCCCCTTTCTACCCTAACCTTATCCCTACCCCCCCATAAACTATTACAAAAGTTAAAAAAATAAATATAATGCGTCCCTTCTACCCTAACCCCCTAACAAACTATTAATAATTTTTTTTAAAAATTACATTTAAAAAAATAATTACATATCCTACCCTAACCCCTCAACCAACCATTAATAAACATTTAAAAATACAAAGTACATTTCCGAATGCTCTAGCCCCCTACATTACCCCCTACCTTAGCCACCCGAAAATTACATTTCTTAATGCCTTACCCACTACCCCATTACCCCTCACACATCGTTTTAACTAAAAACAATTTAAAACCCAACTTTAAAAAATTAAAAAATTAAAAAAAAAACCTAAACTTAAAAAATAAAAAATAAAACCTAAACTTTACAAAAAAAAAAACCAAAACACAAACTAGACTTTACAAATTAAAAAAAAAAAACTTTAAAAAAATAAATTAAAAAACAAATTTAAAATTTAAAAAAAACTTTAAAAAAAAAATTAAAAATTAAAAAAAAAAACCAAACTTTACCAAAAAAAAAAATTCAAAATCAAAATTAAAAAGAACAAAAATTAAAAAATTAAACAAAAAAAAATTAAAAATAAAAAAAAAAAAACAAAAATCGCCCCCCCATGGGCGCCCAAAGGGCCGACCCGCGGGGGAAGCTCGATGCCGGGCATCGAGCCTCCGCCGCGGGGCGGCCCTTTGGGCGCCCACGGGGGCGGAGCCAGCGCCCGCCCGCCCAAAAGTGGGCGGGCGGGCGCTGGCTCCGCCCCCGTGGGCGCCCAAAGGGCCGCCCCGCGGCGGAGGCTCGATGCCCGGCATCGAGCCTCCCCCGGGGGGCGGCCCTTTGGGCGCCCATGGGGGGTGCAATTTTTGTGTTTTTTTTTGTATTTTTAATTTTTTTTTTTAATTTTTAAATTTTTGTTTTAAATTTTTGTTTTGTTTGATTTTGATTTTTTTTTGTTTGTAAAGTTTATTTTTTTTTTAATTTTTAATTTTTTTTTAAAGTTTTTTTTTTAATTTTTAATTTATATTTTTGGACGGGCGGATGCTTGCGTCGCCCCCTTGGGCGCCCATAGGGGCCCAAGGGGTTGGAGCCAACATCCGCCCGTCATTTTTTTTTTTTTAATTTTTAATTTTTTTTTATAAAGTTTTTCTTTTAATTTTTAATTTTTTTTTATAAAGTTTTTCTTTTAATTTTTAATTTGTTTTTTAATTTTTTTTTGTATAGTTTTTTTTTTAATTTTTAATTTGTTTTTTTTCTGAAGTCTAGTTCTTTTTTTTTTTTTTTTTGGTAAAGTTTAGGTTTTATTTTTTATTTTTTAAGTTTAAGTTTTTATTTTAATTGTTTAATTTTTTTAAGTTGGGTTTTAATTTTTTTTAGTTAAAACAATGTGTGAGGGGCAATGGGGTAACATTGAGGGGTTAACGCACTGGGTAGGGCATTAGAAAATGTAATTTTTGGGCGGTTAAGGTAGGGGGTAACGTAGGGGGCTAGGGAATTAGGAAATGTACTTTGTTTTTTAAAATGTAATTTTTTCAAACATTTATTAATGGTTTGTTGGGGGGTTAGGGTCAAATATGTAATTATTTTTTTAAATGTAAATTTTTAAAAAAATTATTAATAGTTTGTTAGGGGGGTTAAGGTAGGAGAGGCGCATTATAATTTTTTTTTTAACTTTTGTAATAGTTTGTTGAGGGTTTAGGTTAGGAATTTATTTGTTGAAAACAAAAAATTTCAATTTAGGGGTTGATTTCAAGGTTTTCGTAAACAACCGTATGAGATTTTTAAGCCATGGCTATATTTTTAACCCAGAGAAAAAAAAACGTTGATACTAGTATCAACACTTTTCGATTTGGGGGTTGTTTTTGGTGTTTTTTATGAAAACATGATACTGGCATCGACACTTTTTGATTTGGGGGTTGTTTTCGGTGTTTTTTATGCAAAAATGTGAGTTTTTATGGCTAGAGTTCTCGTTCTTAGTATATAGTTCTCGTTTCATAGTATAAGTGGTTATGGGGGCTGGCTCAGGTACAATCTCTTGGTGGCTCTCATTATTATATTACATTTATTGATGATGCAATTAGGAAAACTTGGGTTTATTGCATTAGACAGAAATCTGATGTGTTTGCTACTTTTAAGAAGTGGAAAGCATTGGTTGAGAATGAGACAGGAAAAAGATTGAAGTGTCTCAGATCTGATAATGGATGTGAGCACTGCGGCAAGGAGTTTGATAGCTAATGTTCATACCATGAGATTCATAGAGAGAAGATAGTCCCAGGAACACCACAAGAAAATGGTGTGTCATAAAGGATGAACAGAACGATCATGGAGCGTGCAAGGTGTATGATATTGCATTCAGGGTTGCCCTTACAGTTTTGGGCGGATGTTGTAAATATTGTTATTTATTTAATAAACAAAGGAACTTCAAGTGCTTTGAATGGTGGTATTCCAGAGGAGGCATGGATAGATAAAAAGGTAAACTACTCATTTCTGAGAACGTTTGGTTGTGAAGCATTTGTCCATATTGATAAAGAAAATAGAACAAAGCTTGAAGCTAAATCCAAGAAATGTACCTTTATTGGATATGATGTTGATGAATTTGGTTATCGTTTATGGGATTATGAAAATAACAAAATCATCAAGAGTAGAGATGTAATATTCAATGAAAAGGTCATGTATAAAGATCAGTTGCAGGGAAAGAAACAGTAAAAGGAAAACACAGAGTACATAGTACTTGATGAAATTCAAGAAAATGAAGTTCCAAAGTTGCCAGAAAATCAAGAGCAACAACAAGTACCTGAAACTCCTGCAACTACAATAATATCTACCGGGTTAAGTAGACTCCCTGAACGATACTCTCCTTCAATGTATTATTTATTGATGACTGATTCTGGTGAACCAGAATGTTATGAAGAAGCAATGCAGGTGGAAACTAGCAAGAAGTGGGAGCAAGGCATGAATGAGGAGATGGACTCATTGGTAGGAATCCAGAATTGGGATTTGGTTCAGTTTCCTATTGGTAAGAGAGCATTGCAGAACAATGGATTTACAGCTTGAAGGAAGAAGAAGGAGGATATTATGGAGACTTGCATTCCTATAACCCATTGGTTAGATGAATGAGTTACATAGTGAGATTTTTGTGGAGGTTGTTTTTCCTCGTTTATATAGGGTTTGAATTGCAAGGTGACCAATAGTTTTATAAATGTTTTTTTTTAGATTCTTTAATGCCAATATTAAAAATACTAGATGGGAGGTTTTTTGAAACTTGGGTCATGGTGCACCAATGTGACAAGCACATTGATACTTTGAATACAATTGAATGTATGGTCAATGCTCCATGAAATTCCTCAATATCTAGGATAAACATGCGTTAAATAGTCATAATCTCTAAAAACCAAGAATTATTATTTAATACAGTTCCACCTAACCTTATAAAATAGGTAAATTTTATTTGATTGTAGTTCTAGGAAACGATTTTTTATTTAAAGTTTATGTGGATGGATAGAAACTAAATCGTCCAAGAAAGATCCCTGAGTTGAATGTATCCATTCATAGAATCTTTCATACACACCACAATCTTCTATATTTGATAGAAATAAGGAGATGCATATATACATTGAATTTTCAATTGAAATTACACATTAAATTTTAAATTTTAATTTTAAATTTTAAATTGTAATTGAATTGAAATGTGTAAATTGTAATTGAATTGTAATGCGTAGACACCATAATGTAATTGTAATTTCAATTTTAAATTGTAATATACAATTGAATTCTAAATTTTGAATTTGCTATTGTAATTTGTAGTCGAAATTGAACTTTTAAATTGTAACTACACATCGAATTTTCAATTGAAATTACACATTAAATTTCAAATTTCAAATTGTAATTGAATTGGAATGTGTAAATTGTAATTGAATTGGAATGTGTAAATTGTAATTGAATTGTAATGCTTAGACAACATAATGTGATTGTAATTTCAATTTTAAATTGTAATGTACAATTGAATTCTAAATTTTGAATTTGCAAATGTAATGTAGTCGAAATTGAACTTCTAAATTGTAACTACACATCGAATTTTCAATTGAAAGTACACATTAAATTTGAAAATTGAAATTGTAATTGAATTCGAATGTGTAAATTGTAATTGAATTGTAATGCATAGACAACATAATATAAATGTAATTTCAATTTTGAATGGTAATGTACAATTGAATTCTAAATTTGCAATTTGCAATTGTAATGTAGTCGAAATTGAACTTTTAAATTGTAACTACACATTGAATTTTCAATTGAAATTACACATTAATGTAAAATTGTAATTTAAATTTTAAATTGTAATGTACAATTTAATTTTAAATTTTGAATTTGCAATTGTAATGTAATTGAGATTGAACTTTTATATTGTATTCATTGTACATTAAATTTGCAATTGAAACAACAAAACACAAATGTAACTATAATAACTATATCTAGATGTAAAATAAAAGACGATCAAATTCATTTAATCAAGATACAAAATACACTATGAAGACATCAATATGATGAAATATATGTAAAATATATAACAAAATATATGGAAAAGTCCATATCCAAAGTCCATATATAATAACAGTCAATATATATGATAGAAGTCCATATCCAAAACATGAAAACGTATGTATGTATAGATCATCCAAAACATGAAAATATCCAAAATATGAAAATATCTAAAACATGGAAATGTATACATCATCAACTCATTGGATGCTACCCCCACAAGGCCCTTGATCGGCCCCGTGACCGCCTTCACATTTAGTAGTCCCATGTTGGCCTTGAGGTGGTAAACTATGAAAGAAAGCCTCGATCTCAACATACTATAAAAGTTAAAATTGTGAACTCTGTAAGTTAGTTATATTTTGACCAGTTCATAATATTCAACAATAAGTGAAAATTTTTAATGGATGGATGCGAAAATCACCTGATTCGAGTCAATGGTGATATTTGGCATCTAGGTCGGAATATGGGTATATGAGCCCTCATCGGGACCATGTGGTCGAGTTGCATACCAATCATCTAAGAAAGTGATTGCAACATCGACACCCACCTGTAGTGATGCCTGTGTAAGATGCCATTACATGTAATAAGTTAGATTTATTAAAAATTATTTAACTAAAACATAAAAAGTTATAATTCAAGAATTAAAACATAAAGTATAAAATGAAATTACTAAATGTGAAATGAATTGGAAAATAAATTAAAACTCATCTCTGTGTCTAGGCCTCGCTGGTCAGGACCTTCGCGGTCCTCATGTGTATCATCTTGAGCAACGACCTTTCCTTTGCACTATACAATTTGAAATTCAAAGTTAGGATCTAAAACATAAAATCTAACATTAAGAATTAAAACATAAATTATTTAAACTGAGATTAATAAACACAAATTAAATTGGAACATAAATTATAACTTACCTCGACTACTGTGTCCGGTCGGTTGGAACGAGCGAATGGACCAATCGATGGCTCACTACGAAAGAGATCATCCATGTGTGTGGTCCCCTGCATGCATCAATAAAATACACCCCTTAAGTATTATTGAGCATTCAATTTACGACATATAATATGATGTAACATGAAAGCATATATACATAATTGTTCAAAAATATACTTGTCCTAAAGCATTGTATCTACGATACATGCGAAAGTATGCATGTCGGGCTAACTGAGCATACCCCCGTATGGCCTTATCATCCAAAAAATCGAGTAGGTGATCGTCGACCCACTCTATATTTGGTTATGCAGATGCAGGGGGTGGTCTAGACGCCTCTCCATACAAAACAAAACTAGCACTTCCAACGGTAGTGAATAGCGAATCTGCAATCCCCTGCCTAGCCTCTGAGGCAAGATGGGATGACTGTGTCATGTCATCTTCCCTGATGACCATCCTATCTGGAATAGGTACCAACCTCGGAGGGGGGTGGCACGAAATCAGGTTCTCTACAAGCCCCAGGATGTTGGTAGGAACATCCCCTACCACCACCAAAGAACTC
Organism: Larix kaempferi; assembly: GCA_027924585.1. Lineage (NCBI taxonomy): Eukaryota > Viridiplantae > Streptophyta > Pinopsida > Pinales > Pinaceae > Larix > Larix kaempferi. The sequence continues at coordinate 17,767,917 of BSBM01000291.1, forward strand.
AGATCCCGTGCTGGTGTAGTTTGGGTGTATGTCTAGAACAAAATCTAGATATATATGTTTTTCAGAGTACAAAGGGATCTAGTCATGGTGGGGGAGCATGCCCCACGCTATGATGAATCTATCATACACATATGGTGCAGCGGCCTCGAGCTTAAACTCCTTGAGTCTAAGCGGTTGACCAACAGGGAGGTTAGGAGGGATGTCGAACAAATTACCCTTTATGTCATGCCCTCTTGTGGCACCTTTCACATCCTCCCATTTATGGGGGCCCATGACATCATGTCTTCTCCTCTGGCATGTAAAATTCCAGATGTCACTAAGAGGTCCCACTCTCTTGTAGAGGGACAACATATCATAAATTGCTGATAACATCATGAATAATGAGCATCTAGTAGGAGAATCCTCCCTAAGTGTGCACATGCACGAGTGCACCCACTCTCACTGGGTGGTAATATTAACAAGAATGATGCATGCAACCTCATCATCGTACAATCCACCTAATGCACCTGTGATCCAAACCAAAACAAAAATGTTACTGAAAATATATATTATAACTTACAAGTGAAATTCAATGCATTCTATATTAAAAATTTACTGAAAGTGTATCTAACAAAAAATATGCACCTAATGTACCTGTGTCCTAGCGCACATCCTCCTCCTTGGGATCAATATGTACATCGTCGGGATGAACTGACGTACTATCTCTCCTGTTGTTGACCTCGCGTGGCCTCGCTCCTCGATGAATGAGAGCGCTGGCAATGGCCACCCTGTTGGGCGACGTCGGATCCTCTCGTGCTCTGCCGAGCATGAAGCAATGAATTTCTCTCTTGATAACTTTCTGCATCACATTTCAATTTCTATTTCTAATTCTATTTCAAATTTCACTTTTCAAATTCAAATTCAAATTTCAAATTCAATACAAATTTCAAATTCAATACAAATTCAAATTCAAATTCAATTTTAATTTCAATTTAAAATTTCAATTTCATAGTTCAAATTTCAATTTCAATTTCATAGTTCAAATTTCAATTTAAAATTTAAAATTTAAAATTTCAATTTCAATTTCAAAGTTCAAAGTTCAATTTCAAATTCAATTCCAAATTCAATTTCAATTTCAATTTCAAATTTCAAATTCAAATTCCAAATTCAAATTCCAAATTCCAAAATCAACTTTAAATTTAAATTTCAAATTTATGTTTCAATTTCAAATTTCAATTTTCAATTTCATCTTCAATTTAATTTTCAAATTTCAAATTTCAATTTCAATTTCAAATTTCAATTTCACATCCAATTCCAATGTCAATTTGAATTTGAATTTCATCTTCAGATTTCAATTTTAAATTTCAAGTTTCAATATCTAATTTGAAGTTCCAGGTTTCAATTTCTAATTTGAACTTTCAAGTTTCAAGTTTCAAATTTCTATTACAGATTTCAAGTTCAATTCTTATTCTAATTCCAATTCCAATTTCAAATTCGATTTCAATTTTCAATTTCAAATTCCATTTCAATTTTCAATTTTCAACTTTAGTTTTCAATCTCAAATTTCAAATCAATTTTAATGTCAATTTCAATTTCAGATTTTGATTTCAATTTCAAATTCCAATTCCAATTTTTATTTCCAATTCTAATTCCATTTTCAATTCTCAATTTTCATTTCCAATTTCCAATTTTTAATTTCAATTTCATTTCAAATTTCATTTCAAATCTTCAAATTCCATTTCAATAACAATTACAAATATCAATTTCATTTTCATTTTCAATTTCGAATTTCAATTTTATCTTCAGTTTTCAATTTGAAATTTCAAGTTTCAATTTCTAATTTGAAGTTTCAATTTCTAATTTGAAGTTTCAAGTTTCAATTTCTAATTTCAAATTTCAAGTTTCAAATTTCTATTATATATTTCAAGTTCAATTCTTATTCTAATTCCAATTCCAATTTCAAATACCATTTCAATTTCAATTTTCAACTTTAGTTTTCAATCTCAAATTTCAAATCAATTTTAATGTCAATTTCAATTTCAAATTTCAATTTCAATTTCAAATTCCAATTTCAACTTCGATTTCCAATTCTAATTCTATTTTCAATTCTCAATTTTCATTTCCAATTCTCAATTTTCATTTCCAATTCAATTTCAACTTTCAATTTTTAATTTCAATTTCATTTTCAATTTCATTTTAAATTTCAAATTCCATTTCAATATCAATTACAAATACGAATTTAATTTTCATTTTCAATTTGGAATTTCAATTTCATTTTCAGTTTTCAATTTCAAATTTCAAATTTCAAGTTTCAAGTTTCAATTTCAATTTCAAATTTGAATCCAATTTCGATTACAATTTCCAATTCCAATTCCAATTCCAATTCAATTTCAATTTCTCAATTTTCATTTTTATTTGAATTTTCAATTTCAAATTTACATTTCAATTCTGATTCCAATTCCAATTTCTAATTTCTAATTTCAATTTCAATTTCATTTTTATTTACAATTTTAAAGTTACAATTTTAAATTTCAATTTCAATTTCAACTTTAGTTTTCAATCTCAAATTTCAAATCAATTTTAATTTCTAGTTCAAAATTTCAAATTTGGATTTCAATTTCAATTTCCAATTCTAATTCCATTTCCAATTCGTTATTTTCAGTTGCATTTCAATTTCAATTTTCAATTTCATTTCAAATTTCATTTTCAATTTCATTTTCAATTTTGAAATTTCAAATTGCAATTGTGATCGGTGAACACTGATAAGTCACAAGTCAATTTTCAAATTTTAAATTTCCACTTCCAATTTCAATTTCAATTCCATTTACATTTCCATTTCCAGTTTCCAATACCAATTTCAATTTTCAAATTCAATTTTAATATCAATATCAAATTTCAAATTGAAATTTCAAATCCAATTGCAATTTCATCAAATTGAAAATGAAATGGCAAATTGCAATTGAAATATGTAATTAAAATTTCAATTTCAATTTTAGTTTATAATTTCAATTTCAATTTTAGTTTAAAATTTCAACTTCAATTTCAAAGGTTTTCAGTTTTATTTTTTTAATGTTAATGGTTTTTGTTAGATGGTTATATACCTTATATTGGAAAAAAATGGGCAACGTTTATGTTGTTGGTTTTATTTTGAATATGTATATTTTTTTCAATGTTATTGGCATTCTCAGAGTATTGAAAAAAACGGGCAGCATTTATGCTTGCCAAAACACATTTTAAAATAAAATCGAGAGCATAAACGCTATTGGTTGATATAAACAAAAATAATAATAATTTGCAAAAAATAAATACAACATAAATTTAAAATTTAAAATAGGTTTAGAATAATGTAAATGTTTTAAATGGTAAATTTAAAACATGTTTTCAATAAGTTTTCAAATGGTTTTGGTAATTCCAAGGTTCATAGGTCTTAAAAATTAATGGTTTTTTTACACAATTTGGTTAAATGTTTAAAAAAAAAAAACCGTCAACATTTATGTTGCCTGTTTTATTTCCAAATGTGTAATTCGGAAGCATTTCTGCTTGCCAATACACATTTAGAAATAAAACCGGCAGCATATAAATTTATACAAAAAAAAAAAGAAATTTTATTTTATTTAAAAAATAAATAGGGATTTAGGGTCAACTTACTTGGTGGAGTGACCGAGATGGTGTGGTGGTGTGGTGTGGTGTGGCATGGCATGGCGTGGCATGGCATGGAAACAGTTTCTCAGTCGAGCTATCTCCCTCGGTCGAGCTTCTTTTCAATGTCGTTTTCGTTCAAACAGCGTCGATCGGCCGCGACCCTGTTTTTGTTTTTTTTACTATTTCAACAGCTCGATCGAGCAATTGCTCAATCGAAGTTTTAACCAAGCCCTTGATCGAGCACTTGCTGGATCGAGGGTTTAACCTAGTCCACAATCGAGGTATCTTAAAACCCTCAATCAAGGTCTTTTAAAACCCTCGATCGAGGTATTTTAAGACCCTCGATCGAGGGCTTTAAAATACCTTGACCGAGGGTTTGCGGCACAAATGTTTGGCACTTCTCTTGCCAAAAATCATGAACCACCTTCATGGATTGACCCTATTATGAAAACTAAGTTGTCATATAATACATGATGTATATACAATTAAATATTCGATATCAAATATCTTTTAGATTAGTTTTCATTTTATAATTTAAAGCGATACTTGTAAATTTATAAAATATTTTATGAAATTGTATAACTATTACACACTTTAAAAATCATAATTCATTGCCATTCTCATTCTTGCATTATGTTTTCATAAATTTTTTTATTATGTCATCAACGGGGGACATATATGTTTCACCTTGGCAGATTAGTTTGGGGTTGACATGTGAAATTATTGTGTTTTATAAAGATTTTAGTATAGTTCAATTTTTAAATGGATTTAAGAATTATTTTTTAATTCTATTTATTTCCCTACGCATTGGTTCCATGTAGGTGGTGTTTTCTTGGGGTATTGTTACCCAGGACCCAACAACGATCTTTCGTAAGCGAAATCCAGGAAAGGTACCTTCAATTCGGGCAAGCGTACCTTCAATCCGCATTTGCATTTGTGCTTGCGATGGGAGATGGGGTTGGAGTTGGTTTCTCATTTTTTGAAAGAGGTTGTATGTTATTAATTTGTGGTGGTGGTGGTGTGGCCGAATTAATTGTCTCAAGATGTTGAGTTAAATGCGAGCTCGGGAGGGTTTATTTTTTTTTGGTCTTTCTTAATGGCATTCAAGGGGCGAGCATTGTAGGAAGGCCTAGGGTTTTTTCTTGGGAAATTTGTAGGTGTTCTTCATTATTGTTATTATTGTGGTTGTTTGCGGCATTTGTTAGTCGTGGTTCTATGGTGGCGAGCCTGGTTTCTTTTTCCTGGGGCGTTGTTGCTCTTTTCAAGTGCTTTTGTGTTCATTCTCGATGGTGGTCTTTGTCGGTTGTTGGGTGTCAAGGTAGTTGTGGATTTATGCGATGCTACGAGTGCCATCGTATTTGGATAGTGTGTTGTTGTGGCTTCTACATTGTTCTGGGCGAGCTGATTGCAGAGGTATGTGTTCAATTCAACAAACCTGAAAATTAAGTGTTTTTGCATTTTTGCTTTGGTTCAATTGTGTGTTGGTTTGGGTGTTTTGGTGTTTTTTGTCTTTCTTTCTTGGAATTCCCTTCCATTTTAGGTCTTTTTCCCTAGTTCCCTTGTATATTTATGGGAAAATGTTGAAAGGCTCAAAACCGTCAACTTAAACCATTGAACCATCGAACAACAATTGTTGTGTCCTCACTTCTAGAATTTCATGTTATTTGCACCGGTGAACGTTTATAGCCATATTGCCGATATGGAGGCACAATCTATAGAAAAATGTCAAGCTTAAATAATGAGATTAAACCATTAAATCATCGAACACCAATTGTTGTGACATCGCTTCTAGAATTGCATGTTATTTGCATTGGTGAACAACCATAACCATATTGCCGATATGGATGCACAGTCTATAGTAAAATATCAAGTTGATTGCAGAGGTATGTGTTCAATTCATTCGTCTTGTAAATTAAATGTTTTTTGCATTTTTGCTTCAATTCAATTGTGTGTTGGTTTAGGTGTTTTGGTGTTTTTTGTCATTCTTCCATAGAATTCCCTTCCATTTTAGGTCTTGTTCCCCAGTTCCCTTGTAGATTTATGGGAAAATGTTGAAGGGATCAAAACCACCAACTGGTTGCATAAATAATGGACTTAAACCATTGAACAACAATTGGTGTGACCTCACTTCTAGAATTGTGTTTTGTTTGCAACGGTGAACTACCATAGCCATATTGTCAATATGAAGGCACAATTTATAGGAAAATGTATCTTTTATATGTTGTTTGGTAAGTCTGTCGATTACTTCTAGCCCTAATTTTGGGACACTTGCTTGTTCATTTCCAATGTCTGTTTTGAAATATTATTGCTTGAGTGTGAAAAATTGTGTGGCCTCATGGTTGAGTTTTGGAAAATCAAATCAAGATATAGGCTATTTGGATACATTTACAGTGGTGAATATTATCGAGCTATATTGTTTTCTAGTCTTTCCCAATTAAGATGTTCACATGCTTGATATGTGTTGGTGTAGGATGGAACATAGTATGAGTTGGTCCCTATATAAGTTCTTGATATGAGTCGAGGTTAATATGTGATTAGTTCATGTGTCAGTGTCTGAAATTGGTCACTTGATATGAGTCAGCATCAATATCTGATTCCTATCTAACAAAAATATAGTGCAAATGCATGATTTCTCCTTCAATCCCTCATCTATGGGCTAGCATATTATTCCTAAATGGATTTTAAGGTAAATAGGCTAATTGAACATGCTTTTTGATCCATATATATATCTATATCTATATCTATATATATATATATGGATCAAAAAGCCTGTTCAATTAGCCTATTTACCTTAAAATCCATTTAGGAATATATATATATATATATATATATATATATACATTGTTGTCATTGAACCAAGTGTTTGAGAACTGGAACCTGGTAGAGATTTCGATCAAATCGATATACATAGAAATTTTCTATTGATATGCCCAATAGAACCCACGTAAAATCTCAATGCCCTCTATTCATTCGCGGTGGTGTATACAGTGTGAATCCATCGTAACCAATACTGCTGACATGTGTGAACAAAGATGAGAAACTAGCTAATTGACTGGTTGGGGGGTTTTCCACTATTTAAATTAAAATTTAGTACTCATTAGGATAATTTTTTTGCAATTTCAATTTAAAACAATTACTAAACTATTTGAATATTTGTTTCTTTAAATTTTAGGTTGTAAGTTCTACAGGTATGCAAGGAGTTTTTACTACCCCACTTTTCATTTGAAGTTAGTAGCGACATTTTGAATGCCAAACTTATATTATTTTGATGTGAATTCCCCCAATTTTGGAGCAATGGTTGTTTTAGTATACCCAATAAATTGAAAGCATTTTATGCTTTTTTGGGTTATTTATGTATAGCTAATGAGGTGTCCTTGACATCGCTAAACACCTCAGAACCAGGGGGAGAGGGATAAGTCAAGGTAATTCATAGTGGAATAAGGGATCTAAGGCTAGGCCTACATTTCTAAATGTCAAATAAATAAACTTACATCCCTTTTAAATGAAATGTGCAAAACAATGCTTATCATTCCCCCCCCGATGCACATGCAATCCCACATGAACCTATAATTTAATATCTAACTAAAAATTATTAAAATATATACAAGATGTCATGAACAGCCAAGTAAACTATAATAAGACAGATTTAGATTTTGACTTGTGAACATTAATAGATTTCTAGTTCTCGGTTTTCTAATTTCAGTTATGCAAGTGTTGTCGGTTTTCAGTTTAGGGGCTATCATCTACCACCGTTAAGTGTTTATCAAATCAGGTTTAGAAGTTGTTTCTATAGTCATATAATCTTTACATCAAGTTTGAAAGCTACCATGTACAAAAGAAGAACCAGAATTTAGAGAAGAAGGAAAGAATGCTCGCAAGAAACCGAAGAGAAGTCATTCAACCTACGTCCAAAGGTTAGCATAAAAACCCATAAACAAAATCAGAGTTCAGTCAACCTCCAAGGATTAATTAGCTACATAAAATATAGAGTATAAATAGAGAATAATATTCTATAATAGATATATATCTTTCATATCTCATAAACAAATATTGGAAGAAAGATTCCAAGTAGAAAACCATATGATCTTGCATCTGATCATTGACAAAATGAGCATCTATTCAAATAGATTTTATAAAATCCACCAAGGGCACATTAGTAGATATATACAAAACATATAAACACATGAATAAACATAAAATAGAGTACTTATCATATTGAAGAGAAACTGGCTTCAACATGACAAATTTCCTCTTAGCCATAGGCACAATGCAGCCAAATATTACTTGGACAAGCCACCCCCGAGCTGAGGCCGAGGAATCCACAGGAAGGGTGAAATCAAGTAATTGAATAGATAAATATAATCTTCAGAAACACAACTCAATCCTTTCATCGTCTACTTCCCCCTCCATCTACATTCCCCAGTGGAATGTGACTCCCTTCACTACACAAGTCCCTCGGGACATCACCATTCTTCCCACGATTTACGTGACGAGATGGGGCAGAGATAAGAAATGGAAGTGATGAATTATTTTTCTTTCAACAATGTAAAATAATCTCTATCAATGGTTCAACACCATATCAACTCACAATGGTTCACAATGCACATAGCTTTCATAACATCATTTCTCACACTGGCATGAATAGATCACATAACATGACTGAGGTAACTAGTAATTGTTCCCAAGGAAAGTAACACTTGGTTTTATACATGAAATAGGAAATTAAAATTCATGGAAGGAATAATGGAGGGAATTCTAAATCCATGAGGTTAACTTGAGTTGGGGTGAAGTAGAGGGTAAGTTACTAAAAAATGAAATAGAAAAATGAGATAAGTTACTAAAAAATGAGGAGTGGAGGCCAAGGAGAGAGAAATTGATCATGGGAGGTGAGAGAGGGAGTCAATTAGGTGTCATAATTGACATGCGGCACAAAAATAGTGATCCTCTCCCATGAGTATTGGAGCAAGGGCATTATCTCCAAGTGGGGCCCACCAATCTCTCAAGAGGGCGCACTAGAGCAAGTGGAACTACCAAAAATTCATGAGGGGGTTACAAAACATCAATAAGGTCCAAAAGGGTAGATTTGGGTCCATCTTCAAGTTTTTGGGTGGTCATCAAGTCTAGATTGCACTAGGAAGTCCCCATTTCCCCTCATGTATGGAGACCAAGGCTCCCCATTCTAATTAGTTGTCCATGTTGATCCAGATATTTTATTTATTTATACTGATTTATAGATACCTTATTCTCAGCACCTAGTTCCATATCAACAAAGAAAATAACAAGTACATATGATTAGGGGCTCAAAATCGAGGTATTATATCTCCCTTCCCCTTAAAACAATGCATCGTCCTCGATGCATATTTATTACATAGAAGCCTTTACAAAATTTCAAAATAGATGAGGCTATGCCTCCCTCAAAGCATCTTCCAGCTCCCAAGTAGCATCAGGAAGACTGTAATGGGTCCATTGGAACTTTACCTTCATGATCTCTCGATTGCAGAGCATCTTGACTTTTCTACCCACAATGGAAACTAGTTGTACTAGGAAATCCCCCTCCAGTTCCACTTGGATCACATTCCAATCAATCAGATGATCATAATTAGATACATACTTTATAAACAAATATACACGAAGTACATTATGCACTTTTATGCAAGTATGAAATGCAAGCTCATATGCAACAGGACTTATCCTAGCTAGGATCTCAAAAGGGCCACAATATCTAGCAACTAGCTTGGAACAATTTCCTAAGATCAAGGAACTATTTTTAGGTCTAACTTTCAAGAAGACGTGATCTCCAACTTTAAACTTCCTAGATCTTATCCACATATCTCTTATGTCAGTCTTGAGCTACTTTCATATTCTGCTTGATTCTAACCATCTAATCTTCCATATCCTTCAAAAGTTTAGGTCCAATGATGATTTTTTCTATTGGATTATCCCAATTGATAGGAGTATTTCAATTCCTCCCATACAATGCCTCAAAAGGGATCACCTTTAGAGAGGCATGATATCCATTATTTTAGGCAAACTCTACCAAGACTTGTCAATAATCCTCTCAATTGGATGGCTAATCCATCACATACATTCTCAACATATCTTCAATCACTTGATTGAATCTCTCTATCTGAACATTTGTCTGAGGATAGTATGCTGTACTCATGTTCCAATTTGTGCCAAGTCCTTTGAACAATCCCTTCCAAAAGTTAGAAGTGAACTTTGCATCCCTGTCTGACACTATAGATTTTGGAATTCCATGCAGTTTGGAAACCTCTTTCATAAAGATGTATGCAATGTTAGTTGTCATATGTGTTGTCTTCACTGGAATAAAATGTTCAACTTTAGTCAACTTATCCACCACCACCATGATGGAATCATGTTGTACTCTTGTCTTAGGCGATTTTTTGAAGAAATACATCATCACTACATCCCACTTCCATTCAGGTATTGGTAGTGGCTGCAACAAAACAACTAGATGTCGATGCTCCACTTTAACTTTTTAGCATTGCAATATGCAACATCATTCTTCATTCCTGGCCAATAGTATTGCTTCCTCACAACTTCCACTGTATTTTGATAACCTGAGTGTCCTACATAAGGTACATTATGCATCTCCATCAGAATTGTCTTCCTTAGATCCCCAGATTTTGGCACATAAAATATATCCTTATGCATAGGGATTCCATTATCTTCCAACCTGTACTTATCAAACTTTTGCGGTACATTCTCTTGCTATAATCCATCTCTTCCCTATTGGTAATGCTCACCTGTAACATTGGCTTCAATGATATTATCCTTCAGATCTGACATACTAGTATTGATAGCTTCTATATGAATCAAATGTATCTTCCTACCGAGTGCATCATCTACCTTATTCTCCTTGCCTTTGATGTGCTTAATATCAAAGTCATACTCACATATAAATTCCATCCACCTTATCTATCTTGCATTCATAGTAGGTTTCTCAAATAAATACTTTAAACCATCATGATCAATCCTTAACTCAAACTTCTTACCCATCAAGTAGTGCCTCCATACCTTCAAGGCATGAATGATAGTTGCAAGCTCCTGATCACGAGTCCTATAATTATTTTCATTTTCTTTCAGCTTCCTAGATTGGTAACTGATGACTTGGCCATCCTGATTCAACACTCCACCAATGCCTTGCTTACATGCATATGTGCACAGCACAAATCTTTCATCAGGATCTATCTACACTCCACCAATTACCTACTTACATGCATATGTGCACACTACAAAGATTTCATCTAGATCTGCAATCTTTCACACTTGGAATTCCATTCAAATTTCAAACCCTTCATATGCAAATATGTGATGGGATGAGCTAACTTCGAGAGATCCTCGATGAATCTTTGGTAGTATCCTGATAATCCCATGAAATATCTTACTTCTGATGCATTTTTTGATGCTTTCCAATCCATCATAGCTCTTATCTTCTCAAGATCCACCAAGATGCCTTCTTCTGATATGATGTGCCCCAACTAGTGGATTCTACTATGATAGAATGAACACTTACTTAGCTTGGCATACAACTGATGCTCTCTGAGTACTTGTTGCACCAATCTTAGATGGTCTTCATGTTCTTCATTTATATTGGAATAGATGAGAATGTCATCCAAGAACACAATTACAAAGTTACCCAAGTACTTTATGAAAACTCCATTCATCAGACACATGAATGTTGTTGATGCATTTGTCAATCCAAAGGGTACCACTGTGAACTCATAATGACCATACCTAGTCCTAAATGTTGTGTCATTAATGTCTTCATTCTTGATTCTGACTTGGTGATATCCCGGTCTCATATCTATATTTGAGAACACTTTGGATCCTCTCAGCTGATCGAACAAGTCATCAATCATTGTCAAAGCATACTTGCACTAGTACATTTGGACCAGATTCTGACTATAGGGTTCTGACGGATGTTGGAAAATTCAAGAGAAAACGTAAATTTTTTTTTTTTACCTCCTTGATACCGTCAGTATTGCGACATATTATCCTTCGTTGTTGGTATTGTGACATTTAATATCATACTATCGCAATAGTGACAACATTCGAGTTTGTCTTTGTTGCGACGTCATAACTCATTTCGTCGCAATAATGAAGAAAACAAAAGTAGTTGTTCACTTTCCAAATGGTTTTCCACAGTTTAAGGAAGTCAACTTTGACTTGGTCAACTTTCGTCGAAATACCGATGGTTTAAAATTTATAAATACGCTTCCATTTATAGTGGTTATGACAATTTTTCTATATGAACGAGGGTTTGGAAAGGATATAAGCTCTTATTGTCAAGCAAAAAGTGGATTTTTTTTATAATCATCACTATACGTCTTGTGCGAAGAATGTCAGAAAAATATTACAGGTAGGGAAATAGATGAAGAGGGTGAAAAGGGTGATGGTAGATGTTTTTTCCCTTGCAATAGTTGTTTTTTGAGATGTCCCGTGAGAATTTTAATAACAACAGCTAGAAAACATTGTAGGAAATATGGTCACATGGATGGGGGATTGAAGGAATATCATCCCATGGTAATAGCTCTAAATATATATTAATTATAATTCATAATATTGATTGTATTTGTAAAATTTGTTATTGTTTTAATATCTGTTATACATGCACTAATTTTGCATGATTGCTTGTAATTATAAAGTTAGATTTGCCCTCTAACTTTTTGCAGAATGCCCCAAGTAGTAGTAGAAATGATGTTGTATAATCTAAGGAACATGAAGCAAAAAATGAATATCAATTTAATGATCCCATGGAAGTAGAATACGACCATAACATAATTGAAGATGATGGGACAAATCAAATGATCCAAAACTTGTTTGGTCAGCTAGATGAGGATGGGGACAGTGGTGTTATTTATGATGAACCTTTGATGGAAAATGAAAATAAACGGATTTAAAAAGGGTTAAGAGCAAATCTTCTCTTCGCTACATTGCTTCTGATGAACTTAAAGGTTATGAATCATTTGCCAAACACTTGTATGACACAGATTCTAAGGTATGTAATATGTTTACATAAAGGTTGACCTTTTTTCCTTTTTCTAATGTTAATTAATGTGTTAAATAAGATTTTAATATTTACGATTAATATTCTTTTCATTAACTAGTTAATTTTCATGATGTAGATTGTTAGGTGAATTTTTGTTACCATCGTCAAATATTTTACCTCGCAAATATCAAGATTTACTTGCCGTTATGAAAGACATTTGAATGTAGTATCAAAGTATAGATGCATGTCCTAATGACCATATTATATATTATGGACAACATGCATCAAAAACTGAATGCTTGGAATGTCATATTAGTAGATATCAAACCGATCAAGTAACAAAAATGGTTCCTTGAAAGGTTCTCCACGATATTCCCATTATTCCACATTTGCATCAATTGTTCAGGTGGAAGAACATAGCATTGTTTATGGATTACCATGCACAGAATAGAAGTGGGGATGGTGTTCTTGACATGCATGTAGATGGATATGCATTTAGGGAAATTGAGGAAACATGGCCAGATTTTAAAGATGAACCTTGTAATATTAGGGTTTCAATGGCAGCCAACGGTGTTAATCCATTCAGAAAGCTTAGATCTATTTACTTGGTGTGGCCTATTTTTGTTATTAACAATAACATTCCTCCTTGGATGTCAATAAAGAGGGAGAACATAATGTTGACAATGATTGTTCCAGGTATATGTCTATATTAATTTTTCGAATGTGACATTTTCATTTGTCTTGTTTTTTGCATACTATTTTTTATTTATTTATTTACTTATATATACATATCATGGTAGTAATTATGTGTAATTTCAAACAATTAGGAAAGTACCAAGTTAAAGATATGAATGTATATATTGAGCCTCTTATCGATGAGCTAATACAATTATGGAACAGTATAACTATGTATGACATCTATAAACCAATTGGGAAAAAGATATTTCAATTATGTGGAATGCTTGTATGGACAATTCATGATGCCCCCGAACTAACACATATTTGTGGTATGTATTAACGTTTCCTTTCACTTTATTACTTCTTAATTATTTTGAAGATATCATGCATGTTTTTTTAATAATCCATCGTATAATTGACATTAATCCATATATTGCAGGTCTTCAAACAAAGGGTAAATTTGCATGTACAATTTGTGGTCCTAAGATGAAGTATCGTTATTCAAAATATTTAGGAAAGATGGTGTTTGATAGGTATAGGCACTTCTTGTCGAAGTCCCATAGGTTTCGTACTAGTGAAAAACATATTTTCAATGGGAAAGAAGAGACTGGATTAAAACCATGAAGAATGACACCTCGCTTGTGGACGTTGGAGTATAACAGAAATCACCAAGGTACGAAATTTGTTTATGTATTGTATATGTAATATTGTTTAGATTTTGAAATTATATTTTAAGTATTAAATTTATTTATTTTGTTTGATAATTATTGTTGTCATTTGTTTTATGCTTCATCAATGTCATTTTCGTGAAGGTAGAAATAATGGGATTTCATGAGTAATGAAATGTTATCCCACTCAATTCATGAGGTTTCCCTACTATGAGAAGCTAAAAATTGCTCATTTGTTTGATACAATGAATACTGGGAAGAATGCGATAGAAACATTATGGAGAATCATAGATGGCAGGAGGGATAAAGAAAAAATTTCCAAAATTTGTACTGAAATTGAGGAATCCAATCATGCATTGCATAGTGTGATTCGATCAAATAGCGATGGATACTGAAATAACCTTCCATAGTTATTAACAGAGCAACAAAGCAATGATGTAAAAGAGGTCATTCAAAGTATTAAATCTCCCACAGGTTTTTCTTCAAACATAAATAATATCTTAACCAAGAAATGTGAATTTGGCGGGGTTAAAACCCATGACTAGCATACATTCATTAAGGTAATAATTTTTTTATTCATATTTATATATTTGGCGTATTTACCTTTTTGGATTTTATTTTTTATTTTTGTCTATTTTGAAACAAATAAGGTTTCTTTTTTTATTGTTACAATATGTTCTACCTCTGTCTCTCCCATACCACTTTGACAACAACATAAAACAATTTATATATGATCTTGGCAAATAGATGAGGTAAGTTATAGAGGTGACTAATATATATGAAAAATGTTTTTTCAATTTGTTCTTGTACTTCATGACATTTTTTTACGGTTTATGTTTTGTTGAAAAATGTTATTTTCTTGCGTCATAATCTGTAGATGGTTGTCATTGAAAGAAATCCATCAAGATGATATAAACTATTGGAAGAGATAAATCCCTCAGCTAATGTGTGAAATGCAAAATTTTCTACCTCCAACATTTTTCATTGCACAAGAACACTACCTGATACACCTTAGTTGAGGAGATTGAAATCCATGGACCTGTACACACAAGGTCAATGTGGATGGTGGAGAAGCACTTGAAATCATTGAAGGATTTAGTTAGACATAGAACATGTCCTGAGGGTTCTATGGTGAGGGGATATATGGTATATCAATCCATGGTGTATATTAGTCATTATCTTCCTAAGTTAGCAGAGCGATCTATGCATGCATTGGATTGTAATTGAGATGTGAACTCCATCAGAAAATTTGAAGGGGATTAGTTGCTGCGGAAAGGAAGAATGAAGAGACTGAGAGGTAATTAAATTGTGTAGATTAATGATACATACAACTTATTTTCTTTTTTAATATATGTTCATACTAATTTAATATGTATTCTTTCATCATTTATTAATATTTACCATGATTATAAGTAATTTATAATATTGTTGATTTATGTTTTTTTTAGTCAGGTCATCGAGATTGGGAGGCACTACATTTATACATTGCAAACAATCTTGATTGGATGAAGGTATGGATTGACATATGTAAAGAACATCATGGTGGTAGTTTATCATGGCAACAATTGTCTAAACTAGTTAGAGAAGCTGGTCGTCATGGAGATGCTGATGTTACACAAAGGGAAAAATATTTAGCATATGGTATGAAAGATGGTAAGGAAAGCAGAATCACCCGATTTTATACAGTTATTTTATATTATATTAATGTGTCTGTAGGTGTGTTTTTTTCAGATACTTTCCAAGTTATATAAATATGTTTATTAATTGTCAATCCATGTTTTACATGTCTCGTATATTGCAGTTCAAACACCACAAGGCTATGTGGTGCAATGGTTGTAAATTTCGTATCAAAAAGTTGGATGACACCAAGAAAACTTCTGATAGTGGGATAAATGCAGTATTCCAGGTCACAAATGTTTCCTCTAGTAGAGATAGACATCCCCGAGAAACTGAAAACCAATACTATGGGTATTTGGATGATATAATTGAGTGTGACTTTAATTCCTTCAAATTAGTTATGTTCGATGTCAAATGGTATAGATTACTACTGCATGGAGGTGATGAGGAGAGAACTGTTATTCAACATGGGAATGGATTTTCGATGATTAAAAAAACAGTGTTTGAAAATAAAAACGATCTCTACATTTTTCCAAGACAGTGTGAACATGTATTTTACTCAAAGGTTACAGGTAAGAGGGATTGGTCATTTGTTGTTAGATATGATCCAAGAGAAAGGCCAGTAATGTACACTGTAGAGTAAGAATATGTAATTGAAGAAGATCAAGATGATGCAGATCAATCGGAGCAGGATGATGTGTCGATAGACGGAGAAGATGGAGAAGATGAACTAGGCGTAGGAGACAATGTAGTACCAGATCTTGATGATGATATCGATGAAGATATGCTCGAAACTGAAATTGATGTAGATCATGATTATATCAACAATCCTTTGAACATTGTTTCTGAATCGGATGCTATAGATATAGATATTGAATTGGATGAAGAAGAAGATACAAAAGAATAATGATACATATATTGAGTTGGATGAGGTATGTAGCTATATATATTGTTAATTTGTATGACTTATTCTCTTTAAATAATTTACATATGTGGGTTTATTACATTTTTATAAGTTTCGTGCAATTTTTATATCCTATGTTATATGTTGTTTTGTTTTTGTAGTTTCTATGCCCGAATCTAATTAGTATGTTGCTTTCGATTATTTTATATTTTGTAGATCGGTTATTGGGGAATTGAGAGCAATGTGAGGGGGACGGGAGAGGCCATATTAGCTTCCACCTTCATGTGGTTTTCCTTGTCCAGTAGAGAATAATTTATTCTTGAAACCAAGAGAAGCTCATTCATCTGTATACCATTGAACCTTGGTTGTAGACGACATTTCATTTTGAAATAGCTAATGAAGCTTGCGCATTTTATCATGAAGTACATGTTTGTCAACATTATTTCCCTTGCACTAGATGCGGGAATGTGTGTCTCAAACCAAATTTAAAAGGAGCAACTAAAATACATTTGTGTTGTCAGTAGACGTGGCCAACGTCAATGACCTTTGAATAGGGCCAATGCTAAAATTTCCACAAATTGTTTTAGTATGCACTGAAATTTGAGTTGGGAAGACTGTTTGCATGCCTTCATGATATGGGAGGATTTCCGGACTCAAAGATGACACACCCAACTAATAGTACTATATATCACTGATGACATGTGAATGGGGTTAATCTCAAAAACAACATTAGTGGGATATCATTTTGGGCCCTTTATTTGGTTCTAAGAAAATAATATTAGGGGCCCCAACTCTCTCTTTTCCATTTTGTCTGACATGGGATTACCTCCATTCATTCACTATGACTTTGTTTGCACAAAGAATGACCCAATGGCTCAAAACACACTACTCAATTCATTGTTATTTTTCCATTTTTTTTGGGTTTGAATATCTAAGGGCTTGAGATTATTTTGGATAACTATTTGCTCATGATCATAGCTTAACCCAATCCAAGCATCGACTTTCCAAGCACTTACAACCTTTGATGAAAACACCTTTTTTCCTCATATTTGGTTATATATATATATATATATATATATATATATATATATATATATATAGTAGGGGAAGAGCATGATCAAGATTGAGTATCCTTATTTGGTTAATTTAAATCCCACTACTCATTTAAATTTGGACCCATTCATAGGCATTACACCTCTGGCATGTTTGAGATTGATGTGTTCTACAATGCTTCTCTCTCTCTCTCTCTCTCCCTATATATATATATATATATATATATATATAGTAGGGGAAGAGAATGATCAATATTGAGTATCCTTATTTGGTACATTTAAAGGCCACTACTCATTTAAATTTGGACTAAATATTCATAGGCATTACACCTATGTCATGTTTTTTATTGCTATGGTATACAATTCTTAGTTAGAATATGTCCTATAAATGAATCCTTGTCCTCTCATGTACTATAATAATATAGTTATCATGCATACAATTGGCATCCTTGGGTTACAATGCAAATGACTTGAGCTTCATAACTAATTCTACTTGCTTACCGTTCACTATTTACACACACAGTTGATTCCCTTTCCTACTTTATGGCATACATGAATGATATCCTTGCTTTCCATCATGTATTCCCTCAGTCATTTACTACTTCCCCAATGAGCTATGAATGGATCTTGAATCAATTGCGTTAGATAGACACATTATTTTTCTTCAAATGTAATTAATTTAATATATGATATCTTGAATATGTTGGACTAAAAGGCTAAATGTAAATTGCATCTACATTTTCATTTGAATTACATTTCAAAATATAATTGTCTACAACCAACCACCTCTTGGTGATTTCCCTAATAACAATTTTCCTCCTTATGGTGATTACCTTAGTCAAAACCAAGTGCTGGTAGAGAAAGAAGGAATGCCTCATCTAGGAATTCCTCCATTTAAATATATAGACAACATTGTTCCCCTCAGATTGTAGTGACATGGATTCCTCATAATTTGTTTTCTTCACTTGCTAATTTGTGATGCACTTCATTAATTGAGTTGACTCCTAGAAGGGTTGGTTTATGAGATTCTCTTGTTATTAGACCAATTCATTAAACACTTGTACATTCATGAGGGGAATGAGCTTGGTATCCTTATACTTGTTAACCTTTAAACAAGAATACAAGGAATTGACAAAGTTGGCAAGATGAATTTGGGTGAAAATGATGTAGTTGGTAGGATGAGTTAGGTGAGAAATTTGATGATTATGGTAAGAAGGATTGTATCTGGTGTATGTGGTATTATTTACTTGACTCAATATGGTCAGGTTTAATATTGTTAGATGATCTCATCATAGTGAAATAAATGAAATGTCTCATGATTTCCTTGGTAATGCCTCCACCATCAATTGAGAAGTTTGCGTTATTATTTTTACCACTATGTTTATAGGGGAAATTTCCCTTGTTAACCACAACGTTTTGCTCAAGAAAAGGGCCCAATTAGTCCTTTATCCACTTGGTATGGAAAACCCTCCAAATTATGGCCTATATGCCAATGTTGGTTTATGAGTTCTACTTTAAAATGCAAAGTGCAATATGAAAATACAATCGTATAAATATTCTAACCTAGGTTTTCCTAGCTAGGAACTACATAGAGTAAACATATAATAAATCAATAGAAATAAATACAAGTAATAAATATGAATAAATCCATTTCTTGACAAATCATTAGAAACTTATAAATAACCAATAACAAACTAAGGTGAAATTGCAATTGCAACTGAAAGTTACAATTTCATATCTATTAATGTTAGCACCATTTAAGAACAAAATTAAGCATAGATAATGACAAAAATATATAGCATGGAACATCCAATGTTATAGTACTTTCTGAATATTATGAACAATACATAATATTCTCAACAATATCATAACACAAGAAATTCTCCAAAAATATACAACCAACATGCTTCTATATCAATAGTGAATCCAGATTATAGTGCTAAGACAAAAGCCACTTCTTCTTTACAACCATTGTATTTATACAAAAAAACAAGGGAACATAGGGAAGTTGAAGTGATTTGATTCAATGGATCTTCAGGTTCCCATTTAACTCCTTAAATTTTTTCCCCTTTCATTTGTTTTATCATTTACATAAGCTTCCCAAATTTCATGTAAGGTTTGAATATCATGTGCACATGGGTAGCTTTCACATTCAAATAACACCTCACATAAGACCATGCCATGTATATTTTTTTCTAATCCTTTCTATAATGTGGCAAAAAATGGGTTTATTATACTTATTTATCTAGAAGGATTAGACATTTTTTTTTTGTATTTGTTTTTTTTATTCCAGAGACATGTTCAATCACAAACATTTCCATTCATTGACCTTATTTAAAATCTATCGATATAATCTCTTATTGATGTCTAAATATGTTTTCTTACCCAAATGAAGACAATTTGATATTCTTTGTGTGATATTCTTAGCAACTTGTCATTGTTACCAATATATTCACTAAAGTTGTCATGAAATTTCTTGTCCATATTCAAGCATGAATTTTTCTAACTTATAATACTAAAATCATTGTGTAGGATATCCCCTTCAATCATTCTAGGAATGTCCAGAGGAGCATCTGTGTAGTCATGTGTTATAGGTCAAATCTGCACTTCTCCATCCGTGATCACATTGCTTTGTTGATCACACAAAAGGACACTACAAATGGAAGATCTAGGTTGACCTGGATGAGTTATTGTTGGAACTACACTCTTCAGCTGAAAATATTATGTTGTCTACTGATTTTATGACATGTGCGCTACTATTTTCACAGTAAACCAGCATTCTAAACATTGCTTTTCCCAAGGACAACCAGCGCACACCCTTAAAAAGTTGCAAACGCTTGTTGTAAAGCACAAAAGTTGCATACTGTGCGCTACTCTAGTTGTATGAAACCCGCGCACACCTTAAAATGAAATCAAAAAATATATTAATATTACGAATTGGGATTAGTTGAAGTTGGTTCTGCAACTTCCCCAACCTCCCAATTCAACCACCTCTCAAATTCAACTGCCTACCTTGTCCCATAAATACAAGGAGGATCCATGAGAGAGAAACCTAGAAGGAAGGCTTTAATTGTTGTTATGCTGGAGGAATTCCCAAGTCATTGTGAAGAGAAGGAGCCTAGGACTCGGTTGCAGAAGTGTCTAAATAGATTAGGCATATCTGTACTTATCTAGATTTCTTTGACAATAAAAGGTGGAAATACCCTTCCCGTCCCAAATCGAATGTCTATCGGATTGCATGTTCATTTGGTTTAATACCTGATTGTAGTTGATGTTTAATTGCTTTTAATTTCATCATATTTATTGCAGTCAAGATACATTGAGGAAGGTTTAATTTGTGTTCCAAGTTCATCGTAGAGGAAGATCAAGTGAAAGCTAGGACCAGCTGTCGATAAAAAGGTACATATTTCGATATCTCAATCTTTTTCCATTTGTAGGAACTAATGCAAGACAATGAATGTATTTACCTGTCACCCCACCCAAGTTGGTAGTGTCTACTCCTCAATATAAGGTATTTTTCCTGCACAACAGACTGGCGACTCCACTGGGGAGTAACCAGTTGTTTTTCTACTCTAGGAGGCCTTGTTAGGTTTTCTTCCAGTTTATTTCAGTCTTTTTCATTCTCTGAGAGGTCTTATAGATCATTGTTATATGTTCTTTCCATCTTGATTCATCTCAGTCTACTGTTGCAAAGCCTCTTTGTTTGATTTTAGACCCTGTGCGCTAGTTTACCCTACTTACTGTAACGCATTTTGTGTGATGAACGTTGCTTGGCCTTGTACACAGTAGCGCATCTTTCCTGGCATGCACTGGTTTATGTACTACACAGTAATGCATTTTATTGTAAGTTCCAGTCCTCTGTTAGGGTTTGATTTCCAGGTGTTTGGGTTCACTCCCAGCGTTTGCTTTGCTTCTCTGACTAACCCCTGAGACTTGTATGTCTTTTTTGAGTCTTGTTTGCCTCTCTGAAGTCCTTTAGTTTATCTTTACTTGCTTAGGTACTTGTTTAAGGTGTCTTTACTGTTTTTAACCCTGTTTGAGGCCGTGATCTACTCTCTTCTAGACATAGTTGCACATTTTTTGACCTAGATGCTTGTTGTACCTATACAGACCAGCGTTCTGAACGCTTGTTGTCTGTGACAACAGTTGCAGACTTTTACTGTGTCTTATCCTTTTTATTAGGGTTTGACCCCAGTCTGAGTTCTTAGGGTGGCTTTGAAGAGTTGTTGATTCTAGATACCTTCTGAATATCTTTTCAAATCAGCCTGAGTTCCAGTTAGCTTTTCTTTTGAGTTTGTGTGTTGGTAGGGTCACTTTTTGGTTTGCTTACCTACTCCTTTGCTTAGTGAGTGTTTTCTAAGGTTTTTGGTGTTTTGGAGCAGCCTTTTAGGTCTATCTTTCTGTTACAAACATTTCTTTCCCTTTTTCTTTTGCGCTTTTTTCCAAGCCTAGGGTTTCCTCCATCAAAGCAATTTAGTAGGTCAAGTCTTTCTCAAGTCTTTTGATTTGATTGTTTTGAGCCATTAGGTTGTTTGTCTTACTCACACTTTGCGTTAGGTCTTACTTGCTCCTTTCCAAGTTCTTTTTCTTTTGCAATTATCAGAAAAGACAAAAAGTGAAATCGATAGCTTAGTAGTAAGATTTATCATTGTTTTGAAGTAGCATAGTTTGCTTTGCTTTGAAATTTTAAAAGAAAATACAAAAAGAAATTTGATTAGGATTGCCTAGTCTTCAGTTTTGGAAGAATATAAACGAAAAGAAAAGAGTTTTTGTGAATTTGAAAGAATTATTTCATTACGCATTTTACTTTCTGTCGAAACCATTCCACACACTGCACTACCCTTATTGGGTAAAAAGTAGTCCTTAAAAATAATCTTAATAAAATTAACTAGCAAAATTTTTCTTTTTAGGTATACAGATCACCAACTAGCTTAGGCTAGGATTTCGGGTTTAAATCACCTTAAACCACCCGAAATCAGCTTCATTACTCAACAATCATTGTACGACTATCTATTAGGTAAATCCACCTCTATCAAATTGTCCTAGGAAGGCTCTACTCAAACCAAAGTTAAGCACGAGGCCGTGGACGATTGGAATTGTTGAGGATACCCCCTCACTTTCCTCTCAACCATAAACTAGAGTTGACTCATGTACGGGGGTCCACTAGTGCTTTTTAAAGTGCTTTTGGATTTTGGGCTTTACTACCCTGCCCATCGCGTTTCAACTAGGCTGACCACTGTTCCCCTAGGCTCTTTTGTATTGGTGGTATCCTTAGTATCATAACCCGAGGGCTCTACACAGGTAGAGTGGGCGGATATTCCCACTTCACCTCGGATAGACGTGGAAGGTAACCCTTTGGCAGTAATCCTGGGAGGGCAGTTTGGTGATTCAAACGCTCACACCCAGAGGACCTCCATTGGACGCCATGTAACTGACTGTCGATAATCTATTAGTCTGTTCTAGGCCCTCATCCTCCCAGACTTGCTTCTGAGAGTATTTGCCTTGTATTGCTTGGTTTGATCACTTAGGAATTTTTTAGTGGTATGTTGTTTGCTCCTTAGTCATAGTGGCCACTAGGTTTTGTACTTAGTTTTATTTTTATAGTTTTGGAGGACCAACATCTTCGTCGGTCTCGAAGGTTGCAAAAAATCCCCCCCCTAACTTTGGAGCCTCCACCGCCACCGCGATGCCAGAGGACAGATTTCCATTGTTCATCTGAAATTACGAGCGAAACAGAAGTTGTTGGAGAACCACAACCTAGAACCCCGGATCAATATGTCTTTGATACTGTTGAGGTTGAGGACCTAACTTCTAGAGACTTTAGCACTCCTTTCAACCCTCCTCTTATTGGACCCAACGATCCACTACTGGTACCTGTAGGATTTCAACAACCTGAGTACAGTGCGTACTTGTTTACACCTGGTTACACCATGACTAACCCAGGAGATGAGCAGAGAGTTCCTCAAACTCCCACAACTTCTATGGCTACAAGGATTGTTAATCCTTCTTTCACAAACAATGCAACACCGAGTTCATTGCATATTGCTTCTTCTTCGACTCCGTCCTTTAGTTTTAATGCTGGTACTCTAGGCATGCTGAGCTCACTAGATTCGACATCTACTTCAGTTTCTACCCCTACTTTTGGACTCAATAATGTCCCTTTGACAGGGATACCTACAGTGAGTTTTACTTAGCCTCCTGCTACACAATAGTTCCAAGGTGTAATTCAAACTATTGCTTCCACTTCCGTTGTAGGATCGATCCCTTATGCATCTATACCTGTTATGGGTACGATGATGGAACTGTCTGTTACTACTACGGCTGGCTTTAACCCCTATGCAGGTTACAATGTTAATCCATCAAATATACCTGCAGGGAGTATCCCTTTCTCTTTGTTTGCTGGAGGAGGGGGTAATATTATTAATCCACAACACGAGTGGGTTAACACCCAGCAGCAATGGACTACTGCCCCGGGAGTTAATCCACTTTCTTTTGGGTGGAGCAATTTTAATGCATTCACTTCACAATCGATGGCTGGGGGCAACCTCAACTAGCAATACATGAACCAGGTGATGGGTGGTCCCCAATACCAAGTCCTTTTCTATCAAATGCCATCGACACGATTTCATTTACCATTTCTAACAACTTTGAACTTGCCAGATATTTCAAAACTCACAAATGACCCCGTGCACCATGATCTTGCATGGCCACATGTTCCCACTAAGTTGCCCTCAGACATCCCGAAGTTTGAAGGTAAGACTGGTGAGGACCCCGGTGACCATGTCATGACATTTCATCTTTGGTGCTCCTCAAATTTGTTAAATGATGACTCCATCAGGTTGAGGCTCTTCCCGGTATATTGAACTTCCGGCAACTGCCTATGGCACCTTTTTGGATCTAGCTACTGTTTTTCTGAACCACTTTCAACTTCCTGTCCGGTATGATGGCAACACGAACCTTCTGTCCACCTTTCGACAGAACAAAGCCACTCATCTATCTGATCACATTCAGGAATAGTGAAGGATAAAGAGGCTCATTAAAGCCGACATTCCTCTAGCATTTTTAATAGAGTGGTATCTCAAATCACTCCTTCCTTATATCTCTAAGGAAGTTGCAACTTCAGGGGTTTCCTCCTAAGAGGAAGCCATTTTGAGAACCCAACAGCTTGACTTGGTATATGCTCAGTCTGGGCTCTTATACGAAATTATTCCTGACGTGTCAAGGTCTAACATAGACTTAGGTAAACCTAAACCTGGACCACATGCTGATGGAATTGTGGGTTTAGTCGACTCTGCAGCGTTTGATGCTTTAACAAACCAGGTTCACACCTTGTCAATCAAAGAGTCTACTGCAGAAGCAACTTCGGTTGCATCCTCCCCTTCAACAACAGAATCTATACAATAGGTGTAGACAAACCAAAAGCGCCCTTGGCAGCCCAACAACAAAAGAAAGGGAAAGAAAGGGGAGGGAAACCCACAAAATCCCAAAAACACGCAAAATGCTAAGGAGAGTAAAAAGGAAAAAAGGAAGGTGAATTTCCCTTTCAAGCTCTGCCAAGAGTACCACCTTACCCATCAATACCCTCTAATGGAAGAAGCCCACAAGATGATGCGTGAAAAGAAACCAGTTGTCTTAAAAGACCCTTTTCCTCACGGACAGAGTTCAGCTTCTGGCAGCTCCAGTGTTGGGGGCACCACTCATGCCACCTTAGCTGATTAGTCATTTATTAATATGGTTAACTTAGATGCTCTTTTTCAAAATCGAGCTCGAAATTGTACCCTGGATCCGCTGCAGAAGGATGTTCCTGAATCTTCCACTCCTCTCCACATACCAGTGGATCCACTGCCGAAGATCCTGAAAGGTGTCTTAAAATGGGCTACGCACAATCCTAATTCACGGGCTACTACCAACTACAATGTTGTCGAAGATCTAGCCCAAACCCCCTGTGCCATGTCCAGTTTGGAAGTCTTGCAAAGTTTTCCATTACAACGCAATGCACTTCTAGCAGCGATTGGGAGCATGGACTCATCCAACATGCTTGCTCATTTTGATATGAAATATATCAAGTTTCGGTTGTCGTACCACGTCGCTCTCCAAATAGAGGTCGTCCATGGTCCCAAGACCATTGGAGGAGCTATCGTAGATGAGGGCAGATCTACGTGCGTAATGTCCATTTCCTGCTGGAAGGATTTGGGTGAACCTGAGTTAGCTCCCTCGAACACGGTACTTACCGCCTTTGATGGAAGATCTTTCCATCCACACGGATTCTTACCATAATTTGATGTTGAACTTGTGGGAAAACTAGTATCTGTAGAGGTTAAAGTTCTGGATGCTCCGCTCGACTAAAAATTGTTGTTGGGTAGGAGATGGACATATGCCATGTAGGCAGTGTCGTCAGCCATCTTCTAGATCATAATGTTCCCTCACGAAGGAAAGATCGTCATAGTCGATCAACTTTCATTTACTCGGAAGAAAGACCAGAATTCATCGGATTCATCGATTCCGTTGATTGATTAGTCCTGCCCAGTTACTGAGAGTTTGGGAGCAGGTCTCTATGGGTCATTAATAGGAACTTTTGACCTACCTTCTCCTTTTCATTTTATTGGTTCTGAAGAATGTTCTTCGTCTGATATTTTCACGGTTAGTCCAATGACAAATCCATGGATTCTCCCCACTGAATCAGAACCAGTTGTGCCTTTATCTATTGCAGAGGTGGCTTACTTAGATTCACAACAAGCTGCAACAGAACATATCATGACTCCATTGGTCTCTGCTGAGTCGGATATGGACTATGCTCCTGCATGGTCAATGGACTCTATCCACTCTTTTGATTGTCTAGACACTATTTTTCCCTCTAATGAGGCAATCTTGAAAGCAATGATAGGCCTAGACCACCCTTGGGAACATATGCACCATAGTTCCTATTTTCTTCCCGAACTAGACAGGATAGAGAGAGGTGAGTTTTCTATGAGACCTGGTGGAAATGTTGATTTGTCTGCTATCCCTTCTACTTCGAAAGTTGTTTATGCCGAAGGGAATATGGAAAATATATCGAGAACCATTCCAATCAACATTTCCATCAAACCTGGAGTCGTGGAAAATATTTTTATTGGGGCAAACTGTTCTCCTGAGGAGATCATTTTGTATACCAATCTCTTTAAAGAATTCTGCGACGTATTTGCTTGGTCATACGAGGAGATGCTAGGCATTGACCCCTCCATTATTGAGCATGTCATCACAGCGTATCCCAACACTAAACCTGTGAGACAAAAGCTCCGTCCAGTTAATCCTCAAAAAGATGCTGCCATCAAGGAGGAAGTAGAAAAGTTCCTCAAAGCCGGATTTATCTATCCGATAGCTATGACGAAATGGGTTTCAAATCCTATTCCGGTAGACAAAAAGAAAGGTACCATTAGAGTCTGTACCGACTTTTGGG
Source organism: Larix kaempferi (assembly GCA_027924585.1). Classification (NCBI taxonomy): domain Eukaryota; kingdom Viridiplantae; phylum Streptophyta; class Pinopsida; order Pinales; family Pinaceae; genus Larix; species Larix kaempferi. The sequence goes on from BSBM01000291.1 coordinate 17,794,906, forward strand.
ACCTAAATAAGGCTTGTTCGAAAAAAAATTACCACACACCATTCATAGATCAGATCATTGATGCGTGTGCGGGCCATGAAATGTTCTCCTTCATGGGTAGGTTTTCAGGATACAATCATATACAGATCAAACTTGAAGACCAACACAAGATAGCTTTCATTTGTCCTTGGGGCACCTTTGCCTATCGGAAGATGCCATTTGGTTTGAAAAATGCTGGAGCAACCTTCCAGGGAGCAACGAATTTTGATTTTCATGACTTCAAGCACATAGTCGAACCTTACCTAGATGACCTCCCAGCGTGATCTCGCAAGAGACGGGAGCATCCTGACCATTTAAGACTTGTGTTTGAAAGGTGCAAATACTACAAGATTCGATTGAATCCCAACAAATGTGTATTATGCGTTGAATCTGGATGGCTACTGGGTTTCATAGTATCCAGTCATGGTATAATGGTGGACCCGTTGAAAGTTGAGGCGATTGTAAATCTGCCTCCTCCTCGAACCCTGAGACAACTCCAAAGTTTGCAAGGCATGTCCAACTTCTTTAGATGCTTTATCATTAACTATGCCAAAATTAAAAAAGGTTTCATGACACTGCATAAACAAGACACCTACTTTTTGTGGGATGAGGTTACTCAAGCATCATTTGAGGGCCTTGAAAAAGGCATTACTTTCAGCCCCCTTGTTAAGCCCTCCAGACTACACGAAGGATTTCCTCTTGTATCTAGCTGCATCAGTATACACAATAGGCATAGTACTGGTTCAGGAGGATGGCATGCTCCAAGAGCATGTCATTTATTATCTGTTGCGCGCCCTGCTAGCTCCTGAGATCAAGTATTCTCATGTAGAGAAGTTGGCATTAGTTGTTGTCTATGCGGTTTAGAGGCTATGTCACTACATATTATTGCGTACCACCACTGTGGTTGCATAGGTCAATCCTTTCCAATATGTTCTAACTCGACGAATAATCGGTGGGAAATTTAACAAATGGATTGTCATCTTGCAAGAATTTGACTTGGTTTTTCAGTCCTCTAAGTCAAAGAAATCACTGGTGTTCGCCGAACTGATTTAAGAATTTCCTAGTGACATAGTACACGTTGAGGAAGAATCATCATTCCCGGATGAACATATCTTCCTCATTGCTTCCCCTGACCCATGGTATGGGGATATCTTAGTATATCTCCAGACTTTGAGGTGTCCCACCACTTTCTCCAAGGATGAATGACGCAAACTTAAGAGTCATGTGAAGAACTACCTCATCATTTCTGACACTTTGTACAAACGTGGGGTAGATTCCATATTACACCGTTGTTTAACCTTGAAGGAAGAAGAATCAGTATTGAATGATGCCCACGGTGGAGCTTGTGGGGGTCATCTTTCTGGGTTGGAAACAACCTAGAAAAATACTGCATGTTGGTTATTTTTGGCCCACAATCTTCAAAGATTGTGTGGAAGCTATGAAATGTTACCAGAGATGTTAGTTTTTCACCGGGAAGATGCAAGCACACCTAGCTCCTCTCCATTTTGTAATAACAACATGTCCCTTCACCAAATGGGGGGTTGATTTTATGAATTGTAATCCAATTTCGGTTGGAGGCCATCATCATATAATTGTTTCCATCGACTACTTCACCAAGTGGGCCGAGGCAATGCCTACTGTTAAGGAAGATGGAGAAATGACCGCTTATTTCATTTTCAACCAGATCATTGCAAGATTTGGTATACCCAAAGAGATCGTGACTAATCAAGGTCGTCATTTTTAGAACAGCATGATGACTGATCTATACACTATGTTAGGTTTTCGACAAGAACATTCATCTTCGTTTTACCCGCAGGTGAATGGTCAGGTTGAAGCAATCAATAAAACTTTGAAGACCATCTTACAAAGGAATGTTAATGCCAGTAGAACTAACTGTCACGTTATGTTGTATCCTACTCTTTGGGCCTACCGAGGCAATGTAAATACTGCTATCGGGTTCTCTCCTTTCCAACTGGTACATAGGATAGAGGCAGTCATTCCGGTTGAGTGTGAGATTCCTTCATTGAAGTTGGCTATCCAAATTTTACCTGACACTTCATCCTTGGAAGAACGTTTGTTGCATTTAGAACATCTAGATGAGCAGCACCGCGATGCACTCACAGCAAACGAAGCACATAAGAATCGAGTCAAGGGACAGTATGATAAGTCTGTCAGACCTACGGTTTTTCTCGAAGGAGACATTGTTCTGCTCTGGGATTAGGACAAGGAACCTTTAGGGGCTAGAAATTTTAAGTCCATGTGGCTCGGTCCCTACATAGTTTCTAAGGTGCTAAAGAAAGGTGCATACGAGTTAACATACTATGAAGGTAATAAGTTGTCGGAGCCTAGAAATGGGCTCTACCTGAAGAAGTACTATGCTTAGGTTGCTGTGCTTTTTCATGTATTATAGCTGTACATTTTGTAGAGTTATCTTTGTTTATAGTTGTAGTTATGTCTTATGAATCTATTGCTTTGTTTTTCAGATGTCAACTGAACACTTCATAGGGTTTGCTAATGGCCCTAGTCTCCACACCTGTTAGTTGGTCGCAGTTGCTTGGGTTATTTACTCACCAACTAGCCAACTGGTTTCATTGGGAGGGGCTTGTTTAGGTCCCACAACGAACAATGTGGCTAAATACAGTGCAGTCATAGAGCTACTCCGAGATGCTCTGTTCCATGGCATTTCACATTTGGAGGTACGGATCAAATCGCAGTTAGTTGTTTTTCAGTTAATTGGTGTTTATCAGATTAGAGATCCTACTTTTCTACGTCAGTTTCTGCGCATTAAGTTACTTGAGAGACAGTTTGATTATATCACATATCAACATATTCCAAGGAACTTTAATGCATTAGCTGATTAATTTGCAAACTACATTTTAGATTGGAATTTGCATCATTCACACACATAATAATTCATGCATAAAACACAATAACACACATGTAAATAACTGATACTGTATATATATAATCCGTATAAAAAAATAGTATGATTTTGGATCATAAGTCTGTCACATAGTCATGTCATAGATACAAAATTGGGCTCAATGGCCTCAAAAATATACATAGAATATCCTTCTCCTATGGAGAAGGAGGGGCCTCATCTTCCTCTACTGCCTCTCGATAGCAAATGACCAGCCTAGCTACTTTCCGTAGTAGCCTAATCCATGTTGGGGGCACACCAACCACAATCTCCTGCATGTCGAGCAGCATCCGCTCGATCCTGTAAGTAGGAATGTCATGAGTCAACCGAATCATCTTACCCTCTATGTTTCCCAGCATGGCATCAACTACACCCACTATCACTGGTCTCACAAAAGTACAGGGGTGTCCCTCAGGACATACTGGTCCAACATCTGCATATGACACTTTGTTTCAGTACTTCAAACTCATCATAAAAATCATATATATAAAATGTAAAAATTAAATAATTTTTCAAAACCATAAACATACCCATATCTCCCCAGGCTGCTCCTGGAGGAATTATCAGCTCAGGATCTTGGCATAAGTCTATCCCACATATGGAAACTGCTCAAGAGATGGCACTTGTTGTTCCCACCAACCCCAGAAATCATCCTCATGGTAATAGAAGTTGCTCTCGCCACCACCCTGGCGGAGGAACATCTGACCCCAATGAGACAACATTGGCTCACGAGGGTTGACAAGGGGAAAAGGCATGCCCTAACTGATAGCAGGAACCCTTTCAAAGAAAAGGTGCAAAGTATGCTTCCATACCCGAAATTCTTCATCCTCCCGGTCTTACATCCCGAGAGTTGAAGCTTCATGTTCACCAAAAGACTTGAACATAAGTCATATACTTTGCCTTGCAATAATTCAGTACCTATATGCATGTAGTGTCTTGAAGCAAGATGTTGCGTAGCACTCCCTCCCATCCGGTTAAGAATACTTACGATGACTTTGAGGGGGAAGCTTGCAATGGTCGAGATAAGAATTTGATTACCGGATTTCTCAGTTCCCGGTAGGTAGTAGGCATTGACATATTCTTGTACGGACAAGGTAGCCACATTGCGAGAGGACCCTTTCAATTTCACCAAATCTCCCCTCCGTGAGAGACCCTTGATAAAATAGATGTCATCTATGGTGATTTCCAGTATTTCTCATTGGATATCAAACACTAGTGCATTGGCATCCCAGTATTGGAAGAGCCTCTCAAGCAAGCGGATTTGTGCCAGCATATTGACTGTTCTATAAAATTTCAACAGTCCACATCTTCGAAGCGCATGGAGGGTCAATGGATCTTGTAATGCTTCTCGATCCATGTCCTCATGCTCCCTTTCACGCCATATGAGAACCATCCTACCAAGTAAGAAGTCAAGTGTTGGTCATTTCCATTTTTTACCCTACTTTCAGTAGCGTGCGCTACTATTTGCACTACACAGTCACGCTTGAACGTAGCTATGTTTGAACTAAACCAATGCATTTGGGTAGAATGCGCTACTTTTACTCACACATAGCAGTGCACACGCAGAAACGTGATTTAAACATTGCCCAAAAATGATTTTGACCATGAAAATTGACAAAAAAATACATGAAATTGCAAGTATGGGAGGAAAGAACTTACTTGGTGGAAGTAGAAGATCAATTGGTGGTTCGGTTTGATCACTACGAATGGAGGAAGATCAAGGTTTTGCTCCAATGTGCCCTAAAAACTTCAATTGTGATTTGATTTCTAATTTTGAAACTATTTATATAAAAGTTGACTTTGATTTTTACCCACTCTTTGCAAAAGTGTATAGTATCAAATTGTTTGTAAAATGGTCTATTTAATCACTAATAGTTATGAACTTTGGGGAATTAAATTAACCTACTAATAGTTATGACTTAGTTTCTTTATTGACAGACCAATATAGGTACCATATTGTGTTATTATTATGTCATTGAGAAAATTTGTCGATAGTTACTAACTTGGTTGTTGAGATTCTATTCTTTCGCAGGTCATGAACCTACGATCCTAGAAGCTGTCTTTTAAGTCATTTTAATCTCTTGTTTTGACTATTTAAAAACTAAACAAGATAGTTGAGCATACTTGTTCTCTTCAATCTCGTTAAAGAAATTGAAGGTACATCTGCTTAGGTATAAGTTTAACCCTTTTCCAGACTTTTGCGGATTACTTACGAAAAAGTAATACTCTAGTCATCTGTGACTAGAAGAGTTCTCTCATCGTTTTAGACTTTTTTAGGGGAGGAGACTAACTATACAAAAAAAGAACTTTTGGAGCCTTCTTTAGGGTTTTCAGGCTCTCGAAACATGAAAACACCAAGCGAACACTCACCTACTCGGGCTCGATGTGAAATCCACGAGAGGGTTTATAGATGATTGTTTAAGTTTTTTAGACTCTATAAACAGGAAAACACCGTTGAGCATATACAACCCGGGCTCGATACTAAAATCCATGGGTACGTGTATGGAGTTATTGTTTAAGTTTTCCAGACTCCTTAAAATTGAAAACACCGACGAGCAAGAACAGATCTCAGCTCGATATTAAAATCCAAAGATCAGTATTATAGAGTATTCTTCTATCTCTTCTTCGAACTCTGTAAATAATGAAGAAGGTCTTGAGTCTTCCTCCCATGGGCTTGTTAAAATTTTACATGGTTGGGCTTATTGAGTTTTCTTTCTTGGACTCATTAAAACAACAAGAAGGACATTCTTTTACCAAAAAGAATAAGGGATGAGAAGCGTATCTCACATCTTTTCAGTTTCAAAGGCAGTTAAGTCAGTCATATCCTTGAACACAACACCTATTTGAGTCTATCATTTAGTTGGGTTTTAGTTTTTGACCTTAGGGTGAACCTGATCTCCGAGTTTTCAACTCCCCCGATTGGTTATTCTTCCAATAATGTGGAGGGTTTGTTAATGTCTCCTACGTTGCAGGCTTATATCACTTCCCCTTCATGTAAAAGTTTCCTAAGTCACTTTGTGTCATGCTCACTATTCAAGGATACGGCTTGTGTCAGCCATTCTGCAGTTTACCTTAACTTCATGTGTCGACCATCCTAGTATCAGTTAGTTTCATCTTGTTACTTGTCCTACTCCACATCAACTCATACCTTTTGAGTGTTCCTCGTGTTGGAAGATGGAGGATGCATTAAGGCCTCCCTTCCAGCGGACTTCTTCCCATCGACTTCAACTCATCATGCTATAGGAACGAATTTTAGAGTTTCGGTTAGTACATTGGGGATTGCAATCATCAGTAGCAGTTTCCCTCGCCGTTGAATAATGAGAATACATCAATGTCTCTTATTCGACAGGTTCCTCAGGTGTTCGACTTCAAGTCCACTTATTCACACTTGTTGGATTGTATTAGGTACCTTGGGCCCCATTATCATTATCGATGGAATCCATCGTGTTTGTTAACGATATACATCAATGACCGATAATCAAATGATACCCCCCATATTAAATTTTGAGCATTAAGTCACAATACTCTAGGATCTTCACTGAGAGAATAACATATACAGTATCTCAATGCATAACAATCACAATAAGCATGACAAGCATCACAAGAATCAAAAGCATGAGACACAAGAGACATAGAGTTTCTGTGGGGAAAACCCTAAGGTGAAAAAAACCATAACATCCTCAGAGATAGAGAGATCAATGGCTCAACCAAAGTACAACCAAAATACACTTGAGATAGTCTCCTAGAAGCAGATGATCCTCCTCCTCACTAGTGCGCCACTTTCTGAGTGAGAGAGAGATGACTTTTTGAATGGTCTAAATAGAGATCTCCTGATCTCTATTTATACTAACCTATTTTCCCAGTGACCTTATGGGGCTGACTTGTCTAGCTAGGTACATCCACAATATAATATATAATTCAGGGCCGACCCCACACATGGTGGTCTAATAACCCATCGGCAAGTACACACACTTGCGACACTTGTCAATCCACATGACAACACTTCCTTATAGAGGAATAACACATATCTAATAAGGGTACAATAAATATATATGAAATACATTCCGAAGTTACATATACATCAACACTCCCTCTTAACTAGGAAGGTATTTCTCGACAAAGATCTGCTAGACAAGTCTTCTTCTCAGGATCATCGTCATCATCATCGTCACTGCTTCTGCTATCTCAACCAATCTCTGACTCTACTCGTCATAGGAAGTTCTACAGAGCCAGTCCTTTTTCATACTGGATGTAGGCCCATCACCTGCAGGTCTTCATCATCACTGGCCATACTGTGGAAATCTAAGGACTTATTACGTGCATCACAAAACCTTAAAAGAGTCTCTTGACAAGCAAGAACCCTAAAGAGCATCTGAGGCCTTTTTCATCCTATCCAGATCTCCAAGACTTATTACATGTGACCCTACCACAAAACCTCGAAAGAGAATCCCAGGACTGATTACGAGCTCAAGTCTCAACCTATCGGATCTCCCAGGGCACAAATTACATGTGGTCACCACAAAACCTCGAAAGAGCATACCAGGACTGATTACGAGCACAAGGCTCAACCCATTGGATCTCCCAGGGCACAAATTACATGTGGTCATGGCAAAACCTCGAAAGAGCATCCTAGGACTAATTACGAGCACACAGCTCAACCTATCGGATCTCCCAGGGCACAAATTACATGCCATAGGACAAAACCTCGAAAGAGCATCTGCCAGATATCCTAGGGCACAAATTACATGCCATAGGCAAAACCTCGAAAGACTATCTACAGATCTCCCAGGGCACAAATTATATGTCTTCCCAAGAAAAACCTTGAAAGAGCATTTGCCAGATATCCTAGGGTACAAATTACATGCCATAGGCAAAACCTCGAAATACTATCTGCAAATCTCCCAGGGCACAAATTACATGCTTATCTGCACAACCTGTTCCATGGCCACAGAGTATCAACCTGATACTCACCATACATCATCTTGATGTACACATGATCATCATCACTGCAACATCCTGCTGCATGTCATCTGGAGCAACATCCTGAAGCTCGTCATCCATGATCATCCTGATCATACAATGCATCTACCTAATGCATACCAAGCATCTACCTGATACATATCATCATACATGATCCACCTGATCATATAGTGTATCCACCTGATACAAATACAAATACATGATACATATCAACATACATGATCTACCTGATCATACAATGTATCCACCTGATACATATACAGATACATGGTCCAAGCATCCAACATGATGCTTATACAAAAAACATACACATGATCCAACCGATCATATCCAGCATCCAACATGATGCGTACATACATATAAATGATCCAACTGATCATATCCAGCATCCAACATGATGCGTACATATACATATAAATGATCCAACTGATCATATCCTGCATCCAACATGATGCATACATACATACATATAAAAATGATCCAACTGATCATACAAAGAAGAAACCAGAACATCATCCTGATGCTCATCATCCGGCGCTTACATCCACAGCCATGTGAAGGATCCTCCTTCCAACATGCTTGGAATGGCTTCAGCAAATGTGTCCATCACTTCTTCCTCGAAGTGTCATCAATCTAAAGAACACCAAGCCTCTCTCTGAAGTACTCGAACTTCACCCTGGCTAGTGGCTTCGTCAGCACATCTGCAATCTACTCGTCCGTCGCAACATACAGGAGCTTCACAACTCCTCTCTGCACCATATCCCTGATATAGTGATATTTAATCTCTATGTGTTTCGACCTGTCATGAAACACTGGGTTCTCGAACAACTTCACACAACTCTGGTTATCATAGAAGATACCGGTAGCATCCAACGGGAGATCAAATAATTCAGACAGTAGCTTCCGTAGCCATACTTCCTCACAACTAGTTGAACAGGCCACAACATACTCTGCCTCAGCTGTACTCAGTGCTACACAGGACTGCTTCCTGCTAAACCAAGAGATCACACCTGATCCCATACTAAAGCAGCACCCAGATGTGCTCTTCCTATATGCAGCACTGCCAGCCCAATCTGAATCAACATAACCCTGCAGGTTAAACTTTTGATTCGCCTCATACTTGAGCCCATAATCCACTGTACCCTTCAGGTACCTCAGAACATGCTTTACAGCAACCAGATGAACACTCCTCGAATCTGTCAGGTACTGACTCAATGTGTTCACCGCAAAGCAAATATCTAGTCTCATGTTCGTCAGGTACATCAAGGACCCAATCATCTGACGATACATAGAGACATCAACTGGCTCAGATGAAGCATCACAAAGAAGCTTCAGATTCGATGCCATAGGTGTCGCCATGGCCTTGCAATCCATCATCCCGAATCTCTTCAGGATATCTACTGTGTACTTCCCTTGACCAAGGAAGATCCCACCTGTACTCTGCCACACCTCCATGCCTAGGAAATAATGCATCATTCCCAAATATTTCATATCGAACTCAGCAGCAAGCTTCCTCTTTGTATCACACCAAGTTCTGGGAGCTAGCTACAAGCCATACAAGGCTTTCTTCAATCTGCACACATGTGACTCCTTTTCAGGTCTTAAGACTGCATTCCAAACATCTTCTTCATGATCGACGTATCGTGACATTCCATTTCTTCATCCCAGATCCTAGGAAACTCAATATCTTCAATAGATATCTTTGTTGCTGGAACAAATGTTGTAGTCCTTCTTTTGTAGGTGAAGATATACGGTCTTTCCTACAAAACAAGTTAAATTGCATGATTAGAGACATCTCATAATTTTCAGAACAAATTCTTTACACATAAAGAAATATGTCATGCAGTTATCTTAGCCAATGCTTCAATACAACATTTATCCATGTTCCACAACTTTCTAGATGCCTTCCAATCTCTACCAGAACATTGTTAAGAGTTTGCACTACTCCCAACATGTCAGCAAAGAGGTTTCATTCTAGATAAGTAGCACTGGAATGTTGTACAGTGCCATAGGCCACTTACCCATCACATGCATATTAGTAGTATACTATTCATTAATGCAATCATTCTAATATGCACAATACATCTCCTAAGTCTAGGAACATAAGCATAATATTATCTAAACAAAAATAGGCAAGAAATGATAATTGAAATACTTATATTTGTTTGTTTGTTGGGTGGACTCCCTCTGAGTCTTTGCTTCATGGTAGGAGCTACTGAAGTAGCTTCTTCTACACCTTTCTGTTGTGGAGTGTAGGAAGATGGTCAACTCCCTCTGAAAATATGCATTCTTGTAGGAGTTGCTGGAGTGTGCTCCCTCTTGATCTTTGCTTCCTGGATTACCTATCCTTGAACTTATATTCATCCTTGCTGACATCAATCTTCTTGAACCCTAGAAAGTATAATCTGTAAGCCTTCGAGCTTTCACTGTAACCCACAAAGATACCCTTCTTTCCTGAAGGATCTAGTTTAGTCCTCTTTTCCTTTGGGACATGTGTGTATACCGGACAACCGAATATTCTGAGATGGCTGACTTCAAGTTTCTTACCAGAAAAGACCTCTTCTGGTGTTTTGTTGTCCAATATCTTGTGGGGTGTTCTGTTCTGCACATATACAGCTGTTCTAGTTGCTTCTGCCCATAGATGCATAGGTAAATCCTGGTCATGTAGCATTGCCCTTTCTACTTCCATGATTGTTCTGTTCTTCCTTTCTGCAACTCCATTCTGTTGAGGATTATAAGGAGCAGTCAACTCCCTCTTAATCCCTGAATCACTGCAAAGCCTCTTGAAGTCACCTGAGGTGAATTCTCCACCATTGTCGGATCTGAATGTTTTGATCTTCTTGTTAGTTTGATTCTCCATTAAGGTTTTGAATTCCTTGAACTTATCAAACACCTCATCTTTGTTCTTCAAGAAGTAAACCCAAGTCTTCCTAGAGAAGTCATCAATAAATGAGACATAGTAAACATACCCACTCAGAGAACTGGATGACATAGGACCACATACATCTGAGTGGATGATTTCCAGGATGTCTTTTGCCTTGCTTTCGCTGCTTGGGAAAGCCTTCTTAATGTTCTTACCTTTTGCACATCCTTTGCAAACACCTTCATGTTTGGTCTTGATCTCAGGAAGACCCTCTACAGCCTTGCTTGCAATTGGAAGTGCCCTATAGTGCATATGAGCAAGTCTTCTATGCCAAAGTTCACTTGGCTCCATGGATTCATGTACCATGGCAGATTCAGGTTGTCCCTTCAATTTATACAAACCTCCCTCTTGCTCTCCAATCACTACTGCATCATCTATGTTCTTTGCCTTTGGCCACATTAGGACTTGGCCATCCACAAATGCAACCCTCATACCTTTTGCATCCAATGCAGAGATGGAGAGTAAGCTCTTCTTGATCCCAAGTACATAAAGGACTTCTTTCATCTTCAAAGATTTTCCAGAATCTAGGTTGTAGGAGGCTTCACCACTTCCTTTGATTGGGTATTGATAATCATCCCCAAGCTTCACCTTATAGGGTGATTCATGTTCAAATAGATTCACAAAAGATTCCTTAAAACCAGTCATGTGTTTGGAAGCCCCACTATCAATCAACCAATCATTACAACCATGGGAGATAGTACCTGTGAGAGCAAAAATTAGAACATATTCTTCTTCACTTGATGAGTCATTATCACTATCACTTTCTGCCCTAGCCTTCTTCTTTGGGGGTTCATCATCTTCGGCAGCATGAGCATGATATCTTCTTTTGTTATTCTTCTTCTTCTTATTGAAGTTGTTGTTGTTGTCTTTCTTCTTCTTGGGACAATCTGAAACAAAGTGTCCCTTCTCATTGCAATTGAAGCATCTGAGATCTTTCTTATCTTTATGATAATGGTGGTGTGAGAATCTTCTGTTATGAGATGATTTGTTCTTGGACTTTCCTTTCTTGGCATGTGATATGAGAGCTTGATCTTCATTTCCCATCTTTTCTTCTTGGGCCACAAGCCTAGCTTCTTCTTGAGAGCATTCTTCCCGCAATCTGTTGAAGGAGATCAACTTCGTCCTTGCACAGATTCCTTGAATAAAGGAATCCCATGACCTAGGTAGGCCATTTAGAGTGGTCATCACCACTTCACCATTCTCCACCATTTCATCCACTGCTTCTAGTTTTTCCTTGATCTGGGAGACCCTTGAAAAATAAGATTGAATGGTTTCTCCATTCTGAAACTTTACTCCTTTCAATTGGTTCCGCAGGGTCATCTTCCGATTTATGTTCTTCCCTTCAAATAGCTTGGTCAAAGAGTCAAACATCTCCTTGGGTGTCTTTAGAGAAGACACATGGGGTATGAGATGGTCTTTGATAGAATCATCAATGATTCTCTTTTCCTTGACCAAGTTTTTCTTATGCAATACCTTAGCCTCTTCATCCTCTGGGATAGGGATGTCTTCTTTTACATATGAGTCCAACTCATTCTCTTCCAAGATTAACCCAATCCTATACTTCCAAGCTCGGAAGTTATCAGTTCCTTCAAGCTTATCCTCAAGCTTGGTGTGGTGAGACATCTTAAAGATTACTTCAAATGGAAATAGAAAAGATTTAGGTCTTACCACTTGAAATGCTGAAAACTGGATCTAGTCCCGGATTAGGGTTTGTCGAAAAAACCCTAAAAATTCAAAATATGAATTTCAATTTTCTGAAAGGATAGAAAGATGCGCCTTGATGAGCTGATCATCCTGGTGTATTCAGAATTTGAGATCAGCAAAGCTTTACCCTTTAGATTTTCCTTTTTGTCCTCCTGGGTTCACTGGGGAGAGCCCTGAATTAGGGTTTGAGTTTCCCGGAGATCTACCCAGCCAAAAATCTCAATCCAAAGCTCTAAACTTCGATTTTTGCAAGGAGCTTCTATCTATGTCTTCAGATTGCAGAAATTCCTATTTTTGTGGAAACCCTAATTTTCAGGGCCAAATCTGAAAACGCTCAGAATTGAATTCTGATTGGACAGATAGATTCTCCTTGATGATTAGATTCAATCTACTATACTTCCTTTCCAAAATCTATGGAGAGAAACCCAATAAACAAGAAACTCAAGTTTTCATCACTGCAAAATGTCTTCTTCTCAGGTTAGCTCTGATACGATGTTAAATTTTGAGCATTAAGTCACAATACTCTAGGATCTTCACTGAGAGAATAACATATACAGTATCTCAATGCATAACAATCACAATAAGCATGACAAGCATCACAAGAATCAAAAGCATGAGACACAAGAGACATAGAGTTTATGTGGGGAAAACCCTAAGGTGAAAAACCCCACAATTTCCTCAGAGATAGAGAGAGCAATGGCTCAACCAAAGTACAACCAAAATACACTTGAGATAGTTTCCTAGAAGCAAATCATCCTCCTCCTCACTAGTGCGCCACTTTCTGAGTGAGAGAGAGATGACTTTTCGAATGATCTAAATAGAGATCTCCTGATCTCTATTTATACTAACCTGTTTGCCCAGTGACCTTATGGGGCTGACTTCTCCAGCTAGGTACATCCACAATATAATATATAATTCAGGGCTGACCCCACACATGGTGGTCTAATAACCCATCGGCAAGTACACACACTTGCGACACTTGTCAATCCACATGACGACCCTTCCTTATAGAGGAATAACACATCTCTAATAAGGGTACAATAAATATATATGAAATACATTCCGAAGTTACATATACATCAACACCCCAAGTTCGACTCCAGCTCATTTATTCACATGGTTAGGGTTTGTACCTTGGGTTGTTTGGATGAAGTCCTTGGGACTCTAATTGCATCACCATATTTATGTTATCCCCCAAGCTGTGCAAGACTGAGCCTCACCTATTTTGGCTCTTCATAAGACATAGATCCAGTTTGTTGTTATGGCTATGATCTCCTATTTTGACATGGATCCACGCTTGTATTTCAGTGGCCATGCTATATACATCTCCTAGTTATGTATCGGAGATCATGTTGTATCCTTCTACACATCTATATGATGTCAAGATTGTAATTGCTCGCTGACCTTGATCGTTGTTTCAGGTACTTTTGTGACTTGGTTTTGTGGTTTCTTGCTCCTCCTCTAACTTGGAATTATAATGTATTTCGGCCATCGTTTCCCTCTTACCTCACACATTAGGGGGTATCTGTTATAGGTCAAATCTGCACTTCTCCTTCCATGATCACATTGCTTTGTTGATCACACAAAAGGACACTATGGATGGAAGAGCTAGGTTGACCTGGATGAGTTATTGCTGGAACTACACTCTTCAACTGAAATTTTTTCTAACTTATAATACTAAAATCATTGTGTAGGATATCCCCTTCAATCATTCTAGGAATGTCCAGAGGAGCATCTGCGTAGTCATGTTTCCATTACTTCATGATATGAAAGCATGTGTGTAATCTCTCTTAACTTGGTTTCTAGTAATATACTTTGTTAGTGAGAGCAAGTAATTACACACATTGGCCTTGAAGATCCTAAAGCTTCTTATACTAGTGTATATGGTAGTAGTTATCACCTTGTGTCATTATGGTTGGGTTTAATATTGTCAATTGATCTCATCATAGTGAAACAAGTAAAGTATCTTGTAATTTCCCTGGTAGTGCATCCTCGACCTATTGAGATGTTTACATGGTGTTTTATACCACTATGTGGATAGAGGAAAATTCCCTTGTCAACCACAAATGTTTTCTCATGGAAAGGGATTGAATTAGGCCTTTCTTATTTTGGTATGGAAAAACCTCCAAATTATGGCCTAGACGCCAATGTTGGTTTATGAGTTCTAATTTAAAATGCAAAATGCAATATGTAAATACTATCCTACAAAGATTGTAATCCTACAATAGATTTTCTCAATTATCCAAAAAGTGCCATTGGTACATAGGTGATCCAAATTCCCAACCACTAAAGCTCCCTTTTTCACCTAGTTATTAGATTCACACAAATATATATGAAATTAACCCATATATATCACTTGCTAATGATGGATGTTGTAAAATAGATCTCGCTCCACCTTTAATTGGTAATGGTGGATGGGGTAACACAAACTTAGGTTTTGTCACTCCTGATAACGTCTATTTCATTATATTTGGACATATTCAGCAAAATTTGGACTAAAACAATGTGAATTTAGACTTTGAAAGTGTCAATATCAATCTTTCTAAAGCGCAAAATTAGGTTCTGAAAGTGGCAATATTGACTTTGAAAAGTGTGTTTTTATATTCGAATAGTGTTTTTTTTTACTACTTATGAACCTTAAAATTGCAGTTTTTTATTATGAAACTATGAATTTCAATTCAAAAAGTGTGAATTTCAAATCAAAAAATGAAAAAATTTGATTTGAAAAGTGCAATTTTCATTTGGAAATGTGCAATCTTTTAATGTGAAAAGTGCAATGTCTATAATATTCAGTCCTTGTTTGAATAGCAAGTTTATCAGTTTTTGTTTATTTTTTGATACAATATCAAGAATATCAGGCTTTTTACATAGATAATTTTAGTAGTTTCCAAATGAGGCAGGAATTATCTGTGTAATCTGTATAGGCACAACATACTTACACAGTAGTAACTAGTAAATGGTGTATTCTGCATCACAATAGTAATTTTCCTCAAATGCCTAGAGGCTTGTGGACATTCCAGACGCTCGATGTTTGCTCACCCAACTAAGTTAATACGAAGACTAGAAGGATTGTAACAAAATATAAATTTGTTGGGCTAAAGATCCCATCAAATGATATCCATAGGGACATCCATCCCACTCTCAACACTATGCCCCATATGTTCTCGTTGTGCCTTAAATGCTGCAAGGCCCTTCTCATTTATTGTATTTTTTTCTCATGTCCATCCTAGCCTTGGTAACCATGCCCATATGATTCTATTTACATCGATCATCATATTTTCTTATGCACCAACAACCCATTGTTTCTTTCTATTTAAACAGTTTTTGTACAAGACCTTCAGTTGCTTCGATGCTCATGTTGGCTTTCACCATTGCACCTCTACTTTGTAAGACCCAAGAGTACTAGCATCTAAATCCTAATAAATATTACCAATCGCCCTACCCAACCATATTTCACAATCTGGCTCTGGTGATTGCACAATGACCATTTGGCCCTTTAGAACATCCACTCCTGGAATGAATTCATCTCTAGGCTTGTTGCATACTGGTCCAACATAGCAATCCTGCAAAGCAGGAACATTTTCCTTCAAATAGGCATCCATAATTTCATGTTCAGATCTTGTAGGTTCACTCCTATGAATACCATGCCTTGTCGATGGCCAAAATTTATTTGCTGACTGATCAACACTCTCGAAGGGATTGTCCAAAGCTTTATATACAACCTCCCAATAATTTAACTTGGGACGCCAAAATTGTTCACCTCCCTTCTCAATCCCTCAATTCCAGAATGAAATATATGTTTCTATTCCTTTTTTATATTTCGTCAATATATGAAGGTATTTTTTATTGCAAATTTAATAACCTAGGATGCCCCGCCGGCAAGTCTGTGCTACCATCTGGAAATGACTACCACAGATGAATAGGAGATGACCAAGGTTCATCTCGAAGTGATGCCCTCCATTGCATGATTGAAATGTTATCTATAAGCTGAAATTTAAAAAAATTGCACTTTTTGATACCTATGATCTTGGCATTTTCATCCAAAAGGTGGGGTTTCACAAAACTCTTAGAATCATAAAGTTCATCAATTAGATAAGGGACATAGAAATTTTGATCTTCACATGTCCTATGCGTATCCATAATTTTCGAGAGTGAAAATATATCCTTACGCATTAGCTTTACTGATAACCTTCCATAATTTTCATCTATGTCTTTATGGGTGTGTCCAACCGGGAGGAATCCAACTTCAACAATCTTGAACACTCTCCTTGTTGTTAAAAGAGATAAAAATGCAAATACAAAGTGGTTTTTTTTATCGCCTAAACAATTATCCATTTGCAACAACAATAAGGGTGGTAGTTTTCTATTTGGCATGCATTGATTAGTACCATCAACACACAATATATCATGTTGCATTACATCTTGTCTGTATATCACACACTTTTCATATGACTCTGATTGCAATAGAGCATCATGCAATTGGTGCTTAGATGTTCTCCCTTTGTAGATCAAATCACCATATTTATCAACCATTGGTTCTTCAAGACTCTTCAAGCATTTATCCAAGGATGTCATGGTGAAATTCGATCCCATCTCTAAAAATGAGAGGCTGAAATGGCCAAAACTCCTAGTCCTGTGCCCATGAGTCAACATTCTAGTCAATTATATGGGAATATTCATAACATTACTAAAATATGTTGCCTAACATTCTACACTCGTTGAAGTAGAAGCTGGTATATCATTCACCTCATTCTCTTGAAGAGCAAATCCAATGTGGTTAACGATCTTAGATGCAGGCCATTGAATATAACCACCAATTGCCTCTGACAATTTATATGCGCCTTCTAATGGATAGGGAAATTGAAGACCTGCATGTAAAGTCTTGGTAACATTTATAATGATACATCCATCCTGAATGTTGATATTATGGCAATATTTTTATTTCTGGAAAAGAGATTCCTTCCGCAACTTTCAATCCATTCAAAAGGAGGCCCACACATTGTTGAGAACCAAAATCCATTTTAGAAGTGATTTCTGAAATATAAAATAACAGGACACATTGTTGAGAACCAAAATCCATTTCAGAAGTGATTTATGAAATATAAAATAACAAGAGCACATTAAAAATAATATTTATTTTAAACAAAGAATAATTTTTCAATAGTATATATTATCAAATAAGTCAATTCTCTACAGGTTAATAGAATTATTGTATGCTATCATTCTCCATAAGACGATAAATGAGAAAACGTTCCTCACTCTGAAGAAAACGTTCAGAGTTATAGTAACAAAAATCTCATGTAGATTTACCATGCTATTGTTTCTTGAGAAGAAATCAATTTCAGAAGGAGCGGAAGATCCTTCCTAATTGTATACAATGTAATTGTTGCTTAGAATAAATCCATGAGATAAGGAAGTGCCACTGAATGCTCAAAAGGTAATATGTTGTTTTCATTAGAAGGCGCTCAAAGTGATGATGGATGATTGAGTGACTAATTCTTTGAGGAAGGAGCAATTGTTCCTTCTTAAAAAGGTCCCTTGGACCATAGAGGTTGGAAATATTTATCGAGATAATATATTATTAGTGAGATTTAAATATTATACATGAATTTGCTTTACGTATTTTAATTATGAATTATATTAGACGGTATCAATAAAGGACAGGCGTCCTTAGCCGTCTAACATGCATATGTCTGAATGGAGTGCACGAGATTTGAAAAATTGACAATTTCATTGAAATCATATATCATATACTACATCCATCACCTCCAAAATTAAACCACTCGAGGAAGGAGCAACCGCTCTTTTGCTGAGAAAATTATTGAAATCTTCACCAACATTTTTAAGTGTTTAACTGGGTTTAACACTTAAAAACATGTGTTTTTTTGGGAGATTATAGGTTTAAATTCGAAGAGGGGTAGGGTATGTAGTATGTATATATTTGTGAATTAAGTAGTCAAATCATTGCATGGAAGGGGGTCCATTGTTTCACAAACAAAGAGGTTTTATACATTAATTTGGTGTATGACTAAGTTGTGATCTTAAAATTGGATTATTATTATGATTAAAGTCAATGGGTATTTTGAGGTATTTTTAATATATTAAAAACTTATAGATATTAAGGGGTATAGAATTATGTATCCAAGGGGATGGTGGTTGGATGGGTTGTTTCAAAGGGACTAGTATGCACACTTCAAGATCCACAATGACATTCGTTCTCATCGAATGCTCTTCTTCTTATTTATACTTTGATGCCAAGAACACTCTTTGCAACATGGGAAGATCTCACATATGCAATAGTTTATACATATGCTTAGGCTTACAAGTCTCAACACATCCCCAACTCTCCCATATCAACTCCCTGTGTATATTCTCCCATCAATTTGGGACTCCCTAAAATCAAGGATTTGACCAAAACGTTTATTAAGAATTGAGGATTTGACTAAGACATGACAAAGCTACTTGGTGGAAGGACATTGTTATGAATACTTATTAAATATAAATAAATAAAAGGGCATATGAATATGTGCTTGTAGCTTTAGAAATGATGTTGCCCCACCCACTAAGAGTGTGATGTAGACAATGATATACTAATGACTCAAAACCCAACAACTCTGTTATTAGTCTCTTTACTTGGTTGATCCTTTAGAAAAGAAAAGAGGAGGCATGATATGGGTAACTTAGACCCTTTTGAATTCTTTGGATGATGCAAAACAATTAGTGTTGTCAAAATCCTTGTTAATCTCCAATGAATGTGTTGGTTAAATTAAAATAAGGAAGAAGAAAAAGGAAAAAAAAGGTACTCCAATATTAGTTTGAATAATCTTCATCCAAAGGTTATAAGAATGGTTTCAAGCCACCATATTTGGGGTAGAAATAAAAAGGGGTATTAAAATTGTTGCACAAAAATGGATGTTTAGATATTTAGTGAAAAGTGAGTGAAAATAGAGGGATTTTTAATTAAAAAAATGTGTATTGGAAGGGGTTTCAACAAAAGGATTTTGGCACATTTTTTAATATATTATAATAAAATAAAAGGTATTATTTAATATTCCATGAACACTTGCTATATAACAAGTTCATTAAGTGAAGTTGTACCATTTCTACTAATACTTTTACCCTTACCCTCAACCTTTTTTCACAAAAACAATTATATTTGTATTAAAAAATAAGCTATAACATTGAATTGAACAACTTGAAATACAAAATTTATAGAGTTTTGGCCGAGGTCCTCAAACAATACTATAGGGATTTTCCAACAAAATATTGGAAAATAACATGACAAAGCATAACTAAGCTTGGACATAAAAAAATTAAAAATATGCCTAAAGGAAATTTCTAACCACTCTGTTGTCACTAGGTCTGCTCCAGCAAATTTGAGATTCTTACAGCATTATATAAAGAAAGACTATTATGTTGTTCAAAGATGGCAAACTAATTAGCCAGGTTTCATGCTCTAATTCTTTAGTAAAGTTCCCTCTAATGTTATACATAAGGCTGGTGAAGGGCAATGTGAATCCTAGAATCTCTAATGACCATCAACAGGGTAGATCGAACCCGAATGTATCAACTCCTCCTGAACACATAAGTTCTTTGCATAGAATATCTGAAAATGTCAACAGTTGTATTCAGATTGTTTCATCTTGGATTAAAAACAACATTTCACCTTTGAAAATATATGCCCATTCCATCATTAAATACAGTGTACCAAATGTCATCTTATGTAAGTGATTGATCCAAGTAATTGATCATGTTAAACGTCCACACCAAGAGCAATAGAAATCGTCCAAGTGCCACCAGTTTTCTACATCGAAATTCCATGCAAGTCCAATACCCTAGACCAACAACTAAGCTTCAACGCAGTGTTAATACATTCATACAAATGCCAATTGGTCGAGCTCAAGTGACATACAAACATCATACGTCTTGACACCGAGGAGTCTAAGTGTCTTTTGTTGCATACTTCATCATCAGCTTAATTTCAAATAGCAGAAGTTAAAATCATTGAAGGTTGGAGAAAACGATACAGCTGGACAAATGCAAGATAATGAGCATCTGATGAGAACTCTCTTTAAATCCATCAACATCAACAGTCCATATTTGGTACTCTTTGTTGGTGAAGCATTTGTTGGCAATGATGTCGTGGACCAGCTAACAAAGTTCAATTAGAAACTAACCGACCTTTCTATTTGCTAATGTCAGGTTGATTGTTGGTATTTTGTTGAGCAAATTCAATACAATTGATGATAAGGTAGTGTTTAACTCTTGAAAGGGCGTGGATACCATTTTGAAACAGAGCATCCGGAGACAGAGCCAGTTGGATGAAAAGGTTGTTATTGTAATTGGTAATGCATCAAGTGGTGAAGATATCTCCAGAGAATTGCAAAATTTTACTAAAGAAGTGCATCCGTCAGGCAGATCATACATATCAGAGGCCTTTATTAAAGAGTACCTTGTTGGTCATGGCAATATTTCACTGCACCCTATGATAAAATGTGTATGCGAAGGATGGAACTTTCATGATGGGTACTCTGTTGTTGCTGAATGATAATGGTGTGGAGCCATTGTATGAGTTAGCTCCTTCTCTTTTATTTGTTGGCTTTCCATGGAAGGTTGTATCTTTTCCATTATGCGAGTACAGCGAGATTTGTTTACTTAAAGTTATCTTTTATCAAATCTTTCAAATAACCAAATTGGTTTGAAATTGAAGGCAAATGATCAAACCTGGAAGCACGGTAATTTAAAGATCCACATCTCTAGGCATAGTTTAAGATATAGAATCAATGACCAAGGATGAGGTGGAAATTGAAGCATTTCAAGGCATTGTTTGAAAAGATTTAGAGTTTTGGCAACATATGGCAGCACATTTCCAGAGTTCAAGGCTTTGATGCCAGCGTTCCGAATTTCTTGCAAAAGGGAGATGCCCTATTTCAAACCACCAATTGAGCAATCAAATCAGTTCCAGAGTATCCAATGAACATGTGGCGGTCAGAAGAATTACCAAAGAAGCAAACTCAGATCTGTAATTGATTCGATATTGTTTCTAGGTTGTTGATAGGATTAGCTCCGAGAAGTAAATTATAGTTGTTAAGGTTTCTGTTTATTTAAATTAGATTTTTTCAATGTAAAAGGGGGTAGAGAATTCCAGCCAAGAGGGCTGAGGCAAGGTTGGAATTTGAACAGCATGATGGAAGTTCAATCTTAGAAGCTTTTTTGTACAGGCATGTATGATGTTTTCTTATATTGATATGTTATAGAAATGACTGTTTATGAAATAAAATATAATCTTTGAGCCTGTCTTGTTTTAATCTATGAAGTATATGCTTTCAGTATTCTGTCTATACATGGTCTAAATTTCATGTTGTGATTCTTCTGAATAGTATACAACTATGCCCCAATCATAAAATGATATCTGAGCTCTTATATTTGTAGGTTTATGATCACAGTCATTTTCTATTTCTATTTATATATTGGAATTTTTACATCATCCCTGTCTTCTGTTTTTAATCATCCAACCAAAGTCAAAACTTCATTTACGACCAGATTTATTTATAATTACTGTGTAAATGTCCCATTCCTACCATTCAATATTTCCTTAAACTTGAATCCCCGTAGTCTAGGTTCAACTTTAGGGATAACATCTTTTGGCGCCGTTGTCGGGGACAGAGAAATGAAAGTATATCTTCCCTGGGTGTTCGACATCTTTATAGTTGGTTTTGAGAGGTGACAAGATCAGTACATTTGTTTACAGACTACATTCACCTGACAGTCAGAAAGATATAGTGGCTTCAAAGCCAATTGGTACAAGAGGAAATCCTTCATCTCCTTTACATGAAGGAGTTTTTGATCCAGAAAAGATTATCAGGGAGGCTAGAAGGAAGTTAAATATTCCATCATCCAGTAACCCTCAATTTTCCACTAATGATACAGATCTAGGATCTTCCTCTTCAGACCTTGTGAATAGCCAAGAGAAAACAAATCCAATTTATCTGTGTGCATTCCTGAGGTTGAAGACTTAAATCCAGCACAGGTTGGTGACATAGTGGCTACAAAATTCACCTGGTGACTCTACTGGTTTCAAAATGGAAGATTCAATTGCTGAGCGAGTTACTTCCTATACCAAGACTACAGGGGTTGAGGTAGATCATGTTTTTCTTCAAGGTTTTCGAGAATGGATGAATATGTCATTTGTTGATGAATGGGACAAAGATTTGTCTTCTTTTTTAGATTCTGATAACATTTATAGTGAAGAAGATAAAATTGATTTTTTGAAGAAGATTTTAAAAGCATTTGAGACAGAAAAGATTTCTCAAGATGTTAGTATTAGTGTTGTTGTTCCAAGCATTTTTAAAGATATGTGCATGGCTTTGAATGAAGAATTAAATCTGCATATCTTAGAAAGTAGAAAGTGGTTTTCAAATGATTGTGAAAAATATGGTTTTATGGAGATAGTGAGGTCAGAGTTTATCCAGAGGCAGCTTGTTTATCTTAAAGAAGAAATAGGGATATCTGATCAAAACATGGTTTTTAATGATCCAGTAGCTGCTTATCTCAAGGTTTTTATCAATTCAAAGCATTCAGTTTTGTTCAGCTGCAAATATGGATTTCAGATTCATGATGAATTGCCTATCAGTTTCTTAATCTTTATTTTACAAAAGCATGTTCCAGGATTTCAATTGCTAATTCAGTTTTTAACTTGGTTTCATTGGAAATGGAATTACACATGATGGGCTTGATCTTTGCAAGATTAGAGTGGAAATGTGGATAAATAAGCTCATCCATGAGCATTTACTTTTTGTAGTTATCACAGTGTGATTATATTTTTAGCAGGTTTATCAAATATTGTGTTTGAATAAGTGGTGGCTGACCGTATAGCCCAATGGATAAGGCACAGATCTGCAAGTTCTTGGCAGCTCGCATGGAGCATGCCATCCCCAGACGAGGCCATATGTTGTCACTAGGTCTGCTCCAACAAATTTGAGATTCTGACAGCATTATATAAAGAAAGGCTATTATGTTGTTCAAAGATGGCAAGCTAATTAGCCATGTCTCATGCTCTAATTCTTCAGTAAAGTTCCCTCTAATTTTATACATAAGGCTGGTGAAGGGCAATGCGAATCCTAGAATCTCTAATGACCATCAATAGGGTGGATCGTACCCAAATGTATCAACTCCTCCTGAACACATAAGTTCTTTGCATAGAATATCTGAAAATGTCAACAGTTGTATTTAGATTGTTTCATCTTGGATTAAAAACAACATTTCACCTTTGAAAATATATGCCCATTCCATCATTAAATACATTGTACCAAATGTCATCTTATGTAAGTGATTGATCCAAGTAATTGATCATGTTAAATGTCCACACCAAGAGCAAGATAAATCGTCCAAGTTCCACCAATTTTCTACATCGAATTTCCATGCAAGTCCAATACCCTAGACCAACAACTAAGCTTCAACGCAGTGTTAATAGATTCATACAAATGCCAAGTGGTCCAGCTCAGGTGACATACAAACATCATACGTCTCGACACCAAGGAGTCTAAGTGTCTTTTCTTGCATACTTCATCATCAGCTTAATTTCAAATAGCAGATGTTAAAATCATTGAAGGTTGGAGAAAACGATACAGCTGGACGAATGCAAGATAATGAGCATCTAATGAGAACTCTCTTTAAATCCATCAACATCAATAGTCCAGATTTGGTACTCTTTGTTGGTGAAGCATTTGTTGGCAATGATGCCGTGGACCAACTAACAAAGTTCAATAAAAAACTGACCGACCTTTCTATTTGCTAATGTCAGGTTGATTGATGGTATTTTGTTGACTAAATTCGATACAATTGATGATAAGGTAGTGTTTAACTCTTGAAAGTGCGTGGAGACCATTTTGAAACAGAGCATCCGGAGACAGAGCCAGTCGAACAAAAAGGTTGTTATTGTAATTGGTAATGCATCAAGTGGTGAAGATATCTCCAGAGAATTGGAAAATTTTGCTAAAGAAGTGCATCTGTTAGGCAGATCATTCATATCAGAGACCTTTATTAAAGAGTACCTTGTTGGTCATGGCAATATTTCACTGCACCCTATGATAAAATGTGTATGCGAAGGATGGAACTTTCGTGATGGGTACTATGTTGTTGCTGAATGATAATGGTGTGGAGCCATTGTATGAGTTAGCTCCTTCTCTTTTATTTGTTGGATTGCCATGGAAGGTTGTATCTTTTCCATTATGCGAGTACAGCCAAATTTGTTTACTTAAAGTTATCTTTTATCAAATCTTTCAAATAACCAAATTGGTTCGAAATTGAAGGCAAATGATCAAACCTGGCAGCACAATAATTTAAAGATCCACATCTCCAGGAATATTTTAAGATATAGAATCAATGACCAAGGATGAGGTGGTAATTGAAGCATTTCAAGGCAGTGTTTGAAAAGATTTCGTGTTTTGGCAACATATGGCAGCACATTTCCAGAATTCAAGGCTTTGATGCCAGCGTTCCAAATTTCTTGCAAAAGGGAGACCCCCTATTTCAAACCACCAATTGAGCAATCAAAT
Source organism: Larix kaempferi (assembly GCA_027924585.1). Taxonomy (NCBI): domain Eukaryota; kingdom Viridiplantae; phylum Streptophyta; class Pinopsida; order Pinales; family Pinaceae; genus Larix; species Larix kaempferi. The sequence goes on from BSBM01000291.1 coordinate 17,820,008, forward strand.
CAGTTCCAGGGTATCCAATGAACATGTGGCGGTCAGAAGAATTACCAAAGAAGCAAACTCAGATCTGCAATTGATTCGATATTGTTTCTACGTTGTTGATAGGATTAGCTCTGAGAAGTAAATTATAGTTGTTAAGGTTTCTGTTTATTTAAATTAGATTTTTTCAATGTAAAAGGGGGTAGAGAATTCCAGCCAAGAGGGTTGAGGCAAGGTTGGAATTTGAACAGCATGATGGAAGTTCGATCTTAGAAGCTTGTTTGTAAATGCATGTATGATGTTTTCTTATATTGATATGTTATAGAAATGACTGTTTATGAAATAAAATATAATCTTTGAGCCTGTCTTGTTTTAATCTATGAAGTATATGCTTTTAGTATTCTGTCTATACATGGTCTAAATTTCATGTTGTGATTCTTCTGAATAGTATACAACTATGCCCCAATCATAAAATGATATCTGAGCTCTTATATTTGTAGGTTTATGATCACAGTCATTTTATGTTTCTATTTATATATTGAAATTTTTATATTATCCCTGTCTTCTGTTTTTAATCATCCAACCAAAGTCAAAACTTCATTTACCACTAGATTTATTTATAATTACTGTGTAGATGTCTCATTCCTACCATTCAAGATTTCCTTAAGCTTGAACCCCCGTAGTCTAGGTTCAACTTTAGGGATAACACACTCCTTTGAAGTCTCCATAACATGTCCACATTTTCCCTTTTTCATATCTAATTGTCCCAAAGGGAAAGCTTCATTTGCATCAAATGACAAGTATGAAGGGTGTTATCCCATGATATATATAGCATCTTCTTTAACCCCAACCAACACATTGAAGGAGGATTCTCTAGTAGTCAAGGAAACTAAAGGAGCAGGAGACTCATATATGATTGGAAGGATATGCAACTGCATCACCACTCTCTCAACTCGAGATGTCAAATAGTATAGTGTTGCTTCCAACTCTAACTTAAGTTTCCATTGTGACTACATAGACACCTTCTGTCCATCAAGATTTTGCCTCTCTCCCTACTCTCAATTTGCAACCTCTCATTCCAATCTTCTTCCCATCTATTTATTTTCAAAAAGTATTTACCACGGAACTGTGTACCTCTAACAACTCTCTTTCACATCTTTTCATCCTGTGTTTCACTAGGATGAAACACATATAGGATGCAACAATTGCTTGCATAGTGATAACGAACCATAATTTCCCCTAATCCAAGGCAAAATGAAATTGGTTTAGCTAAAGAACCTATCAAATTTACAACAAACAAAACCTCTCCCACCTTTCGTGACTATGAGCTTCTCTTCTTTGCACAATACTACCACAAGAACCAAGTGTTTTCGTGACTATGAGCTTCTCTTCTTTGCACAATACTACCACAAGAACCAAGCCAAAACACTGAATGGGGAACACTGAGAAACTCAATTTAAAACCCACACAAAGAAGGTAATCGCATCTGTGTACATATTATGTCATGCATCGACAAAGAATGAACAATGAATGAGATGTTCTATTCCTCACCATAATTGAGGAAGATTAGTCAGCCAAAGATAACTGATCCAACAAAGTGGAGAGGGAGATGCAGGGTATCGATCCCCGTACCTCTTGCATGCAAAACGAGAGCTTTACAATCTGACCTACGTCCCCTTGTAACACTCATACTAGTTTGTGTTTTGAAGGATAATATTGTGGAGAGCGTAGATGTATACAATGCACATTTTAACTGCTCACTGAAACGTAATGAGTGTAGGCAAGGCAAAAATTATCGTACAAATCATCGACGTAACGTGTAGGTCCGGGTATAATGGTGTCCCTGTCATCTCATAAAAGAAGGAATCGCCGTTGCCGGGGATCGAACCCGGGTCACCCGCGTGACAGGCGGGAATACTTACCACTATACTACAACGACAGGCATGTCCGAATATCGAACTATATGTTATCCAAGTAGTTAGTACATAAAGAGAATTAGGGTTAGGAAGACAAATTTCTTTGGGCGTGAGACGTCATTCAGCGAACAGAAAAGAATCCCTCGCTTCTTCTAACGGCGAGAACTAGTATCCTCACTCTCGCTCCGGTCATATACCATTTTCATTTATCGAGAATTTTATACCTACTATCTCACAATAACCTAACCTACCAATTGGGTGGTGATCGAATCCTTGTATCACCACAAGTGTAGTCTCGACACTCTTCTTCTCAAGAACGAAAGACAACAAAATGAGGAAGAAGGACATAGTAAAACTCATTAGTCTAGATGGTTTCAAATTCATTATTGTTCATAAGGTATCCCTTGTTTCCAATATTCTTAAGATTATGCTCACGTCTACATATGAGTACCCACTTATTTTCAAGGATTGCATGCTCATGTTCATAGTAGCAACAGATGGAAACCTTGAGACATATAGGATGATACATTCCTCATCAGTAGTATGAGGACTCTGACATGTGTATAATTACATAGAAATGATGATTTATCTATCTGTGTTGTTGTGTAAGTTGGCATGCAAATGTGAAAAAATATGGCAAATACTCTAGTGTGAACAAAAGGGGCGACTACCATCACAAAACCAATCTCATCTTATCATTTATGTTGTTAAATAAATATATGTGGCTTTAGCTACATATCAGTCTATTTTTTTTACTAGGTCCACTTGGTCTCTCCCTATTTCACTTGATATGTGATTTCATCTTTATAAAGTTGTAATTGTTATTTGTATCATAGTCATTTTGGAAATTTCAATTGCACTGAACAATTAATGCAAATCTAAAAATTCACCTTCTTCTGAGAAGGTGCCTAAGATCTTAACCCTAGAATTTTCATCCCTTAGAACTATTGAAAATTAATGTGTAAAACAATGGTGAAACAAACACAATAATTCACTTCTAGTAGCTCAAAAATTCAAGGTAATTCAAGGAGAAAAGAAGTCGATCATTCTGATGAGTTTCTATCCCTCTAGGGCAACTTCACACGAATAAAAAAGATTTGAAAATTCCTTTTAAACAATAGATATAATGGAAAACACAACAATAGATGGATGTACAATTATCTTAAATCTTAGTGTTAAATCCCTTCATAATTTTCCCTTAAGTGTGTCAAATAAAAAAGACACTTAAGAACTTAGGAAATAACCATCCTAAGAAGATAAAATGCTGAAATCAAATCTACATTATACATAATATGTGGATAGGTAGAGATCTCATATATAAATATAGGAAATGCAGACATACCACAGTCTCATTTGAAGGCTCGAACAAAAACCAACCCCCCTATATATATATAGTCTCATTTGAAGGCTCGAACAAAAACCAACCACCCAAAATACCCTAATAGATTTAGAACTTGGCTCCACCAAGTGCAAGAATTCCTCCAATGTTATCTCTAAGGCAAGACATCCTCCTCCTCTTCTTCCCCAAATACATCCAAGGGTTTACAAACCCTAACCTCTAGCCTCCAAGGGATGAAACCCTAACTCTAGAATCCAAGATGCTCCAAGAGATCAAGAAAACCTATCACTGAAGAGAGAGAGAAATCAAATGTACAAAGAAGAATATTGAGAGAGAGAAATTTTCCACCTCCTCCTCATTTGTTCCACTAGTGTTTCCTCATGAACCATAGTGCATCACTAAAATGTAAATCCAAATAAGAGATAAAAATGAATGTGTAATGTGTTGTGTTATATTGAGACTCTCCCCTTCCTCTATTTATATGAGAGGTAAAGGAGGCCAACAATATAACACAGGTTGACCAAAGCCTTACAAGCAAGCCTACTAAACATAAGTGAGCCACACACAAGTGAAGCACTCCACACTTAGAGTACAAGCGTCAAGCTGCAATGATGATTTCATGCACAATATTGACCCAAGGTGATGTAACTATGCAAGGCAAGTCCACACCACTCCATCTTGATCCTCCACAAACTCCATCCATCATTCAAACCCAAGTATTCCACTAGGGTAAATACCCCTGACAAGAACATTGTTGAAGTCCAAGCATCCTTGAGTCATTTCCACTCCTCCAAACATGAAACCAAGATACCACTTGCCATATAGGGCTTGTATCCCTTCTCCATAATGCACAATGATCCTCATATCATGTAGGGATTCTCCCTCTAGGAAAATCCTCCATGAGAGCATCATGCATGGCATCCACCATCCAAGCAAGAGATATCCAAAACCTTAGGGAATAACATTAAGCCAATGAGCATTTGAGGTATAGCATCCATTGAGCAAACTATCACAAGTATGCATATTGGCTAGTGCAAGGTAATGATACCCACTTATGACACGTTAGTTGCAATGGCATCTTGGAAAAACATAAATCTTATCATTAAAATGAATTATTAGAGGTACCTACAAATGTTTTTAGAATTAGGTGTAAAAAGATGAAACGCAGAAAAGCGGTATAACCACCCCAAAATGTCATTATTTTAAGATTGGTATGTTATTTTTTATCTAAAACATAATGCATATGTTCGTGTTGGTCCACCGGTTTGTTATGTAAATTGTCAATTTATGAGGAAAAAAATATGTAGACGCGTAGGCAACAGACGAATCTTATGCACGACTATTTTTTCAAAATTTTAAAAGTTAATTTTTTGTTTTTTAAAATTACGAAAGTTAGTGAAGCCTTAAAACGACATGGTCGAGTGTTGATCCACCATATCATGGTTTGAACATAATCAATAAACTTCTTTGTTTAGCTTGTAGGTATTCTTGTAATCTTGTGTGGGTTCTTTTCTGTTCTTTAAATATGTAATCCAATCAAAAGTTATAGGCCAAATAAACGACCTATGTTTTTTACAAATTTGACATGAGTGCAGTTAAAAATGAATTAAAAATAGAAAACAATAACACATCTATTCAAAAAATATATAGTTAGAATCTGCACACAGAGCTCAACAAGTGTGTGCAATTTCACCAGTAGTGCACAAGTGGAGCATATGTGGAACTAAGTGTGAAAAACATGAAGTTACAAAAATTGATGTGTTTTTCCATAACTCAAACCGAGCCTCAAGGTTTGGCAATCCGAATCTTATACCAAACCTGCAAGGGTGCCAAAAAAAAATTGAATCCAAACACGCGTGTGCGCAAATGCACACACTCATAGAGGCGTGCACACATTTATGTGGGCGCACATGTAGATGTGTGCATGCGTTCTTTGTAACACCTTGATTTTTAATTAACTCTCCCTAACCCCCCCCTCCCTCTCTATAACCCAACCCCACTCTCTCTTCTTATCCACCCAACCCCCCCCCCTCTCTTCCACTCTACCCAATCCCTCCTCCCTCCCTCACCCATCTCTTCTCTCCTTTACCACAAGGGTTAGGAAATATATTATTACAAAAAATCACTAACTCGCATTATCCTCATGTACATATAAATCTTCATCCTTGTAACCATAAATCCATTACCCCTATATATCAATCTCCAAACCCTTGACCATTAGTCCCTAGCCATTGCAATCCTTAGTCCCTAGTACAACTAACGACCATAACTCTTGTCCCACTATAATCCTAAACTAGTATATCCCCTAAAACTCATAAATACTAACACATAATGATATATATCCCTCAACCCCTATAATCCTAACCGTGTAATCCTAACCTCTAAAGTGTCTAGTCAAATAAAAATTAACCCCTAACCCTTATAACCTATAATTCTCATCAACCCTAAACTCTATCATCAAACACCCAACCATTAAAACATATAACCCACAGCCAGTTTAGAGAGATAGTCAGAGACGGAGAGACCTGAACCTTGGGCCCTAAAGGAATATTCTATCCAGAAATAGGTATATGATGATTTCCTCCAGTAACCACACATGAACTCTTAATGGTATATCATTGGCCTATGATTAAGGATGTTGGTACCATGAAGTGGTTTTGAGTAATATGTATGTGCCTGATCAAGGATTTTGGAATGATGTCTTATGGAAGAATATCGTGCCTTTGGCCATAAAGAAACCATTTAGACATCAAATTCCATGAACAATGTCTAAAAGCACCAAACAAGACTTTACAGGGGTATCCATTGTGTTATGTATCCAAGTCTTGGGGATTTAGGGCATTAGACATGGTCAAGGGAGGAGACCTAAGAATTGGGCGTTAAAGGAATCTTATATCCATCTAGGGATAAGAAGGTTACGTCCACCAACTGTACATGGCCTCTTGAGGTATCATTGTCCTGTGATTGAGGATGGAAGTGCCATTATATGGTTTTTAACTTAGCATATACATGTCTTAGGGCCTTGGAAATGGTTTTCGAGGGAAGAATACCATGCATTTGGCCCTAAATAAACCATTGAGGCATCCAAATCCATGATAAATTACTCGAGGAACCATGCATTACCTCATAGGGATATATGTGGAAATATGTACTATGTCTTAGGGCCTTAGGACCTTGGACATAGTCAAGGGAGGAGAGTTGATCCTATGGACCTAAATGAATCTTCTAGCCATCCAAGGATAAGAATATTTCATCCACCAACCATGCATGACATATTGATGGTATCATTACTCTATGATTGAGGATATTAGTGCCATTCGGTATTTTTAAGTAGTATGTACATGTCTCGGGGCCTTTAGGATGATGCTCTAGGGAAGAATACTTTGAATTTATCCTTAAAGAAAGCATTGAGGCATCTAGATCTATGAAAAATGCTTCAAATCACAACACATGATTTTGTCAATGGTATTCATGATGCTCTATATTTATGTCTTGGGGCCTTGGGGCCTTGGACATGCTTAGTGGAGGATACCAAAACCTTGGGCCTTGAAGAAGTCTTCTAGCCATCAAAGACTAAGAAGGTTTCATAAACCAACCACACATGGATTCTTGAGTGTGCCAATGGCTTATGATTAGGGATGTTGGTGCAATTAGGTGGTTTGGATAAATATGTATGTGTCTCAAGGCCTTGGGAATGACAATTGAGGGAAAAATACCATGCATTTGGCCCTAAAGAAACCATTGAGGCATCCAAATCCATGAAAAATGACTCAAAGCACCGTGTATGAATTTGCAGGGATATCCATGGCTCCATGGCACTATGTATCCAAGTCTTTGGAATTGGGGGTTTGGACATGGTTATGGGATGAGACTTGAAGCTCGAGACTGAAAGGAATGTTACATCCATTTAGGGATAAGAGGGTTTTATGCACCAAGAACATATACCATTTTGGGGGTATCATTGGCCTATTGATGATGACCATGCCATCATGGTATCATTAGCATATGATTGTTTCCTTAAACCAACATAGATCCATCCTAAATGTGTATCTATCAAGCACTGAGAGGCATCCAATTTCTCAAGTTCTTATTTTTGTAATGAGTTTTTATCTGGTTTTAAAATTTTGTTTTATGAGTGGATATGGATTTTTTAATTGGTTTTCACTTTTTATTTTGTGAACCGACATAACTTTTTTTAGTCACTTTTTATTTTGGGTACATAATGCAACGTCATTACGCTAAATTACATTGCACATCTCCCCCATACTAAGTTGTAACCACCTCGCTACTCTCGGTGCAATAAACACATATGATATTTAAAGCAGATACTTCACCTTCAAATGATCATATTTGCTTGTGAACTATGCATAGGTCTTGAGCTATAAACCAATGTAAAAGAACGAGACATTGAAATTAGGACTAAAATATAAATTTTGAAGCTCAAGGGAAACCAATAATCCATTGAACTACCACACATGACCTCTATGTAGGACATTTGGCCTATGAGTGGTGATATATCACTATTAGAAGGTTATGAGCACTAAGGATGGGTCATGGGGAACTTGATTTTCCTCAATGTGTATTATGTATTAGGCATGTAGATTATTCTACCCTTGATAAGTCAGACTATAAGGTTTTAACCCCATCTAGATGTGAACTTTAGGAAACATAAATTCTGCTTAGCTGACAAGGAGACCAACAAGACGATAGCTATTGGTGTTGACAATCATGGATTGTTTAGACTATGCAACATTGGACAGGTCGCGGAGCATGCAATGGTAAGCACAAGTATAGCAAATATAAGTACTCTTTGACATTGATTATATGGGAACCTAATATTAACCTACCTTTCTCATATGGCTTGAGGTAATATGGTAGAAAGACTTCATGATATCCAAGCACAAATATAGGGTGTTTTTGGAGCTTGTTAGATGACAAAGTAGCATAGAGCACCATTTGAGGAAGGACAAGTATGGGGAGAAAACATAGTCATTTAATTGGATCATGTAAACATTTGTGGACCAATGAACATGGAATCCAACACTAGTGTTCGGTATTTCTTTCTTTTTATTGACAACTATAGTAGGAAAATGTGCATGTATTTCCTTATTTTTGTTGAGGACTACAATAGGAAAATGTGGGTGTATTTTATGAAATTGAAAGATAAAATGTTTAATGAATTTCAAAAGTTTCAATAAAAAAGAGTTAGGATGTCACCTTAGCACTCGTGTCTGATGATAACAAAGAATTTTGCTCCAAATAATTCAATAACATTTGCAATAAGCATCAAACAAAAATATAGTTCACTACACCCTACACTCCATAATAGAATGGTGTGGTTGAGAGGTGGAACCATGCTATTAAATAGATGACCATGTGTAAGATGGAGAACATGTATGTTCCAAATAGGTTTTGGGGTGAGGAATTGTTTACAATATTATATATATTAACTATATTTCTAATGATGGTGGTGAAGCAGAACACCACAAAGGAAGCATGGTCTAGGAGGAGTCCTAAAGTCATTCATCTTAGGGTATTTAGTTATATTTTCCATGCCTAGATTCTAGATGAGAAAAGAACCAAGTTAGACTCTAAGAGAGAGAAATTGATGATCATAGGGTACAATGACATATATAAATATTATAGGATGGTTTATGTTAACACCAATCAGTTGATATTCAATAGATATGTCATAGTTGATGAAGAAGTTCAACCTTTCAAAGCTTCTTTAGATTTCAAAATTACCATGGAGAAACCAATTGTGATGAAGGATACAAGTGCCAAGATTCAAGAAGCTCTGCCCAAAATGGGGAACTATTTTGAGGATGTGAAGTCTACGATAATTTATGATGCAAACAATGCAAATTAGCATTCGTATGAAACATGTAGAGGTAAGACAAGTCATGGTGACAATACTAACTTCGATGAGGAGGGCCCCAAGAAGAGGCCATATTGGTGGCTCAAAAATTCATTACAGATATTCGGGTGGGAGAAATGATTAAAGGAATATCATTAAGGGGCAAGAGAAAACATAAAACAAACATGGTAAAATTTGTTTTCATGGCCAATGTTCAGGGATTTAATGAGCCATAGGTGTTTGAGGAGGGAATAGGGAAAATTGAATCGGAGTCCATGGAAACCAAACATGAGATTCAAATGAAAATTCGAACTTGAAATCTCATAGACCTTCCACTAGGGAAGAGACCCATTGGTTGCAAATGGGTGTACAAAGTCAAGCAAAAAGCAAATGGCACACTTGAAAAGCATAAGGCACAATTGGTTGCAAAAGGGTTCTCTAAGTGAGAGATCATTGACTATGAAGAGACCTTTTCTCCTATGTAAAAGATGTGCATAATTCGATTAATTATATCCACGGTAGCACAATTTAGTTGGAATGTCGATCAAATGGATATGGAAAATTCCTTCCTCAAATTATGTAGATTTGGAGGAACAAGTGTACACATATACACCACAAGTTTGTCAGGTTCCAAGGTAGGAGCATCTTGTTTGCACACTGAAGAAGGTTATATATGGCCTAAAGAAGGCACCCAAGGCATGGTACATTAGAATTAACAAGTAATTGGATGAATAGGGGTTGTGCAGTAGAATCAAAGACCCTAAGATATGTGGGTATAAAGATTCATATTGGTCAGGTTGTGTGGTTGATAGAAAATCAAAATTTGAATATGTATTTCAAGTTTTTTTTTTTTGTAACTAGGTGAATCAGCAACTGGAGATTGGGATGGTATTCGCGTGACACGGGGTCTAGGAATCCAATCCCGCTACCACTATACCCCCAGGTGCCCCACACACCCCACAAGCATGGGACACGGGTAAAGCCGGGTGTGATTTGAGCTCATGACCTCCATTTACAACTGTGACTCATAACAACTGAACCACCAATGAGCCACACCTGTGCGGGCTAAATATGTATTTCAATTTATCTTGGTTTCTTTATGTGTTAAATTTCAATGATATTTTGTACATTCAATTTTGCAAAGCTCGTATAATTTTAATTAATCATAATTCACATTTTAATACTGATAGATTTTTATTTTTATCTAACCTTTAACCCCATAACTTACCTACAATCCCTATAACCTTTAACTCTTAACCTACAATCCTTATAACCCTAACCCCAAAAAACCTAAACACCTAGAAGCACTTATGCACTTAGGGATTATGGTTTAGAAGAGGGCCTAAAGGCCTTTATGGGGGAGGGGATCTAGGAATAAACTGACATATATAGATTTATTGGGCAATAAATGAACTAAATGTTACCCATCGAACAAAGTAACATTCAACAAAGGTGCGCATGCACAACATAAAATTTAAAAAATAATCCGCGCTCTTCTCCCGCATTTTTTCTCTCATGTATCGCATTTTTTTTGCTTTTTTCACGCATAGTTCGACAATCACTTGCATTTTGGATTGTATTCAGACACCTTTTGGTGTTTCTTTGACAATTTGGATGGAATACGCACTAGTTGGACTCTATTTGGCTCTTTGGATTGAATACACACCAGTTGGACTCTATTTGGCTCCTTGGATTGAATACACAACAGTTGGACTCTATTTGGCTCCTTGGATTGAATACACAACAGTTGGACTCTATTTGGCTCCTTGGATTGAATTATCATGTTGCTTTGACACACTTGAACTCTTCTTACATATAGTGGATACATCAAAAGAGCATTTTATATTTAAATCAAGGAGAAATCCTAATCCTTGAGGTATGGCGACAATTTTTTCTTGTGAAATGTATTTTAGTCTTCATTCAATTTGTTTGAATTGTATCTATTTTAATTTTTCCTCATAAATTGTATGATAAATGTATTTTAGTCTTCTTAATATTCAACATAGACAATAAAAACATCTTACCACAAAAAAAATACAACATGCACCAAGCAATGCTTTCAACTTTTCATAAAGGTAATAAAAAAAACTTACTTGCATCACCACCAATAACCTTTCATAATCACATAACTCCATCCAATACACAAACATTTGTTGAATTCCTTATGATTTCACTACAAAAACTCACACAAACTCCTAAAGAATCAAACTCTTAATCTTTTGGGGTTATTTTCCCTCATCCAAAACATGAAAATGAAGTGAGTAGGAGATTTTCCTTTTGTAGGAAATGTGCTCCTACTAACATCCCATACCACCATCCAATACCATCTACTAACACAAACTATTGTCAAAAAACCATGTAACAAGTGCCAAGCTACCAAAAAGAGACTCATTGTACATTGTTTCAAGATGACAAGAAAACATCTCATGTCTTTGTTAGTATATTGTTGTTTGATGCATATGCTTTGTAAGCCGTCCCGTAGTATTTGCTGATCCATAGTTTGTGTTATTGTTGTTTGGCGCATATGCTTTGTAAGTCGCCCATAGTATTGTTGATCCATAGTTTTTATTGGCCCATGGTTTTGACCCATAGTATTGGTGCCTAGACTTAGTATATAAGTGTGTGTTGAGGCCTATGAAGGCATCATGAAGTTATTTGTATTGAGCTTGCTCAAAGGAGGTTACCCCCTCGAAGTGGCCTGCGATCAATAAAAGTGATTCTGAGTTCTGTTATTTCTGCTATCTCGTATTTTCATTAATTAATTGTTGGAGGTTCTTCACATCTGGTGTCAGAGCACCTTCTTAGGCTTGTTGGGTGGAATTTCTGCCAATTTTTTTTTTTTCGCATCTGTTGCAAGTTTGGATCTGGGAATAATCCCTATCCACTTAATTGTGGGAAGTACTTGGGCATAAGCCCTAAAAATCATTGTGAGGAGTACCACAGGAACCCCAAAGTAGCTGGCCCATTGAGAGACCTTCTAGTGAAAAGGGAAATGACCCCTACCTGATTGACTAGTTCCCACCCATGAGGTAAACCAAGAGCTGTCGTTTGTGGCAAAGCGGTTATCAGTTTTACCTGAGCCGTGGAGTGAGGAGTACTGCCCCAATATGCAAACCGTTAGACAACATTGGTGGCCGCATGAAACCCTTGAACTGTTAGGAAGCCACACATACCTGGGGTCCATATCTATTTTCAGTTGAACTGTTGCCGATCACTTCCGCGCCATTACAGATCCAGCCGTTTCAGATCCATTCTGAAAGTCGTTCCAGATCCATCCGTTTAAGATCTATTTCAGATCCATCAGTTTTCGATCCATTCGACGCCATTTCAGATCCCTCTGTTTCCGATCACTTCCGCACCATTGCAGATCTATCTGTTTCTGATCCCTTCTGCGCCGTTGCAGATCCATTCCTGAAAAAATAAATAAATAAATTCTTGTTTTTGGCCATATTTCCCTTGTTTTCACTATGTTTCCCTTGAAACTTCCCTAACACCCCTGTAATCTCATTCTGCATATCTCATTCCTGAGGACCCTATCCCAAATTCAACTTCCCAAAGCCCGAAATCCCACATTTGTCTATTTTTAGGGTTTGCCATAACTTCTTCGGATTTCACCCGATCGCCTTCAAATTTTACCACAAAGTTCCTTTCCTAATTCTGCTTCTTTGTCCCTCTCTGCCAATTTTTTTCAATCTTTCACCCTGCTTCTGAAATTCTCATTTTCTGCTTCATTGTCCATTCGACAGTGTCCAAAACCTAGTCAAACCCAAATTACCCTTCAAATTTTTTTCCAAATCCAGATTTTCCTTTACTGAAACAGTTTCTGTTTTTGTTTTTCTACCCACTCATAAAAAATAATAATAATAATAATAATAATAAAACTCTTGGTTATGGTTGTCATAGGCGCAGGAGCAAAAACCATGGAAGAAGCACTTGTATCCATCCAAGCCAAACTCCAGGATCTGGATGAAAAATTTATCGGCCTCCATCTTGAGCATTCATCCATGAACAATAAACGATAGTCTGAGTCTTCATCAGATAATGGGTTCTCTTCTTCCAGCAATTTCCATGGTCCGAAGCTTGATTTTCCTCGCTTCAGTGGTACTGATCCGACTGGATGGATCTATCGTGTAGAACAATATTTCAGTCTGCATAATACTTTTGATGTCAACAAAGTTCCACTTGCATCTTTTCATTTGGAACAAAAAGCTCTTCAATGGTACCGTTGCCACATCAAGGCTCATGAAGAGCCAAAATGAACATAATTTTTCAACCTCCTTTTGCAACGATTTGGTCCTAGTGCTTTTGATGAATTCACAGGATCCCTCACTAAACTTCGCCAAATTGGCACTGTGAGAGAGTACCAAACTGAATTTGAGAAACTAGACAACCACACTGAAGGATTGCCTGATGAATTCTATTAGAGATGTTTTATTAGTGCCCTAAAGGATGTAATCTGCTCTGAGGTCAAAATGTTCTGTCCCAACACAATGATGGAAGCCATGGGGTTGGCTAATTTGGAAGAAGACAAGATTGCAGCCTAACAACGCTCCAAACCCACTTTTGTTCTCTTCCAAAATATGGGTTCTCAATGACCTCCCACCCCGCTAGCTCCTCGACCAACTCCTATCAAGCATTTGTCTGAAACCGAGATGCAGGCACGCAGAGAAAAGGGACTTTGTTATAATTGTGATGAGAAATTCACTCGGGGACATAGATGTGTTTAGCAAAAGCTCTATCTCTTGGATATGGATTCTCCGCCTGCCTCTAAAATTGGTGAAGAAGCTCCAAATACAGTGGATTCTCAGGTCGACATTCTGGAGTCGCCTATTGACCCTCTGTCTCAAGATGACCAGCCAGAGATATCTCTCCATACTTTAGCTGGAATCACCATCCCCCAAACTATGCAGGTCAGGGGTTACTTCAAGAAGCTTTCTCTTACAATAGTCATTGATTCTAGGAGCACTCATAATTTCATTGACCCTCGGATCACCAAACAGGCTAATTGTTTTATCCATCCTTGCTCCAACTTTGAAGTCATGGTTGCTGATGGGGACACCTTACCTTGTAAAGGGAAGTTTCGTAATGTGCGTATCTCTATGGGAGATTATAACCTATTCTCTGACATGTTTGCCTTGACCTTGGGTGGATGTGATGTGGTTTTGGGCGCTCAATGGCTACGCACACTTGGCCCCATCTTATGGGATTTTGCTGAACTTTGGATGCAGTTTTCCCCCAATGGACAAAAACACACATTGATAGGATTACAACCAAGGTATCTCAGCATCATCAGTTCCCATCGCATGGAAAAACTCCTTAAGAAGAATTCACATGGTGTCATCGCCCAGATCCATTCCATTCAGATGCAACCATCAGCTGTCTCCACTATTCCTTTGGATCTACAACAAATTCTGGATCGATATATAGGTGTCTTTGCTGAACCAGTGGGATTTCCACCTTCAAGGCCAGAGGACCATCTTATTCAGCTCCTTCCTGGAAGTGTTCCTCCCAACATCAGGCCCTATCGCTACCCATTTCACCAAAAAATAGAGATTGAAATGCTAGTTCGGTACTTACAGAAGCAAGGTATTATTCGCCCAAGCACTAGTTCCTTTTCTTCACCAGTTCTTCTTGTCCGCAAAAAATATGGGTCATGGAGCCTCTGCATTGACTTCTGAGCACTTAATCACCTCACTATCAAGGATAAGTTTCCCATTCCTATTATTGATGAGCTTCATGGTGCTCAATATTTCTCCAAGTTGGATCTTCGTTGTGGGTATCATCAAATTCGGGTTCATGAGGATGATATCCCTAAAACATCTTTCCGCACACATGATGGCCACTATGAGTTTTTGGTCATGCCTTTTGGCCTCACTGATGCTCCTTCCACATTCCAAGACTTGATGAATAAAATATTCCAGCCCTACTTGCGGAAATTCATTCTGGTATTCTTTGATGATATCATCATCTACAATAAAAAATG
This sequence comes from Larix kaempferi, assembly GCA_027924585.1. Lineage (NCBI taxonomy): Eukaryota > Viridiplantae > Streptophyta > Pinopsida > Pinales > Pinaceae > Larix > Larix kaempferi. The sequence goes on from BSBM01000291.1 coordinate 17,835,079, forward strand.
GGCTGAACATCTCCAGCATTTGGATCTTGTAATGAAACTTTTCTCTGACCATCATCTCCATGCCAAATAGCCTAAATCGGTTTTTGGACAGAAGGAAGTCGAGTATCTCGGGCACATTATCTCTGCACAAGGGGTTCACGTGGATCCTGCCAAAATCACTGCCATGGACAATAAGCCGCATCCTAAGACACTCAAGAGCCTTCATGGTTTTTTGGGGTTGACTGGCTACTATTGCAAGTTTTTCAAGGATTATGGGAAGATTGCAGCTCCATTAACTGCTCTATTCAAAAAGGATGCTTTTACATGGACACCTACTATTGAGTGTGGATTTTCCAAACTAAAACAAGCTATGTGCACTACACCTGTTCTAGCTATGCCTGATTTTTCCAAGCCCTTCACTATTGAGAGTAAGGCTTGCGGCAATGGACTTGTTGTTGTTCTCCTTCAAGATGAACACCCCATTGCGTTCACCAGCAAAGCCCTTTCAGGTAAGTATTTAGATGCCTCTACATATGAGAAGGAAATGATGGCTATTTTGCATACAGTACAGAAGTGGAGACCATACCTATTAGGGAATCATTTCTGCATCAAGACTGATCACCAGACTCTGAAATATTTCCTGGGACAACGTGTATCCTCCCCAGCACAACAGAAATGGGTTAGCAAACTCATGGGTTATGACTATGATATCACTTACAAGAAGGGTAAGGACAATATTGTGGTGGATGCTCTTTCTCGCACATTTGATGACCAAGGTTCTCTTTCAGCTATTTCTATGTCTGTTCCAAATTGGTTGCAACATGTTCAACAGGGCTATGTCAATGACTCTTCATTATCTCAAATCATTCAACGCTTGGCAAACAACCCTTCTGTTGTACCACATTACTCTTGGGATGGTGCTTCCCTGAGATACAAGGATCGTCTGGTGCTTCCCCATAGCACAGATCTTCAACAGGTTGTCTTCTATGAACTCCATGCTTCTCCATCGGTAGGGCACTCTGGGTTCCTCGAAACGTATGAGTGGGCACGGCATAACTTCTTTTGGAAGGGAATGAAAAGGACAATTCAACAGATGGTGGTTGAATGTGATACCTGCCAGTGCAATAAGGGTGAAACGACACTCCTTCCGGGATTGCTCGAAACCTTTCCCATACCTACACGGATTTGGACAAATATTTCTATGGATTTCATTGAAGGGCTCCCTAAATCTGGAGGGAAGATAGTGATTTTCGTTGTGGTTGATCACCTCTCCAAATATAGTCATTTTTGTGCTCTCAACCATCCCTATACAGCCTCCTCAGTCACTCAAATTTTCCTGGACCATATCTTCCATCTTCATGGCATCCCTTCTTCCATTGTCTCAGATTGTGATGTGACTTTCACCAGTCATTTTTAGACAGAACTATTTCGCCACACTGGAACCAAACTGAAGATGAGTTCAGGGTATCACCCACAAACAGATGGTCAGACTGAAATTATCAATAAATGCTTGGAAACTTATATTCATTGCTTCACCTCTGAAAAACAACATCAGTGGGAAAAGTGGATCCCTCTCACTGAATGGTGGTACAATACCTCTTACCACACTGCCTCTAAAATGACCCCATATGAAGCAATCTATGGTCAGGCACCGCCAGTTCTTCTTCCATACACCCCCAGCAGTTCACCAGTTCAGGAAGTTGACACAATCCTTCGAAACCGTGATCAGATTCTTCGCATTCTGCGGGACAATCTTCACATGGAAAGAAATCACATGAAGCAACAAGTCGATCAACACCGTTCTGAGAGCACTTTTCAAGCAGGTGATATGTTTTTTCTTCGTCTCTAGCCGTACAAGCAATCCTCCTTGAAACTCAAAGGGCATCATAAGCTTGCCCCAAATTTCTATGGGCCATATTAGATTTTTCAGAAGCTTGGGTCCGTTGCTTATAAATTGGAACTTCCTCCTTCTTCCTGCATTCATCCAGTATTTCATGTCTCTTGTCTGAAGAGAGTTCTTGGTACCAACATCAGAGGAAAAACTATTTTACCCGAACTGGATAATGAAGGATCCATCCTTTTGGAGCAGGAGGACGTCCTCAATAAGTGCACTCGTCAACTTCTCTCTCGCTCTATCACAGAGGTCTTAATTCATTGGCATGGCATGCAACCAGAGGATGCTACATGGGAACCACTCCTTCAGATTCAACAACAATTTCCACATCTAAAGCTTTGAGGAAAAAGCTTTTTCTAAGGGGGAGGGGATGTTAGGAACCCATGTCTTTCCTTTGTTAGTATATTGTTGTTGGACGCAGATGCTTTGTAGGTCGCCCCGTAGTATTTGTTGATCCATAGTTTGTGTTATTGTTGTTTGGTGCATATGCTTTGTAAGTCACCCGTAGTATTGTTGATCCATAGTTTGTAGTGGCCCATGGTTTTGACCCATAGTATTGGCGCCTAGAATTAGTATCTAAGTGTGTGTTGAGGCCTATGAAAGCACCATAAAGTTATTTGTATTGAGCTTGCTCAAAGGAGGGTTCCCCCTCGAAGTGGCCCACGATCAATAAAAGTGATTTTGAGTTCTGTTATTTCTATTATCTCGTATTTTCATCAATTAATTGTTGCAGGTTCTTCACACATCACCACCAATAACCTTTCATAATCACAAAACTCCATCCATTACACAAACATTTATTGAATTCCTCATGATTTCACTACAAAAACTCACACAAACACCTAAAGAATCAAACTCTTAATCTTTTGGGGTTATTTTCACTCATCCAAAACATGAAAATGAAGTGAGTAGGAGCTTTACATTTTGTAGGAAATGTGCTCCTACTAACATCCCATACCACCATCCAATACCATCTACTAACACAAACTATTGTCAAAAAACCATGTAACAAGTTCCAAGCTACCAAAAAGAGGCTCATTGTACATTGTTTCAAGATGACAAGAAAACATCTCAAATTGAGTTCCTAGAGGTGACGTTGTTGTTATATCTAGGGCATTCTCAATAAATTTTTAGATTATAAGAAAACATTCTCACTAGATGTTGTTGTACATAATCAATTGCTACATCGATTTTTAATAATCATGCACATCGAGTTTCCTCATTTCATAATTGAAAAATAATATCTTATTTGTTATTTATTCTTGCAGGGGTGATATTTTTGTTTTGTTAAAAAACATCTTGAAGATGGGAAACATATGTAATAATAAAATAAAGTCTAGAAGGAAGGAGCCTCCCCCTGAAAAGTCCCATGAGATAAGAGAAAATGCCATATTGTACATGGAAAACCGTAGCCATCAAAATGTTAGTGCCTTAGATCCATCAACAAGCAATGATGAAGTGGTTGAATTCAATCAAATCTTGGTTGGTGCCGAGTATGAAGGGATGGATGTTGAACAAGTTGTTAATTGGAAACCTCCCCAAGAAGAGAACACACATGTCGAACACACTCCCTTGCAGGACCAAATTGTGAACGAAGAGCCCCAACAAACTGGTGACGAGATTCGTACTTCCTTTCCGACTCCCTTGCCTTGACTATCAAGCGGACAACAAAGAACTCCCAGACGTATTCATGTGGATGAAAGTTCCATTTTCAGGAATTGAAGGTAAGTTTCCCAAATGCACTATTGATTTCCATTATAACAGGATAATCAAAGAATTTTTTGAATCCAAAACCGATGCAGCAAAATGTGAATTGTTTCTGGATTTGTTAAAATCACATTGTCTAGATCTTGTTAGGAGAATTTTAGGCCTAAAGGTAGTTAGAAGTTCAGAGGCCAACAATCATGTTGTTAGAAATCTACAGTCTACATTTAATTTGATTGGAAAAACTTCTTCTACAAAATATTTTAATGTGTCCCGTCGTGTATTGTTAGAATTGACTGTAGACAAATCCACAAGGTAACGTCGCCTGCTATCACACACATGTAAAATCTTTAAAGTAGATAGAAAGAATCTTCAAAAGTATTCTTCTATAAGAGAAAAACTTGAGATCCCAGGCCAAAAATCATTTGTTGGGCCTTTGTTGGTAGGTTACCTTGTTCAAACATGAAGCTTGTTGATGTTGCTAAAGAACTAGTACAAAATTTTTGGCATGATAACACTAGACTGTCATCGAATCAAAGAGATGCGTTAAAGTTGAGAAAATGTGTTAAGGGGTGTGAACCCCATGTCAAGCACGTCCTTGACACGACACATACAGGACATGTTCCAGGTGCAGTGGATTTGCATTATTGAGCCGCTGCATCCATGAAATCGAGGAGCATGAATTTGGGAGGATGTCAGTCGAAATGCAGAACTTCAAGTACATAACATATCAAGTAGATAGCGCGAAGGAAAGAAAAAAAATTGCATTGGTGAAGTCACATGTAATCTAAGTTTGCATACTTTCATATTGTACATGTTGAATTTATACATATATACTCAAATTGCAAATGTCACATTGTATTAATTCCCTTGGTTTTGTAGCACATAGTACAAATTTGTGATTTTATGAAGGAATTCTACCAAAAGATCGAGCAGTATGCACAACATGTCCATGTAGCACGATTGTAGGATGAACAGTACATATAGTGCAGGGACACGTTTCCCAATGGCACAATATTGTTGGCTGTGAACTTTGTTGAAAACTACACCCTGCAGCCACAAAATGAGATTCAAAGTCAATACTACCATTTAGACCAAGTTAGCATAATCCTCCATATCACGTATAGGCACGCGCCAAAGAACAGCAATGATATGAGGGTAATATTGAAAGAGACCAACTTCTACATTAGTGACGACAGGTGCCACGACCTACATTATGTGTGGCATTGCTTCATAATTTTCTATGATCAGCTGAAGGAGAGAGGTATACAAATGGATCAACATTGGATATGGTTAGATGGTTGTGTAGGCCAGTTCAAAAATGCATGTGTATTCCAGTGGTTGAGTATTTTGCACAAGAATTATGATGTGTTGCATATATGGAACTATTTTGAAACTAGGAATAGAAAGGGAGAGCATGATGGGATGGAGCATGTCTCAAAATTTCCCTATGTAGAGAGGAGATGAGGTGCATGACAAACCCTCATATTCGGGATGTAGAATCCATAGTTCAATGGTGCTTTGCAAAAATGTCAGATCGAACCACGAAGCAGCACAAACCAACAGGTAGAGGACGTGTTATTATAAATTTATGGAATGTGGTTGATATATATTGATCGCGTTCTTATAGTTGTAGTACTGTACAAGGAACTCGTGGATTTCATTTGGTTCGAAGCTCAAACAACCCCTTATTTGAAATATGGACGCAAAACTTGCTTGATTTTGTGTGCCTTGCAGTAGTTGTGAGTGGGATGAGTGTGAATCAATGGATTGGGTTGATGAATGGGATCATGTATCCCTTGCAGTGGACCCACATGCAGTTGTTGAAACAATCCAGTTAGAGGAAGGCTAGTATTCTTTTTCGAATGAATATGATCATATATCTGATCTTGTACATCCAAGTAAACATTTCTGCATTCATATCCCGGTTCCCTCGTTTTTTTAACTATCCAAGTTATCAAACCACTACTTGTTGGAATATGATTGTAAATGCATTTTTGAAGGACACATCTACGCAGTTGTCTCCCCAACAAATAGTGCAATTGGCATGAATTATTGGTTGGCACAATGCATCCATGGGAATCAAACCCTCCTCGCATCATTAACCTCTAGTGAAGGCATTACCTTTCCGATTGGCTCGATGGTTGTTCAAGGAGAATATCTTACAGTAGATGGAAAGGGACCAAAGAGAAATGGCTACACATACATGGATTATAGACTAGGTTCACGGGTATATCACTTTACGCACTTGATCGTTGGTATAAACATCCAACTACAAACAATGTCAACGAAGTCCTCAAACAAGGTACGCTACTTACTACCTCATGTAGAGCACGAGAGGTTGTTTGAGACAATAACAAACAGAGAGGATCCAAAAGGCCTAATTGATTGAGGTACATAGTATAGTCATCTGATTGTTTATTCATGCATGTCTAATGTTATTCATGTTAGATATTTTATTTGATATCGTTATCTTATATCGTTTATTTGATGTTCGAGTTATGTTTAAGTTACTATTACAATACATTGATGTTTTACACCATTATATGTTTTACACCAATCACTCCAATTCAAGTTTCCATCCCTTTAGGAAAACTTCACATGCATAAACAAGATTGAAAACTCATCTTATATTAGAACATTTACAAATATTCAATAGAAATTTGAATCAATACACATTAATGAGTACACATTTATCATTCACAAATCACAATGAGACACATAAATGCATTGAAATTTGATAAGCATTGGGAAATAACTCAAGATGTCGGAACCATATTTCTCATTAAGTCATCAAAATAAAAATGTATTACATAGATGTCAGAATGCCACTAGGAATTGGAAAATTCCAAATAGACTAATAGTAAATACAAAAAGTGGTGGATCAAGATGGAAGAATCTCATGTCAATAGTCCTCCTCCATGCCTGAATCAACAAACTCCTTACTGCCCTGATCATCATCCTCTGCCTCCTCCTCCTCCTCTCTTCCCATCTGACAATATGCATCTCCTGGTGTGGAGGATGACCCCTCCATATGATCACCATCATCATAGCCTCCAAATCTACTAGTGGAAGTGGAAAACTCTACAAATCCCTCCTCCACCTCATAAAGTAAGTCTCTATCCCAAAATAGCTATCTAAGTGTTATCTTCCTCCCATGTTAAATCTCTCCATCCATGTGAGGATGGAATCTATGTGAGGGCCCCAGTCCACCAGTGAGCCAATCATGCCTATAGAACTTGGGGTTCAATGAGTGGTCCAAGCAATGAAAAGGTGTGCAATTCTTATCCTGCTTGGAGATAAGAATATCCCAAATGATGGACCATAAGTTCTCTGTTGATGTCCCATTCTTGGGGACACTCATTCTCCATGAAAATGGACCTCATGAGCATGATGAATGAGGAAGCAAATCGAGTATCTACAATCTTCAACAATGAAAGTTGTGTGTACTCTTTGTAGATGGTGAGGGAATTTGTGCAGTTTTGTACAAAGTTACGGATATGGCGTGCATGCTCAATAACGTTTCCAATTCATGTCACATCTGAAGCAATGGATTTCAGTGTTAAATTCAAGTAATAGGCAATGCAAGGTGTCCAAATGACATGTAAGAGCAATAAAATCATGTATAAATGAATCTACAACACTAACCACTCAAATGAACGGTGCCCAAAATGAACATACATGTGGATATTTACCTTCCACAATCATGCCAGCAACCTTGCAAACAGGTGCATTGTCCGTGATGATTTGTACACAATAATCAACACCTACTTATTCAATGGTTTATACAATTGATATCAGACCATTCACAGGATAATCCATGGCTCTATATTTTGGAATACTCACCTTATCTACGACTCTTTAATCACCCTCAACAACGTCCTCCATTAAGGCATCACACCTCTCCAATGAACAAGTAGAATGTGCATGGATGAAGTCAATCTCATCATCACACCTCTCCTCCGCTATATAATTGGAAGTCTCATGGACGAAAGAAACAAATGATATAAATATCTTGGGTGGTACAATCACCCCTACATGCTCCTAAGCCACTAGATCAATAATGTTGACATTCACCCTTATCACAAGAGGAAATACTAACAAACTAAAATATCTTAGAATCACACAATATGGGTTGGAAGCTAGATCTACATGTTCCTTCTAAGAAATATAACCTAATATAGCTTAAAGACCCTGATTTAGCCCTATAAACCAGACAAAAATAAATGTATCCCTAGAAAGCCTAATGTGGACCTACAACCCTCGAGACCTAATCTAGAATACTTATCTATCCCTAGAGACGTAACATAGCCCCAGTGACCTAATCTAGCCCTATAGAACCTAATATAGCTTAAAGACCCTAATCTAGCCCTAGAAACCAAACAAAAACAAATGTAGCCCTGGAAATCATAATGTGGACCTACAACCCTGGAGACCTAATCTATAATACTTATCTAACCCTATAGACATAACCTAGCCTTGAAGACCTAATTTAGCCCTATAGAACCTAATCTAGCTTATTGACCCCCTTTTGCAAGATTAGCATGGACTTCACTGAGCAAAACCCTAGTTCTGGTGATAGAACAATAGCATCGTTTTCGAGCGTTGGAGGCAAAGTGTTGGGGGTCCCCCAACTAGAACCTAGTGTCCTGAATCCACCAAAATCGATGGCTTCACGATTGGAGTCATGGTTTTGGTGCTACGGGCATTTTAGTTAGGCACCCCATGGTCATTCAGGGACACTTTGAGGATTTGCTCCGGGGGCACGGAACCCAAACCGACAATTAGAGTTGGCTTCCATCAGATCCCACACGTGCAGATTTTCATTTTGGATGTGTTCACAATGTCCACGCACGCCCCAGAGACTTCGGATCATAAATGACCCCCTTGAGCAAAATTGGAATGGCCTTCATTGAGCAAAACCCTAGTTCCATAGATGGCACAATAGCATTGTTTTCGGGCGTTAGAGGCATGGTGTGGGGGGTCCCCCAGCTAGAACCCGGAGTCTCGAATCCACTGGAATCGATGGCTTCGAGATCATAGTCACGGTTTTGGTGCTATGGGCATTTTGGTCAGGCACCCCGTGGCCATTCAGGGACACTTTGAGGATTTGCTCCAGGGGCACGAAACCCAAACCGGCGAGCGAAGTTGGGTTCCGTAATATCTCACACATGCACATGGCCATTGTGGACTTGTTCACGATGTCCACACATGCCTAGGAGCCTTCGGATGAGAATTGACCCCCTTGAGCAAAATTGGAATGGCCTTCACTGAGGAAAACACTAGTTCCGGAGATGGAACAATAGCACTGTTTCCAGGCATTGGAGGCATAGTTTGGGGGGTCCCTAGCTTGAAATCGGCATCCCAAATCCATCAGAATTGATAGCTTCATGATCAAAGTCACGGTTTTGGTGCTACGAGAATTTTGGCTAGGCACCCCGTGGCCATTCAGGAACAGTTTGAGGATTTTCTCTAGGGGCACGGAACCCAAACCGGCGAGCGGAGTTGGATTCCGTTAGATCCCACATGTGCACATGGCCATTGTGGATGTGTTCACGATGGCCATGCATGATTGGGATCCTTCAGATCATAAATGACCCCCTTGAGCAAAATTGGAATGGCCTTCACTGAGAAAAACCCTAGTTTTGGAGATGGCACAATAGCACCATTTAAGAGTGTTGGAGGCACGATGTTGTGGGTCCCCCAGCTAGAACTCAGCATCCTGAATCCACTAGAATCAAAGGCTTCATGATCAGAGTCATGGTTTTGGTGCTACGGGCATTTTGGTCAGGCACCCTATGGTCATTCAGGGACACTTGAGGATTTGCTCCGGGGGCACGGAACCCAAACTGGTGAGCGAAGTTGGGTTCTGTCAGATCCCACATGTGCACATGTGCATTGTGGACATGTTCACAATGGCCACGCACAACTGAAAGCCTTCGTATCATAAATGACCCCCATGAACAAAATTGGAATGGCCTTCACTAAGCAAAACCATAGTTCTAGAGCTATCACAATAGCACCGGTTCCGGGAATCGGAGGCACCGTATGGGGGGTCCCCCAGATATAAACCAGCATCTCGAATCCACCGAAATCGACAGCTTCATGATCAACGTCACGGTTTTGGTGCTACAGGCATTTTGGTCAGGCACCCCGTGGTCATTCAAGGACACTTTGAGGATTTGCTCCGAGGGAATGGAACCCAAACCGGCGAGTGGATTTGGGTTTCGTCAGATCCCACATGTGAATATGGCCATTGTGGATGTGTTCATGATGGCCATCCATGCCTGGGATCCTTAGGATCACAAATGACCCCCTTGAGCAAAATTGGAATGGCCTACACTGAGCAAAACCCTAGTTTCAAAGATGGCACAATAGCACCGTTTATGGGCTTTGGAGGGATGATGTGGGGAGTCCCCCAACTAGAAGTCAGTGTCTCGAATCCACCGAAATTGACGACTTCACCATCAAAGTCACGGTTTTGGTGCTACGGGCATTTTGGTTAGGCACCCCATGGCCATTTAGGGACACTTTGAGGATTTGCTACGGGGGCACGGAACCCAAACCGGTGAGCAGAGTTAGGTTTTGTCAGATACCACATGTACACATGGCCATTGTGGACATGTTCACGATGGCCATGCATGCCTGGGATCCTTCGGATGAGAATTGACCCCCTTGAGAAAAATTGGAATGGCCTTCATTGAGCAAAATCATAGTTCCATAGATGGCACAATAGTATTGTTTCCGAGCATTGGAGCCACGGTGTGGGTGGTCCCCTAGCTAGAAACCGACATCTCGAATCTATCGAAATGAATGGGCTCGCGACTGGAATCACGGTTTTGGAGATACGGGCATTTTGGTCAGGCACCTCATGGTCATTCAGAGACACTTTGAGGATTTTCTCCGGGGGACGGAACCCAAACCAACGAGCAAAGTTGGGTTCCGTCATATCCCACACATGCACATGGCCATTGTGGACATGTTCACAATGGCCACACATGCTCGAGATCCTTCAGATCATAAATGACTACCTTGAGAAAAATTGGAATGGCATTCACTAAGAAAAACCCTAGTTCCGGAGATGGCATAATAGCACTATTTCTGGGCATTGGAGGCACGGTGTGGGGGGTCCCCCAGCTATAACCCGATGTCTCGAATCCACCGGAATTGACGGCTTCACAATCGGAGTCATGGTTTTGGAGCTACGGGCATTTTGGTCAGGAACCCCATGGCCATTCAAGGACACTTTGAGGATTTCCTATGGGGGAACGAAACCCAAACTGACGAGCAGAGTTGGGTTCCATCAGATCCCACACATGCACATGGACATTATGGACATGTTCATGATGGCCACGCACTCCTGGGATCCTTTGGATCATAAATGATCCCCTTGATCAAAATTGGAATGGCCTTCACTGAGAAAAACCCTAGTTCCGGAGATGGCGCAATAGCACCGTTTCCGAGCGTTAGAGGCACAGTGTAGGGGGGGGCAGCTAGAAACCAGCATCCTGAATCCATCATAATTGATGGCTTCACGATTGGATTCACGGTTTTGCTGCTATGGGCATTTCTAAAGGAACCTCATGTCCAATATGGACACTTTGAGGATTTGCTCCGGGGGCACGAAACCCAAACCGGTGAGCGGACTTGGGTTCCGTCAGATCCCACACGTGCACATGGCCATTGTGGACGTGTTCATGATGGCCACACATGCCTGGGAGCCTTCGGATGAGTATTGAACCCCTTGAGAAAAATTGGAATGGCCTTCACTGAGAAAAACCCTAGTTCCAGAGATGGCACAATAGCATTGTTTCTGGGCATTGGAGGCATGATGTGGGGGGGCGCCTAGCTAGAACCCGGCGGGACGAATCCACCAGAATCGAAGGCTTCGCGATTGGATTCATGGTTTTGGCTCTACAAGCATTTTGGTCAGGCACCCCGTAGCCATTCAGGGACACTTTGAGGATTTGCTCCGGCGACACGAAAACCAAACCGGCGAGCAGAAATGGGTTCCCTTAGATCCCACACATGCACATGGCCATTGTGGACGTGCTCACAATAACCAAGCAGTCCCGGGAGCCTTTAGATCATAAATGACTCCCTTGAGCAAAATTGGAATGGCCTTCACTGAGAAAAACTCTAGTTCCGAAGATGGCATAATAACACTATTTTCGGGTGTTGGAGGCATGATGTGGGGGGTCCCCTAGTTGAAACCCGGAATCCTGAATCCATTAGAATATATGGATTTGTGATCGGAGTCACGGTTTTGGTACTACGGGCATTTTGGTCAGGTACCATGTGGTCATTCAATGACACTTTTAGGATTTGCTTCGGGGGCACGAAACCCAAACCGGCGAGTGGACTTGGGTTCTTTCAGCTCCCACACATGCATATGGCTATTGTGGATGTGTTCACGATGGGGACGCATTCCTAGGATCCTTCATATCATAAAATACCCTCTTGAGTAAAATTGGAACCTTCACTGAGCAAAACCCTAGTTCCTGAGATTGCACAATAGCATTGTTTCTGGACGTTGGAGGCACGGTGGGGGGGGGGGGGCTAGCTAAAACCTGGCGTCCCGAATCCATTAGAATTGAAGGATTCATGATCGGAGTCACGGTTTTGGTGCTACGGGAATTTTCGTCAGGAACCCCGTGGCCATTCAGGGACACTTTGAGGATTCACTCCGGGGGCACAGAACCCAAACTGGTGAGCGGACTTGGGTTCTTTCAACTCCCACACATTCATATGGCCATTTTGTACGTGTTCACAATGGGGACGAATGCCTGGGATCCTTCAGATTAGAAATGACCCTCTTGAGCAAGATTGTTATGGCCTTCACTGAGCAAAACCCTAGTTCCCGAGATGGCACAATAGCATTGTTTTCGAGTGTTTGAGGCACGGTGTGGGGGATCCCCTAGCTAAAACCCAAGGTCATGAATCCATCGGAATCGATGAATTCACGATCGGAGTCACGTTTTTGGTTCTATAATCATTTTTCTAGGCACCCTGTGGCCATTGAGGGACACTTTGAGGATTTGCTATGTGGGCACAGAACCTAAACCGGCGAGTGGAACAGGGTTCCTTCAGCTCCCACACTTTCATATGGCCATCATGGACATGTTCACAATGTCCACGCATGCTCGAGAGTGTTGGGATGAGAAATGACCCCCTTGAGCAAGATTGGAATGGCCTTCATTGAGAAAAACCCTAGTTCTGAAGATGGCACAATAGCACCATTTCCGGGCATTGGAGGCATGGTGTGGGGGGTCCCCTAGCTGAAACCCGAGGTCCCAAATCCATCAGAATTGATGGACTCATGAGCAGAGTCACTATTTTTGTGCTACGATCATTTTTTCCAGGAACCCCATGGTCATTCAGGGACACTTTGAGGATTTGCTCCGGGGGCACAGAACCCAAACCGGCGAGTGGACTTGGGTTATTTCATCTCCCACATGTGCATATAGAGATTGAGGATGTGTTCACGATGTCCACATACACTCGGGAGCCTTCGGATCATAAATGATCCTCTTGAGCAAGATTGGCATGGCCTTCACTTAGCAAAACCCTAGTTCCTAAGATGGCACAATAGCACTATTTTCGAGCATTTGAGGCACTATGTGGGGGGGGTCCAGCTATAACCCAATGTCTCGAAACCATCGAAATCGATGGTTTCGCAATCAGAGTCACGGTTTTGGTGCTATGGGCATTTTGGTCAGGCATCCCGTAGTGATTCAGGGACACTTTGACGATTTGCTCCAGGAGCATGGAACCCAAACCGGCAGCGGAATTGGATTCTTTCATATTCCACACGTGCATATGGCCATTATGGACATGTTCACGATGGCCACGCACGCCTGGGAGCCTTCGTATCATAAATGACCCTCTTGAGCAATATTGGCATGGCCCTTACTGAGCAAAACCCTAGTTCCAGAGATGGCACAATAGCACCGTTTTTTATCATTTGAGACACGGTGTGGGGGGTTCCCCAGCTAAAACCCGGGGTCTTGAATCCATCGGAATCGATGACTTTGTGATTGGTGTCACTTTTTTGGTGCTACGGGCATTTTTTCCAGGCACCTTATGGCCATTCAGGGACACTTTGAGGATTTACTCTGGGGGCATGAAACCCAAACCGGTGAGCGAACCAGGGTTCCGTCAGCTCCCACATGTTCATATGGCTATTGTGGACATGTTCACGATGGCCATGCACACCCGAGAGTGTTGGGATGAGAAATTACCCCCTTGAGCAAGATTGGAATGGCCTTCAATGAGCAAAAACCTATTTTCAAAGATGGCAAAATAGCACCATTTTTGGGCGTTGGAGGCACTGTGCGAGGGGTCCCCTAACTGAAACCTGGGGACACAAATCCATCGGAATCGATGGATTTGCGAGCAGAGTCACGGGTTTGGTGCTACGGGCATTTTGTCCAGGCACCAAGTGGCCATTCAAGGACACTTTGAGGATTTTCTCCGAGGGCATAGAACCCAAACCGACGAGCGGACTTGGATTCTTTCAGCTCCCACACGTTCATATGGCCATCGTGGACATGTTCACGATGGCCACGCACGCCCGAGAGAGTTGGGATAAGAAATGACCCCCTTGAGCAATATTGGCATGTGTGTGTGTGCGTAAATTCCATCGCATGTCCTTTATGGATCGAAGTGTTTGTTTATTTGTTTTGATGAATGGTTATGATGATGATGATTATGATTATGATGACTATGATTATCTTGATTATGATTGGTCCTCTATATATAATTAGATCTTATTGCTAATAAGTAAATAAAATATTGTTCATACTAGGATTGAACCACATTCTATGCGAAAATTCATAGCATCATCTCATAAACTATGATAATAAACAACATAACAAAATTAATATTTGTATGCAAAAAATAAATTAGTCAAATGAAAAATGATTACATGATCAAAATCACAAATGGTAGCAAGTTCAAATACATAATTAATAGTCTCGTAACATTATTAGAAAACCAAAATACACAGTGTCTCCAAATACAATATCAGGTCTCATGCATGACTACAAGGATGTCTCCAAATACAATCTCGGGTCTCCTAAGACACTACTATTCTCCTTGAGGCATAGTTAAGCTCCCAAGCTATATTTGTGGTGCACTAGTATATGCTAGGTCAAAAGACATTGATTTTCATATTTAGAACATGGCTAGGGCCTTGTACTCATCCTTGGTACAGAAAACCTCGTCATGCAATCCATATTAATTGGTGGGACAAATATTCCCTTTATAAGGCATCTATGTTTTTTAAGGAATCTTTGCATTGTCCATGGGCCCTAAAATAATCTTTTAGGCCTTTAAATTCTAATGTTAACCTCAAACCACATTCAAGTTCCTATGAACCATTTGTGGTGCAAAAAACGTTATAAAGGTGTTGATATTATACTCATATGCAAAAAAACATCCTATATAGGGCTTGCATTGATTTTTTGGACCTTATGTGTGCCTCATGAACCTAAAAGCTTATTTTAGGCCCTAAAGGCTAAGACAATCATTTTCATCATTATCTTGTAGCTAGGGCCCATCCCTTAGATGATAAATTTCGTAATGGTGCCCTAAAATGTCGTGTAAAACTTTGTTGGAACTCATATTACACCCATAGAACAAACTTTTTATTTGCAAGGTATATGTATTGGCTTGGAACCATGTGCACGGCCCATGAGGCCTAAAATCATGCATTAGACCCCATGACACTAGTGGTCCCTAAGACCCATAAATTATAGGGAAAACCTTGTATTGAACCAATATTACACCCATGGAACAAAGATTTCATATATAGGGTATGTGTGGTGTTTTGGGACCCAATGCATGGTTCATGAACCATAAAATAACAATTTAGGGACTTAATATCTTGGTGTTCCACCTTACCAAATATCGGTGGCCCCATTACCCATATATGGTGCCTAAATCATCATAATGATGTTAATATTACATTGATCATCCAAATATTCCCTTTATAAACCATGTGCATGGCTAATGAACCCTAAAATATTGTTTTGGGACCTGAGGCATTTTTTTCCATCACCAAAACATGGTATTGGAAATGACACATGTCATTGGTATGAGAAAACTCATAATGTTTCCCATATTAGATTCATGAGTCAAATATTTCCTTTATAGGGCCTGTGTGGTGAATTGATATCCTACACATGTCCCAGGATCCATGACAACATCATTTGTGCCTTGATATGTTGGTTCTCCTCATCAACTATGATCAAGGTCTTAAGACCCAAATGTTGTGTACAAAACATAATAATGATGTTCATATCTTGGCAAAAAAGGTTTAATGTTTGTCATCTCCACGGTGCCCATTGTTGTCTAAATTACCATCATCATCACTACCATGGTGGCCAATGGTGTCTTCATCATCATCATCATTTCCTCTATCATCATCACCACTACCACCACCACCATCATCATCAATCTGCAAAAATTATGCAAGAAATTACTTTGTGCAAAAAATTCAATGTCTCTTACTAAGGGAACCCCTAGTTTTCAAATTTTCAAACAAGACGAGATTCAGGCCATAGGTTAGAGGAAATAGGAACTCCTAGCATTGATATGATGCCACAATTCCAACGGATTTTATTGTTCATCAATCCAATCCACAATGATTATTATTATGGCCCATCTAAACTCGCCTTATAGTAGCTTTCAGAGACACATGGCAAATCCATTTTAGGGCATAGAATTCGAACCAGGTAGTAGAATTGAGATGTGTGACATCCTACAGTTGAAACTTGGAGGCCCGGATCCATCGAAATCGACGGATTCGCGATTGGAGTCATGGTTTTGGTGCTACGGGCATTTTTTCCAGGCATCCCGTGGCCATTCAGAGACACTTTAAGGATTTGCTCCGAGGGCACGGGACCCAAACCGATGAGCGGAATTGGATTCTTTCATATTCCACATGTGAATATGGCCATTGTGGATGTGTTCACGATGGCCATGCATGCCCGGAAGCCTTCGGATGAGAATTGACCCCCTTGAGCAAGATTTGCAAGGCCTTCACTGAGCAAAACCCTAGTTCCGAATATGGCACAATAGCATCATTTATGGGCGTTGGAGGCATGGTGTGGGGGGTCCTCCAGCTGAAACTCGGCGTCCTGAATCCATCGGAATCGATGGATTTACGATCGGAGTCACGGTTTTGGCACTATGGTCATTTTGGTCAGGCACCCCATGGCCATTCAGGGACACTTTGAGGATTTGCTCAGGGGGCATGGAAGCCAAACCAGCGAACGGACTTGGGTTTTGTCAGCTCCTGCACGTGCATGTGGCCATTGTTGATGTCTTCAGGATGGCCACGCTCTACCAGGAGCCTTCGGATCATAAATTACCCTCTTCAGTAAGATTGGCATGGCCTTCACTAAGCAAAACCCTAGTTCCAGAGATGGCACAATAGCACTGTTTTCGAGTGTTTGAGGCATGGTGTGGATGGTCCCCTAGTTGAAACACGGGGTCCTGAATCCATAATAATCGACGTATTTGCGATCGGAGTCACAGTTTTGGTGCTATGGGAAGTTTTGTCAAGCACCTTGTGGCCATTCAGAGACACTTTGAGGATTTGCTCTGGGGGCACGAAACCCAAACCGACAACCAGACTTGGGTTCCATCAACTCCCACATGTGCATGTGGAAATTGTGGATGTGTTCACGATGGCCACTCTCGGCCGGGAGCCTTTGGATCATAAATGACCCCCTTAAGCAAGATTGACATGGCCTTCACTGAGCAAAACCCTAGCTATTGAGATGGCACAATACCACTGTTTACGAGCCTTCGAGGCACAGTGTGGGGGGTCCCCTAGCTGAAACCTGGGGTTCTGAATCCATCAGAATCGATAGATTTGCGATCGGATTCACGGTTTTGGTGCTACGTGCATTTTTTCCAGGCACCCCGTGTCCATTCAGGGGCACTTTGAGGTTTTTTTATGGGGGCATAGAACCCAAACCGGTGAGCGGAATGGGGTTCTTTTAGATCCCACACGTGCATATGGCCATTGTGTATGCGTTCAAGATGGCCATGCTCTCTCGAGAGCCTTCGGATCATAAATGACCCCCTTGATCAATATTGGCATGGCCTTCTCTGAGATAGGGTTTATTTATTATGTATGTGCATGATATTATGTGTAGATATTTGTATAATATGTGCATGTTGTTTATGTACAAATTGACGTGGTCAAACTTTTGTGCTTGATTGCATCAATTACCCATATTTAGAAGGACCAAATGCAATAAGAACTCAACAAAACATGAAGAGACAATTGTAAAAAACATTAGAAAATTTGCATTGCAGCTTCTAGGGCTTGACGACCATGCGCAAGGTCTTGGACCATAACACTTGGCATCTACTAGGTTCATTTTTTTCTCTATGTGGGGATATAAGAGGATTAGGTTAACCACTGGGAATTACGGTCATTTAGAGACCTAGGATTTATTCCCTAAATGCACAAACTTAGTGATCAAGGGAAATAAAGGAGCTTTCAAACTACCATATAGGAAATGTATTAGGGTTCTTTGGCTCCCAAGTGTTGATACATACTTCATTAGGAGAACATGTATGCAACAAGATTACCTTCAAGAAGAAGAACATGGATACAACTATTTTTATGGTTTCCTTTGTCCTCACATCCGCTTTCAGCACAATTTCATTTATAAGTTTGAATATGCATCACCCTAACCCTAATTCTAATTACCTTACTTGATGATCCACTATTGTTGGTCTCAATAGAGCTAATAGAGCTCAAATGTACCCAAGTGATGCACCGCTATCATCACGTCTTTTGAATTGCTTCTTACACTTGTATTTTGGAGCCATCGAGTGAAAAACTACTTGAAATACATATTTGTGGAATTAAATGTGACATTCAATATTTGGTCTTAAAATTTTCATATGTAAGTGGAAGAATTTTCAAAATGATTGCTATGAAGTGTTCTTTGATCTAACTTTGTTTGATTGTAAAAAAGAGAATGAACATTGGAAAAGTCAATGAGAAGAAAATGGGAATTGGCAAAGTTGATTTATTCAAATAGGCTATTGCATTTTGTCATATATGAGCACATATCTAAGCATATTATGCATATCACATGACAATATCTAGAATCTTTAACTATCATCCAAAAGAAAACATATTTGGATGATGCAATCCATAGCGTCACACAAGAGAAATCTCTCCAAGAATATCCAAGATTATGAAATTGCATTGCTTTGTGCAAAAATTCCAATGCCTCTCAATGGCAATGGTGACAACATGGGAATGATGAGGATGAAGGTTATATTGATGATAGAAATGGGCATGGTGTTAATGGAGAAAACATGGTAATGAGGAGGATGGTGGTGACATTGATGGTGGAAATGGGCATGGTGTTGATGAATCATGATGGTCATGGTGCAATGAGAATGGGGATGGTGACTATGAACATGGGGATGGTGTTATGGTGAAAATGACCTAAATGTCCTATAGAGTCTAGAAAATTTCAAGCTACAACAAATAATTACATATCAAAATCTTTTCCTATATTGGGATCCTATTTATAAATAGCACCATGCGCCCCCTCCTCTAGGATTTAGCCCCCGCCTCTACCTTGAATCTCGAAGGTGTTCCTCCGAGGACATTATTCATTCCTCTAATATTTGATGAAACTTCCTAATGCAAGTGTTAAAATAAGGTATAAAAAGCTTCCCATGCCTAATAAGTGGTTTTTCTTAAGTGAGGGTTACATTTTTGTTATGGTCATGATAAAGGAGTTCAACATTAATCACATAAACCTAGAGCCTAGAAAATAGCCTAGAAACCCCAGAGCTTAGCCTAAAAACCCTAGTTTTGAATCCAAATATCTATACACTTATATGCAAAGTTTCTGACATGTATATTGAAAGGGTGCATACAACTAAAAACAAATCAAGTGAAATCCATATTTGACCCAAAATACATAAACAAAGAGGCTAAATGGCCTAGACTCCAATGAGCATGATGGAGAAAATGGTGACAACGAGCACAATGATGATGATGGTGATAATGGGCATGAGGAATGGGATGGTGATGGTGACAATGAGACAAAGTGCATTATGTTGATGGTCGATTACATATGATTGATGGGGACGAGGATGGTGGCACCACGAGCAAGAGGATGACGAGGCTTGATGGTGATTGTGGTAGTGGGCATGGTGTTGGTGACAATTATGCCATGGTAGTGGAGTTCAACATTAAGATGGTAACCCTAGAGCTTGGAGCATAGCATAGAAACACGAGATCCTAGCCTAAAAACCCTATTTGGTAGCGTAAACCCTAGTTTGTATTCTAATCACAATGAAACCCTATTATGTAGCCTATCCCTTGCCTAAATTATAATACATATAAAACTTAAATCATTTTCATTGTACATATATATTCATGTGCATACATTTAAATCCAAATCATTATACACATATATGCATAGTTTGTCATCTATATAGCAAGGGTGCATACAACTAGAAAAACATTGTACCTAGAACCATAAACCTAATTTAGAAACCTAATTATTTATTAGATGATTGAAATGTTGTTATGGCATGGTTAACAATTTTGTTGCAAATGATTGCGGTTGATTCTAGGACCATAACTAGTATTTATTTTTGATAATTGATTTGGTCGAGTTGTAAAGGGATTTGATAAATTGATAATTGATAAATTGGAGTGTAGAATTTTTGGTTATTCTGAAAGTGTTTACAACATGTTTGGGGTGCCTCGTGAGATTTAGGGTGCATGGTGTTTGTTAATCCCCTCAATGGTTTGAAATTGATTGTAGCATGAAATTTTTTATATGATGGATATGTACACTTGTGACAACCTTCTCAATGGATGGAAAACCTAATATGATCATAACATTAGTAAAGCTTAGGCTAACATGTACATCGTACCATATTGCCAAATCCATGGGATAAAACCATAGTACATTCTCTCAATCCATTTAATTTTTCCATTCAAGACCTCCCATAGTTTATATCCTTTTACAAAATATTGCATTATTGTATGCCTAGTAAAATAGAAAATTGAAGACAACAAATTTATGGAATGAATGCATTTCAATGTGCCACCTCATAACAATAGATAAATCTGAATATACTTATTGAGGTAAATCTATCTAGAATTTGTTTTGGGGAAACATGCTAACTATTTTCATCACTTAGCATTCCAAGGGGTCGGTTTAAAGATGCCACAAATTGATGTAAATACTTTTTTTGCGGGAAATTGTATCAAGGGCCTCATAAAATTTCTCCAATAACTACTCAATGTGTTGAATTTTACCATCTAACTTTCATCCTTGCATTGTGATGTATACAAACTACTTGTATCTTATTAGAATGACATTTTACGATCAAAATACATTTCATAATATAAACTAATTGACATAATATTCATTATGTCAATTATAAATCTAAAGTCACACTTAAACCTAAACGAAGGAAATCATACCAAAAGCCATTCAAACTCAACCATTTGTTTTAAAAGCATGATGTTGTTTATTAGGAAACTACACACAACATGAGACAACAAGATACAAATATAGACAACATCGATATAAATCACATAACTAAAAATACATGTACATCAAGGCTACACAACTCATCCAAACATATAAATTTTCTAGCAAATAGTGGAACATGGTTCCCAATGTACATACGATGGAAACTCGTGCCCTATAAAAAATCTGGAAACTCATGCCGTAGATCCAAAATGCATGGCAACTCATGTCATAGATACCAAGTACATGTAAAATGGTTCCCAAAAGTGAAACATCGTGCGTCAAGCATTGTGACCACCCCCGTCACTCCTAGGTGCATCTCCAAAATCGATATTCCTCTTCTTGGAGCTACTGGTATCTCAGTGTTGAGATATTGTAACTTCAAAGAATATTATATTTGTACTTTATTATTCCGGAGATGATTCATTCCTCCATGAAGATCTTATTGTATATCCGGAGATGTTTATTCCTCTGTCGGAATATGGTAACTTGGGTTATTAGACTTCCCTAGTGGGGGTCGGCCCTGTATGTGTTATGTGGGTCAAAGGGTTATTAGACCACTCTAGAGGGGTCGGCCCAGTCAGTTGTAGTGTGGTATTTAACCCATTGGTTAAATACGAGCCTACATGATTTGTGTAAAAGACAAGTCGAAGTAGTGTATAAATAGAGGAGGTGTATTCCTCATTTTACACACACTCACTCACTTGAGAGTGGCGCACTTGTGGAGGAGAGGTCTTCTATGGAGAAGGAGGAGCTTATGCTCAGGGTTACATCTTTGTATATTGCTGGTCATCTATATTAAGGAAGCTTTACTGGGTTTTCTACCCCATGAGGGTTTCCCAGGATAAATTTGTGTCTCTTGTGTTTATGCTGTGCTTGTTGTTTCTTTAGTGATCCTATATATGCTATTATTGTGAAATGGAATGAAATGCTGCTATTTTCTGTCTTAGCATATTAAATATTAACATGGTATCAGAGCTAACCTGAAGGAAGGCAATGTATGGCACTTACGACACTTGCTTCACTTGCGACAATTTGAAGGTTTGGGTTTTACATAGCAAAAACCAGTCATCGTGGAACTTTCGCTATAAATACATTTAGGAGAAGGTTCAGGATATGAAAAGTTTACAGGTCGTAGATAACATCCCCAGGTACCTTGTGTCCAAAGGGCACTCTCATATTCGTTGTACTTTGTGAGTTATGATCAGTACAAGTTAGGGTTTCTGCCTCTTCCAGATCTCAGTCAAAATCAGGTGACCTGGGAAAAAAGGTCATAACTTGGGCTAGGAAGCTCCAAATGAAATTTCATAAAAAGTGACAAGTAGTACACAGACTGTACTATCTCAAAAAATGTTTTCAGAGGCCGAAGTTGAACCAGTGACACGTGGCACACCGTACAAGTTCGCTCTCATGTTTTATCCCATAAATAGGTCACGTTGCGACACTTGGCATAACTCTCTCTCAGAAAATCCAATTGAGGTGAGACCTATCGAGATGGAAATATGACAGGTCAGGATACCACAAAAAAAATTTGCAGACCCTGTGGAGCGAAACGTTCGGAGTTACAGCAGAAACAATCAGGTACATATTTCTGTCAAAACAGAATTATTTTTGGAGCACCTTCATTCATGGCTTCCGGAATTTAGGGTTTCAAAGAAAGTTAGAATTTTTGGAATTAGAATCCATGGCTGAATGGTACTTAGGAAAATCGAAATTTAGAGACCAAGATCTAATTTTTTGGTTGGGTAGAAGACTGGGCTTGATCAAACCCTAGTTCGGGATTTTGATTGGAAAGATGGAAAATTAGGGCTTCAGCAAAAGTTGGAATTTTTGAAGTCTCTAACCACGGCTGGAAGCTACTCAGAAAAATAAGAGTTTAGAGCCTTGGATCGAACCTTTTGATTGGACAGAAGGGTGGGCTTCATCAAACCCTAGTTCGGGTTCCTATCCAGAAGATCCAGAAGTTTCGAAGGCAATTTTGAGGGGTCAAATTTTGGAGATTTCAAAATTGAAGTATGCTAGCAAGACACATCCTTCCATCCATTCAGAAGTGTGAAAGTAAAAGATTGAATTTTTAGGGTTTCTCTAGCAAACCCTAATCAAGCTCCAGATCAAGTTTCAGGGGGAGTTGAGGCTAAGGCCTTACATAAGAAGACTACAAGAAGTCTCGACAGGTATGACTTAAGGAGGTTCAGGTATGTCTTGAAATATGATTCTTGATTAAGTTCATGATGTGTTTGTATTCATATTATTTATTAGTACAATCTTGATTAATGTTAGAATTGTCTTATCACCCTAGTAACAGTATGAATGCATGTGAATGATTGAAGACATTCATTGATTAGGGCTATATGATTGTACTAATGCATTATGGTGTTGTGTGAGGTTGATGTTGTCTGCTAACAAGATACAGGTACATCACAAAAGACAAATCAAGTTCCATGACCATTACAACATGAAGACAGAGACTCATCCATAATTTTTGTTCTACTTACGAGGTATGTATGACTTTGTTATATTATGCTTAACCTATGAGACATGCAGGTTCTAGCTCAGGATCTCTAAATCATTGAAGAGATTGTTTAGGTATGTTGTACATAACTAAGCAGGTATACTAATCCATGTATGTTTTCTTATGTCAAGTTAGAATCTTACCTTGTGTTAGGATCCCTTATATAAGTATACTTGGTATGATTGGTTATGCTTATTCATAAAGTTAGTAATCAAGGGTTTATGCATATTATGTCTCTTGACTTGATGATTTAATTAACCAGAAGAGTACTATGATCAAACAAGAATATGCATGAGTAAAAGAAGACTTCCTTGAAACCCTGAATACTAATGATCATGACTATACATATTCAAGATTATTTAGAATTAGAAGGTTTTGAGAATATACTAATGAATGTATGTTTGTGTATGAGATCATGAGGATGACACTAGTGCACACTTGAGCATGCACAGTGGTATAGAATGAATAGAAGTTCAAAAGACATATAGAAGATCAAGCGGGAGGCAACCACACAAACATAAAAGATAAGTATTTGAGTTGTTATTTGAAATAGTAAATGATATTGCTTGTATGCATATTTGTATTCCTAGAATATATCATGCTGAGTGTAAACATTCATAGAGCATTGAACAGTATACTACTAATATGCATATGATTGGTAAGTTGGACAAGCATTCCATTGTTGCTTGTCTAGAATGAAACCTCTTTGCTGACATGCTGAGAGCTGTGCACACTCTCGATAGTATGTTCTGGTAGATATGGAAGGCATCTAGATAGCCACTGTATGCATACAGGATATGGGAAAGTGTTGTGCCAAAGTATTGGTCAAAATAGTTGCATAACTATGTAAATGATATATGTATGCATAATAGGTTATCATGTCAATATGATTTGATGATTATGAAGTATTACTAATCATGTACTTAATTTTGAATTGTAGGAAAGATCATGATGAATGATGAACACTGAACAAGCGATGGATGTTCAACAAAACATTTACAAATCAAACACACTATAGAAGGCTTGTGGCTAGAAGATTCTCTTAGAAAGAGGAAGAGAATCATGATGAGATGTTTGCTCTGAGTGGCTAGATAAGACCATTCTCTTAATGGTGTAATTAAAGAAGAAGTGTGAATCAGGTTCTGTATGGGTTCCCAGGATCAATAATCAATTGATGAGCTTAATGATCACCATGGGTGATGTGGATCTCAACCTTTGCTACAAGTTTGAATATGGTTTCTCTACACAGATGTTGATTGGGAAGAAATTGTATCAGATAGGAAGAGCACATCGAGAGGATGTTACTGTCTGGGATCAGCCATGATCTCATGGTTTAGAAGGAAGCAATCTAGTGTGGCTCTCAGCACAAGCGGAATATATGGCTGCTTGCTCTGCTAGTTGTGAAGCAGTATGGATTTAGAATGGATCCAACTGTGATCCTATGTGACAAACAAAGTTGTACCAAAATGGAAGAGAATCCAATATTCAATGATAATTCAAAGCACATAGAGATCTGACATTTCTATATACAAGATATGGTGCAGAAAAGAATTAAAGTTCAAATTTGTAACAAGTTACCAATGTACTAACCAAACCTCTACCTCAAGTAAAGTGTTTTGAGACAAACTTTTCAGAAGGACCCTCCTCGAAAGGGGAAGCGATGTGATCACTTATGATGAGATTGCCTGCATCGACAGTAAGGTCGATGATCTGGATACCTATATTGGTGATGCCGACAGAGAGGTTGGTGGATGGTCCTTAGACAGGGTCTAAGGTGACAAGGGGATTGCATCATCCTTGAACACATGTTCTAAAAGAGAGCCGTAGACGTATGTCTTCGAGAATGAAGTCCTTGGTGGACATGAGGGGATTGGATCATCCCTAGACTTCAGTCCTAAAGAGAGCCGTAGATGTATGTCTTCGAGAATGAAGTCCTTGGTGGACATGAGGGGGTTGGATCATCCCTGGACTTCAGTCCTAAAGAGAGCCGTAGACGTATGTCTTCGAGAATGAAGTCCTTGGTGGACATGTGAGGATTGCATCATCCTTGAACACAAGTTCTAAAGAGAGTTGTAGACAAGTGTCTCCGAGAAAGAAGAGGGATTGTATCATCCTTGAACACTTGTTCTAAAGAGAGCCGTAGATGTATGTCTTCAAAAATGAAGTCCTTGGTGGACATGAGAGGATTGGATCATCCCTGGACTTCAGTCCTAAAGAGAGCCGTAGACATAATGTCTACGAGAATGAAGTCCTGAATGAACAAGTAGGGGATTGCATCTTCCCCGGACCTCGGTCCCAGAATTGAGCCGTAGACTGATGTCTCCAAAAATTGAAGATAGGACTGCATCGTCCCTGAACTAGGTTCAAAATCTACGTGAGGACTGCATCGTCCATGAACTGGGTTCAAAATGTACGTGAGGACTGCATTGTCCATGAACTGGGTTCAAAATGTACGTGAGGACTGCATCGTCCATGAACTGGGTTCAAAATGTACGTGAGGACTGCATCGTCCATGAACTGGGTTCAAAATGTACGTGAGGACTGCATCGTCCATGAACTGGGTTCAAAATGTACGTGAGGACTGCATCGTCCGTGAACTGGGTTCAAAATGTACGTGAGGACTGCATCGTCCATGAACTGGGTTCAAAATGTACGTGAGGACTGCATCGTCCATGAACTGGGTTCAAAATGTACGTGAGGACTGCATCGTCCATGAACTGGGTTCAAAATGTATGTGAGGACTGCATCGTCCGTGAACTGGGTTCAAAATGTACGTGAGGACTGCATCGTCCATGAACTGGGTTCAAAATGTAAGTGAGGACTGCATCGTCCATGAACTGAGTTCAAAATGTACGTGATGGGATTGCATCGTCCCTAGACATGAGACTTGTCTTAAAGTGATAAGGACTAATAATCCTGTAAGTAGATTGGGATCGCGTCGTCCCTAGACATGGTGAGGTGTCTTAAAGTGATAAGGACTAATCATCCTGTAAGTAGATTGGGATTGCATCATCCCTAGACATGGTGAGGCGTCTTAAAGTGATAAGGACTAATCATCCTGTAAGTTGATTCGAGATTGCATCATCCCTAGACATGGTGAGGTGTCTTAAAAGGATAAGGATTGATCATCCTATAAGTTGATCTGGATTGCATCATCCATAGACATGAGAGATGTCTTAAACTGAGAGGGACTGATCATCCCGTAAGCGGATCAGGATTGTATCATCCTTGGACCTATGTCCTAAAGTGAGAGGGATTGATCATCCCGTAATAGAATCTTGTGTGTTGCAGAGTATGCTGCTATGTTTTAATGATAGATGTATTAGTGAGAATACATGCTTTTGATGATAGATGTATTAGTGAGAATACATGCTTTTGATGATAGATGTATTAGTGAGAATACATGTTTTGATGATATATGTATTAGTAAGAATACATGTTTTGATGATAGATGTATTGGTGTGGATACTAATACAGATGATCCAGATGCTGTAGATCGTGATGATCCAGAAGTTGTAGATCGAGATGATCCAGATGCTGTAGATCGAGATGATCCAGATGCTAAAGATCGAGATGATCCAGATGCTGTAGATCGAGATGATCCAGATGCTATAGATCGAGATGATCCAGATGCTGTAGATCGAGATGATCAAGATGCTGTAGATCGAGATGATCCAAATGCTGAAGATCGAGATGATCCAGATGCTGTAGATCGAGATGATCCAGATGTTGTAGATCGAGATGATCTAGATGTTGTAGATCGATATGATCCAGATGCTGTAGATCGAGATGATCCAGATGCTATAGATCGAGATGATCCAGATGTTGTAGATCGTGATGATCCAAATGCTATAGATCGAGATGCTGTAGATCAAGATGATCCGGATGCTGTAGATCGAGATGATCCTGATGCTGATGATCATATGATGACGATGCTGATGATCATGAGGATCCAGATGTTGATGTTGTTGTAGCTGTTCGAGTGCTGCAGAAGATAAAGAATCAGTACTGAAGATGTTGATATTCCAGTATTGAAGATGTTCCAGTAACTGCTTGAGTTACTGATGATGTTGAGAAAGCTTCCAATGATTTATAGATGTATCATGTATGACGTTGATGACTCCTTGCTCGTGCAGATTCTGTTATAATATCCTTCTCGTTAAGGGGGAGTGTTGAGATATTGTAACTTAAAAGAATATTATATTTGTACTTTATTATTCCGGAGATGATTCATTCCTCCGTGAAGATCTTATTGTATATCTGGAGATGTTTATTCCTCCGTCGGAATATGGTAACTTGGGTTATTAGACTTCCCTAGTGGGGGTCGGCCCTGTATGTGTTATGTGGGTCAAAGGGTTATTAGACCACTCTAGAGGTCTCGGCCCAGTCACTTGTAGTGGGGTATTTAACCCATTGGTTAAATACGAGCCTACATGATTTGTGTAAAAGACAAGTCGAAGTAGTGTATACATAGAGGAGGTGTATTCCTCATTTTACACACACTCACTCACTTGAGAGTGGCGCACTTGTGGAGGAGAGGTCTGCTATGGAGAAGGAGGAGCTTATGCTCAGGGTTACATCTTTGTATATTGCTGGTCATCTATATTGAGGAAGCTTTACTGGGTTTTCTACCCCATGAGGGTTTCCCAGGATAAATTTGTGTCTCTTGTGTTTATGATGTGCTTGTTGTTTCTTTAGTGATCCTATATATGCTATTATTGTGAAATGGAATGCAATGCTGCTATTTTCTGTCTTAGCATATTAAATATTAACACTCAGGTCTTCTTCCATCTAGGAGTAGACCGTCTCTCCAAGATCTGAAACAACTAATATAAGAAACCATCATTTTCAAGCATTTGTAACATTTACCACATTATAAAATGAATGTAGAATTCAAATCTTAAATAAATCATCATTGATGTGAGTGGGAGACATGAGGAAGGTGTCATAGATCTGCTGAGCCTCTTAGCAATTCCAACCTACAACATTTACAACAATCATTTCATTGAAAAATAATAATGGCTTAAATTAATTTTCATTAATGCATCAAAATATTTTCATAAATTAACTTGATTCTCACCGTGAACACCTCCGACAATGGACATGACTAGGATTCAGGGATAGCAGGCAGAACAGTTGGCTGGACAACCTGATCCAATGCAGTCATGGGGTGGGGGGGGGCAGATGTAGTTGCAGCAACTACGGGTGCAACCACTGTAGATACATGGGAGGATACTGGAAGAGTAGTTGCCACAATAGTGGCGGGAACTGGAGAAGATATGGTGGAAGAGGACATGGTGGTATGGGGTGGAGGAGGACGTCGTGGACGATGAACCCTTACTAGATGTATGATAGGGGGTATCGAACCAAAAGGGATAGGGAGGATGTTAAGGGATGGTGAATTGGATGGAGGTCCTGGATAGAAGGAGGAGGATGGATAAAAGGAAGGTTGTGGGTGAAGGGGGGGAAGCTGGATGGAAGGGGGGGGCATGGACGAATGGGGGAGTATGGATAGGTGGGGGGGGGGGGGGCGTGGATGAATGGGGGAGGATGTATAGATGGGGGGGGCGTGGACGAATGGGGGAGCATGGATGGAGGGGGGAGGATGGACGGAGTGGGGAGTATGGATGGAGAGGGGAGGATGGATGGAAGGGAGAGGGTGGATAGAGGGAGGGGTCTGGATGGAAGCAATGGGGGCTACTATTGGGAGAGGGTGGAAACATGGGACTAAAGTGGGGACGGGGAACTATGTCACCTGTAGCTATTGGTGGCCCCTGCATATACATTTGTAATATCATATTTTAGTAAACAAAAATCAAATTAAACCATAGTAATTCCTAACAATTCAAATTAAAAGCGTGATTTTAACTACACATTGTACCTATGTATATGGTGATTTGTTGATCCCTGGAGGAGATGGTTGATCATTGTATTCTAGGAATACCTGTGGACACAAAAAATGCATGCACATTATGAACATATTAAACAAGTAATTATTTAGGCAATCAAAATATTCAAAAATATTGTACAAACTATCATCATGTATGTCATAAATATAACTACATAAATAATAGAAATTCCATAAGTAATAACAATATTGTGTGAGGTACTAAAAATACCTCTGTGTGAGATGCCGCAATTTCAATTGCAACTTCCATTATTGCATCCAGCTTAGGATATCCTACGTTCTCCCATGGCGGCGTCTTAGCTCTAAATAACTGTACATTGAAATAATAGTTTAAGTAAAACACAAATACTTTAAAATTACTTTACAAATTATCAAGTGATGATTGAAAACACATTAAAAAAAGTGCTAACTTGCTCCATATAGAAGCCCTTGATCGAGCCAGGGCAAGTGTGCCCGCAATGGGGACAAAGATGTGGCATTGTCCCTGTCGAGCTAGAAGGACCAGCATGGATACCACTAGTCATAGGTCTATCCTGACTTTTTCATGAAGGCCCTGCACCTAAGTCTCTATCAAGGTCAACCTGTCTCTCCACTGTAGTCGCTGTTACAAAGGCGATGTGTCTAAGGAGTCCACGTGTAACACTCCTTATTGCCCCATCGATCTGATCAAGTTTGTGGGGTAACTGAGGTGGATGGGGAGAGGGGTTGGGATCGTGCATAGGAGTTGGTGGCCCTCTCAGTGGGTTCCTCCTAGAAGCAGGTCGATATTGGGAAAAGCCAAGCCCAACATCGTGGAACTCGGTTATGTAAAAATAGTTGACATGTAAACCGAGCGCAAACTCATCCCACAGTTGTTGAAGGGAGTACTGTGGAAACTCCCTATTATTGCAGGGATGTTGATCATAAACCATGAACCACCTATGCATCCAACTGTCCCTCCATGATTGGAAATGACACCAAACCATGCAGACATGTGGCTTTGTACTGTCTGGTGGTTGTTTTGTTCTTGGATCGGTGAACATATTGTATAATTGGGCCTTTGTAATATTTAATGCTTTTATTTCCTCCTTGGAAATGCCTATGGAATAATACTCCTGCATCCTAGCTCTATATTCAGTCATGTCATTCAATTGGCGATGTGCATGGATGAGGGAATCAATTCAGCTCTCGATTGAGGTGGCAAGGGACACTCGAGATGGTTCCCATGTGTTTCTTAGTTCTCGAGTGTGCACTCTCATTTCATTTACGTAATGGTTCAAGTCATCTTGGTTGAAATTTTGTTGGGGGTTTTGATTTTCTTGGGCATTTTGATTTTGTTGAGGGTTTTCATTGGTTCCAATATTTGTGTTATCTTGTGTTCCACCAGACTCCATGTTAACATTTTGTTGATTCTTTGTATAGGTTTAGACTCTGCAATTGAAAAATTATCTATTATTTTATTAATTTGGGAATTATTACAAATTTAATAAACAAACAAAAATGACAAAAAACATAGATCTTACCTATCCAATGCACTTGATGATCACTTGGTGGATAGATTGAAGGATTTTTTGAGTGCAATAGGTGAAAATTGTGGTCTTTTGCTCCGCATACGTAATGGGTGAGTGAGGCTCGGCCTATTGGAAGGAAATAGAATGAGCTTTGCACTGTTTTTATTTTATTTTACTTAACAGGAGGACACGCGTGCTTTTGAGAATGTATGCGCTAAAAACGTACCCATGCAACAGCGTGCACGCGGCTTAGTTTGGTACCGAACCTAATGGCACGTGCACGATTCCTTAGGTGCGTGCATGCCTTCGTTTTATCCATGCTAGCACAGCCCCGTTGCAACACTTTTGGGGAGAAACTTTGTGCACCCACCCATATCCATTATTGACCATCTTGTTGAATTTTGTTTTGAACCCCTAATGTAATGATGTAAATCTGAATGATGCATGTAGGTTGAACAATTTGTATTTTGCAAATTATTAATATAAACAACAGCTGGTTGTGGCTGAGGAAAACACTGAAGAGAATGGGGACTTATGAATTCACTAGTGAGAAGGAAAGGGGTTTGTAGTTAGCCTAGGGGGGGTTATAACATGAACCTAGCCTAACATTAATCCTAAAAGTGCTTTAATTATATTTTAATCCTTAATACCTTTTGATTTCCTTAATCCTTAGTTAATAATGTGCTAATGGGGAACTAGTGCATGGGAAGGGACGTGAATATTTTGGGGAAAGTCATGTGGGTACAATTGGCCATGTAGATAAAAGCATGATTGTAAGAAGAGCTCTGGATATGCTCACACTCAGTTGGAGACTTTCATGCCAAGTTAGGGGAGAATTGTCGATGGTCTACTGTTATAGTGAATGAACCGCACTACCTGGTTGGGGGTGTGGGTTCTGAGACCGTAAATTGACACTATTATGAAATATGAAGTTGATATATGGAATTGTTTGGTGTTTAATTCCATGTCAAACCCATATTATACCACCAACAAAATGGTGAATTGTGTATGAACTTTCCTTGGTGGAATTCTTGGCATTGGTTGACAATGTGGGTTTCATTGTTGTGCTTTTAGGAAAAAATCAAGGAAGGGAATTGCACTATTTGTTGTGGAATTGGTTGGTGCCAAGTTTCTACAACTTAAGGAAATAAACTATACTATTTGGGGTGAGGAATTGGTTGGATTCAAACTCCTTTGAAGCCGATAACCTAGAGAACTAATCATATTATTGATGTGGAACTGGTTGGTGCCATGTTCTGAACCTTGGGAAAAGAATTTACACTATATGGTTTGGTATTGGTGTGTTCCAAGTTATGACAGATAACCTGGTGAGGTATACCCTGTAATCTGCCTTATTTTTCTTGATAACCTTGAGCATTATCATGGTGAATTCATAATCTCATCTTGGGGGTGGTACCTTACTGAGAGATATATGGGCAAGGCAGCCTACAGTTGGGTGGAGCGTGCCTCACACATAGCCATGTACTCAAGTTATCACTTATTCTTATAAATAATTGATGCTATGTAAAAGCTTTATTATTACTTATATGATTTGAATGAGTGAATGATGCTTGAATGTTTTGAATTGTTACATGTGTAGAGGTTCATTACACACTCCTCTAAACAAAATGCTCACTATAACTAAAATACACCCTTGATCCCTTTCATGTAGTAATAATTTAAATGATCATATTGCGTCTGAAAACATTGTTTCTTACCTTTAAACTCACCTCAACCTAAATTGAATAAGACCCCTTGGAGACTTATGCTCCAACTCAAGAAGCATTGTTACTTTCAAAAAATTGTTTTCAAATTGACACAATACAAAATTAGTTCATCAAGGAAATTAAACTTTAGAGAGACTTCGCCTACTTCCCCCTCACATGAATAAATATTGATGGAGCAACTAGAAATTTCTCCCACAATATGTTTGAATGTAACCACAATCCCCGTTGATGTTTGAAAACCTTTGATATGTGGTTTCTTACAACAATATTTCTCCCCACACCTCACCAGCATGGAAAGGAAGGCCATTGCATTCTTTTGTATGATTTAATGAATAATAAAGGATGTGGATTCCTACCTATTGGTGCCCCATTGTTTATCATGGTTCATTGACTTATTATGTGATCTTTCATTGCTAAGGAACAACTTAAGTTTATTGTGCATTCGATGATCAAACACACATTATTTGAAAACAAATGTTGACTTCTTAGCATGCATGTCTTATGGATTGAATTCATAATTGATATTAAGGATGTCACATTGTTAATGGCAATTGGTATGAATTTTCCTTTTCTATATCTAGAGATGGCCAACATTATCCGAATGATTGATTTGTTACCTTCCTTTCTTTTGTCTATCTAACAACAGATTATCTCACCATGAGGATACATGACCATTCAACTTTGTGTAGTCAAACTTCACTAACTTCAAAAATATTTCCTTTGACATGGGTGCAATTTCATCGTCACCTTCAACAACTTGTCTTCTCAATCTTTCATGACTCCTTAGTGGGGTTTGGAACAAAGGAAATTGGATTTGGTAGTGGATATATGTCTGAGTTTTGGTTATTCCCTGTATTGTGCAAGAAGATTTATGGGTTAAGTAGAGGACTTGAGGAACTTCACCCTTTATGGATTGATAGCCCCAATTCGGGGGTATCCTCTGTCACAGAAAGAACTGGTGCATGACAAAGTTCCTATGGCTAGGAGGAACACCCTTCATCACAACCAGTTGGAGGACCCTTTTAAAGATAAGTTTCCCAATTGTGAATAAATGAATGCCATTGGGTTTATTTATGTCACATGTTTGTTAAAATTAATGTTATGGAAATGGTTATGTGCATGGATATACTAAGCATGGTTTGACGCATTCATGTTAGAAATTATTGCATAAATTAGAATGGGAAATTTAGATAATTGACTTCTATATAAATGCATATATTATGTTGTTAAAATGATTTGTATAGCAAGTCCATGGAAAACTTGAATTAAGTATCAGAGGAACAAAAAATTTAATGAATTGATAAGGCTTATTAATCCCTACCATAGGGACTCTATGAATCAACATTTCTAAATTTATTTTCTTTACACATATTTACGTTATAAATTAAGTCTATGAATAATCATGTCTAAAAATAAATCTTTTACACCTATTTACAATATGAACAAGTCTAAGCATTCAACGCTTTTACCTGTCGGATGACTTTTTGACCGAAATCCGACGAATTGTTTTAAAAAAATCTGAATTCTATGTTGTTCAAATCATGCTTTTGAATGCATAAATGGATTAAGTTCCCTATTCCGTCTCAAAATCGTGCTGAAAAATGTTGTCGAGAAAGGGAAAAATCACCAAACGTTTAGGCTACAACGTTACATTATAGTTTAAGTTTTAATTTTTATTTTTTTAAAGTAAATACCCACGGAGATTTGAACTTGTGACCTTCCATTGACAACTTCTCATCTCATTTTCCCATTACCAATTTCCCTACCCCATGAGCTAGCTAAAGTTTTAAGCTAAAAATATGTAAAAAACCAATATCTTTTACTCAATATCTTTTAAATAAGCTTGAGTAAGCACATGTTTACTTAACATTGATTACAGCCGCATTTATGTTTTTGGTTTTAAGTTAAAAACTCATAACATAGTCATGCTTTGTTTAGGGCGGATTCTATAATGACTTTAAAGAATTCTCTATTAGTTTTTCAGAAATTTCAATCCGATCTAGGATCTTAAGTGAGAGAATAACATGTAGAGCATACCACTCATGGACACAATAATGGAAGCACACAAGAGACACAAGGTTTACTTGGGGAAAAACATAAAGGTGAAAAACCCCAATAACTTCCTCAGAGATAGATAGAGCAATGATACAACCCAAGCATAAGAGATAGACATCTCCTAGTAGCAGCTTCTCCTCCTCCACAAGTGCGCCACTCTCTAAAGAGTGTGTGTGAGAATAGAATGATGAAATAGAGTGCCTCCCACACTCTATTTATACTTGACTTGACTTGCCTAATAACCTTTACTAGGTCGGCCTCAACTTAACCACATAACACAATGCTGACTGGGCCGACACCCAATAGGGTGGTCTAATAACCCTTTGACCCACATGGCCGACCCCCAATAGGGTGGTCTAATAACCCTTTGACCCACATGACTTATACAGGGCCGACCCCAACAAGGTGGTCTAATAACCCATCAAGTATAAATTACAACACTTACAATATAAATGACAACACTTCTGTATAGAGGAATAATAACATCTCTATAGGAATACAAACACTTCCGTATAGAGGAATAATACCATCTCTATAGGAGTACAATATACATATATGAAATGCATTCCGAAGTAACATATACATCAACACTCCCTCTTAACTAGGAAGGTATTTATCGACACAGATCTGCTAGCACAAGTCTTCTTCTCTGGATCATCATCAGCGAATCATCATCCTCGAATCATCGTCATCGTCACTACTATTGCTATCTCAATCAATCTTTGAATCTAATCATCATAGGAAGTTCTACAGAGCCAGTCCTTTTTCATACTGGGTGTAGGCCCACCACCTGTAGGTCTTCATCATCACTGGCCATACTGTGGAATCCTCAGGACTTATTACATGCATCACAAAACCTTAAAAGATTCTTTTGACTAGTAAGAACCCTAAAGAGCATCTGAGGCCTTTTTGATCCTGTCCAGATCTCCAGGACTTATTACATGTGACTGTCACAAAACCTTAAAAGAGTTCCTTGACTAGCAAGAACCCTAAAGATCATCTGAGGCCTTTTTCATCCTGTCCAGATCTCCAGGACTTATTACATGTGACCCCCACCACAAAACCTTAAAAGAGTGTCTTGCCAAGCAAGAACCCTAAAGAGCATCTGAGGCCTTTTTCATCCTGTCCAGATCTCCAGGACTTATTACATGTGGTCATGGCAATGCCTCGAAAGAGCATCTGAGGCCTTTTTCATCCTGTCCAGATATCCCAGGTCTACTTACATGCCATAGGACAATGCCTCGAAAGAGAATCTGAGGCCTTTTTAATCCTGTACAGATCTCCCAGGTCTACTTACATGTCCTCCCATAGCAATGCCTCGAAAGAACATTTGAGGCCTTTTTCATCCTGTCCAGATCTCCCAGGTCTACTTACATGCTCATTTGCACAACCTATCCATGGCCATAGAGTATCAACATGATACTCACCATACATCATCCTGACGTACACATGATCATCCTGATCATCAACACTGCATCATCCTGCTGCATGTCATCTGGAGCAACTCCTGAAGCTCATCATCCATGATCATCCTGATCATATAATGCATCTACCTGATGCATACACAGTATCTTCCTGATACATATCATCATACATGATCTACCTGATCATACATTGTATCTACCTGATACATATACAAATACATGATCCACCTGATCATACCTGATACATATCAACATACATGATCTACCTTATCATAAAATGTATCCACCTGATACATCTACAGATACATACATATGATCCAACTGATCATATCCAACATCCAACATGATGCATACATACATATACATATAAATGATCCAACTGCTCATATCCAGCATCTAACATGATGCGTACATACATATACATATAAATAATCCAACTGATCATATCCAGCATCCAACATGATGTGTACATACATATACATATAAATGATCCAACTGATCATATCCAACATCCAACATGATGCGTATATAGAGCAGTAACTGGAGCATCGTCCTGATGCTCATCATCTAGCGCTTACATCCACAGCCACAGGAAGGATCCTCCTCTCACCATGCTTGGAATGGCCCCTGCAGATGTTTCCATCACTTCTTCCTCGAAGTGTCATCGATCTGAAGAACACCAAGCCTCTCTCTGAAGTACTTGAACTTCACTCCAGCTAGTAGTTTCGTCAGTACATCTACTACCTGCTCATCCGTCGCAATATACAAGAGCTTTACTACTCCTCTCTACACCATATCCCTGATATAGTGATATTTGATCTCAATGTGCTTCAACCTGTCATGAAACACCGGGTTCTCAGACAGCTTCACACAACTCTGATTGTCACAAAAGATACCAGTAGCCTCCAGCGGGAGATCAAATAACTCAGACAGTAGCTTCCGAAGCCATACTGCCTCACAACTAGTTGAATAGGCTGCAACATACTCTACCTCGGCTGTACTCAGTGCTACGCATGATTGTTTTCTGCTAAACCAAGAGATCACACCTGATCCCATACTGAAGCAGCACCCAGATGTGCTCTTCCTATCTGCAGCACTGCATGCCCAATCTAAATCAACATAACCCTGCAGGTTAAAATTTTGATTCGCATCATACTTGAGCCCATAATCAATTGTACCCTTCAGGTACCTCAAAATATGCTTTACAGCAACTAGGTGAACATCTCTCGAATCCGTCAGGAACTGGCTCAATGTGTTCACCGCAAAGCAAATATCTGGTCTCGTGTTCGTCAGGTCAATAGATGACCCAATCATCTGACGATACATCGTGACATCAACTGGATCAGATGAAGCATCACATAGAAGCTTCAGGTTTGATGCCATAGTTGTGGCCATAGCCTTGCAGTCCATCATCCCGAACCTCTTCAGGATCTCTACTGCATACTTCCCTTGTCCAAGGAAGATTCCATCTACACTCTACCACACCTCCATGCCAAGAAAGTAGTGCATCATACCCAAGTTCTTCATCTCGAACTCAGTAGCAAGCTTCCGCTGCGTGTCGGCAATCAATCTATCCTCTCCTGTTACAAACAGGTGATCCACATACAATAAGAGTATCACGGATTGTCTTCCTCAACATTATAGTAAAGTTTGGAATCCGCTTTACTCTTGGTAAAGCCCAAACCGGATAGAAAGTTGTCTATCCTACCATACCAAGTCCTGGGTGCCTATTTCAAACCATATAGGGATTTCTTCAGTTTGCACACATGTGACTCTCGGTCATGTGTCTCAAACCCGAGTGGCTACTCCACATACACTTCCTCTTCATAGTCAATCCCTCTTTCTGGGAGAAGCCGCGAGCTACAAACCTCGCTTTGTATTTCTCAATGCTACCATCTGCA
The DNA here is from genome assembly GCA_027924585.1 of Larix kaempferi. Lineage (NCBI taxonomy): Eukaryota > Viridiplantae > Streptophyta > Pinopsida > Pinales > Pinaceae > Larix > Larix kaempferi. The sequence goes on from BSBM01000291.1 coordinate 17,873,213, forward strand.
GTATGATTGATCTTATAGATCCACTTGGAAGTCACGACAGACTTCCCTTCTGGTTTGGGACCACATCCCAACCATCATTCTTCATGATTAACGGATCATGGCATTCTTCCATTACTTCATCCCAAATCCTGGGAACTTCAATATATTCAATATCTTCAATATCTTCAATAGATATCTTTGTTGCTGGAACAAATGTTGTAGTCCTTCTTTTGTAGGTGATGGTATCCGATCTTTCCTACAAAACAAGTTAAATTGCATGATTAGAAACATCTCATAGTTTTCAGAACAAATTCTTACACATAAAGAAATATGTCATACAGTCATGCAATTATTTTAGCCAATGCTTCAATACAACATTTATCCATATCCCGTAACTTTCTAGATGCCTTCCAATCTCTACCAGAACATTTGTTAAGAGTGTGCACAACTCCCAACATGTCAGCAAAGAGGTTTCATTCTAGATAAGTAGCGATGGAATGTTGTACAGTGCCATAGGCCACTTACCCATCACATGCATATTAGTAGTATACTATTCATTAATGTAATTATTCTAATATGCATAATACACATCCTAAGTTTAGGAACATAAGCATATACATCATTGAGCAATATTATTTAAACAATCAAATATGCAAGAAATGATAATTCAAATACTTATCTTTGTTTGTTTGTTGGGTTGACTCCCTCTCAATCTTTGCTTCCTTTCTGCAACTCCATTCTGATGTGGATTGTGAGAAATGGTCAACTCCCTCTGAATATTTGCATCCTTGCAGAAACTACTGGAGTGTGCTCCCTTTTGATCTTTGCTTCTTGGATTACCTATCCTTGAACTTATATTCATCCTCGATCCCTATGCATGCTTATTAGTATCATTATTGTGTTATCCTCGAGATCTCATATATAATCATACATTCATTAGTATATTCTCAATACTATCAAAACACAATAATCTTAAGTATGTATAGTCATGATCATTTCAAACATAAATAATAAGCATTAGTATTCAAGGTTTATATAGGACTCTTATGGTTAGTCATATCATAAATTAAAGTAAGAAACATAATATGCCTAAACCCGTGATTACTCAAACCTATGACTCTTCTGGTTAGTCATATCATCAACTAAGGTAAGAAACATAATATGCATACACCCATGATTATTCAAACTTATGACTTCATGAATAATCATTATCAATCATGCCCTGTATACTTATATAAGAGATCCTATCACAAGGTAGGATTCTAACTTGATATAGGAAAAACATACCTGGATTAGTATGTTAGCTAGTTATGTCTAACATACTCACATGATGTCTTCTTGTTCTCTTCAATGACTTGTGCTAGTAACCTGCATATCTCATAAGTTAACCATTATAGGACCAAGTTATACATACCTCGTAAATAGATCTTCTATGTGATCCATGAAAATGGATGAATCTTTGTCTTCATGTCACCATGATCATATGTTCTTGAACTAGAACATGATTTGTCTTTCTTGGTGTACCTTTCATGTTAGCGGACAACATAAACCTCATGCAACACCATAATGCATTAGTACAATCATAAGTGTCAATGCCCTAATCAATGAATATCTTCTATCATGCATTCATAATTTTATTAAGGTGATACGACAAGTCTAAATTTAATCAAGATTGTATTAACCGTAATAATATGAAGATAAACATACCATAAACTTAATCATGAACAAATCTTGAAACATACCTGGATAATTCATACCTGTCGAGATTGCTTGTAATCTTCTTATGTAAAGCCTTGGCCTCATCTCCCTCTGAAAAGATACTTCTTCACTTATGGAGGTGACCAATCTATTCTCTTCTAGGATTAACCCAATCCATTTGATTTGCAGGAACTGGATCTGGAGCTGGATTAGGGTTTGTCAGAGAAACCCTAAAAAATCAAACTTTGAATTTCAAACTTCTGAAAGGATAGAAAGATTCACCTTGATGAGTTGATCAAGCCGGTATACTAAGAATTTGAAAACTGCAAAGTTTCACCCCTCAAAATTGCTTTTGAAACTTCTGGATCTTCTCGACAGGATCCCGAACTAGGGTTTGATAAATCCCACCCTTCTTCCCAACCAAAAGGTTTGATCCAAATCTCTAAACTTCGATTTTTTGAGCAGCTTCCAGCCGTGGTCACAGACTTAAAAAATTCCAACTTTTGCAGAAGCCCTAATTTTTCACTTTTCCAATCAAAGTCCCGAACTGGGTTTGATCAAGCCCGGCCTTCTGCCCAACCAAAAAATTTGATATTGGTCTCTAAATTTTGATTTTGATGAGTGGTATTCAGCAGTGGTCTCCGATTACAAAAATTCCAACTTTCTCCGAAACCCTAATTCCCGGAGCCATGAATGAAGGTGCTCAAAATCCAATTCTGTTTTGACAAAAATATGCACCTGATTGTTTCTAGTGTAACTCCAAAATTACGAATCCACAGGGTCTGAATCTTCTACCTATGGTATCCCGACCTATCACATTTCCAGCCTCATAGGTCTTACCTCAATTAGATTTTCTGAGAGATATTTATGCCAAGTGTCGCAACGTGACCTGTTTATGGGATAAAATAGGAGAGCGAACTTGTACGGAATGCCACGTGTCACTGGTTCAACTTCAGCCTCTACAAACCTTACCAGAGAAACTACAGTATGTGCCCTACTTATAACATTTTATGAAATTTCATTTGGAGCTTCCTATCCCAAGTTACGACCTTTTTTCTTAGGTCACCTGTTTATGACTGAGATCTGGAAGAGGCAGAAACCCTAGATTGTACAAATCATAAAACACAAAGTAAAACGAATTAGAAGTTTTGCTTCAGACACAAGGTACATGGGGATCTTATCTTCAACCTGTATGAGTTTCAGATCCTGAAACCTTGCCAAAATGGATTTATAGCGAAAGTTTTACAATGACTAGTTTTTTCTATATCAAGCCCTAGCATCACAAGTGCAACAAGTGTCATACATGCCATACCATGCCTTCTTTTAGGCTAGCTCTGATACCATGTTAGTTTTTCAGAAATTTTAATCTGATCTAGGATCTTAACTGAGAGAATAACATGTACAACATATCTACAGCATATCAATCATGGACACAATAATGCAAGCACACAAGAGACACAAAGTTTACTTGGGGAAAACCATAAAGGTGAAAAACCCCAATAACTTCCTCAGAGATAGATAGAGCAATGATACAACCCAAGCATAAGAGATAGACATCTCCTAGAAGCAGCATCTCCTCCCCCACAAGTGTGCCACTCTCCAAAGAGTGTGTGTGAGAATAGAATGATGAAATAGAGTGCCTCTCGCACTCTATTTATACTTGACTTGACTTGCCTGATAACCTTTACTAGGTCGGCCTCAACTTAACCACATAACACAATGTTGATTGGGCCGACACCCAATAGGGTGGTCTAATAACCCTTTGACCCACATGGCCGACCCCCAATAGGGTGGTCTAATAACCCTTTGACCCACATGACTTATACAGGGCCGACCCCAACAAGGTGGTCTAATAACCCATCAAGTATAAGTTACGACACTTACAATATAAATGACGACACTTCCGTATAGAGGAATAATAACATCTCTATAGGAATACAAACACTTCCGTATAGAGGAACAATACCATCTCTATAGGAGTACAATATACATATATGAAATACATTCCGAAGTTACATATACATCAGCATTCTCAACATTTCTAAAAACTATTTTATGTCATGCAAGTATATTTGAAAAATGCTTAGGTGGATTTACCTTAATTGTTTTTTCATTTTTAGCATCTCAAATATGGATATTATATATTCTAGCATGCTCCCGAAGCGGGGTAAATGAAACGCCGAAAAGAACTTAGATATGTCTAAAATGAGAGAAAGTTGTGTGTATGTAGATAATGCAAGTTTAAGTTTTGAAAGCAAGCATAGTGAATCTATGGAAATTATAGTGCAAATACTAATAAGCAATAAATAGGAACCCATGCAATAAATAGAAACCAATGTAATCGATGGCAAGTAAAATGAAATTTCCATTGATTTTTCATAAGAGAAAGTATACATATGTAATATAATTAGAGTTATCAAGTTTGAATCTAATTATATTGGCAAGCAACATTGGTATTTTCATTTGGTATGGGGAGTGCAAGGATTGAGGGATGCAATTTTAAGTGTTAAAGGGATAGAGAATGAAGGTGTGCCTCTTCCTTTTTGTGAAGTGTGGCATATGAAGTGTCTTTCATCTTTGCATATCAATCAAAGGAGAATGATGGTGTAATTCGCATTCCCTCTAATGTTGTAGTGTGTGATATTGTCGTGAAGTTCAAGCCTTGACATTTAGTGTTACCAATGTCAAAGATTGAACACTCCTCTATTGACAAGAATCTATTAGTCCTAGACTGGAGGAGGCTCTATTCTTCCAAGGTTGGGGTAGCATTGTGGATGTTTGTCAATAGATACCAAAAACAAATTTGGGTGGCATCAGTGCGACTTTGGCATAATATTGTTTCCAAAATGATGACAGTGGTAAAGTCTGTCCACAAATACTTCCCAAAGTTTCTCCTACATATAGAGGTTTTTCCATCATAGGTGGGAGTTGGCCCAAATCACTAACAAGAATTATTGAACGGTTGCCGAATGACCACTTGTTTTTCTCTTGAAAACACTCATGCAAGCGACACTCAATTTGAACAAACAATTTAGGTCCTATGAATCTCATCTCATCAATGAGAATGTATTGAATATGTTTCATCTCTTCTTGGATCACCAATAGGGATTGTCCCTACAAAGGCTTGATGTCCTTTATAGGAATCCAGAGCCCTACATGTATAGTTCTTTCATGTATGTTAAACGTTGCAACACTAGTAGGGGCGAGGAGCAGACTTGGGATATGGAAAGAGTTTGCTTGAGAAGATAATGCTTTTTTATGGTGCTTATAAGGTAGGAATTACTTATGCTTGTAGTTCCTTGGATGATCATCCTCAATAGCTCTTTAGTTCTTTGAACTTGTGAATGTTGTAGGACTATGTCAAATGCAAGTTGTTGACTGTGAGATAATGTATTTGTGGAAGTAGGTAGGGGAGTGCTATCATGTATTACTTCCCCAATCCTTAGGTTGTAGTCAATGTAGTTTGGTGTAGTCTCCAATGTATATGTTGATATTTCTGGATGATTCCATGTATGGTTGGTGTCAAAATATCAGAGGCCAAGCATTTCAAGATCATTGATGTGGATATTGCATTTAGGGACAAATCTTAACAAAACTTGCCTTTTACTCAAGTCCACGTCGGGATCATGTTTCAATATCACATGTAATGAATACGGTTTACTCATAGTAACTAAGCATCTTGTCTGTTACCTTATTAAAACCATTATACTCATAGTAAAATTAGTGTGCTTTGATTGAAGGCTTCATTTCCATTACTTCGTGACAGGTTCGGATATATTGTTTCCACAGGATATCACAGAAGAATTCTTTTGCAGCTTTAGAAGATGTGATCTACATGCCATGCACAATAGGTATTTCATATGTGATCCCAGTTTGACATAATTTTATGTTATGTAAGGTCGATGTATTTAGTGAAGGAATGGAATGGATTATATAAAAGGAGCTCACTCTAGTAGAAATCAAGAAAGGAATTGGAATCTTTGGCTGGAATTGAAGTAAAGCGAGGCCAAACATGGATGATTGAAGGGACAATTCTCTTCTTCCACTTTTCATTTTTGTGTCCCTAGTTATATGACCATTGTTGTGCAAGGTCTATAAGGAATAAAGGGCCCAATTTGGGAGGGTGTTGCAAGTATGCATCTATGAAACTAGAGCTAGATAAGAAATCATACGAGTGAAGAGATACAGGGCAGAATACTTGGCGACCAACATTTAGTTTGGTGAAGGCCCAACTACATGTTACAAGGGGTAATTTTTGCAACATATGGCAAGTTTATTGAGCACTAATGTCTCGGTCAACAATTTCTTTTGAGTGCAATACATGGTAGGAATATGAGGTTGGCTCATCTAGAGATGATGTAGCTATGATTCTAGTCAACATATGATGGTAGGTATCTAACTTTCCTTCTGCTTTGGAAGCATATTTGGCTATGTATTTCAAGATAGCATAGCATGATAGCACTAGTTGGAAATCCACATTTGCTCGCCATGTTTGAAGTATGCTATGATTATGGATGTTCATCCGAAAATCATTATGTGTAGGGTGATATGTTGTTTGACCCTTTTCATCAATGTAGAGTGATGATTCATGTTGTACATTCCAAGGAAATTTATATATGCATTTAAGTGTAGTCTCTTTTCTGCATAGACACGAAATTTCGGTGCATTTTGTATGTCTTTGTACTCTGTTTAAGAGTTATTCATAGTCCTGAAGTGGGTTGGATGAAATTATATCCTTTGTAGATAACAAGCAAGGGTCATCCTCAATTGATTGATGCATATGAATCTATGTGTCATAATTTTCTCTTGGGTTCCATGCTGTAACATATTTATCGAAGAAAGTCTTTGCAACATTGATTTGATCTAGGTCAAGTGCCAATTTAATGTTTCCATGTTAGGAGCTCCTTCAAGCCAGAGGAAACTATGTATATGTGCAGAGCCACGATGTTTCCATTCATACCTGCAGAAGGAATGTTAGAGGATTAGAAAGAGTGAAAAATATGTAAAGGTTATGAAGAGACATGTGTAGGTAGGATGTAATGTGTACCTATACCAGTGATTTGTTGATATGTTGTGTGCATGTTTCTTTAAGCATATCCTTGTGTAAGATT